>CM063498.1:136143044-136158044 GCA_032207245.1 Pardosa pseudoannulata | reverse complement strand
AACACAGGTGGGAGTTTAAATCAAGCATTGGACATTTTTATATTAATTGCATTTATAAGATGCACCTGAATTTTGGAGGCAATTTTCCAATACAAAAAGTGTTTTATAAGTACGTAAGGTATAGTAATCTATTTTTATTCTATTATTATTTACATCATCTACCTACGAGTGAAAATTAAGAATTTATGTTCCCTTTCTACAAGTTAGAGGTTAACAGAAACTTTTTACACCCACTCAACATGTTCAGAATGATAAACTTTCCCATTTAATAAATACATTTGAAGATCCATCTTCTGTATGCTTTTACAAGTTAGTCAATGGAATCACCATTTGTATTTACTTGGTTAAGGGGAGCGGGAGAGATTTCCAACCTTCAGTATCTGGAATGAAATTAAACCAAATGCACGTTCTCTGCATAACTAGGTATAGATTAGCATAGTTTCAACAACCTTTATAAATAAGTCTGAATCATATTTAAAAAAAATTATAAATATTGTTTCAATGTTTCCAGGTCCGAATGATATTCAGTTAATTATATTTTTCTTAGTGTGTAGTAACAAATATTGTTTTCACACATCTTACAATCCTGCATCCCAAATTTCTCTTTTAACATTCTACTAGGTCACGTGCAAAATCTAAGTAGTTTATAACTTAGTATAATAGTTCAAATTTAGGATGCTCCTAAAATTGATTATGACTCCATTGTCATTGTTGGCATAAAATCCATTACTTCTTCATATATATATATATATATATATATATATATATATATATATATATATATATATATATATATATATATATATATATATATATATATATATATATATATATATATATATATATATATATATATATATATATATATATATATATATATATATATATATATATATATATATATATATATATATATATATATATATATATATATATATATATATATATATATATATATATATATATATATATATATATATATATATATATATACATATATATATATATATATATATATATATATATATATATATATATATACATATATATATATATATATATATATATATATATATATATATATATATATATATATATATATATATATATATATATATATATATATATATATACATACATATATATATATATACATATATATATATATACATATATATATATATATATATATATATATATATATATATATATATATTATATATATATATATATATATATATATATATATATATATATATATATATATATATATATATATATATATATATAATAATGAAAAATATAACCATAATCATAGTCAAATCTTTATAACTCCAAATAAGCCGATTAATGTAAAAACGGGAAGTAAGTAAGAAGGATTGGGTGTGGAAGGTTTTTGTACTTCCATACACGGTTAAAATGAACATTTGCATAACTAAAAACAGAGTTCTGACAGATAAGTTACGTTAACCTCGTGACTCGTAGTGATCACTAATTGGTTGAATAACGATAACGATTAACTATAAAAGCAGATGTATGGAATTTGAAAACAGGGTTTTTTTTTAGTGTTGTGACATTTTCTATAGTTTCGTAACGAATAAACTACAATAATTTTGAAATTCTATTGTCTCTATTTCGTTGCCATTTTCTTCGCGGGTTCACAACTGCGGGGACTGAGGTACCCTCCCTCAACAGATGAGGCAAAAAGCCTCATTTCACGTATGTATGTATGTATGTATGCTAATGTGTTATGCCATCATAAATTTTATCTGTACTTTGAACATATTACTGAAAAGAGGTACAAATTAAAATACTTATTTTAATATACTTTTATGCTATCTAGATGTTACAATCAAAAATAATTCTTTAGTATTTGCTTTCGAGAATATTATTCTTCAACCCATTATGTAGTTCCATTTTTTAAGAAATATTACAAATCACCGTATACGACTAAACACAAATATATTGATAGAAAAAAAAATCAATATAACATTAGTTTAAAAAAACATTAACAAAGAATAATATGTATAAAGAATAATAAGTTGTATAAAGAAGAAGAATTTTATTTGTTTTGATGACTAACCGAGTCTTTTTCAATACAGTATTTGTAATAATTTATTTTCGCTATATAATTGCACTAGTACTTACGTACTAATATATAAAGGAAAGAACTATTTTATCATCTTTAAATCTTTTATTTGCATTTTGTTTGTTGTAACCTTTGATCATTGATGTAAAAATATTGTTCTTTTTTTTAAACTACATTTTCTAAAGAGATTTATCCTATAAAATCCTTTGATATCCCCTATTGTGTACAGAAAAAGAAATCAACCAAATGGAAATTAGTTAATTTAGTAGTTATTGCGGGTTTTTGAATTTTTTTAAAGTAACTTTCCAGACATTTTTTTGTATTCTTTAAATACCAATACCTGAAAACAAAACTTATACGAAGTTAAGTATTTATTTTTGAAATTATCTTTATTCAATATAACCCACTAACAGCTATAAGTTCACAGAATATATCCATTTCTTTTTGATCATATAATGAATTTTTTACATGGTTATTTCTTTCTTTATTAACCTTCCTTTTGTATCTATGACTGAATTTATCAATTTTTTTCTACTTTAAAGTAGGAAAAGTAGAAAAAGTTATAAACAAGTAATTTATTAAAAAAAATTAAATCTATTCCTACTTAGGGCAACAACGTGAAATTTATTTTCGTTACTTTTTTAAATAATTACAATTAATATAAATATTATATTCATATGATAAAATCACAATATTAAGAGGCAAAATATAAATAGATTTCTCTCGGAAATTTCCTTTTTTCTTTGTATATATGGTGTTAGACAATTTTTTTTTTGTTACTACTTATTAGCTTTTTATATTTTTTGTCTCTTATTTATGAAGCTGGTGTTGGTCTATAATTTCTCATTCCATCCATCTCTTTTAATGTTTTATTATTGCAAGGAATCTTTGAAGTTAGTTTGGAGCAGTCCAGTTTTTCAGTTAATAGTC
Organism: Pardosa pseudoannulata; assembly: GCA_032207245.1. Taxonomy (NCBI): domain Eukaryota; kingdom Metazoa; phylum Arthropoda; class Arachnida; order Araneae; family Lycosidae; genus Pardosa; species Pardosa pseudoannulata. The sequence continues at coordinate 136,155,025 of CM063498.1, read as the reverse complement.
CATCTAAGGATTTCACACGACTCAAGGCTCCACATGCTGGACCTGCTTCGAAGAGTTTTCTCCTAGATATACTAATACATAATCTACAGTGCTACCTTGTATATTATGTACTGCTTGGTGCCCATGGTAGTATTAATGGTAGCATTCTTCATTCAGCTGTACTGTAGCTGCATTTGGCGAGGAATTGCATTCGATTCTTTGAACACCATTGTTGCCAAAGTTCACATTGACTGATAGAAATTAATTAATTAAATTAAATTAAATATTTAATATTGATAACTGTATTAATATCAAGTGCCATGCATTACAAGTTTAAGAAATCTATTTGAACTTGGTGAATGAATAAAAAGCATTTTAAAAGCTATTGAAAATTTAAACAAGATAAATAAATGTATACAGGGAATATAAATTTATAGAAATTTATAAAAATGTAATTGCAAAGGCACTATTAGTCCAAACTTTTAAATAAAATTTTCTGAATATATTTGTCAAAATTCTTGTAACAGGTTAAAAAATATTCGAAAAAATTTAAAATAGACAAATTTACTTTTTTAAAATATATATATATAATTTTTTTAAGCTATATGGAATCCTTTATAATATAAATGAACTTGTAACTTCTTCTATGTGAAATTTGCATGATTATGAAATTTCTTCTATTGTTCAACTATTACTTCTATAGATTTTATGAAAATCTTGATTCTACTTATTTTAATTTTCACCTTTATTAATGTTTTATAAACTTATATTTCAAAAAATAAATTTTCATAAAACTTTTTTTAAAAATTTGTATAATTTATGTATGTAAGATCTTAAATTATAATTCGAACGTGGTAGGTGACATAACATATTTTTTAAATCTACATAAAAGCCTTGATTTCTTTTATGAGGACATAGTCACTTCTCAAGATTTATTAAATTATTCCAGTCACGAAGAAATGTTTCCTAAAATCACAAAAACTATTTATTTTTTGAACATTTAAAGTTATAAACAATGAAAATAATGGAATAACAGAAACTGTTATTACCTATTTGCAATAAATTGTTTTTTGAAGAAAGAACGAAAGTACATCATCTACTCCGGCGAGTGGAAAGAAATGTGTTCTATAAATGCGGGTAAACAAACGACGAACACGGAAAAATTATCATTTTTATTAAATATTTTCCTTTTCTAGTGAATTAAAGAATAAATTTTGATGTAATGTCTCTGCTATTTCCAACTCACAAAGAGGTTTTCTGGAAGATGTACTAGGGAAAAGAACGAGTTTCTCTGTTCTTATTTAGTTTGCTTTAGTCTCCATTTTCATTACTTTTTGTATAACTTTGAAAAGGATACGAATTAAAATGAGTAAAGGGACATATCTAATGATATATATTTGAAAAAGTATTAACAAAATTACGTAATATAACGTTCGTTTTTCGAGAGATAAATGTTTGTGATATCGTGTATTTCATTAGAAATATAATTTACTTTCTCTATTTAATCTACAATGCAGATCAAATTATTATTTCAGTTTCTGTGTCCTTATTTATTTTGGATTTAGTCTACGTTTTGATAAATTATTATATCGTTTCAAAATTTAGAGATTTAAAATGAGTAAAGAGATATTTATAATGATTTATATTCTGAAAATATTAACGAAATAACGTAATATAGCAGTTGAATTTTTGGTTTGGTTTGGAGTGATAAGATCTATTTTCTGCAATACAAGGGCTAATGAGACCAGGACCTACAGCTTAAAGCCGTTTCCGAACGGTTGCGAAAATCTATGCAACTGTGGGATTCGAACCCACGTACTTCGGTAGCGAAGACCAGCACCCTAACCAATCTGCCATCGTTCTGCCAGTTGATTTTTTGAAGAAAAATTCTTGTGGTATCGCATATTAGAGATATAATTTACTTCTAATATTTAACCAACAAAAACATTAAACTTTTAATAGTCATCACTAAGAATATTTTAACTTTTTATTTTAACATTATTCTATAGGTTTCTCTTAATTTATAATTAAAGTAGTTCAATTAGAAAGTAATTATACTCTTACATTAGCTACCATTTAATTTCGCTTTATTCTTCATTGTTAGCATATTTAAAAAATAAAAGGAATTCAAAATTAAGTGAGTAGACCAACGTTTCTACTTATAAAAATTTGGAAGTATTGATGAAATGTACTAACTATAACATGCAACATAACTTGTAACGTATAACTATAACACAATTATAACGTGTATTTTATTATTTTACTTTCTCTATTTAATTTACAATACAGATTAAATAATTATTTCAGTTTCTGTTTCTTATTTATTTTGGATTTAGTCTACATTTACATTAATTTTTTCTATCGTTTAAAATTTAGAGAATGAGTAAAGAGATATTTCTTATGTTATATATTAGAAAAATATTCACGAAAAACGTAATATAACAGTTAAATTTTTAAAGAAAAATTCTTATGATATCGCATATTAGAGATATAATTTACTTCTAATATTTCACTAACAAAAACATTAGTAATCATCAATAATATTTTAATTTCTTATTCTAACACTACCCTGTAGGTTTTTCTTAATTAAAATAGCTCAATTAAAACAATAATTGTACTCTTACATTATCTACTATTTTATTTCACTTTATTCTCTACTGTTAGCATATTTAAAAAAATAAAAAGTAATTCAAAATTAAGTAAGTATACCAACGTTTCTAATTATAGAAATTTGGTAGTATTTATAAAATGTACTAACTATAACATGTAACATAACGTGTAACGTATAACTATAACATAATTATAACGTGTATTTTATTAGAAATATAATTTACTTTCTCTATTTAATCTACAATGCAGATCAAATAATTATTATTTCAGTTTCTGTGTTCTTATTTATTTTTGATTTAGTCTACATTTAGATTAAATTTTCTATAGTTTCAAAATTTATAGAAGTAAAATGAGTAAAAAGATATTTCTAATGTTATATATTAGAAAAATATTAACGAAAAACGTAATATAACAGTTGAAATTTTGAAGAAAGAGTCTCATGATATCGCACATTAGAGATATAATTTACTTCTAATATTTCACTAACAAAAACATTAGTAGTCATCAATGATCTTTTAATTTTTTATTCTACTATTACCCTGTAGGTTTTTCTTAATTAAAGTAGTTCAATTAAAACAATAATTGTACTTTTACATTAGCTACCATTTTATTTTGCTTTTTTCTCCATTGTTAGCATATTAAAAAAAATTAAAAGGGATTCAAAATGCAGTAAGTAGACCAAAGTTTCTAATAATAAAAATTTAGAAGTATTGATGAAATGTACTAAGTATAACATGTATGTTTTACATTACATTACATACATGTGATTATGCTTTATAACAGTCATTTAGAATGCAGTATTAAAAGTTTTTTTAATAGGATAATATTTATTTTAACTAAAATAACTTTTCTTTTATTTTGCTTTAAACTTTTATCCTCTTTATTCCCCATTTTCATTGATTTTCTACAATTTAAAAAATAAGATGCAATCTCTAATGAGTTAAAAGAGATTTCTAATAAAATATAATTGATAAGCATTAATGGATTGTGTACAAATTTTACTCTCTGAAAAACCTGCAGGGATTTGAAAAGACAAATGCATATGTTAAGTGTGATTATACTTCAAATTTTATTTGCTTCCCGTTTATCAATTATACAAAAAATTACATTAATAATATACATTACTAAATTCTGTTGTAGATTTCAGAATATTTTTGATCGATCACTTCTGTTTTTATTGTCATGTCTTTATTGCCTGCCATATCTAATTTTGCATTCGAAACACTTTATCTAAAACTAAACTCCCTGATGCTACAATGCAACTTGCAGTCCATGGACTATGGTGTCTATCTCTGTTTTTGAGATCAAGAGCCATGGGGACGAAACATATGAAGCAGTTAAGTGGTGAACCTTACTTAAAACCTCTGAAATCCAGCGAATTTTCGAAATCTTCGAGAACTTGCTATGATTCACAGATTACTTGTTACATTTAGGAAAATTATCTTGCTCTTGTTCGAAAAACTCGATTCTTGACGCTCGGTCACCCGATTCGTAGTCCTAGGTCGGTTGCACTCATCAAGGATTGGCTCAAGTTTCTTTCTCGGATGGCTGTGGTAGCTCGACGAACTTTCCTCTCGGTAGCTTCTGTTTTTGGTGTTGCTCTCCTTCGACTCTAATCGGGTTGATGTTGCCCGTGAGTTTTTTCACTTATGTGGAAACCACAGTGATTAATTCCAAAGCATGTTTGGTCTTCAGTTTCTTTTCCTTCCAAACTTGTAAAATAGTAAATCTTGCGCAGACCAAGGATCAAAATTCGGACCTGTGCCTCGTGTGTGTTCCTCGGACCTGTGCAAGAATTCCTCCAATGCCTAATAAATGCCTAAATTTTACTTCATTTAGACTTTTCAATGTGGTATAATTCTAACAGCACTAATTAGGTGGTTCCATTGTGCCCTCACAGAATTACATATAAGGGTATGAGGGAAATTTTTGCAATGAAAAGCGAAAGATGAATTGTCAAAATAAGTTGTTAATAAATGTTACTCTTTCTTTTTGTAGCCCAACTAATGTTTTGTATGCAACATTAATATAATTCTATATAGGACAATAAACAGCTATACAGGTACATATGCTATTTTCCCGAAATTTGGTGTCATATATTCATATATATATATATATATATATATATATATATATATATATATATATATATATATATATATATATATATATATATATATATATATATATATATATAATGATATACTACATTTGTCAAGGTGACATTGATTCATATAACGTTTCTATCATTTCATCAACCTTATAAATAGGTACAGTGGCACTCGGAGTGTGTTCTACCCACATTTCAGTTTCAAAGTTAAGACAGACCGAGGAGATCTGCCAGGAGCATTTTTCGCTTCTCCCGAACATTACATTCAAACTCCCAAAACAATATGAAGCACGGCGAAGCTCTCCATTCGCCACACACATTTGCGCGTTTACTTTTACTTCCGTGGGAGTTCAAGTGTCACCCGGTTGAATAAGATGAAAGCTAATAGCTGTCACGTTGCCACCTGTCACTGTCTACATCTCCCTTTTCTCCTCTCCGCAACATTCGCCGCTATCTGTCAACACACGTTTTCTGCATTTCGCCGTGTGACGCATACTTTTGCCAAGGAAAAAAAAATAGAAATTCGCCTTCGAAGAATGACGACGTTTCTGAAAAGTCTGTCTGTGCGTGTGTGTGCGTCCGTGCATTATTTTTCCTGGGAACTCCTATTAAAAGCATGACGGAGTGCGGCTTCTTTTTGATAGCGGTTACCATTGTCGGAGATCAACGTCTACACCTGTTATTTGCACAGTCATGCTTGATCTGATCTTAGAATCTCGGTTCATCAACTGTTAGATAAAGCTTTAAATACATTCTTCGAGAAAAGGGATTTAGAATGGTTATATAATAAAAATTTTCTGTCTGTAATAATTCTCAAAAGTCATAATTTGTATTAATAGTTATACATTTTAAATTTCAGCTTTTGTGCCAGTAGGAAATCAAAAGCAAAAAAAATCAAGTGATTCGTTGTGTTTGAATTCTTTCCACAATCTTAAACTACAGACTTAAATAATAAATTCCAAATACGTTGCCTTGATTACCTTTTCGTAACACAGACAGAACGACAGACAAAACAGCTTCAAGAAAATGGATTTAGAATGGTTATATAAGAAATTTAGTGTCTGTAATAATTCTCAAAAGTCATAATTTGTATTCATAGTTATACATTTTAAATTTCAGTTTTTGTGCCAATAGGAAATCAAAAGTTAAAAATAATCAAGTGATTCGTTTAGTATGAATTAGTTCCACAATCTTAAACTGTAGACTTAATTAACAAATGATAAATACGCTGCTTTGATTACCTTTTCCTAACACAGACAGAATGTCAGACAAAACAGCTTCAAGAAAATCGACTTAGAATGACTATATAAAAAAACTTAGTGTCTGTAATAATTCTCAAAAGTCATAATTTGTATTCATAGTTATACATTTTAAATTTCAGTTTTTGTGCCAATAGGAAATCAAAAGTTAAAAAAAATTTCAATTGATTCGTTTAGTTTGAATCCTTTTCACAATCTTACCTTTTCCTACACAGACATTTCCTTGATTACCTTTTCCTAACACAGACAGAACGACAGACAAAACAGTCTGTTTTCTAAGTTAATAGCATCCGTAAGTTACCCACCTTTAACATAAAAATAAAGAATTGTTAATAAGTATTTGACCTGGTCTTGGATTCTTGAGGAAAGTCATGTAGCAACGATTGCTGCATTAGAAATTCATTGCCAAGTAAACCCTGGGAATTAAAAAGCTTGGGCTATTTTTCCAATGAAACTAGTTTATTTTTAGGTTACATACACTTACATATATGTATATATATATATATATATATATATATATATATATATATATATAATATATATATATATATGTAATATATATATATATATATATATATATATATATATATGTATATATATATATATATATATATATATATATATATATATATATATTATATATATATATATATAGTATATATATATAATATATATATATATATATATAATATATATATATATATAATATATGTATAATATATATATATATATATATATGTATATATACAATCTTAACAGCAATGACAAAATTTTTATACGCCAAAACTTTTTCCCTAAATCTGTAGGTGACTACTGTTTTATAGAATGTATTTATTTACAAATTGGAGGTTTTATAATAAATTTTCTAGTGCAGATAATCGTTAGATCTTTTAATCTGCTTAAGAATTTAAAATATATTTTTCTGTAAGACAATGATTAAAACATACATATTAGGGTGAATATTGACCAAAATACTACAATTGTCGTTGAATATTCTACTATTTATTGGTATATTACCAATAACACATATCTCTTGAACAAAAATTTAAAAATATGCATACAAAACGATTATTGTTATTTAATGTAGCAGTTCAGACTACATATACATTAGATAATTTTGGAAATAAAACTGCGGAAGGAACCTAAAATATTAGAGAATGTTAATATATAGTATTTTACCAATCAATATACCCAAAAATATACATTAATAATGTGTACACTTGCAGAGTCTCTTGTAAACCTGTGATTGGATTATAAATCAATTTAGATTTTATAATTATTGAATCCATCTCTTTTATTTCATACAACTAAATTGTTTGTTAATCTGACTCTTAAGAAAACTCTTAAATAAAATATGGTTTGACGTGCGACGAATAAGAGATGGACAATCTTGGGGGAAGAGACAATTGTATCCAGTTTTCCGAGAAAGACTGCAGTGTCCTTTTCTAGACTGGACATGACTATTACAAGATCAACTCTGCAGAATTTGGTTGGTAGATTCACCGGACTGTGTGTTGTGTGACTCTACTCATCCAATGACTTTTTAACATTTAAGTAATTGTGTACTACTTTATCAGTATGAGGATATTGTTAATAAGCATTGGAGAGTCCATAAATTAATGGCCTAGGCGCTAATTGTTTAGCATTTGTAAAATAAAAATAATAAATTTTCATTTATCTCAGAATAATCTGCCTAATAAAACCACATGGATATCTGAAATGAAGTACATAATTTCATCTCTGTTTTAATAGTTCATTTGATATTCTCTTCTTAGCAGACTAAATAATACCATTTTAACTCATGCAATTTAAATTAAATCATGCTATAGTGATTCATATAGTCATTTTAACACATAAGTGTTGATGAATATCTCTGTATTGGCGTGGTCTATTATATTTACTGGGAATTTAGCATCTGGGATCAACTGAAAGCCCTCCGAAATTTGATTATACGACATATTACTCCAAATTTAATTTTTTTCAATTTCTAAAGTCATATCTGCCAGTATTTATTGCTGGGCCTAAGATAGACTTCAGTTTTATAGCTTTTTCGTTTTATTTATAAACTGATAAGAGACGTGTTAGACAGACATACAGATGATTTAAAAATGATCTAAAAAAACCTCCAAACCTACGATGTCGACAAATGATTTAAATTTTACCCCCTTTCGGGGCTGTTAGATTTATTTTAAAGGAACATTAAACTCTCAGAAACGGAAGTGCGGGACCCCGGATTAATCTAGGGGGTGGGGATAATTTGTTAGCAGGTTTTATATAATCTCTTTTTTCAGTTTCTTGATAAGCTAAATTTTTTATTAATGAGATGACTTTATATTATTTGTCGATAAATTTACTGGAAAATATATTTGAAGTATGAATGGAACACAGTACATTTTCTGATAAGAATAATTTTTACATAAAATTTCATGATTTAATTTTTGGACAGACTATTTTTCGCCTGGAATGTATTCTGTAAATCGAAATAACTTACTTTTAAAATCAACAAATTTAATTGATTTTATCAGACAATCACTTTCCGCACATAAAATATTACATTTTCTTTTGTTCTTTTTTATAATAAGAACTCTAATTAGAATACACATCTTGCAATATATTTCTAGAATATTGTTGTCTAAATCTCTTAGTAAAAAATTTAAACAAATGTGCATAATGGAATTAATATTAACCTAAACTGATATTAAAATATCATGCATAACTTTACTTTGAAAAATATAATAAAAAATAAAAATCTCAATCCAAAATTGTAAGTATAAAGAAAATAATTTTATATGTAAATATATAGTTTTAATTAAATTTATTTCCGAATTATATTTTAATAATATAATTTTAAAATATCTAAATTTCAATCTTATACATTTGGTATAAATTATCGTCTTCTTCATTCTTAATTTAAAAAAATTGTTTCAATGTGAAGAAAAATTTATTCTCATATTCATTCTTAATTTAAAAAAAATGTTTCAATTAGAAGAATAGTTTTAATACATACCCTACGTGGATGAGACCAATGATATATTTTTAAGAAGACCATAAACTATTTTTAATTGATTTCAAAAATTAGATTTTAGTTATAAATAATAATTTAATTTTGCATATGCTACAATTTACCATCTTAATTTAAGTTTTCAAAATCCATCAAAGATACACTATCAAATTTGGAAGAGCGTATGTATTAGCATATGGTTTATGCCTCTAATAACAATGATAGTAATAATAAAGCAACTATTTCTAAATTTCCCAAATAAAAATACAAATAATTAAAAATTTAGAATTAAGTAACCAGAAATTTATTTAAGTAATTATCTTATTTAATTACGGTTAACATAAAATGCAAGAAAAAATTATAAGTCTAATTAAATCTAACGTAAGTAAATTTATATGAAATTGGGGAGGTTCTATTGTCTTCAAACAGCCAAGTATCTTAACAGGGTGGCATAATCCCACTAAACACCATCTTTAGCTTCGATACACTTGTAAATAAAGATCTTAGGTAGAATTTTAGGAAGATTTTTAAAGTTTATTTCATAGGACCCCACATGTGTGTTTTACGACGTATATTAAAAAATAACTTTTGTACTGAAGAAATAATTTTCACTAAAATATGTTATATAACACGTAAGAAAATAAACAAGTAAAAAAGTAAGATCACATTCTATATATATATATATATATATATATATATATATATATATATATATATATATATATATATATATATATATATATATATATATATATATATATATATATATATATATATATATATATATATATATATATATATATATATATATATATATATATATATATATATATATATATATATATATATATATATATATATATACATATATATATATATATATATATACATATATATATATATATATATATTATATATATATATATATATATATATATATATACATATATATACACATATATATATATATATAAAATATATATATATATAATATATATATATATACATATATATATATATATATATATATATATATATATATATATATATATATATAATATATATATATATATATATAATATATATATATTTATATATATATATAAATATAATATTATATATATATATATATATGTATATGTATATATATGCATATGTATTTATGCATTTTTGTATACATTTATGCTTATACAAGTGTTTTTTATGATAATTTACACAAACGTGCATCAAGATATGATGCAAATTTCTCCGGCTCACTCTACGTGATTTTTAATTATTATTAGAGAGTTAAAAATACTAAATGTTTATAATTTCAATAGTTTAATAAAATAGTTTAATTAATCGTACAAATAATAACAAAAATGTCATTTACTTTGGGGAGCAAAATACAACAGAATTTGCTTTGACATCAGTGGAAGTAATGTACTATACATTCGTCTTAAAAAAATGCATTAATACAATAATTTGGTGATATATCCACGAGGTAACGCGGTTTATTTTCTATCCATTAAGAGAAAAATAGTGCTAGGTTTGGATCTATTTGATGGTATTATACAGCTCTGTAAAGACTTGTCAAACAGTAGATGAACCGTAAGCTTTTGAAAATTGGGGTATGATCGTTCATTCATTGTTGTACAGGAGATCCTTTCTGAATAGATTTTATTTTTCTTTATTTCTACTCATCTAATATCTAAGGATTCTATACATTTCTTAGAACTATAAGATAATAATCACTTGCATATTTTTATTTCACGTCTTTAAATTCTAAAAATTATCTATTACTGTATATTCATAAACTTAATTAAATGTCTTCTTCTATATTGCTTTACTGATGCAATACAACACATGTTTTATTATATATATATATATATATATATATATATATATATATATATATATATATATATATATATATATATATGTATATATCGCTGTCGCTTGTACAAACTAAGAACATTCAAAACGTATTTTCTCCAGAGTGCAAAGAAGCAAGCCAATCACAGATGCTATATATATAGCATATGGGAATTACTGTCTCTGACTTTTAAACATCTTAATGTGATTGTACAGAGTAAATTAGAATGATAAAAATAAAGTAGTAGCCTATTATAAACATATTAAATATAGTTATTTTACAGAAATTGATAAAATTTAACAGAATGGTTTACAAAATTATTTTACTCATATTTCTCTTCAATATGATGATAAATAGATATTATCAGCAAAATTGAGCGGTATATTGGAGGATGGATGTGGTTTATTTTCTATTTATTAAGAGAAGAAAATTGTATTTTTTGGTATTATTCAGTTCTAAAAGTATTTGTCAAACAGTTGATAAACCGGAAGCTTTTCAAATGTCTGATATGATTGGTCATTCATTATTAACAGATCTATTCAAAGTAGTTTATGTATTACACATTTATTTTCTTCTTTTATTCTCTCACGATTTCTACATAATTCTTAGAATTTTCACGCAATATAATATGTGAAAATAGTATTTTTATGATTTGTCATATAAGTTTTCTAACATTGTATAGTCTCAAGGAGTAAGAGTTAAAATAATTTCTACTTTATATTGCTTTATTTATATAAAAGTTAAAGAAATAGTTAAGATTAATTTTTAGATAAATAATAAATATATTGAAAACATATTCATTTATGTGCTAATGTTTTAGTTTTCAGATACTTTATATATATATATATATATATATATATATATATATATATATATATATATATATATATATATATATGTCTGTGTGTGTGTATATCGAACCCACATTTATTAGGGAAAATCCCTTTGAATTGCTCTTATTAATTTTCTCCGACCGTGCATACTGGGCTGCCTACAGCCCCGTTAATCTTCTGTCATAAATAAATATACAACTCGTATTTTCCTAAAATAGTTTTTATTTCATTGCATCAAAATTAAGACAATATCCAGAGAAAATTTGAAAAGGATAGTATCGGAATGCTCTCTGTGTAGATCTCGCAAAGACATCCTTAAGCGAGAGAGAACCAA
>CM063498.1:136075544-136130544 GCA_032207245.1 Pardosa pseudoannulata | reverse complement strand
AAAATATTATTTATGATTTTTTAAAGACTTTACGGACTGTCTTAGTCATTTTTCCTAGTTTAAATATTTTGCATTGTTAATTTACAAAATTCACCTTTTCAACTTCTTTACATCTCCTGAGTATATTACATGTATTTTTACCAAGTTTAAACTATCTTTCAGATTGTGAAATGAATAGGAACTTCGGTCGATTGCAGATCCATCAATTTATATTTATATAGCTTTCGAACGAAATATGTATCACTAAATATGCTTTCTTTTTACCATGAAATATTCCCGGAAAGGCCACAAGCACTTTAAAAAACATTTACTTTCTTTATTTTCTCTTTATGCGTCATAATAAAAAAGATGAATGTATTAAAATGGATAGAGGTTTTAAATTATCATTTGATGTTTAGATCATTTTTCATTTTTATATGCTTCCCTCTACCGTAAGAGTCCTATGTTTTTGTTTTTTTGCACTTTAATGTTCCAAAGTTTCTTTAAGTTAATGCATAAAAACGTTCTAGAGGCCATTTTTCAGCGTGGTTTTAGTTTAAACATGAGTTTAAAAGTATAAAATAGTAGATACATATATTTACAGTAATGTAAACTATGTTAAAATGATTTGATAGTCAAATGATTTAACATTGGTTGCATTTAGAAATTTTAAATTTTTTTACCTGCTTGAATTAACTTATCCTACTGTTTGACTGAAGCAGATTTACATAAAAGTATATGCGTTATATATTTTCCTGTAATGTACATATCTGAGCTTTTGGTTTTTATACACGCGAATGGTCAAATTTGTATTTATGTGGATGGAAAAGCACATTAAAGATTAGCTTCCACTGTACGTTTTATTAAAACATGAAGTTTAGATATAAAGATAGATATTCGTATTTAAAATAAAGTTAGATATGTTAAAATTACTTAATTAGTGATCAATGATTGTCTTCATTTGCTGAATATTATGCCTATTTTGACATAATCTGGTTTACACTCATAATTTACATAATCTGATTTACAGAAAAGGACGTTCGCTATGAAACATTATGTACAATAAGTCAATGTTTCTTTTTCTATATTGAAAATCTCTAAATTTTTTTAACTGGCTGCATAAAACTGAATTAAAACTTTTTAAATAGAGAGTATAAATTAATTGATGTTATAAATGCTAAAAATTAGTTAATAAATCTATTGCAGTTATTTGCTATTTGTATTATTAAGCACTATATGCTACTTGACTATTTTCAGGTTTAAGTATATATAACCAGTTATGTCACGTGTCGTTTTCAAAACGTTTTTGAAGGTTAATTTTATCTTAGATTTAAAAAAAAATTATATTCCCCATTTGAGGTGGAAATGAATTTTCGTATAACTAATGCAAGAAAAAAAACTTTTTACAATTGCGTGATATAAATTTTAAAGCCATTTATAACTCTAAAGTATGATAAAAGTTTTAGATGGAAGTTATGAATCGTTAATCTTGATCATCGATACCTCTGAACAAAATTGTATGAACAGCATGAAACATATCTCATACAGATTATGACATTCCTAAATGAAATTTTAAGGAATATATGATCTCAGATATATGTTGATCGTAGAACTGTTGCGTATGCTTAAAAATTTGTCCTAATTTTAAAATGATGCGAAGATATTCGTAATGGTATCTATCATATTATTTGTATATATATTTAAAGCTAGTAAGAATGTTAGGCATTTCAAGAGTTTATAATATATTTAAAGAAAGTTATGTTAAAGTTGCTGGATTAAGAGATATGTTCTAACTTTAGTACATGTTAAACTTTTAATAGTTGATTTATTTTTCTATTATGTATTATAGCTGTTCCTTATTTAGTTTACATTCTTACGGTTGATCTCTTTTAGTCTAAACCAATAGTTCTATCAGTAAATATTTCCTTGGTTAAAGAACAGGATTAATTCTTAACAAATATGTTGTGCTTACCGAAAAGCAAGCAAGTATCTGTAAAATACAGAAACAGATTTATTTTTTTCAATTTCTCCTTGCAATACATAAGCTACCATTCGTGATTTACTGGCAGAATGAGCAAACTAAATAGGAATTAAATATTTAAAAATAGATAGTATAAATTATTTGATTTTATAAATGCTTAAAATTAATTAATAAATATATTGCAGTTGTTTATCATTTGTATTATTAAGCACTAGATGCTTCTTGACTAGCTTTCGGTTTAAGTATACATAACCTGTTATGCCACGTATCTTTTTTCAAAAACATTTTTAAAGTTTTTTTTTTCAAAAACCTTTTTAAAGTGTTTTTTTTTAAGACAAATAATAATTTGTGTTCCACATTTGAGTTGAAAATGAATTTTCGCATAACTAATTCAAGAAAAAAAACTTTTTACAGTTGCTTGTTATAAGTTCTACAGCCGTTTTTAACTGTAAAGCAGTATAATAGTTTTAGATGGCATAATAGTTTTCAGATGACTAGTTAATTTGGATCATTGTTACTTCTGGACAAAACAGCGTGAACAGCACGAAATATATCTCATAAATACAAATTATGACTACCCTAAATGAAATTTTGAGGAATATATGATCTCAGATCTATGTTGATCTTAGAACTATCCATAAAAATACTGGCCTAGTTTTAAAATGATACGAAGATATACATGATCATATCTATCATATTTTTGTATATATATATATATATATATATATATATATATATATATATATATATATATATATATATATATATATATCAAGCTATTAAGAATGTTGGGCATTTCAAGAGTTTATAATATATTTACAAAATGTTATGTTAAAGTTGCTTGTTTCAGAGATATGTTCTAACTTTTAGTACATGTTAAACTTTTAATAGTTCATATATTTTTCTATTGAGTATTATAGATATTTCTTGTTTATTTTGCATTCTTACGGTTGATCTCTTACGGTTGAGTTCAAACCGATAGTTTTATCAGTAAATATTTCCTTGGTTAAAAAACAGGAATCGTTACTAACAAATATGTTGTGCTTACCGAAAAGCAAGCAAGTATCTGTAAAATACAGAAATAGATTTATTTTTTCCCTTCTTCCTTGCAATACATAAGCCACCATTCGTGATTTACTAGCAGAATGAGAAGACTACACATGAATTAAAAATCGAAAAATAGATAGGATAAATTAATTGATGTTATAAACGCTTAAAAATAATTAATAAATCTATTGCAGTTCTTTATCATTTGCATTATTAAGCACTAGATTATACTTGACTAGCTTTCGGTTTAAGTATACATAACCGGTTACGTCACTTGCCTTTTTAAAAACCTTTTTGAAGATTATTTTTATTTTAGATAAATAATAATTTGTGTTAGAAATTTTAGGTGAAAATGAATTTCTGTATAACTAATTAAAAAAAAAGACTTTTTTACAATTGCTTGTTATAAGTTTTAAAGCCGTTTAACTATAAAGCAGTATAATAGTTTATGATGGCATAATGGTTTTTAGATGACTAGTTAATTTGGATCATCGATACTTCTGAACAATGCAGAGTGAACAGCATTAAATATATCTCATAAATACACATTTTCATGATCATAAATGAAATTTTGAGGAATATGTAATCTCAGATCTATGTTGATCTTAGAACTGTTATTTATCCATAAAAATACTGTCCTAGATTTAAATTAATACGAAGACATACATGATCGTATACTGTATATACTCATACTTTTGTATATATATATATATATATATATATATATATATATATATATATATATATATATATATATATATATATATATATATATATATATATATATATATATATATATATATATATATATATATATATATATATATATATATATATATATATATATATATTTATATATATATATATATATATATATATATATATATATATATATATATATATATGTGTATATATATATGTATATGTATATATATAAATATATATATATATATATATATTATATATATATATATATATATTTATATATATATATATATATATATATATATATATATATATATATATATATATATATTATATATAATATATATGTATGTATATATATGTGTATATATATATATGTATATGTATATATATATATATATATATATATATATATATATTATATATATATATGTATATATATATGTGTATATATATATGTATATGTATATATATATATATATATATATATATATATATATATATATATATATATATATATATATATATATTATATATGTATATATATATATGTGTATATATATATGTATATGTATATATATATATATATATATATATATATATATATATATATATATATATATATATATAGATATATATATATATATATATATATATATATATATATATATATATATATATATATATATATATATATATATATATATATATATATATATATATATATATATATATATATATATATATATATATATATATATATATATATATATATATATATATATATATATATATATATATATATATATATATATATATATATATATATATATATATACAAAAAGTTATGCTAAATTTGCTTGGTTCAGAGATATGTTCTAACTTTTAGTACGTGTTAAACTTTTAATAGTTCATATATTTTTCTATTGAGTATTATAGCTATTTCTTGTTTAGTTTGTATTCTTACGGTTGAGTCCAAACCGATAGTATTATCAGTAAATATTTCCTTGGTTAAAAAACAGGGTTCGTCCCTAAGAAATAAGTTGTGCTTACCGAAAAGCAAGCAAGTATCTGTAAAATACAGAAACAGATTTATTTTTTCCCTTCCTCCTTGCAATACATAAGCCACCATTCGTGATTTACTGGCAGAATGAGCAGACTTTATCAGCAGGGATTCCCAGTGACAGTGACTAATGACCCGGAAAGTAACAGGAGTCAAAAGTTGGGGACTAACGATTTTAACTCCCCTCTTTCCCATCGAATGTCATCAACTGGGTTTTCCTCCTTTTCGTTACACACGGCTAAAATCTCGCAACATAGTGTTCTTCGTTCTTACAACTACAGCTGCAAACATAAAGATTATTATTTCGTAGAATTGAAAGCACGAAATACCTTTAAAACCCCGATAAGTCAGCGTATCCGAATAACAGTTGTTCTATCGTAACCCGCAATTGTCGAACTACAATCTAAGCCTCTGCAAATACCGGATGGTAGTGTATAAATAAGATCATAAAACTGCATTAAGTACTAAAATAGGATAAAGGTTGTTCGTATATCTTTTCAGAATCCAGAAATTTAGGAATCTAGAATCCAGAAAATGTGTACATCGTTATATTTTTAGAGATGATTTCAGTGCTTTTAAACTGCAGAATTGGGTATTTTTGAGAACATACCACCAGTAGAATGAAACTCCTAAGCATATTTACGGTAGCATTAAATATTAAAAATTTAAAAACCCATTTGTTCTAGATACTGCTTATTATCTTTTAATTTTATAACCTTCTTTCATGTGATAGAATTAAATCAAATTAGAATACTAAAATTTTAATCTAAATGCATCACTTTTTCTAAAAGACGCAGCTTGACTTAAGCCAATTTTATGCATTCACACTAAAAAACTTTTCAATTCTGGATATTTCCATAATATAAGAAGCTTTATAAAATTTTAAACATTTCTGTAGTAACAAAAACTATACTACAGTGTCTGTGTTTGCACAACCATGTGCTTTATCTTGAAATAGCAGACATATGTTTATTTTAGAAATGCATGGAACATTAATACTTGGTTTATAGAGTTTTAAATTTTCCATAATATTCATATAATAAGAATATATTATGATGACATGCTGAACATGTCAGTCAATATAATACAAAATAATTTTTGATTAAAACAGGAGACTATTTGATAAAAAGGATTTCAACAAAGTTATTTATATGTGTTTCCATTGTATAGGATATAAATTACTATTATTTTTTCATTATAACTTTAGAATCTATTTAGAACCAAAATTCGGTATAGATTTTCGCATGAGTAAAGATATAAAATAAATATTACAAGTTATAGTATGTTTAGCAACTGGATTTGCCATTACATGGTATTAAATCTTCTGTTTCACTCGCTAATTATACTTTGTGTCTTTAAAAAGAAAATTTCATTAATAGGTTGTAAATTAAAGATTTTTCTACACTATTTAAGAAGCTTTATAAAATTTTAAGCATTTCTGTAGTAACAAAAACTACACTACAGTCTCTGTGTTTGTACAACCATGTGCTTTATCTTGAAATAACAGATATATTTATTTTAAAAATGCATGGAACATCAATATTTGGTATATAGAGTTTTAAATTTTCCACAATATTAGTATAATACGAATATATACTGAAGGTATGGGAAACATGCCATTCAATTAAATCTATTACAAAAGAATATAAAATAGGAGACTATTTGATAAAAAATGTATTTCAATAAAATTATTAAAATGTGTTTCTATCGTACAAACAAATTACAAAGGATTACAAACAAATACAAACAAATTGCTATTATTTGCCAGATTTTTCCATACTATAAAAAGATTTATAAAATTTTAAACATTTCTGCAAAAACTGTACTACTGTCTCTGTGTTTATACAACGATGTGTTTGATCTTGAAATAACAGACATATGTTTATTTTAAAAATACATGGAACATTAATACTTGGTTTATAGAGTTTTAATTTTTTTAATACTTATAATGAAAATATATAATGATGCCATATACAACATGTTTGTCAATAAAATCTATTACAAAAGAATTTTTGATTAAAACAGGACACTATTTAATAAAAAAAGTATTTAAACAAAATTATTAAAATATGTTTCTATTGTACAGGATACACATTCCTATTATTTTTTTCATTATAACTTTAGAATTTATATAGAAACAAAACTGAGTATCGATCTTCACATAAGTACTATCTATATAAAATAAATATTAAAAGTTATACTATGTGAGCAACTGGATTTGCCTTTACACGGTATTAAATATTCTGTTTCACTCGGGAATTATACTTTGTGTCTTTAAAAATCATTCAGTTTTAAGAAAACTTCATTAATAGTTTTCCTATTCCAGATTTTTCCATAATATAAGAAGCTTTATAAATTTTAAACATTTCTGTAGTAACAAAAACTATACTATAGTCTCTGTGTTTGCACAACCTTGTGCTTTATCTTAAAATAGCACACATATATTTATTTAAGAAATGCATGGAACATTAATACTTGATTTATAGAGTTTTAAATTTTCCATAATATTAGTATAATTTGAATATATAATTATGCTATGCGAAACATGTCAGTCAATAAAATCTATTATAAAAGAATTTTTGATTAAAAAAAGAGACTATTTGTAAAAAAAAATGTATTTCAACAAAATTTTTAAAATATGTTTCTATTGTACAGGATATAAACACATTGCTATCATTTTTTATTATAACTTTAGAATTTATATAGAAACAAAATTGGGTCTGAATTTTCACACAAGTACTACTATATAAAATAAAAGAAGTTAAACTGAGTTTAGAAACTGTATTTGCCATTACACTGTATTAAATCTTCTGTTTCACTCTGGAATTATACTTTGTGTCTTTAAAAAGCATTCAGTTTTAAGAAAAATTCGTTAATATATTTCCTATTCCAGATTTTTTCATAATATAAGAAGCTTTATAAAATTTTAAACATTTCTGTAGCAACAAAAACTACACTAGTGTCTCTGCGTTTACACAACCATGTGTTTTATCTTGAAATAACAGACATATGTTTATTTTAAAAATGCATGGAACATCAATACTTGGTATACAGAGTTTTAAATTTTCCAAAATTTTAGTATAATAATAATATATAATGATGATATGGGAAACATGTCAGTCAATAAAATCTATTACAAGAGTTTTTGTTTAAAACACTGGACTATTTGATAAAAAATGTGTAACTCAACAAAATTATAAAAAGTGTTTCTACTGTACAGGATAAAAACAAATTGCTGTTATTCTTTCATTATAACTTTAAAATTTATGAAGAAAGAAAGCTGGATATCGATTTTCACATGCGTCATGTAATATTTGTATAAAATAAATATTACAAATTATACCACGTTTAGCAACTGGTTTTGCCATTACACGGTATTAAATCTTATGTGTTACTCGGGAATTGAACTTTGTGTCTTTAAAAAGCATTCAGTTTTAAGACAAACTCATTAATAGGTAATCTTTAAAATTTTGAATGAAAATACATAAGTTTTTTATTCGTAAATCATTTGAAAATCTCCATTTAAAAAATCGTCAAAGAAAAAAATAATATTTTTGGAAATTTAATGAATGGCCGTATTTTAAGATACAGTATTTAGTACTGAAAAATGACCATGTTATTTGAAATATATCTTTTGAAAGTACATCATATACCTAACTTGATTTTCAAAATAAATATCCTTTCAGATGTTTGGTTGAATTCAGTCATTTTCGAAGACTTCTTATCTACTTGAACATTATCACGGTATATAATTTTTTTTTATTTTAAACAATTATTAGCCTTATTATTCCTAACATTTGATTACACCTTCTGTTCGAGTATTGATATTTTGAAAATAATATTAAGAAAAAATTAATTTTAAAGTATTTTAGTCACAACAAGCTGGCAAAATATGTTTCATTAAACAAAATACTTTTCAAATTTTATTCACTAAATTTAAACGATACATTTTAACACCGTGTAAAATTTTACAAAATCCTCCTTTATTTGAACCTTGTATAACCAAAAATATTTTAGTAAATATAAATTTTTAGGGAAAGTTAAAATATATTTTTATTTGATAATATAGCGGTAAAATGTTTAGAAATAATGCTATGCGAAAAATGAAGAATTAGATTCCATTAGAAAAGAATCTTCGATTAAAATACGAGACATAGTTCAAAATTATTAAAAGTGATTCTACTGCGATATACGTACTGTGATATACTACTAGATATATAAATGAAATATCAAAGTTTGAATGATTATGTTTTATTTATTACATCCAAAAGAATGAGCGCTATGGATATGTAAAACTGTTTTATTTTTAAATTACCAGTAGTATGATATATTTTACAAATGATGAAATATGAAATGATTATTAAATTTTACCATAAAAAAATATGAAGGAAAATTATAAAATTTAAAACCCTATATTTAGTATGAATACATTCAATTTAGTAATAATATTAGATATTGTGATGAATACGGTTGAGGTAATTTAATTTAATAACACATAAAAATTATTACCTATTTGTACGATTTCAAATATGGCATTAGTATTGTGTCCATTGCTATGGCTGTATGCTGCAATATTAATTTATGACTTTGTTCTCTGCATTAGAATAACAAGCTAAAATTATATACAAAGTACAAGCTAGAATTTGACTTTTGGAGTTTTTAGACACACTTATAATTGTTTATTAGAGCTTGTCAATAGAAAACAATGCATCTATTGTATCTATCGAATATATTGTTGTACTCTTAATTCAAGTATAAAATATTTTTTAAGTTTATTTCTGGTACTTTAAGTAACACAACGGCATACGATTATAACAACAATAAAAAATTATTAAATAAAGTTCTTATTTAAAATGAAAAGAATTCCTGAATCGTTATAAATAATGCTTAAAATCTATGAAAATTATATCTGCTACGAAATAAAAAAAAATTAAGTAAAAATGTTCTTAATGTATAAATGAAATGTATAAATAAAATATCGCTATTCCTGCAAAAATATTTGCTGAATTTTTCTAATAAATGAAACTTCTTACTTGAAATAGAGACACATTAGATGAGTAACGTTTTTTTTTTAAAAAAAAGATTTATTTTTCTTATTTTTTATTCTTGTTTGGTTGTGTAGTTCTATTAAAAAATCAAATACCAAATATCTAACAATTCTCAATATACATGTGTTATCACTTCCAAAAGCAAATAGTTATTTGACTACATTAATACATCTCTAAAGTAAAATATCTAAGTATTTGTTTAATGATAGCAATATTTGTAGATTTGTACGGAAAATATTTTATTTTTCTTTTAGAAATCCATCTTAATAGTAACTTGTCCAAAAATACTTTCTTCTAAAATGTATTCTTATATTATGATCCAAGTTCTTAACATCTCATAATCCACCAAAGGCTTTCAATAAGATTTGTAAGACAACCACGTAATTTGAGTTAATAAACTTCTAAAATAAGAACATTATTAATTCAACTAAATTTAGGTTAATAAAAATTTTTAATTTGGTTGTATAACTACTTACTCTAATTTTAAAAGGATCCAAATATCTAATATCAAATATCCAAAAACGCTCTTAAATGAATGTATAAATCAAATGTATAAATGAAATATCGCTATTCCTGTAAAAATATTTGCTGAATTTTGGTAACTATTAAATGAAATTTCATACTTGTAACTTGTTATCCAAAAAGACTTTCTTCTAAAATGTATTCTTTTATTACGATCCAAATTCAAAATATATCATAATCCACCAAAGGCTTTCAATAAGATTTGTAAGAGCATCACGTAATTTGAGTTAATAAACTTCTAAAATAAGAATTTTATTAATTCAAATAAATTTGTATTAATAAAAATTTTGAATTTGGTTGTATAACAACATATTCCAGTTTTAAAAGAATCCAAATATCTAATATAAAATATCCAAAAATGCTCATAATGTATAATTGAAATGTACAAATGAAATATCCCTATTCCTCTAAAAATAATTGCTGAATTTTGGTAACTAATAAATGAAATTTTATACTTGAAATAGAAACACATCAGATGAGTAACATCTTTTTGAAAAAAATAATATTTTATTCTTATTCAGTTCTGTAGTTCTTTTAAAAAAACAAATACCAAATATCTAACAATCCTCAATATACGTGTGTTATAACTTCCACAGGCAAATAGTTATTTGACTACATTAATAAATCTCTAAAGTAAAATATCTAAGTATTTCTTTAATCATAGTAGTATTTGTAAATTTGTATGGAAAATATTTGATTTTTCTTTTAGAGATCCATCTTAATAGTAACTTGTTATCCAAAAAGACTTTCTTCTAAAATGTATTCTTTTATTATGATCCTAGTTCTTAACATATCATAATCCACCAAAGGCTTTCAATAAGATTTGTAAGATAACCACGTAATTTGAGTTAATAAACTTCAAAAAGAAGAATTTTATTAATTCAAATAAATTTGTGGTAATAAAAATTTTGAATTTCGTTGTGTAACTACGTATTTCAATTTTGAAAATATCCAAATATCTAATATCAAATATACAACAATGTGTCAAAGATTTTTAACGTCGTTTCTTCACTCACCACTTAATTTACCGAATTAATAAATTTCTAATATAAAATCTCCCCGTATTTGGTAACATTACTTGGTAATTCTCCTTTACTAGATCCAAAAATCTAATATTAATTACATTACAATCTACCAAAGAATTTTAATATGACTTGCAAATAAATGCCTCATATAATTTAGCTACTTTTACAAATTTCTAAAACAAAATCCCTTCGTATTTGATTACATTAATAAGTCTTACAAGATCCGAATATTTACGAATTGAAAAAAAATTAATATGATTTCTTCGAAACAGGGTAATTTATTTCATTTATAAATTTCTAAAATAAAATCTCTATTTAATTAGTTACATTACTAGATAATTTTACTTTGCAGTATTCAAATATTCATTAACGAATGTCTAAGAACCACAAAAGATTTTTAATATCATATCTAAAAATACTACATAATTTGAATGCATCAATATATTTCTAAAATAAAATCCTTACGTACTTAGTTACATTACTAGATAATTTTACTCTGCAGTATTCAAATACTCATTAACAAATGTCTAAGAACGACAAAAGGTTTTTAATATCATATCTACAAATACTACATAATTTGAATGCATCAATATATTTCTAAAATAAAATCCTTACGTACTTAGTTACATTACTAGATAATTTTACTCTGCAGTATTCAAATACTCATTAACAAATGTCTAAGAACGACATTGGTTTTTAATATCACATCTACAAATACTACATAATTTGAATAGATTAATATATTTCTAAACTAAATTCCTTACGTATTTAGTTACATTACTAGATAATTCTATTTTCAGGATTGCTTGGAACCTTATCCATACAATAAAGACAGGAACCGTGACCTCTGAGGCAGGAATGCGCATTTTTTTCTCCCCTTCTTCATTTACGGCTTGTTCGGACAGAAAGGTATCAGACTTATGGGACAGAAAATATTTCAGGCATTTGGTGATGGTCAGTAGGATTTAGGGGAATACATAAATATGTTATAAGATCATAAATAGTAAATAGTTTCTAATAGTAAAAGTATTATTGTATTTAACCGCTACCCCTTAAGATCGAAGATTCACAGAACTAGTTTTTAATTTCTATAGAATATTTTTTTCAAAATAAAATAATAAATAACATTCTTTTAGATATAGTTTAAATTCAAGGGTATACGAATCAAAATAGTTTTAACCCTCCAAGTGGAAGGTCGAGGAAAAAAAATCTCCAAAATATACGCTAAAGGTTTATTGTGTCAGTGACCAAAGCGGTCTATGATTTTTCCTTCACCTTTTGTCGACTAGAATGGAATACGGGAAACCCATCCTCGTTATTGTTCCTTTACTTCCGGTTATATATACATATATAAATAGATATTATATATTGTTAATTTTTAATACACATAAAGCTCGTCAAGTCTGGAATATTATCCCATAAGAAATAATGGATTCTGAAAGTACAAATAAAAATAATCTTTGAGAGACTTATTCATATTTTTCTATGAAAGTCATCCAAGATATTTAAGTGATGCAATTATAGATGCATCTGTTACCTCAAACGAAATACTTCGAAATAGAGATTTACAAACCCATGAAACGCTATCAGCGTCTTTGTGCCTCAGGGGGTAGGGATGCATCCCTCACGAAATGTCAGTGAAAGAGAGCAGCAGTTCCTAAACAATCGACCTGACGATCCTACCTCAAAACTCCATGTTGGAAAGAACTGGCAAAAATGTACATTACATTCATTTTCGGAGCGTTTTTGGAGGTCGAAAATTGTATGTTTTGAAGTCATCATCGGTTTGACAGAATAGTACGTGAGAACCGCTTAGAGGGTTAATTCAAATGTAATATATTCACTATTTTTATAGCTATTAATATTTCACGTGTGGGCAACTTATTTTTACTTTTTTTGCAGTCTGTCACTGGAGCGAGAATCACGTAAAAATACGTATTTAACAGATTTGGGGTGGATACCCGCTAACCACCACAAATCTACTAAATACGTATAATTATATGTATGTGGGACATTATATGCGTGTTGTTTGCTTTGCTATGCAACGCTTTGCATTTTTCTTTCCACAAGTTATGATTGTCGACTTACTCGGTCTTTTGTTGCGTTATTTCGTCTTCAGTCGTATCCCTAGCTCCAAAATGTACAAGTCGTGTTTTGTCAATTTGAAGCTTGGTTTTTTATTGCTGAATACAAAATTGATAGAATGAGCCATTGTGACAAAGAATGTGATGAAGAAATATGAGCTGACAGATTATCGGACTTTTATTTTAAAAATCGTTTATTTTTGTGATTTCGTAAACATATTTTTTTTTGTTAAATAATCATACAGTATATATTAAAGTATAAAATTTTAAAAAAAGTTTCGTTCATAAAAACAAAGTAGTTTTCAATTTACTGGGATTTTTCTAATTAACTAAACTTTCGAGCGATTCACGAAAAAACGCCCGCTGCATGCGTAAGTTGGAGGTGAAGTATACCCGCATGCCAAGTGTTAATTACTAGTAGTACTAACACTAGATTTATCTGCAAATGGTTTCTGTGTATCATTATTTTTCATTAGGACAATAAAAAAAGATTATTACATTAAAAAAAAATACAGTATGATTTAACAAATAAAAACAAAAACTAAAAGTATAAAAAAAAAAATTACTAAGTATTTTTAAACATTAAATTCGAGCGATTCACGAAAAAAACGCCTTTAATTGTAGAAGTATATGCCAAGTGTTAATTACTAGTAGTACTAACACTAGATTTATCTGCAAATGGTTTCTGTGTATCATTATTTTTCATTAATAACATGTCTTAATTAGAAACTGATACTGATAATTTAGGAGTAAAGGTAAATAAAGATAAAACAAAATTCATGGAGTCTTCACAAAGTACACCTAAAAAATTACACTTTCCGAACAGTGTCACTATTCAAATATCTCGGACCCGTTATTAAAACAAACAATTATTTGACGTAGAGATTAAAAAACAGGTTTGCCATGTAAAATAAATGCTATCATAGACTAAAAAACAATTAAAATCTTGATTTATAATCTTAAATACTAAAATTAATATAGGTAAAACACTTTTTATTTATGAAAGTAAATGCTGGGCAATAACCAAATTAAATGAAAATAAATTTTTAACCTTCATTATTTTTATTGCTATTAATTATTAGTAGTATTAATACTAGATTTCTTTCCAAATGGTTTATATGTATCATTATTTTTCATTAATAAGATACCTTGATTTGAAACTGAGGGTGGTAACTTGTATAGTATACTTGATTCAAAATAAAATAATAATAAATAGTATGCTTTTAGATATATAGTTTAAATTCAAGGGTGTACGATTCAAAATAGTTTTAATTAATTTAATTAATTTAATTTAATGTATTCACTATTTTTATAGCTCTTAATTATTAGCAGTATTAACACTAGACTAATTTCCAATTGGTTTATTTGTATCATTATTTTTCATTAATAAGATACCTTAATTAGAAACTGAGACTGGTAATTTAGGTGTAAAGATAAATAAAGATAAAACAAATTTCATGGAGACTTCATAATGCACAACTAAAAAAACATCTTTCAAACAATACCTCTATTTAAATATCTCGGATATGTTATTACTACAAACAATTATTTGACGTATAAATAAAAATTAAAACATTCTTGCCATGTAAAATAGATGATATCATAAACCGTAAAAACAATTAAAATCTCAATTTATAAGCTTAAATACTAAAATTAATATCTGTAAAACACTTTTGGTTTATGAGAGTGAATGCTGGGCAATAACCAAATTAAATGAAAATAAATTACTAACCTTAACTATTTTTATTGCAATTAATTATTAGTACTAATAACATTAGTTTTTTTCCAAATATTTTATGTGTATCTTTATTTTTCATTAATAGGATGCCTCGATTAGAAACTGAGTGTGGTAAATTAAGCCAAAAGATAAATGAAAATAAAACAAAATTCACGGAGACTTCACACAGTTCACCGAAAAAATTACTCCTTTGAAACAGTGTCACAATTCTCGGATCTGTTATTACCACAAACAATTACTTGACGTAGAGATAAAAAAAAACAGGCTTGCCATTTAAAATAAATGCTATCGTAAACTGAAAAACAATTAAAATCTCAATTTATAAGCTTAAATACTAAAATTAACATCTATAAACACTTTTGCTTTATGAGAGGGAATGCTGGGCAGTAACCAAACTACGTGAAAATAATTTATTAATCTTTAAGAGTAAAATATTAAGAACATTTTTTTCGGTGTAATCCTTGAGATCAGTACTTGGAGATCCTTATTTAACTTTGAAATTTACCAAAGGTAAAGAAACCAGCTATTGTTAAAGCTATAAAATGTAATAGACTGCAATGGCTCGGATATTTATTCTGACAGTGCAAACCGAGTAAAAAATCTCACTTTTACTAATCCCATATGAAGCAGAAGATCAGAAAGACCACCAAATAGATGGCTTGAATAGGAGGAGAGGGACTTTGGTCTTGTACATAAAGGAAACTGGAGGAGACTCCCTGTGGATAGAACCAGATGGAAACAACTATTAGGAACGGCTTTGCCAGCAACATGTCTTTGTAGCTTGAAAGAAGTGATACCGTTCAGCTATTCGTAAAAAAAAAACTAAGTTATTATAAACATTTAAGATTAAAACAAAACTATTTGATAAAAAAATTTGTAATTCAACGAAATTTTAAAAAGTGCTTGTACTTCACAGGATACAAACAAATTGAAACGTATTAATTTTAGTTAACATTTGTTTTGCAAGATATAAAGTAAATATTCTAAAAACTTCATTCGGGTATGACAATTAGACATGCTTACGTCTTGTAAGGAAACTTAATAAACTTTAATTAAAATTACTGTATGGTACTGAGACTAAAACTTTATTTAATAGTATTTGATCTTATACTATGGTGTTAATTTCATTCAATATAGGATTTTGGCTAAAATGTTTATTTCTTAATAGCCATTTCACTTTCAACACTTGGTGAGAGTGTACAGAATTATCAACTTTAAGTGACCAATTCAAAATGCGTTAGAAATTTTTTAAATTTTTAAAACAATTATAAAATAATGAATATTTTTATTATTATTTATCAGTTTTTACTGGGCCAACATAAAAGTTCCCATTTATATATATATATATATATATATATATATATATATATATATATATATATATATATATATATATATATATTTTATATATATATATATATTATTAAATAATATATTATATATATATATATAAAATAAGATATATATATATTAAATTTAATATATATATTTATATTATATATTTATATATTATTATATATTTATATATCTAAAATAATATTTATAAAGTATTTTGCATATATGAAATTAGATAGCTAAAATTAAATTAAACTAATATTATAAATTACGTTATGATATCATTTTAAATCTAGAAACTTATTATTATTTTGTTATGAGTTAATTTTTTAACTGAAAGTATAAAATCAGAAACTTTATGTGCTACATTTAAGTTAATAAGTGAACTAATATTAGAAGATACACAGTTATGACTCGTTATAAAATTTAACTTTAAACTGCAATCATATTTATTTTCTGGGATTTTGTTTAATTGACTTTATTTGTATTAGGAAATAGAAAATGAACAAAATAATCGAATATATTTTTATATATACGTGTGTGCGTACGATTTGTAAGCATATTAGTAAAGATCATAGAATGTAAAATAATAAATAGTTTTAGCATATTTCATCACTTCAAAGGAGATTGAAATTTCCCTGCAAACATTTTCAATAAAATTAAATAAATTAAGACACTAGCTGTTCTACAGGAAATGTCTTAGACTAATAGAAAGAATTCTTAGGAGAGAAGGTTACGTGTCACTGACACTTCTATTTTTTTTTATTAGATTCAATGTTGAATGACACTCATATAAACCAAATGAAAGGATGAGGCAATTCTCCCAAAGTACTTTTCATGTTTAAAGTAGATAATAGGAGAATATATCCCAAACTCTTAAATTATAGATAAATTACTCTTATAAAGTGACACAGAAATTTATATTAATACTTGTACGCCTCCCGTTCCTTACATGAAATGATTTATAATATGCATTAGGAAATTAAAAAATTAAAGAATGTATATATATATATATATACATATATATATATATTATATATATATATATATATATATATATAGTATATGTATTTTATTATATAAATAAAATATATATTTTAAAATATCAAACATAAAAAATTCTATATTTTTATATACATATAATAAATAATATACACTGTTATAAAATTATTATAAATAATATAGTAAATATATAAAATAAAATAAAAAATATAATACAGACAATTATCTATAGATATTTTACAAGTTTATAGTGTATGATATAAAACATATATATATATAATAATTTAAAGTTGCTTAATAAATATGTAGCAAAAATATGAAAAGAAATAAAGTATTTATAATATATATATATATATATATATATATATATATATATATATATATATATATATATATATATATCGATTTGTTTCATTAAGCTTGACAGTATTAGCTTTCAATTTGCACTACACAAGCAGTAATTCATATATTTTTTTACTTTTGTACAAATTCCAAATGTCACATAGAATCCCTAAATTTTAAATGACTGGTTGTTGGAAAAAGAACTTTATTATAATTCATGACTATCTAAATTGGATGTTTCAAAATACTCTCATATAAAGAAAGAAGAAATTTTAACACACAATCATAAACTCATAGTCGATAGATAATATCATAATATTTAACATTTGGATTGTGTCTTCGTTCTTTTCTCCATATCGGTTTCATTAGGTGTTAAAATGGTGAGCAAAGAAATGGCATGAGTACCCAAAAAAGAGAACAGCAAAGACTATAGAATCTTAGTCTAAATATTTAAACGGATGGCGAGATCCTGTATTCAGATTCAGAGGAACATAATACGTTTTATGGTGATCAGGATTATGTATATTAGCTAGAAAAGCCTAGTTTGGAATTCAAAAGGCTACATTTGAATTTGTAATATACACTTTGCAATTTTTAGAAGATTTTTAACTTACTGTAAATACAACACTGAACAAATTAGACATAAAAATGTGATCACAACATAAATTCATTGGTTTAGCTTATTTCTGGATTATTTAACTAATTTTATATTAAATTTCAAAGAACAAATATTTAAAAAAACATCTAATTGAGAAGATACTAAATTGATCTAATCTTTATACTAATCGTTCCAATCGTTAGTACTAATTTCTAATCATTATGCCAAAACAATAAACTCTTCTACCTCTACTATATGCTTTTCTATTTAGTGTCTTATATAAAGTAAACAGACTGTTTTAGTGTATAACATATCTTAGTAAATATTCATTTATTTTAGGAAATATTAAGTTATTACTATAACGTATAAGTTATAATATTTATACTGATTCAGATTTTAATTTATACATAATAAAGGGTACCGAAATACCTAGGAAAGCATTAGCATAGGGGTGAATCTTATCCAACGTGTATACTAAATTAACAAAAATATTCTTGTAGCCTAAAGTTTAACCGATTAAAGATTAATAATTGAAGATATACCTAATGTTAGGGTAGAGTTTGAAAGGACATCATAAATGTTGACAACATGGAAGCAAAGAAGTCAATGTATCTGAATAAATTGATAAAATTTATACAGTTTATCTCAGTCAAGAAAAAAAATTACCCTAATATTAGCCTAAACTACTCTGCATACCTTTAGAAGTATTCTTGTCTTGAATTCTGCCATATTTATTATATTGGATGATATGTCAAACACCAATTTTTCTCAGAAGATGTGCAATAGCTTTAAAACTGCCACATTCAAAAAGATGACATATTAACAACGTTTAAAAAATATGTTATCATTTTTATGGAATATACATGGTTTAAAAAAATATTACCTAGATTAAAACGACCCTTTAAGGATATATATTTGGTTGTATAGCCTGAGTTGAACTAGTAAATAACTTTAATTCCTTATAATTTACTTTAATATACGACGAATACTATGTACAAAGATCCTTTACTCACACTCCTGAAACGTGATTAGAAAATGCAAGTTGTTAGAACAAAATTAAACAATCATATATTAGTAAAATAAGGATATATTGCCCACGAGAATACAGCAGAAACTTAATTTTTTAAACTACAACGAGAATGGCTATCCTGAATTGACGACATTTTTGAAATTAAAAGAAAGTTCTACAAGAGATCTGAAATTTTTTTCCAATATTTGAAAATTAAGAAGGACAGAAAAAATATCTAAAACATGCTTTAAAATATGAGCTAAGAAAAATGTAACCGTCTTATTTGATTTTTTATGTAAATGCAAAAAATTGTTTTCTTAATTAATGTACTTAAAATGGTATTCTACATTGTATAGTAAAAATGAATTTGTTTATCATGATCCTATTTCTATACCTATCATAAGAGGTAAAAATGGATGGAGGAGAGAGACAGTCAAATGAATATATTTTTAAAAATTAAAAAAAAACGATAGTATATTTTTTTATTATTTAAAATGTTATACTATCCTAAAAGACATTGTATATTTACAGAGAAATATCAAACACACAAAAAACATTTTTTAATTCAATTCTTCAACAAACCTGACTCAATAACTTTTTAAAATCAAAGTGCTAACTGTTATTAGAAATTGACCCTTTACACTCTTCTCGCAAATATTGCAGCATTTAAAATATAAATTTTATATACACTAGAAAACAAAGGATTTAAGTTAATATTTTTAATTGAAATACTGAGAGACTAGGATACATAAGAAATGTCATTCAAAACAAAAGTTTCTTGGTTAATTATTTTAACAGTAATGTTGTCTAGATTAAGTGAATTTTAGTTTCAGATGAGGAAAATGCGAATTTCAGATAAACCCAATTTTGAAGCTCCTCTAAAACCAACAGTTTCTAATCCAGTACATGAAGGTGACAAAGAAAATGTCACACCAAATCTATTTTAACTCCTATAATGAAAACAATACAAGGAGTATTTTTACAAATGTAAAAATGTAGAATGGATTGTATGATTCTGTTTCTAACGGAGTGCTTGTGAACAAAAATTAATGAGGTTCAAACATATTGAAGAAGATAAATTACGCATATTAGATGTTACAGCTCAAAGTGAATATATCATAAGAGGTAAAAATGGATGGAATAAGAGACTGAAAAATGAATCATATTTAAAAAATTAAAAATAACGATATATATTTCTCTTATTTAAAATGTTATACAATCCTAAAAGACATTGTACTTACACAGAGAAATAACCAAACACATAAAAAACATTATTTAATTCAATTCTTCAACAAACCTGACTCAATAACTTTTTAAAATCAAAGTGCTAACTGTTAATAGAAATTGACCTTTACACTCTCTCGTCAAACTAAAAATACTATCTTGGGAAAAAAACAGATGGATAATTTCACATGAACGTAAAACTTACGTCACTGGTTCCTCAGAAGCTTAAGAAGGCATCACATAGAATAGCATAAAGATTGAAAGAATTGGATTTTTCCCCAGGATAATTAAAAGCTAGGTTAGATGAAGGAAATAAAAGGCCACTTGCAGCAGTTATTCGTCTTAACTTTAGGTTTTGGTAAGTGTGGAAAGCATAACATCTCAATCAATTTCAAAATCTGGGAAAGAAAAGATTAATAAAACAGAACTAGGATTTTGAAAACATGTGAAGAACGTAAGAGGGAAGTGTTTTTTTATATAATACACACTCACACACATTCACACACATATATGTGTATGTATATACATATAG
Organism: Pardosa pseudoannulata; assembly: GCA_032207245.1. NCBI lineage: Eukaryota > Metazoa > Arthropoda > Arachnida > Araneae > Lycosidae > Pardosa > Pardosa pseudoannulata. The sequence goes on along the minus strand of CM063498.1, from coordinate 136,109,310 downwards.
ATATGTAATAAGACAGACTTCAAGATTGGTGGTTTCAGTCAAGTCCCATTAAATGACACCGTTTTAGATAAAGACATTTATTAAGATAACTTTGGAGGACGGGTTCCCACTTCATTATACGTACAGGACAAACTGAGGGCTCAGCTAGAATGAAGTTATATGTAAAAGACCCTTAACACCTGGGTCAACATCTCAGTTGAAATCTGTGGGAAAATCTCTAGGAAAATCTGTATCCGATAGCTTTCATCTCCTTTTTGTTTGGGAATTTCCTAAATTCTCCACTATGGCAATGTAGATTTATAATTGGTTAGACCCCTTCTCTGAGTGCGTAAACTGTAGCCCTAGTGGTTAATTTAGGTGAAGGGTTAAAAAGGGGAAAGCAAAAGCATGCTGGAACTTTTAGCCCTTCACTTAAGATTTGAAAACCCCTGAGAATTTTCTCGGAGTGTCTTAGGGGGCTTACACCAGTTTCCCGATCCAGTTCACTTTTCCTTACACACACACACACACACACACACACACACACATATATATATATACATACATATATATATATATGTATATATATATATATGTGTGTGTGTGTGTGTGTGTGTGTGTGTGTGTTTGCAAATAGGTTAATTCATTAATATGAAAATATAATCAATTTGCTAAAGTATATGTTAAAAAATTTTATCCTAGATAAGTTAGTTTCAGAAGAAGTTAAACACTGGAAACATGAAATAAGTTTCACACATATACTCCTGGATGATTAATTTCCTTTAAGTAAAAAATTAACAGATTGTTAACGAAAAGAATAGTCTCAAAAATTGTAAAACCTGGAAATGACACTTGTTAGGAACAAGATATTTTTTTCCGATTCAAACCCGCCACTAGAACAAAAGCTTCCTCCAGCAAAGATAAAAGTCGATAAATTACTTTAAATTTTTAGTTCTTCGATCTACGTATTATTATAAAGAAATTCAATGTTGCTCAAATCAGAATAACCGGCAGCTAATTTTATCTGTATTATGCGGATGGGAAGTAGAAGGGACTTTTTTTTTTGGTCTTTCTCTCGTGAAACAAAGTGTTATTGACAATCATATATAATCAGCCTTTCTTCCATAATCCAATAAAAATATTCCCTTAATAAATAATAAAACCCCGTTCTTTCTAAATTCATTTTCCCTAATATTTTTTGAACAAAAACCAACTCCATGTAAATATCATTATTTCATACCCCCTTCCGAAGCTGACAGTCTATAATTGATTAGATTCGAGACTGTCCTAAACTCCTATAACAATGAATTATTCAAGCGATTTTGTAGAAGACTAACTTACGTTATAGCGTCCACTGCGCAAAACCTTGCCCTCTTTTTATATTTTCCCCCCGTCGAGATTCATCTGTATAAAAATATGGCTATCTATTTTATGCTCCAGGCAGGTCTGATAAATAAGCTTTGGGATGATATTTCATTTTAGATAGCCCCCCTCTCCTCTTTTCCCTCCTTCCCGCCTTAGCGGTCCTCTCCTTCCCCCCCTCCTTGAAGAATGGGATCTTGTATTGGGGAAATAAATTATGAAGACAGCAAAGAAAGGGCCCCCATTTCTTTTCCTGGCCATCGTTTATAATACGCAAAAATATGTTTCCGAAAACTGTGGAAGGAATAATTGGAGAATGAGATAGATGTGGTTGGTGTGTAACGCGAGCAACAAAATATTTGAAATGAAAAGAAAGTAAAAAGTGAAGAAAAAAAACTGGATAAAAAAAAGTTCTGTGTCAGAAAAGAATTTCAGTTTCCTTTTCGGATATTAGCTGGATTAATGACCTTGCGAGAATTAATTAAAAATAGCGAAATTGTAGCAGTTTTTTATCCCTGTTTTGTGTGGTTATATATAAACGCATATTTGTTTATATACATAGGAAAATTTATTTGCATGAGTCCTTTTTTGTTAAAAACATTTTAATGAATTGTTACAAATGTTCTTAAGGATCTCTAACAATGTTTTTTGTTTATAAAAACTATTCTTTAGTTGGTTAGGTAATTTTAAGCATTACTGGTATGTCTCACTATAAAGAGATGATTGTACGATCTTACTGTATAAAGATATCAAACTATTAGAAATATGAGAACTTTAATACAAACATTGTGCACTAATTGCACTGTTGATATTACTATTTTAAACAAAATTGTTACAGTTACTTTTATTTTTCTTTGTAAATTGTAAATATATATAAAGGCACACAGTATATTTAAATGAATACACACGTATGTGGGAAAATATAAGAGCTCATTCTTAAGGTGCCTGTTAGAATTTGCCTTCAGGATCTTTACTCGCTCAATTTTTCTGATAACTTCTTTTCCACAGTTGTAGATTTTTTTTTGTTTGATTTTAGGCACCGTCTACATGTATGTTTAAACAACTACTTGAGCCGGTTCCATTAAAGGTGACTGGTGCAAGTAAAATATTTTCGTGCTCACAATATCGTCGAAGTTCTCAACCAATACCTCTTAGGGTAGCAGGTCAAGTCTTTATGTCTTCTGCTTGGTCTCTGCTTCAAAATTAAGAGGACCTACTTGAACGAAGTCATTCTTTCACCTTAATGGTGCTCATTAAAACGAAAGGCACAAACCTTGGCCTTAATAAGATAGCCTGCAGTCTGAATCGTGATTGGTTTGTCCAAGTGGCATGAGAAACAACAACAATACAACTACTTGATGACGAATGACTGAGTTACATAAGGTTTTAAATACATATTTTTTCTGTTATGAGACTGTTGCTTCTAGTATGGCAGTACCAAAGAGTTGAGCTATGTAAAAAGAAGGCATAAATCAATACATCTTAAGTGACTTCAGCAGAAAGCTTAAACATTTTCGAATTCCGACCAATGTATAATAAATCTGAACCAATCATTCTGAATCAAACATTTTTTTCTTGTGAGCACATTTGAAATGTGAATGGAACTGTTGTAAATCACAGCCTCCTACCCGTTGCAAATAATCACGTCTAAATTAGTTTAAAGTAACATTTCTACCGGTAGTCCTCCCCCCTTTTTTATATAAAATGTTATATAGCTATCTGAAAGTTTTTCTCTCTTAAAATTAAAGCGAAAAATAGTTTTCTTTGGAGATACTTAACATCAAGTAAAGTGTAACTTTATTAGTCCTAATAACATAATATTATACCCTAACTATTTTGTTCCAACTGTATCTGGAAACAATGTTGTGTGTAGCATACATGGTTTGATTGAACAAGACACTTTTGAATACTTTCACATTTACAATTTCTTAATTTTGTACATCTTTGCTATACAATGTTTTAGATATTGCGCCCACGATATCGGTAAATATTCACATTTATTCATCTAACACGTTATTACGCTACAAGACTCAACGTCTACGTTTTATTATATCATTTGTTTGCTGCTGACCAAGTTCCCTTAAAATTTTATCAGTGGTTCACTTGTATTTCTTTTTTTCTTCTTCATGCAAGACCATGGTATTTTGATCTTTTAATTCGGCAGCAACAATTTATAGGCAGAGTTTCCAAAAATAAGGGAAGAAACCTTTGAAAAACCTGTGCTTTGTGAGATTCACGTCTGCCCTATTGTAAATATATGTTGACTATTTAGAATAACTTGCTTTTTTTCTTATATAAATTTAATCTTAATATAAGATTATTTGCTTTAAATTTAAAGAAAACATTTAATAGCTATTCCACAAAAACTTATTGGTACAGCATGACGACATAACAATAATACAGAGGGCTCTTTCTTGCCTATTAAGCTGCAGGTGCAATCGTTTTTCCTATATAAATGTAATATTAATATAAGATTAGTTGCCTTAAATTTAAAGCAAAAATTTAATAGCTATTCCACAAAAAGTTATTGGTACATGACAATATAACAATAGTGCTGATGGTTTTTTTTTTCTTTTTTTGCCTATTAAGCTGAAGGTGGAATCGCTAATTTCAGCTAGAAAATCGAGTGAGATAGTTATGCTGTTCTAATATATTTTACTTGCAAGTGGAAATCTTAAGTACCAGTTTCAGAAATTTATAGAATTATCTTTATGCAATACCATGGTATTTTGATCTTTTTATTCGGCAGCAAGAATTTATAGTCAGCGTTGCCAAGAACAAAGGGGACAAAACTTTGCAACAACTGTGCTTTGTGAGACTCATCTTTAACCTATTGTAAAAATATATTGACTATTTAGAATAACTTGCTGTTTTCTTATATAAATTTAATCGTAATATAAAATTAGTTTTAAATGTGAATCAAAAAAAGCAATCGCTATTCCACAAAAACATATCTACACAGCATAACAAAATAAGAATAGTGCAGATGGCTCTTTCTTGCCTACTAAGCTGAAGGTGCAATTCCTAATTTCAGATAGAAATTAGAGTGAGCTAGTTATGTTGTTCTAATATATTTTACACGCAAGTGGAAATCAATTTATGTTAAACTTGAGTTCCAGTTTCAGAAATTTATGGAACTATCATCACATCTAGGAATAATTTGTCTGCCTTTTAGTCTTATTGGGATAATATGCATTCCAGTTTGTTTGAGTTGTAGTAAATATGTTCTCCTCATTTATTGCATAGTTCATTGTAAAACTATTCTAAACTTCATCGCGAGAGTACATTGCATCTATAGAAACGGTGATCAATAATTGATTGACAAATTTAATATGTTTGAAAACTCTGAGTGGTAACTTTACGGAGTTTCATTTGATGAAACTATTAGAAAAATGTTCACATTTATTATTAAGGATGAAATTTCTTCACAATGTTTAAAATTAGAAAATTTGCTGAGAGATTCCTCTATTTAAATTGAATAAATAAAGAATAATTTATATCACCCTTTTAATTTTTATAACTAAAATTTTAATTATTTTAATTCATTTAATTTTGAAAGGAGGAGAGAAAACATTTATTTCGCATACTAAAATATTTAATGTGGTTTTAAATATGCAGGGGTTTAAACGAACTTTTTTTCCAGGAAAGTGTATTTCTTTATTTCAAATTAGATTCTTTAACTAGCACTGCTTTAATTTTAAATATTTTTAAGAGTGAGTAAATAGTTATTTGAGCATATATTTGAGTTAAAGGAATCTATTTTTAGAATTATAAAGTTTATGGCTTCAAACAAATAGAGCACACCTTTATAATAAATAGCGATGTTTAAAACAGGAACAAAGATATCCACCTGTACTTTAAATCTTATAAAACTAAAAGATTTCAAGTATTCTATTACCTAAAGTATTATTTCATTTTTATAAATTTCTCCTAGCATTTAATTTCTTTCTAGAAATGAACTCTATAATTATATAATAAAGAATCATATAGAAATAGGATTCTCCTTTGAAAAGGTTTAACAAGATTATGGATTAATCCCAAAGAAATCCCCAAAGAAATTTCCACGAACATAATTAACGGAAACAAAATAATCAACGAGCGGCATTAAAAGTTCGAAGGGGAGTCTTAAAAATTGAGGTCAGTAATCAAACTATATTGAGCACCGTCAATTACAGCTAACTGCTAGATTGCAGAGGCAATTTATTTAATTGCCATCTTTAAACAAGTTCCGAGTATATATGAGATGGCCTTCTCCACCAAAACAAGGGGGAAATAAACCTAAAAAACGTAAACGCATGAAGCCATTCCGGTGCTTACATTGTGAACTACAATATAAGGAGTTCCTCAGCGTTGGACACACCACCACACACACTACTCACATTGCTGTAAGAGCAGCACCCAGGGAAATCAGTTTATTGTCAAAGCTAAACGGTCTCTATCTGTGATTGGGAAATACGAGCTCTGCTCCATTTTCCAGATACGGAGCGAGAAATACGAACTTTCTCTCTTTCTCTCACACGCATTCTTTTTTTTTCTTTTTTTTTTTCGCTCCGATTTTGGTAGCCAGAGAGACCCTATCAGATGATCGGGAGGGAATTCTTTTTCTCCAATTGACTCACAGATGGGTAGAGATGGTCCGTTATCTTCGGGTCGTAAAAAAAGGGCCAATTTAGTTAAAACGCTCGGAAGATGTGCACGATGGATATTGCTGAGAAAAATTTTATCTGTTATATATGGAACTGGAATAAACTATAAGGATTTGCCGCGAGTAATAATATTTATATGTGTGCCAAAGTGGCTGAGAGAAATGAGGATCTATTTCATTTTTTTTCCCTTTTTTGGTTTTGTTTTCGTTTCTCCTTAGCAAAAACGTAGCTCCTATTCTCAACGTTGTTACAGGCCTTTTAAGTTATTGGGGCAAGGTCATGAGCCCCGAGTATCATTAACTCTTGATGTCTTCTTTATATATAGTACACAAATACACATACTTATACCTATATATGATGCCAGGGTAACATCACTGCACCACTTGACTGAAGAGAAGGGTGTACACCGTCGATTGGTTTTGAATTTTAAAATTATATCTATATATTTATGACAGAGTTTGGTTTGACGTAGTGTTCTTGTTATATCTAATTAAGAATTAGGTAGTGTGTAGTGAATAAATAGGAAAGCTTAGTGTAATATTTGGTAGAATTTTTAATACTCAAATATACTCTAACTTGTAAAAACAAAGGTTGACTCCAAAAAGGTATCCTATACCATTATACACACAAACACACACACACACACACACACACACATATATATATATATATGTGTGTGTGTAAGTTTGTGTGTGTGTATACTTGTATACATATATATTTAGATATATGTATATAAAAATACAGACAGACACACACACACACACACATATATATATATATATATATACACACACACACACACACATATATATATATATATATATATATATATATATATATATATATATATATATATATATATACATATATACATATCTTATAATATCGAGACCTGTTGGTAACTAAAAATTTTAAAATCACTTAAGTCCCAAATTGATCAACACGGATCTCGGGAGATTTACATGAATCCTGGGACAAAAATTGCAAATCAAGATTTTACTGATGGGTAAACAGAAGAGTTTGCACACTTGATTTGAATATTTTTTTCATAACGAATTAAAATTAATATTAAAAAATTGTATAAGGGAATAATATATATATATATATATATATATATATAAGGCAGTTGATTTCTAATAATGTCTTAAATTTAGTCCAATAAGCATTTTATTTTGTTAAATTTCTTTTATTTTAGACGTACTTTAAAACTACCTAGAAAATTCATACATTTTTTCACCTATTAGAATTATTAATTTACGTAAGCAATTGATTTTTTAAAAGATTAAAATTGACACAATGCTCTCGAAAATTGTATATGTAAAACTGAGAATATATTTTTCTTTTCAAAATTTCCATGTATAATTATGTACGATGAAGTTTCAATTAAACAATTGCTACTATAATGCAATACGACAGAAACTAACTCAAGTACAGGTTATATGGAGAATTTCTTAAAGTAAAGTTGTATGAAATCGTTAAAGTAGGACAATCAGACAATTATATACTATATTTCAGCATAAGATAATAAGTAAGAATAAAAATTACTACAGTGTTAATGAATATTCAAAAAGATTCTCTCTTATGTAATTCTCTCTTACATTAAAGTTTAATCTTATTTAATTTATGAACAAAACTGTATACTTAAGTAAGAATAATTTGCAGGCTTTGTCTACTGTTGTTTTATAAAAGTTGTGAACAAAAGCTTTTAAAAGTTGTTATAATTTTATAACAACGTAGAATGTTTTTAACCAAAGTCTAAGGAAATGTTTTTATACGTTTAATTTGATGTTTAAGTTGTTACAAATTAAATATATATGCTTTTTATATAAATCAAACTGGTATCATGTTCTTTACGAATTAACAATATCAAATCAAGTTTCTAAATCATCGTTATATTGTTAGTATACTAATCTCTTATCAAAAATAAGTATCATTAAAGAAATCATATTGCTTTAATTTACATTCATTTGAAATAATATTGTCGGTTCTCACTTTGGATGTTTCAAGAATTACTGTGCTTATTTAATACTACTAAAAACTTATATTTTAGCTTAGTTTACAAATAGGTATCAAAATGCATTTTATCAATATCCGAGTCTTTTAAAAGAATTCCATCCAAGAATTTTTTAAAGATCTAGACGTTTCTGTTTGGTATCTTCTGCATTCGATTCAGGCCAAAAATACATGTCTTTGATATTCATATCAAGCCTTCTATACATACAGAAAATTCTCCATACTTTTACTTTGAAATTTTATTTTTTATACGATTTCAGATAGCAATAAAAGTGGTTTCCCTTGCAATAAAGAAGTCTTTCTTCTTTCGTAGAATATACGAGTTTCCACTCACGTGCGCAATAGGAGTTTTGAAAACATATTCTTTAAATTAATATGAAACATGGGGGAGATTACTTTTCCGTAGAGGATGTCCAATACATTTCTTTTTTATAATGGTAAGATTTTTTTTTAAAGTTTAGCGTTACGTAGATATGTTTTTTTTTCTTGGGAATTTTCTAATATCCCTTGATTACGAACTTATGAGAGGGTTTCATTCTTACTTTAATTTGTAACTTTTCATTAAGGTTTATTTGTGGAGATGTTACTAATCATACTTTCTTTAATATTTTAATAAAGGTTTTCCTAGTATTTTTCATTTCGTCCATCAACAAAAATAAGCATTTATTATTTTTTTAATTTCGACTGAAATTCCTAATGAACATGGACTTTATCTTTATCATTTTTAAATAACTGGAAAAATTAAAAGTATATTCGAATGTTTTTTAAGTAATTACACCATTATTGATAGTAATGTAAATATGTCGGATATTCATATCAGGTTGCCAAAACATAAGAATGGAAAACTAAAATGGAAAGCTAAAAATAAAATATGATGTCAAAGAAAGTTTTTGAAAATTATTTAGTTTGGATCAAAATGTTGCCTCCATTCACAATCATAAATCTCACAAAGCCCATATATTTTGGTAATAAGCCTTACAATTTTACAAGAGTTTAGAAAGTCCAAGCTGATGACTTCTAATGAACGTAATTTTATATACAATTTGTGGCAAAATATTGGAAATTGATAATTGGTTAATAATACATAACTATAATATTTAGAAATTTATGAAAAAGAACTGAAGTATGATACCAAAGAACCTTTTGGATAATAATTTAGACGGTATTCAAACGTTATCTCCAATCTCATTCATGAAACATATAAAGCTTATTTTTGCTGATGATGAGTTTATATATATATATATATATATATATATATATATATATATATATATATATATATATATATATATATATATATATATATATATATATATATATATATATATATATATATATATATATATATATATATATATATATATATATATATATATATATATATATATATATATATATATATATATATATATATATATATATATATATATATATATATATATATATATATATATATATATATATATATATATATATATATATATATATATATATATATATATATATATATATATATATATATATATATATATATATATATATATATATATATATATATATATATATATATATATATATATATATATATATATATATATATATATATATATATATATATATATATATATATATATATATATATATATATATATATATATATATATATATATATATATATATATATATATATATATATATATATATATATATATATATATATTATATATATATATATATATATATATATATATATATATATATATATATATATATATATATATATATATAGTATATATATATACATATAATGTATTATAGAAATAAGTTTCATATGTTTAAAATTTCTGAAAAATTTTATTTCAAATGCCTTTTATGTTTGTTATTCTCAAGCACTCTTGAAAGGTATAAATATGTTCACTTATTTTACATGCATTTCAATGACTTTGTTCTCTTGCCAATGTCTGCATAGGGACCCTTTCTGAAGAGAACATCTCCCTCTATACCTTTTTATGCTGATTTTATTAGTTTACCCTGAAAGTTCCATAGAATATTTTCCACAAAAAACCGTTCTCTTGTAGAATGTTATTTATTCTTAAATAAAATATCGTCTTACGTAACACTTAACTATTTTATGGTAATTGGAAACTTTAGTTTTCATACGGTATTTCTAATAAATTAAAATATTTCAAACTAAAAGAAAATTTTTCTTATTATTTTAACATTTTTTCTTTGCTATAATACACAATTTTCAAGCTAAAAAATACCAATTGTTCTGAAAATATATTCAGTTCGTAAGAAAGAGGTTATAAATAAATTAATAACACAAGAATTCCAGATATTTAATATGATGTAAAAAAAATAGAGAAAATACAAGCTACCTGGATATTTATGTAGTTTTTAATAGGGTAAATAATTGTCATAAAAAAATCGAATTTTAAGATTAAAATATAGAAAGTAGTAAAACATGTTTTAATGAAACAAAATAATCACTTCCATAAATTTAATTTTTATTTTATAAATTTAAACCTTTCTTTACTTTCCGGATATGAGTCAAAGAAAATGCACTTTCCATTTGCTGGAATTCTATATTATGTATGACGGTTTATAATTATTGATCGTCCTATTTAAAACATCCAATTATTAGTTTACAGTAGATTTCAGGGATGTCAACAGACAGTTAAACTAGATATTAGAGTGAACAGTTTCATTCTAGAAATCACGATTGTGGCTTGAGTTTTGATTAGTATATATTTCACTATTGATATTTATGTGCTCTTTACACACTTGAAAATCTTATCTTTAGGGAGTACAAATTTATTTATTTTTGTATCTTTTGCTGTAAGATTTTACAGATATTATTTAACAACTGCAATTCAGTCCTTTTAAGAACTTTCTCTTATCTCTATATTTTCAATATGTATTATCTCTAAATTGAAATAAGAAATTCCAATAAAGCATTTTCCCCATTAATTAAAGTTTTATGAAAGCATCTGATAAACTAACTCACAATTAATATTATTAATACGTCATAATCTTAAAATGCTTTACATTACTTTTATTCATCATTGTTAAGATAAATTGATTTCTTAGTTAAACTAAACCTTATGTGATGAATTATAAAAGAGTTTAACCCCTTAATGCACAGTTTTTTTAAATGGCCGGCAAAAAAATATTTTTTTAATATAAAAAAACACAATTTAGAAAAACTTTTATACTTTTATATTTGAATAATTGTTATAGCTTACTACCCCTTGTAAATATAAATATCAATAAAGCGATTGTTTTTTTTTTAATTTCACACTATTATTTTCAATTCTCGATTTTATTCGAGTGTAAAAAATTATAACAACATAAAGTTCAATGAAGCTCGAATTATCACGAGTGTGCCAGTTTAGGGCACTCGAGGTAACTCGAGCGTTGACGTTAAGGGGTTAATTACTTATTTCTTAAAGTCGTTATTTAAAGATTGTAAAATCATTCGCCAGTTGATACTGCAATAGAATTTCCTCAAAGGAAATAGCCAAATAAATAAAAATAATATGAAATATCAAGCCAAATTGAGTCAATAATTTGTAACACATTAAATAATAATTTTCATGTAATTATGTGCCTTACGGGAAATTTAAATTCTAATGTTTTAAACAAACTGAACCTTGATCTCTTTTATCTGCTGAACCTATAGGTAGACCCTAAAGAGCCCCAAACAGTTTAGCATATTTACACTCCTTAGGAACTCGAAAATCATATGGTTGGTATCAAATCATGATTTATTTACAAAGATTTCTACTGTATTGTTGTACAGTGTTCAAATAACTTGTAATGAATTTTACTAGCATAAATTATCAAAAGATTTGTAAAATATGTCTTGTCTTAATAAACGGGTAAACGGGTAGATCCCGAAGACAATCTATAAACAATAAGGCGCTTGAAAATTATGATCCTTAATTGTAATCTTTCAACAATCCTAGATTGTAATAAATAATAATGTGACTTGACCCAGATCATATGAAATTAACATTTATAAGAATTTTATTACTTTTTATATAAACCATTTTTTAAGAGTCTAATTTAAAATTTCCCCTTGTTTCCTTTTTGCCTTAAGCTTTATTATAACCCCAAAAGTTCAAGATTCTGTCAGGCACACCTCCGTGAGACTTAATGCCCCATGCTTCTAAAATAGTACGATGGGATTAAATATATAGATATATATATAGGTGTGTGTGTGTGTGTCTGCACAACCGAACCAAACTGATTTCGCTACACCTCCTTTCAAAATCTTCGAAACTTCTTTAGCTCGCTAAGATTCCACGCTTTTTAAGTCTCCCCCCAAAAGTGTCAGTTTTTTCCCCTCCCCTTTAGCTCTTCTTCATAGCACATGTACTTTTTTTTCGATTATTTTTATCTCCAGTGGCTAGCAAAGATGGGTGAATGATGTAGTAAGCGGATTAGGAGTCTCATTTTTTTTCCACCCTGTTTGTGAAAAGTTTAAAATGAGAACTGGGTATTTTGTTTTAAAACAAATGCAACTTTCGTGCTGGGTATTAAGCGGCATGCTTGAAATACTCTTCCGCTTCGGGCACTTAGTTTTTTATTGAAACATTTTGTGCGAGATGAACAAATTCCTACACATGCTATGATTTTTCAGACTTGCGAGCATAAAGCCTTTAGAAGTAAAAGTAATTTTTTTTTTTCTAGAAATGTCAATGTAGTGAGGAAATAACACTTTATTCTTCTTTATCTACATGACTGTTAATAGAATTATTCATTGTTAATGAATAAAAAAATAATTAATTTATAAGTAAATTATTATTAATTACTATTTATTAATTAATTTTAACGATGTAAGTTAATAATGGGAACTGTGTATTTAAAAATTACAAGATTTATTCAGGTTTTCAATAGCATGCTTGAAACACTCCTCTGCTATATAAAATTTTATTAAAGGATTAATTAATGGGCATTATCTCATTACTGGTAAATTAGTTAATTTGAGAATATAGGCTTACACATAGAACAGGATATTATATTTAAAAACAAAAAGAATTTTCTTTATCTGCATTAAATCTTACCATAATAACAGCACTTCTGTTCCAGGTGTAATATAAAAGAATTTAATATTAATAATTAAATATTTTTAAAATGTGAGTGATCGAAGCTCGAGCCGTTCTAAGATCCGCTTGACCTTTAAAAATGACTTTGGAACGTAAAATATGTTCGTGGTCAAAAATTACACCAAGTTCTCAATCAATCTCTGAGGGTGGCAGGCCAAGTTTATGGGTCTTCTACTTGGTCCCTGCTTCTAAATTAAGAGGACTCAGTTGAGCAAAGTTTTTTTCACCATACTGGTGCTGATTAAAACGAAAGGCGCACCCGTTTGTCTTAATACGAGTAGCGTATGGCTCAATCGTGTTGTATTTGTCCAAGTAGTGTTAGAAACAACAAGAACGTGAGTAGAGCTACAGTAGCTCTGTTGGGAAAAGGCAACTATCTCATAACTTGAGGTTTTTGATTTCGGGGCTAGATCAGCCTAAGATCCATCGTCTTCTGGGTGACCAGGGTACTTAAAATATGTTCATAGTCACAAAGTACTCCATCTCCTCAATCAATTCCTCTGAGGGTGGCAGTCCAATAGGTATTCTACTTGGTCTCTGCTTCTAAATCACGAGGACTCACTTGACCAAAGTCGTTTTTTTCACCCTAGTTTTGCTCATTAAAAAGAAAGGAACATCCCTTTGCTTTAATACGAGTACTGTTTGTGTCAGTCGTAATTGTTTGTTTCCAAGTGGCATAAGAAACAACAAAAGAATGGGTGTAGAGTTACTGAAGTTATGTCGGCAAAGGCAAAGATCTCGTAATTTGATGGTTGTGATTTTAGGGTTCGAGACGATCTAAAATCCATCTTCTTTATTTGTAGCATGTACTGGAGTCTACAATATCATCCAAGTTCATAAACGTAAAGTCAGGGGATGGCGGGTGAAGCATGATGGACCTTCTACTTGGTCCTTGCTTCCAATGCAGGACTCACTCCGCTAAGACCTTCTTTCACCCTAACAGCGTTCGTCTAACATAAGGCTCACCCCTTAGCTTTAATTCATGTAGCCTCTGGTACATGTGCTAGGCCAAGTGGCATTTCCAAAAACAACGAAAGAATTTGAGTTCAAACTGAGATTCATGTACCAAACAGAAATGTCCTCAATACCTGTCATTGACTCAAAAAGAAAAAAATAATTTGATAAACTGAACCCTTTTAAAATAGTAAATTTTGTTCTACGTCATGGGAAAACGAATAATAGTAAACCGATGTTGGTAAATTAACCTGTTCAGAAAGCTTCACTGTCTTTGTCTTCACATATGAATACCTTTTTTAATTATATACCTAACTATGTTGCAATCTTAATTTTTATGATAATGCATTTTAATAAAACAAAAATACTCATTAATGTCTTTTAGTGACAAATTATGCAATATTTTGACTTGAATTTTCTTTAAATTTTCTATTTTCAACAACTTAATTAAAAAATGTGCAATGTTAAGGGCATTGAGCTAATACTTAAATCAGTTTTTTAAAGCCGAACGATGGCTTACTGGTTGGTCGTTGCTTTTCGGTTTCGAATCTCGCTACTAGCATGGATATTCGATATTCACAGCCATTTGGAATCGGCTTTAAGCATTAGGTACGAATCTCATGTAGTCCTCATAAAATAAAACAACGTACCATAGCTCTAACATTTAAAGCCCTCTTTTATGATCTATGTATTTAATGAAGTTACTACCTGGACATATTTTGTAACTATAATTACTTCTATTAGAAAAGTATTCCACCTATTAAAAATTCAAACTTTTTAGGCAACATAGTTTTACAATTAACTCATTTTCTGCATAATTGACCTGCCTTAGCATCTACATAATAATTGTTAAAAGTTCAAGACAAAGGGATGACTATTTCAAAAGTTGGTATTTATTTACTGTCATTGGTTCATTTTAGTTTATTGGATACCTTTCATGTGTCAAAATTAAGTATTGTTGTTTTATTAGATACTCATTGAAAATATTAAAAGAAATAAAACACAAGTAATATATGTATCCGTTTTCACAAGACATTTTTAACTAGTAAAACAATTAATTTATCACCAGGATTTGTAAAAAACAAATGCTTAAAACAATTTAATAAGACATAAAGTAAAAGTTTGATCTTAGAGTATAATTTCTTGATTTGTTCGCAGTACTACTGCTTTTAAGGAAAAGAAACCGAACACAAATATTTGATCCAAACTTTAACCATGTCGCAACTAGAATTTGCGAAAAACCAATTTGGTTTTAATAAATTTTGAAGCAAAGATTGTGAGGTAAAAGGAGATGCAAGCACTCATGTTTTAATAAATACCAGACATGTGTTACATATTACCCTATGTAGATTAACAATATAAATGTAAAATGATGCAAATATTATATGACAATACAATCAAATTAACCTTTGATCAATATAGCCGTCTAGCAGGCAGAAAGACTTATATATGAAAACAATTTAATGGACATTTACTCAGTTTCATTTGCAGTAACTGTTAAATAAATATTCACATTTACTATTAAGAATAAACTTAATATTCTTCTCAATGTTTAAGATAGGAGAATTTGCTGTGCGCTTTATCTATCTGAATTGCATAACTCATGAATACTTTATATCCCAATTTTCACTGATAAAACGAAAAATTTTAATTATTTTAATAAATTTAATTTTGAAAGAAGCAGATAATAAACTTCTTCACATATTGAAAACTTTAAAGTAACATGGTTTTAATTTGGCCTTGAATAAAAATTGGCATTAATTAAAATTTATTAATTTTAGTATTAAGTATATAATATTTAATTTGATATTTAAGTATTATAATATAATAATTTGCATTCTTTTTATTTGATTTAAAATCTGTGTAGAATATTTTAAAATTAAAATTAAAAATTTGTATTATTGCTATTCATGTATTTTGTACAACATAAAATTATATATATTTTCTTCACATACAATAAATTATTCATAATATATTCATAGATTCAGCTTTAGTCACAATGTATTATGTATAATTTCAGAATAATTTATTTGGCCTTTAAATACAAACAATTTTTTTTTAATTTTCGTTACAAAACTGTTAGCTATTTTATATTTTGTGACAACGTTATCTAGATTTAACCAGCACTTAAACTACACTAGAAATAAAAATTAGAAGACATTATTTACAAGCTCTGTTATGTTATTTAAGTAATTAATCAATATTACTCAGAAGAATAAACAAAAACAACATAGAGTTCAATATACCAATTTATGCTTCCATTTATCAAACCCTGATGATTCTATTTTTAATATTTTTCTTTTTACGTGTTTAAAGCTCAAATAACAACATGTTTAATCACCCAATACATTTATAATATAACAAATCAGGCATAACATTTGATTGATTCAACTGCACTAAATCACAAACAAAAGTAATACAATATTTATTTTCTCAAAATACTCCCGATATGCATAAAAATAAAACATACTTTTTTTAACAGTATATCATGTTTTTTATATTCTGGGAAGCAGAGGACATCTATGTAAATATTATCTATGAACATTTGAGGTCTTACAATTAAAATATTTTTATATTTCAACTTTACATTTTCTTGTAACATGAGGATTTCTGTCTATCCAACTTGGACCTATAAAGGACAAAAATAGAACATTTATAGTAATAAAAATCAACAAAATCATATAAATCAAAGATGTATCAATGTGATACAGCGCTCTCCATGTCAAAACTTTGGAGGAGAGCCTGATGGTTTGAGTTAATAAATGATGCGTATTCAAAATTTCTCTCAAGATGTTTTTTGCTACATATAATTAACTCCAAACGTACACTATGCCTACATAGTCTAATTTAGATACAACGCGCTAAATGTCGAAAGTTTGGAGGGAAGCGTGATGGTCTGTTAATAACTGATACATATTCAAAATTTCTTTCAATATGTTTTTGTGCTACATATAATTAACACCAAACATACACTATGCCTACATATTCTAATTTAGATACAGCGCACTCCATGTCGAAAGTTTGGAGGAAAGCCTGATAGTTTGTTAATAACTGATACATATTCAAAATTTCTTTCAAAATGTTTTTGTAATATATATAATTAACTCCAAACATACACTATGCCTATATAGTCTAGTTTAGATACAACACTCTCCATGTCTAAAGTTTGTAGGAAAACTTGATGGTTTGTTAATAACTGATACATATGGAAAATTTCTTTAAAAATGTTTTTATGCTACATATAAGTAACGCCAAACAAACACTATGCCTACATAATCTAGTTTAGATACAGCGAGATCCATGTCGAAAGTTTGGAGGAAAGCTGGATGGTTTGTTAATAACTGATACATATTCAAAATTTCTTTCAAAATGTTTTTGTGGTATATATAATTAACTCCAAACATACACTACGTCTACATAGTCTAGTTTAGGTGCAGCGAGCTCCACGTCGAAAGTTTGGAGGAAAGAATGATGGTTTGTTAATAACTGATACATATTCAAAATGTTTTTGTCCTACATATAATTAATTCCAAAAATGCACTATGTCTACATAGTCTAGTTTACACACATCTGGAATTTGAATGTAAAATACTTTTCTTGTGGAAAAAACAAAATATTCTTACAAGAAATAACTTACTTATAAATAATGTTTTTCATACCCTTTTGGGTTTATATAACTTATTTTTACACCTCATTTTACCGGAAAATCTTTAGAATCTCTGAAACGGCAGCGAAGTAATATATCATACTTAAAAAGAAAATGAATTTTTAATCACTACTCTTCCTTTAGTCTCTCTCTCGTATACGCACATTAATTTTATTTTAAACCTCAAGCGACCAGAGAAAACTCATTCGATTAGCAATTATAATAAGGCTAATTCTTTTGTAACAAAACATGCGACAAGAATTTTCGGCAAGTGAATGGGAATGCCGTGCGTAAGGCACCAAGAACTCAGCTTAAAAGTTGGATTATTTAGCATGGTTGTAAGATTAAAAGCCAAGATAACACATTATTATTCGTGACATGTCACTTCGAGGTAAAATAATATTTCGTTATTTATATACATATCGCATTGTATCTCATTAAAAGGGAAGAAAATTTTCTGAAGGGTAATTCTTATTCGAAATTACAGGGAAGGATATAAAGATATTTTTAAATGTATGTTAATTAATACTATAAGTTCACGCTATTCTCATAGGGACCGCGCGAATTGGAAACTGAAATTCAACACGCACGTTCCGGCATTAAAAGCTATTAAAATGTACAAAACATTCCTATAGCTTTAATGCTCTATTGTAAAAAAGATTAATACACTTTAGCTATACGTACCCGATTTTTTTTTATTAGTCCGGGTACAAAACAAGTCCAAGGACAAAATAGCAGTTTCACGGTTTTGTATCGGTTTATTTTGTCACGATTCTGCAGCGAACCTTTTTTTTAATATTAATTAGAAAATTACAGAGTATAAACGTAAAACATAATTTCGTATTCACAGAAGAAATAAATATTTTTCCAATTAAATGAAGTTGCGCTAAATATTAACATAAATAGCACGCACCCAATAAAAAAGATATAATGTAATTCATAAATATAGGGCGGAAATATATTTTGAATAATCTCGAAACTACTAAATAATTAAATCACAAAAGTATAAAATCGCAAAAACACATACAAAGACACACACACACACACACACACACATATATATATATATATATATATATATATATATATATATACACATATATAATAAAGTACATGAAAGTATGTGTATTAAGGTGGCCCATAGAATTAGGGAAATAAATAGTTTGTCTTAGAACCAATTTTTTTGTATTTAGGGCTAGTAATTAACTAGTTAAAATATTAATAATGATGCACTTCTCAAACAAAGCTAAAATGAAATTAATGAAATTAAATTTTTTTCAGTTAATTAAATAAAGTAACAATTTTATTACTTCTGCATTAAAATTAAATTTCAATTAATTAAATTATTTAATTTCAATTAACAAAATTAATTTATTTCAATTAATTAACATCTGCATTAAAATTTTTGAATCACAATTAATTTACCAATACTTTTTACAACAAATTATTTATGAGTTTCAAATATAAGTTTAAAAATATTTAAACTAGAACTTGTTGAAAAACTATATATGAGCCGAACGCTGGAAGATTGGTTAGGGCGCTGATCGTCGGTACCGGAGTTTATGGGTTCGAATCCCACTATGGCATGGATGTTCGTAGCCGTTCGGAATAGGCTTTAAGCAGTAGGTCCCAGTCTCATTAGCCCTCGTGTGCAAAGCAGTAGACCGTAGGGCTCCAAAACCAAACCAAAAACCAAAACTATATATGTAACCCTCTTTTGGATCCAGATGACTTAGCAATGTATTCTTTAAAGCAAAATTCAAAATAAATTCATATATATGGTGTGTGTAATGTATAAGATATATATCTCCATTTATCTCTCTAAAACACGCAATTACCTTTTATTTTTCCAGAATCTGAAGCAGTGGTGTCCTAATACAGAATTGTATACAAAAGTTTATTTCAGAAAGAAAGTTATAAAGCCTGCTGTCATGTTTCAACTTCAACAAACTAAATTTGAGACCCCTAAAAGATGTTGTTTCCCTTTAGTAGGTATAATTAATGGAAGCCTGTCAACCATCTTATTTCTGATTATTGCTGCAAAAAACTTTCTATCCCTTTCTACTGTAGTGAATTATAACTGTAACGTCAGACGATTCCATTTATAATATCTTCAGTTTTGAGCCCCAAAAATTCTTCAGTAAACCTGAAGTGCTTCGATTTTCAACATTTACACACTTTGATGTACATAGCTGATTTCAATCAAATATATGTGATTGCAAAATTTATTTTTTCAACAAACCACGTGTAACAGTTTTACTTCGTAGACACCGTTATACTGATTACGACTAATCATCTCGGTGAGTGCTCCTATAACAAAAACTGATGATAATACTTAAACTATGCCCAATATAATATGTGCTAGTGCGGTATTTAAAACTATATATTAGTGTATAACTGATATTATTTACTATATTTAATTGCATTAAATTATGAAATAAACAACATTAGTTTTTGCATAAATGAGGACAAATACAGCACCTGGAGCACACGATAGAAAAATACTATTGTGCTAATATTTTTCTGCAATAACTTTCAGACCAGTTAGAAAAAACTGGAAGATAGAAACATAGAGAAAATAAAAATTTACACTTTTATAAATTGTTTTAATAAAATGAAACATGTTCAAAATTTCTTTCAACTTTTTTTTTCTCTTTTGCCTGTATTTTTCTCCAAAGTAAACTATTACTACGTGGTTCAGTGCACATGCATCTAGAATTTGAATTTGAAAATATATCCTTCAAACATTCTGGTTATAAAACATACCATTTTTGCAATAAAAATAGATTATATATGAATAAGAACTTTCTTACTTTTTACCGCTTATTTTATATTACATATATAAAAGTATATATATATATATATATATATATATATATATATATATATATATATATATATATATATATATATATATATATATATATATATATATATATATATATATATATATATATATATATATATATATATATATAGATATATATATATATATATATATATATATATATATATATATATATATATATATATATATATATTTATATATATATATATATATATATATATATATATATATATATATATATATATATATATATATATATATATATATATATATATATATATATATATATATATATATATATATATATATATATATATATATATATATATATATATATATATATATATATATATATATATATATATATATATATATATATATATATATATATATATATATATATATATATATATATATATATATATATATATATATATATATATATATATATCATATATATATATATATATATATATATACTTACATACATACATATAAGCAGCTGGATTTACACCTCATTTCAGTAGAAAATCTGTCAGAATATTTGAAATGGTAGCTTTAAATATGTCATTCTTAAAAAAGGAAATTAATTTTGTTATTGTTCTTTTAATCTCTTGTATACACTCATTAATTTTATTCAGCCTCAATTGACCAAAAAAGCTTTATTTAATTATAATTTATAATAAAGCTATTATTTTTACGAAACAATTGGACATATAATTTCGTCAGGTCAATAGATACTAGTACGATGCTACTCTTTTGCTATTTTTCGATGTTATTGCTGCGTCGTTCATATTTTTTGTTTTTATTCTTGTTCATTTTCCCAGCCATTGGAAATTTTATTAAAAAAGCTGTTTGTTATACCTTGTGTGCGACACCTATAACCCAACTGAGATGTTGGACTATCTAGCATAGTTGAAAGGGTAAAAGTAAGCTAACACATAATTATTCAGGATTTTACACTTCAAGGTGAAACAATATTTAATTTTTTTTATATATATACAGATCATATTGGGTCTTATTAAAAGACAATAAAATAATTTTGAATAGTATTTTATTTATGAAATTACATGGAGTGAGGCATAAAATATTTTTAAATATATGTTAATTAATATTATAAGTGCATAAAATTTTATGGAAGTCCGTGCGAGCTGAAAAATGAAATTCAACACGCACATGGAGATTAAAAGCTGTTAAAATATTCAGAGCATTTCTATAGCTGTAGTGCCCTATTGTAAAAGAAGATTAATATACTTTATCTATGCCTACCATATCTTTTTAGAAACTGACACAAGGCCAAAATTGGAGCTTCATACTTTCGTAGATGCTTCTTCTGTCAGGTATCTGAAGAAAAAAAATATTTTAATTCTAATTAATGGGGTGCGGACTCTAAACGTAAATACGTTCACTTGACTTTTTTGTCCTTCTGTCCTTTAGTCATTCTTCATTCTCTATATGTACTTTCATTACATAATTATTTTTAACAATTTCAACCCTTATGTCGATTCTGATTAGATAACATTTTTTTTCTGTAGGAAATACAATGCCGGGTTTAACTTGACACAGTTTTTAAATTTAAAAATTACTAATCTTACATGTTTAACACAATTGAAATTGAGAGATTCCTCATAAAAATATATAAATTTAAATGCAATTTACTACTAAAAATAAAGAAAATTAAGTTGGTGAAAATTTAATTGTGTGAAAAGGCATCAATAAGATTCAATATTTGCATATACATAATCCGTATTAGTATTTTGTTATAAATTGATCATTCATTTCAGTTTTAAAATTTAAATACTTTTTTTTTTGAAGAAAATTTTAAAAGTCATCACTTAGCGATATATGAATATGATTAACATTAAGACATACTAAACTAAAGAAACTTAAAACTGACATACAGTAATAACATCACTAAGTAATGTTATATTCTATCAACAAGAGATAACATGGCTCTTATCTTTCAAAACATTGAAATATTTATGTATACTTAAATAAATATTTTTTATGATATATTGTTTTACTATTTAAAGCTTCAAAAATAAAAAATGTTCAGTTTTTATACCTTAATGTATATTTTTTTCTTTATGGAACAAAAGTTTCTTTGATATTTTTTGGCAAAACTTTCCAACTATATCATTTAGCTGTCGAATAAACAGCATAAAATAGCAATTTATTGTTTAAAAGTTTTTAACATTATGTTACCTGATATATTTTTAGTTCTTGCGTTCGATTCTCACTTACATTAGAACAGCATAAAACAAAAAATTCTTGTTTAAAACTTTCGAAAAAGATGTTCCACGATGCTTCTGTTTTTGTGATTTAAAAGTACTCACTTTAAAATGGAATAAAATAGCTATTTGTAGTTCGAAATTGTAGTACGACTTGTCTTTTATTCTTATACTATAGTTATATCAGTACTATTCATGTTTATAGCATATCAACCATAATTTTATAATTTTACGAAATTTATACTTGGAAATTTTAAATTTGAGGCTAATTTTTATTTGATATGTTTTATAAATGTAGGATTCACAATGATAAAAGGTGTTTGAATTTCTTAAATAATTTATTTTAATCATATTTTTGTAATTTTTCTATTGAAACAACATAAAAAATTAATTTATTATTTCAATATGATGTACAATAGATATTATATTGCTATTTTAGTATAACAGGTAAATTTTCTGAAATAACATTTATATTTTTAAATATTATACAGAATGTTTTCCTTTCGCTATGTTTGAATAATGCTTTTTAAAAACACATTTATGCTTCTTTTATATGAACTTAACTTGAGAACATAGTTTAAAAATTTGTTTAATTAAAGTTCATTTTTATATACATTTTATTTATTAAGTAGAACTACTGTCAATGAGAAATTGCTTGCTGCTTTTCAACTTTATTTTATGAGAATTTTTTTCCTTAAAACGATTTTCTTTTAGAGGAAGTATTACAAATAACTTTAATGTTAAGCTTACGTTTTAAAAATACTTAATTATTTTGTTTTTCTCTCTTTTGAACTCAATATCTTAAAAGTCCTTGAAAATTAATATTTTCTGAAATATAAGAATCCATCATTTTTAACATAAAAAATAATTAAAAGAATTTAAAACAAAAACATTTTAAAAATATTTTTTTCGTTCATAAAAGCTATATTTCTTATAAAAATCATAAACTACTTTTTTCAAAATTATCTTTACATAACGAATTTGAAAACCTGGTGGCTTCGATTTTTTTATTCTTTATTGCAGTAATAACCGTATTCGTATTATTAAACATGAAACTTTATTAATAAATGTACATGAATATTATACTATATAACGTTTGATACTTACGAACACTTCCTTTATATCCAAACTTATAAACGTTTGATACAATTCTTATCATTAGTTTTTCAGCGTTTTACGGAAAATCTAGAACCTCAAAATTCTGCATATTGATATATTGATTTTTACCAATACTTCAACTTCCTTCACATGTGTATGCGATTTGTTATAATTGCATTCATAAATTTTTCACCCACTTTCCAACAAACTAGAAATTTGAAATTTTGCGTACTATCATATTTTCGATAAACTTAAATGGATTAGTTATAAACCCTGAATTAAACATGTATAAAAAATTACATACATCTACAGGAGAATATATTTTCAATTTTTAAAATGTATAATTTTGAAATAGTGAAGCGTTCTATTGATAACCTTTTGCCAATAAATAATTGTAAAAAAACTAATAACTTAAAATTACCTATAAAACAAAATATTAAATTATGTGAGGGTGATATTTTACAATTTCCTGGAAGTAAAGACCAATGAATTCGAAAATAATATAAGTAGTTTTATCACCAATACATCTATGTAGAAAAAAAATTTAAGACAATAAGAAAATAAATGAAAATGTAATCAAACAACTACAATAGAATAGACGGTTTTAATAACAGTTAGTCTCATTGTGTAGTCTACATAAACTACAGAGCTTGAATAACATTTCTGCAAATTCAAAACGATAACTGAATCTACATTTAAAACAGAAAATTTTATCATTTCATATATTATAATAGTTGCGACGTTTTACAGTCCAGATGAAATATTTTCCCTTTAAACTAAAGTGTTGTGCATGTTTTTAAATTAGATAGATAGTTGGAGAACATGCAGAAAATTTTCCACATTAATTTAAAAAAAAAACAGTAATTAAACTAATATTACCTACATTTCATTTTCTTTAAAAAAAACGAAATTAAAAATGTACACTAAAAATTAAAATAAGATTCCTCTGAATACAAAAATATTATAAATTTTACAAAATCAACACACCTATAAAAATCTTTGAAAAAGAATTAAGGCATCCTCGATTCTTATCGACTCCTCGAAAGTCTGCGCTTTAAGGAGCAATTAATAAAGTTAAAAGAATTTTTCCATCTTTTATCAATACACGAAATGAAAAGGTGTAAAAAAGAGGACAGAGAAGAAAAAAGAAGCACCAAGAGAAATCCTTAATAAAATTTCTGCAAATTTAAATGTTTAACTGAATCTGCATTTAAAACAGATTTTACCATATCATATATGAAAATGAACGCTTTTTCCAATCCAGATGAAACGTTTTCACTGTAAACTAAAGTGTTGCGCATGCTCTTAAACTAGATAGTTGGAGAGCATGCAATAATTTTTCCACATTAAAAATTTATTAAAAAAACAAATATTAAAATAAGATTAACTATATTTCATTTTCTTGCAAAAAAACAATATTAAAGGTGTATACTAAATATTGAAACAGAATTCCTCTAAATACTAAAATTTAATAAATTTTACAAAATCTACACACCTATAAAAATCTTCGAAAAAGAATTAAGGCATCCCCGATTCTTATCGACTCCTCGAAAGTCTGCGCTTTAAGGAGCAATTAATAAAGTTAAAAGAATTTTTCCATCTTTTATCAATACACGAAATGAAAAGGTGTAAAAAAGAGGACGGAGAAGATAAAAGAAGCACCAAGAGAAAAGAGAGAGAAAAAGAAGGAGAGAATCGTTTGGAGTGGTCACTCGATCAACGGGAATGGGGCACGTGACTGGAGGTTCGAACAGTCAAGGGTTTCGCTCAGAGCTTCTTCTTGTATTATCAGAAATAACCACCCAGCCAATAATGAATAGAGCACTTTTGTCAACGGTGACGCTGAGAAATGAATTTCCTTCCATTCATCAGATTTCTTTTGCACAGGAGTGTGTGTGTGTGTGTGTGCTTCGAGATTGATTGGTAAGAGTAGTATCGATGGAAAGATGTGTTTTAGTTTCGGCAGGGTTATTTTATCCTATTTATATATTTGGACCTTTTCACACTACATGGATGTACTGATGATTGGTATGTGTGTGGTAGAAACAATTAATACCGGATATGACTGTGATTCGTATGTCTGAAAAATTCATCAATAATCAGGAATATTTAAGTGTAATAAGAGTGAATAATGCATTGCATTAATAAAATTGTTTTTTATGAAGAATTACCTACATAATTAACGTTTATTTTCAAAAAATATTTATCAAAAATTTTATTTTTTCCAAGGCAGCAGACGATACAGTCATTATCCTAACGCCTTAACAAAGCTGCTAACCTGTTACTCATTTAGCACCACTCAAGAAGCACTATAGCTTAACCCTTTATATCTTGAATTAATCTACCTTCAATTTTCTTACTTCATTTTTACATCATTACATAAGTTTTAATGAAGAATAATCATAGAAAAAAGAAAATTAATTTTTACTGTATTTTAGTAGTTAATATTGCCGCCAGTACTTTCTAGTACCAACATATATTTTTGACTCTATGATAGAAAATAAAACATTAAAGTGTGAATAAAACAAATGAAATGTTTACCTGTTAAGACTAGAAGTCTCTAAAAAATTATAGTAGTAAATAACTGGCAATAAATCACTAACTTTACTCACTTGAACAACACGTGTATCAATTATACTACAAAATGACCTTCGAATGCAGCACGCCAATTATCACATTCCTACTGTGCGAATAAAAAAGGATTTCTGATTGGTGCTGTAATTTCTTTTTTCCTGTAGGAACTGCATCTTTCATGTCCTTGTAAGTACCTTCAGGAAAAACGGCTTTATTATTAATATATAGGCGTTTGATTGAAGGTGTTTGACTTACTTATAAGTACTTTCAGGATAAAATGGGTTAAGGTATACTAAGTACGCGAGTAACATTACTCCCGCTGGGTTTTCGTAATTTACAAGAAGGGACAAATTAGAAGAACCCCAGCCATGGCCTGCAACCCCCAGAAGTATCGTTTGAGAATTTGGAGGACTTTGTGGCTACGAACATATTTTACGTGTCCCAGTCAGATTAAGAGAACACGGCTGATCTTAGACAGGCTCCAGACCCGAACCCTCTACTATTCAGTTACGAGATAGTTTCTTTTGCCTACTGAGCTACCGCTGCTCTTTCAATATCCATGGATTTTATCAGTAAGATTGAAATAATGACACGATTAAGTTAAACCAAAAGGTGGATTTTTAAGCATCAAAGAAACTCGCTTGAAAACTGACTTAGAACTGACCCCAACTGTTTCGATACAGCTTTTATGTACAATAAGAATAATTCAGAAACATCTAGCTCGAACAACAAAGAAGGTTCTAGAATTCTCCAGATTTTGTTGAAAGACAAAGCAATATAATTTTAAATTAAAAATCCAGTCTAAAGTTCCCTTCGGGTTGAACGAAACAGAGGGATGAAGAGGACGCGGATGTAGACATAGGAATTTTGCTTAGGTAGAAAATCCAAAAAAGTGAGTTCTAATCGGGAACCCGAGCTGATAACATCCTCCACGATTGTCGTGTCAAAGTATGAGAACAAATGTTTTCTAAATGACATAGACTTGGACAGAAGGATTACAATAAATAAGTTTTTATATACGCTATGAAATGTGTCTTCTATGCCTTAACACTCGTCCGTGTCATATATATATATATATATATATATATATATATATATATATATATATATATATATATATATATATATATATCCTATCTAGTTTACTTTTTCTTTCATGCATATATAAAATCTATGAATTTATATATAATTATCAATATGAGTGTTTCCCACTCACATGAAAATCTAAATAAATTAAGCCAACATTATTGGGCAGGGCTGAAAAATATCTTCTTATTTATTCAGCAGCACTTAAAAGAATAACACTTCGTGGTTATGAATGTAGTGCATAGATGTATGCCGAGCCTCGGATGGCAGAGAGATCATGTGGCCTTTGACATCGAGCCGTTTGTTATGTGGGGGAGTAACAGAATATAATGGCGAACTGGCAATTGCTTTACAAGGTATTTTTCTGTATTATTTTGTTTTATAGTATATTTTGTAATTAAAATAAAATTGATCATGTCAAATATTTTTATATATTTTGTGCATCAAATAAAATAAATATAATATATATGGAAATTATTACATACATATTTTTGGTAATTATATTCATGCATGTGCACACTCAAGATATTCCGTTAGAAAAAGCTTAACAAAATGAAGAGTAACATTTCACAAAGCACAATATATCATAAACTATATAAAAAATGCAATTAAAATAATATTTTAATGAATTTTTTCTTAATTATTTTTATATTACATTAATTTTGTTAATATACATAACATGACTTAAACTAGATAGATAGCTGTAAGAAAATTATATAAAGTTTATTGCTTTTTTCTTTTACTGATTTATTGATTACATTACTTATCTTAACTTTAATAGCCGAACAATGGCCGATTGGTTAGGGTGCTGGCCTTCGGTGCCAGAGTTCGTGTGTTCGAATCCCACTATGGCATTGGTGTTCGTAGCCACTTTGAATCGGCTTTAAACTGTAGGTCCCAGTCTCATTAGCCCTCATGTTGCAAAAAGTAGACCGTTTCACCTCAAACCAGACCTTAACTTCAATATACCATCAGTATTTAACAAAGATAAGTACAAGTTCTTTCTATAATGTGTTTCATAAATAGATTTTCTCTTTCGTATTTTACAACATTTCTCTTATGCGGGAGGATCTAAAACCCACTAACAATGTCTCCGAAGTAAGCAACTGGTCCCATTTATATTTCACACGAATACCAGAAATATATCCATACCTTCTAAAAACTGTAAACATAGGATAAATTTTATGCAGACTTTATGTCGCGTTTGAACTCCTACTCAACCCAACTTCTTCCTTCTATTATACAAAAGATTAAAAAATATAAATAAACATATATTGATATACTTCTGTACTTCAAATCTGAGAATGACAGATTTTGTGTTTCAAATGTATTTAATATAAATGAAAATGAAAGAAAAATAATTAAGGATTACGGGAAATATAAAAGGTTGAGAAATTCAGTGTTTCAGTAAGCACAGGTTTCGAGATAACTAGATAAATTAAATCTAAAAAATCACAGTTAATGTATATCTTATTCTGTGCTTCATCAAAAAAAAATCATCTTAGCTGGTAATACTTAAAAATAGGGTATTCCTTGGCAAATGTGGCGTAATTATTGGCGATGTTTACTAAAACAAAAGGTAAACTAAACAAACTGTTAATGGTTTACTATATCTTTCTACGGCATTACGGGAATTTAATTAATGAGAAAAGAGTTTCTCAAAGAGAGTTGGATACCAACATAATATAAATCAAATATAGATACAGATTGTGAGGACACGACGAGATCAGGAGAAAATGTAAGGCTACCATTCTTAAAGCTTTATCGCCAAGTTGGCGGAGGTACACTGATCTTGTGTAAAAACATCTCAGCTAATTTTTCGAAAAATTCAAAGCCTAAAATAAAAATTTAATAGTATAAGGGATATTAACGATGCAAGAAACAGAAAAGACATATTTAAATTTAAAATGAAATCACTTCTTGCCTTGCAATAATAGGGAATTTTTAAATAATTTGTGAAACATAACAGACCGAAATACATAATTGTTATTAATATTAATTATTATTGTTAATAATTATTGTTATTAATTATATTGTTATTAATTATATTGTTATTAATTATATTGTTGTTAATATTATTAATTGTTAGTAAGTCATTGTTAGTTTACTATTCATTATTGGCAAGTAAGTAATAATTTTTAAAACAAAGTACTTTTACCAGGTTTTTCTAGAAATTATTTATTGCACAAAACAACATTTTGTTTAAATCACAAATAACAAGTATGGAAAAGCCCCGAAAAAGATTGTTTTTCTTTTAAATGCAAACACAGGTCTTTCCATACATGAATGGGGAATTCTATAATTTATTTGCAAAATAAAACAGCAAGAGATCAATAATTTAAAGTCAGTGTTAGTTTATAACTCATTATCGTCATGGGATAATTTTTTTAAAAAAAGATCTCTTCCACCCTATAAAGAAATTGCGAGTGGTATTTTTTTCACGGAGAAAATGAATAATCGATAGGGTTAAAACAAAAGATATTGTAAGCGAGAAAAATTACACCAGCTATCCTCATAAGGAAACTGAGAATAATGGCAATCGATGTATAGGAATAGATGTTTCTGGCGACAATTATGATTCTAAATGTCAAATAAGACATTTTTCTGGCGCCAATTCATGAGTGAAAAATGATAGGGAGGTTTAAATAAAGAAAAATGCTAATATACGAAATAAAGGTGTTCGGAATTTTTAAAGGGGTAATTTAAAAGAACGGAGGAATATATTTTGATAAAGAAATAAAAATTATCACCGCATTCGGCTCCTCGTATGAAACTCAAGTAATATTAATCGGGAGAATTATTCTTCGAGACATTTTATTACAAATTGGGTTTGTTTCAGGCATATTTTATTTTATAAATCCTAATAAGTTTTTCTAAATGAGAAGCATCTATGTTTATATATTCTTTAGACTTCTTTTCTTTGGGGATTTATTGGAAGTAGTGACAATATTATAAACACCATTAAGTGTAGAATTCTTAATTGTACAATTTTTAACGTAATAATAAGGTGAAAATAAATAAAGGTTTTATATAAACTGTATATTGTAAAGTAAATATGCACGACAAGGATTTTCAACTAAAATAGAGGACTTTTTTTTAGATAGTAAAACGTAAAACCATTTCTCTAAAGGGAAGCTTAAAATCCCAAATAGTTATTATTCGACTCTATTCATATTTTTGTATCCCCTCATAGACATTTGACATTTTGTAGTTATGCAAAAGATGGAATGATTGCTGGTAAATTTTAATTTATTTTTTGCCTGACTTATGTTGAATTTGTGGGCATTTTCTATATATTTCAACTAACATTTTTCAGTTGTCAAAAGACATTGTGTTTAGGAAGTATATTTTGGTTATCTCTGTTACTCAAATGCACCTCTACTATTACCCCGAATTAAAAATAGGTAATGTTAATATACAGAAGAATGGGACTTGATGGGAATTATAATGATAAAAAGGATTTTTCTATTAATAGCTGTCATACCTGGATCTGGAACACTATACATCTGTCAAGTGTCTTTACGGTTAATTGTTAGTTGTGAAGTAACAACCTCGGACTGTAATTTAAATGTGATTGAGATGTTAGCAAGAATAAAAAATAGTTGACATTCAATATACAGAAGAACATGACTTGCTTTATGTTCTAATGATAAAAGACAACTTTCTATGAATAGCTGACATACCTGGATCCGGAATCTTACATAGCTGCTAAATGCCTTCAGATTAATTTCCAATGGTGAGGTGATTAAATCTCTGTTTGTAACTTAAATGTACTTCGATTGTTACCACGAAGGAAAAGTAGGTAATGTTAATATATAGAAGAACGGGACTTGTTGGATGTCCTAATGATAAAAGAGATCTTTCTATTAATAGCTGATATACCCGGATCGGGAACATTATACATCTGTCAAGTTGCCTTAAGGTTAATTGTTAATGATTGTGAAATTTGTGAGGTAACAACCTAGGACTGTAATTTAAATCTCCCTGTGTTGTTAGCAGGAATAAAGAATAGTTGACATTCAATATATAGAAGAATATGACTTGCTTTATGTTCTAATGATAAAAGACAATTAATAACTGACATACCTGGATCCTGAACCTTACACAGCTGGCAAGTACCTTCAAATTAATTTCCAATTGTGAGGTGGTTAAATCTCCATTTGTAACTTAAATGTACTTGTACTGTTAAAAAGTATGAAGAACAGTTGACACTGAATATATAGAAAACCACGACTTGCTTAATCTTTTAATGATCTAAAAAATTTACTATTACTATCTGGCATGCATGGATCCAAGACTTAATACAGGTGTCAGATGGATTCCCTACTGTGAACATTAGATCTCAATTATTAATTATATGCCACTTTGCAGTTTTCCTTTAAAGTATTCCGCATCCGAATAGAATGAATTTAAAGAATACTAGGTGACTAGAGAGCTTATTCCTTTGACAACAATAAGTAAAAACTTCAATTATTCTTTTAGAATATATACTTTATACTTTAATGTTGTAACAATTATTTTTTAGGGTATGGTGTCCAGTACAAGGTACAGGTAATATTGCAATTTCTAATACTTTTGATTTTATTTATGTTATGAAAAATCTTAATATAACATATATTAACACTACCGATCACCCCTAGATGGCAGGACATAATCTCTACTCTGAGAACAACATTACATTAAATAGAAATTAACTTTCAGCCTTGAAGGGCATGTAAAAATAGTAATTCTGATGCAATAAAATATATCATGCAATAAAAATAAATAATTGGATATTAATAGATATAAAAATAAATCATGTAATATCCACATTAGATTTTACTTTATCTCAGACTTCCAGATTAACTTCCATTTAAAATATTTAACAAATTATATTTCAGAACTTATTTGGGCGTTAATGGATTAGTTGAATATATTTTAAATATTTTATATTACTGTCTAAAAGCAAATAAAATGACGCTTTATGTAATCAAAAAAAATTCTGTTAGCTTAACAAAGTTGTGGAAGTTTGCACTTGGTTTTTATTAATTACTGCTTCTGAAATGACACTGATATTAAAATTTCAAAGTAGAAGAACATACATTTCACAATACAGGCATAGTCATCTGTCCATAAGATTTTAACCCTTTGTATAGAAAAACCTACGAATTGAAAAAAAAACTTTCATATGTTAGAATACATAATGTTAAGCATGTGAAAAATAATCTTAAAAATTAAATCTAAAAGAGAAAATTTTCCTGATATAGAGTATTTTCTTCTCTAAAAATGATAGATGATTACTAATGGAGTTATGCTGTAATAACCATCATTGATATATCCGTTTTATTCTGTGAAGTCCACAATAAATTAATTTTAAATTTATTCATTTAAAATATTTATGATTACTAACGGGGTCATGCTGTAATGATCAGCATTGATGTCATAACCGTTTTATTATGTGACGTCCACAATAACTTAATTTTAAATTTATTGATTTAAAATACTTATGATTGTTAATGGTGTCATGCTTTAATCATCAGCATTGATATCATACCGGTTTTATTATGTGAAGTTCACAATAAATTAACTTAACTTAATTTATTGATATAAACTACTTATATTTAATCAGTGGAAATTACTTGGGAGTAAATTGATTAATTTCTGATTTTAAAGATAGCAACAATCAAAGATAGTCTTTTCAAACTAGGTGTAAATATATCTGTTGATATATGTGTACGTCGTAGATGTACAGCAGAGAGATGCGAAAGAGAAAAAATATAGTGAGTGCATAAACATACACTTGAACAGCAACAAAGGACTGGGGTTTCTTAACAGAGGTTTCTGGAATTCAAGACAACTCAGCTTTTGATTTTGCTTACTTTACGAATTCCATTCTATTCGCTTTCATTCTTTGTGTGTCACGTGAGTGCTAAACATAAGGCAGACAACAAATCTTATTAATCTATTAAAATGTTATTTCATTAAAGTTAACTGTTTGTAAAACTCCCAGTGTTCGGTGTTTTTTGTGTGATTTAGCTTTAGTTTTGAATTTACATTAAAGAGAGGCAATGGTAAGTAACCTTGCACCCTTTTTACTTTTGTTTAGATTGAACAGATTTGAACTCTATTCTAACTATTCCTGACTTATTCTAAGTTGATTTTAACTAAACTTATAGTAACTTACTCAAAATTAAATCCAACTTACCCAAGTTTTTCTCATAAAAGATGATTTCTGATTG
>CM063498.1:136023044-136063044 GCA_032207245.1 Pardosa pseudoannulata | reverse complement strand
AATAACTATAAGTTTGCTCTTCAGCTAATGTATAAATATAAATATGCATAAAGAGGAAATTCATATTACAAGTTTTAAATAACTTCATTTTGCTAAAGTTTTCAGATGATGTACTTTATCAAACAATCCTTTGTTATAAAATTATGCCTTGATTCATTATTAATTTCATTTATTACTAATCTATAAACTTTCATTGAGAAAGATAAATCCTGTAATTTATGACATTACATAGTGAATATACACTCAAGAGGCAAAACATTATGACTACCCATACATTTCCCAATGAACTCGCCTGGATGACGTGGAAGGCACGTGATCAGGTGGAAGTGGTATTTAACTGCTGCTGGAAAGTCTGAAGAATCATTCTTTCACTTACTTCTGTGTGTAGAGTCTGCGGAAAGGTGTGTGTGGAAAGGCTGTGGATCTAAGCGATTTTGATAGAGGGCAGATTGCTATAGCTCGATGGCTCGAAACAAGTATTTCCGAAACTGCACTATACATGGGTTGTTCGCGATCTACAGTTGTTAGTACATGGCCTCTGTTATTCCAGCTGGAAATGGAATGTTCCAAAAGGACAACGATCATTGTCACAATTGTAAAATTGTATTGGAGTGGTTCCAGGAACATGATGCTGAATTCCAGTTAATGCCCTGCCCACCTAACTCACCGGATCACAATCCGATAGAACACATTTAGGATGTCACGCGGGCAATTCCGCGGGCTGTCACAGTCAATTTTCGACCTCCAAAAACGTTTCGAAAATAGATGTATTGTACATTTCTGACAGCGCTTTCTCCCATGGAGTTTTGAGGTAAAAGGGTCAGGTCGATTGTTTATTAACTGCACCTCTCTTTGACTGACATTTATTAAGGGATGCACCCCTACTCTCTGAGGAACAAAGACGCTTATAATTTCAAATTGCTTTGGAAATCTCTATTTCGAAGTATTTCATTTGCGGTAACAGATATATCTCTAGTTGTACCACTGAAATATCTTGGATGACTTTAGTAAAAAAATATAAATAAATCTCTTAAAAAATAATTTTATTCGTACTTTTAGAATACATTATTTCTTATGTGATGAACTTCGAGACTTCAGGAGCATTAAGTGTATTAAAAATAAACAATCAATAATGTCTAATTATAAATCTATTTATAACCGGAAGTAGAGGGACAATAACGAGGATGGGGCAAAGGGTGAAGTAAAAAAATCATAAAACACTTTGGTCACTGACACAATAAAACTTTAGCGATGTTTTAGAGATTTTTCCCCTGTTTGTTCCACTCAGAGGTTGAAACATCTGGTACAATCTGTCT
Organism: Pardosa pseudoannulata; assembly: GCA_032207245.1. NCBI lineage: Eukaryota > Metazoa > Arthropoda > Arachnida > Araneae > Lycosidae > Pardosa > Pardosa pseudoannulata. Next base: position 136,061,728 of record CM063498.1, on the reverse strand, counting down.
CCGGCCATCTACCAAGGGCTTGTGGCATCCATGCCAAAGAGTGTTGAAGCTGTGTTGAGCCTCAAATGTGAGCAAACTCGTTATTGACAGGTGATCATAATGTTTTGGCTCTTGAGTGTAGATAAAGGCAATACGGAGTAAAAGTTTATAAAAATTTTATTAAACTTGTAGATGTAAATCAGTGGAACCAATGTGAATCCATTAAACCCCAGAGGTTCGTATTACCCCTGAGAGGGTACGCGGTATATAAAAATTAATTTGAGTTTGCGTGGGCTATGTTTGAAATTTTTATGATTGATCACTATAAAGTAAAACTAGAATGTAGCAAATCATATGACGGGATTGCAAAAGTTCTTAATTTTCCAGAATTGCAAAGATTCTCGAAAAGGTTTGGACATGGTAAAATATAAAATTAACATTAAAAAAACTTTACTGACCATATGTTAGTTGCCAACTTTAATTTATATTGTCTATAACGTGATAGTATAGAAAGCAGAGATTTTAATATTGATAGTGATTATTTGGCGGTATATATGAATGAAGTCAAAAATTTAGGGAATCGATTGGAAACCGTGTGGTTATGTTTAAAAATCAAACACACCAACGAGCAAACTTTTTAGTTTTCAAAAATATATAACTTAAATGCTAGATATTTATTAGTCCTTGAAATAGACTCTTAGATTTTTATCAAAGTAATTAGTTGTTAATACTGGTGATAAACGTTTCACTGCAAGAACAAATAATCGATGATCAAATTTAAAATTATCTCGCATGTATATAATATATTATTTAACCCAAATATAACAAAAAAATATTTGCATAGTAGCTAAGTCGAGTGATAAATGTATGAAAATAATGGAGATGATATTTAAGGATTTTAAAATAAAAAATTATTAAATGAGATGGTAAAAGGAATGACGTCATAATGCTAGAAATAAATGTTATTTTTTACTTATTTATTATATAATAAATTGATAAATTTAATCGGCTTTCTTAACCGGGGATTATAGCGCTTGAAATAATAGCAGGGGTGATTTTGAAAGTCCTAACTCATCAAGAATTCAATATGGATGTCTCTATTAATTCCAAATCCAATCGCTTCATAAATTCGAGGACAAACGGACAGATAATTTAGGCTATTATTGTATAGGGGATTATTGTGATTCCTTTTCATTTTTACAAAGGTTAGATTACAGCAAAACTAATATAAATAATTGGTAGCTTCCTGTTCAACTATTCTGCTGAAATGGGATGAAGATTTAACTATCAACATTTAAAGGTTCTCTATTCTGTTCTAGACAAAGATTTCAAGACGTTTTTTCTATTATTTATTACGATTCAATGTTGGAACCTCTTACCCTTAAATCTGAAAATTCAAAAGAATTTCTACTATTACTATAGCAACTCGTTGGGTTACATATAAACGAGAAGCAGTTTGAATGTCAATATTACAAATTCTGGTTCCAGAATCACATACCGTAATATACTGCGTTCAGGATTACAGAACAAAAAAAAATTATTTTTCCTATTTAGTAGAACGTGGAATCAGCACAGTTATTAGCCTCCTTTCAAAAAATCTACTGAAAAATTGGTATCAAATAGAAGTCAATCCACTGAAAATTTCTACTCGTAGAATCTTTCAAATTTACTGAAAAAAAGCAAAGCGTAAATTCATATCAACCCATAAGGCTCTTTTAACCTATTACCAGTATTGAAAAATAATGGTTTTAAAGTTTAAAACAAAAGGTCATAATTACAATAGGTATTATTTTAAATATTGAAATACTTCATTTAGATTTTATTTTTACTATAAAGACATCAAAGTTACAATTGTAATTCTTTTATTATACAGTTCTAAAACGGTTGAGAACCGCGGCTACAAATGAATTTTATGGAGATTTTCCACAGACTGATGAGTCTTTCAGCACCTGTCATAAGATTGAATGTAATTCTATTATTATATAGTTCTAAGAAGTTTGAAAACCGCTGATACAAGTGGATTTTAATGGATTTTAAGGGGATTTTCCACAGACTGATGAGTCTTTCAGCACCTGTCATATGATTAGATGTAATTCTGTTATTATATAGTTTTAAAAAGTTTGAGAACCTCTGCCACAAATGGATTTTATGTTGATTTTCAACAGATTGACGAGTCTTTCAGCATCTGTTATGTGATTGGATGTAATTCTGTTAATATATAGTTCGAAAAAGTTTGAGAACCCCTGCTACAAATAGATTTTATAGGGATTTTCCACAGATTGGAAATTTTTTCAGCTCCTGTCATATGATTCTATGGAATTCTGTTATTATATAGTTCTAAAAAGTTTGAGAACCGCCGCTACAAATGGATTTTATGGGGAACATTCACAGATTGATAAGTTTTTCAGCACCTGTCATAGCAGTGAATAATAATAAAAGAATGAAATAATCAAAATTTTGTAGAATACATTAATGTTTTTAATAAGCTATTTACTTCCTATTTTAAAATAACATTTGAACTACACAGAATTTTTTTTACCATTATAAATAGTTATTTATATTTTTTAAAAGTAAAAATGAGAAAAGTGTTAATTAATTTTTTGAAAGCAATAACTGAAAAATTAATAGAGAAAAAATCTTGGTTTAAACTTAAAAATGGGATATGCTGACATTCAAATTTCTAAAAATAACGCCCGAGTTCAATATTGGTAATATAGAAAACCAATTTTTCACTTAATAGCTAAGAAAATTCAATATAGATTCATTTTAGAGGTAATTAGAATCCTTTTTCAAATGCTAAAAGCCAACCTTTATATTTAAATTGAAACTAATGTTAACACTTCCTTGAAAATCCCGAATAAATTATCCTAAAAAATGACACTAGCACAATAATTTAGAAAAAAAATACTTTCTTCTGTGATAAGAAGTATAATATAAGGAGAAAAAGGACTAATATGAACCACCTCGTAAACCAATAATCTTTTCTAGGTATTACAACATAATCTCATTTTATAACAGTTTGTTACTAAGCCTATAAAACTGGGATAAAATTTATAATCATTGTGTTTGCACTACAGAACATTTTTTCGATCAGATATGAATGAAATTATTTTAATTACTACGTTAATTAAACATTAAAATGTTTTTCTTTACACACCAAAAAAGACCAAAAAAGAAGGCATAAATAACCTCAGTACTAAAGGAAAGCTATTTTAAATTCAAACAAAAAAAAACTCTGGTTTATCTGATGCAGCTATATACAATATATAGATAATACATACCAATAAAAGAGTTTTAAAACTACATTAAAATTGTAAACTCGTATTACAATAACTCTTCAACCTGTTGCTCGTTTGTTACCCGATGAGATATCTCAAAACTAAGAAACGAACACTTGATTATGTTTATTCGTTGTATTTATACAGATAAAAGGAATAAACATATTCAAAGGAACCTCGTAATGCAAAAGTGTATCCTCCTGTATAAATTTAGTTATTATGCCCCAAAAAAGTAATATAACTATATCTTTTCATGCACAAAAGATCATTTTGATCAGATAGGATTGAATATTACATTAAGGGAACAATATTTTAATAATAAAAAACCTTCGACAACAAAAAAATTGGAAAACCTAAACAAACCTTCTTACTAAAAGAAGAATCTCTTAAATTCAAACATAAAACTCTCATTTGTCCAATTCATACCGATAAAAGATGTAAAATTGAGTTAAAAGTGTAATATAGTATTTTCATAACCTCTCCTATTGGTTCGTTTGACTCCCGTTTTAACAAATATCTCAAATCTAAGGGTTGAATAGTCCAATCTGTTTATTTAATGTATTTACAAAGATTACAGGAATAAAAATATTCAAAATTGCCTCATAACATAACAATATCTTCTATCTATTTAAGGTATAATATCTTGTATAACAGTTTGTTATTCTGCCAAAAAATATTTTTTTCAATCACTGCTCCTGGGCAAATATAAAATTATGATATCTATGATACATTAAGGCAAGATTGCTTTATTGGCAACATAATATATTACTATTAAGGCAACGCTAACTAAAGTCAAATATTGTCATCACACAAAAATGTGGAAACCTAAATAAACCTATGTACAAAAGTAAAATTATCTCAAAGACATAAGTTTCACTTATTCAATGCAATATAGGTAATAGATACTGGTGAAAGAAACAAAAGAAAAAACTAAAAAAGTAACCTCCTATTTCAACAACCCAACAACCTCTTCTATCATTGTTAGTGTGTACCTGATATAACACTGAGTTATAATCACAGAAATGATATATAGTATTTAACCCCTTTTTATCTGTAATGCAACATTTTAAAGAGATAACACTGACAAGAATACATTAAAAAGTAACCTTGCATTTCCACAAACAATTACATCACATAAATTTTGTCAGTTAATATAGCAATTAGATTATATGGCAAGAAGTCAAATGTACATCGGCTACTTTACAAAAAAAAGATTTTTATTTAGATTGTATTGAACAGGTACTGAATTACAGTGTAACTTTAGAAGTACTTTCAATTATGTAAAAGTGTAAGAAGCGAAAATAAATGCACAGTGAAAAGAAAAGTTTTCTGAACTATAAGGACTGAACTAGCAATTTATTTATATTAAGTATCTAAACAATGCATACAGGTAAAAGAATCAAAAAGTCATTCAAAAGTGACTATGTATTCAAACAACTTTTAGATTAGAAAAGTGTAACACCTTTTACAACAGTAGTTATTATTCTTACTAATAAAAGTGATATGATTTTTATTTACTTTACATACACGACAGAATATATTTTTGATCAGATAATATTGATATTAATTTTAATGGATATACTACGTTAACAGAAAGATGCTGTCTACTATATAAAAAAAGGACACATAAACAAACTTCTAGACAAAAGTAAAATTATCTTAAAATCAAGCTATAAACTTTTCGTTTACCACTGGTATTTAGATAATGCATGCCGATAAAAAAATAAAAAGACACTAAAAAAATAAACCTCGAATTTCAACAACCCAACAACCTCTTCTATCATTATTAGTGTGTACCTGATATAACACTAAGTTATGTTCACAGAAATGATATATAGTATTTAATCCCTCTTCATTTGTAATGCAACATTTTTTATGAGATATTATTGACAAGAATACATTAAAAAGTAATCTTGTATTTCAACAAACTATAATATCACATAAAGTTTGTCAGTTAATATAGCAATTAGATTATAGGGCCCCAAGAAGTCAAATGTGCCTCTGATACTTTACAAAAATAAGATTTCTATTTAGATTGTATTGAATAGTTCCCGAATTACAGCGTAACTTTAGAAGCTCTTTCAATTATGTAAAAGGGTAAGAAGCATGACTAAACATACATTAAAAAGAAAAGTTATCTCAAATATAAGAACTGAACTATCAATTTGTTTATATTAAGTATCTAAACAATACATACAGGTAAAAGAATCAAAAAGGCATTCAAAAATGACTATGTGTTCTAACAACTTTTAGATTAGAAAAGTGTATCACCTTTTATAACAGTAGTTATTATTCTTACAAAAAAGTGATAAGATTTTTAATTACTTTACATGCACTACAGAATAAATTTTTGATCAGATAATATTGAAATTAATTTTAATGGATTTACTAGATTAACAGAAAGATGCTGTCTACTATGCAAAAAAAAGTAGACACATCAACAAACTTATGTACAAAAGTAAAATTATCTTATAATCAAGCATTAAACTTTCGTTTATCACGGGTATTTATACAATGCATGCCGATAAAAGAAACAAAAAGTCACCAAAAAAAGTAACCTCGTATTTCAACAACCTCTTCTATCACTTAAAGTGTGTCACCCGATATAACAGTAAGTTATTATGCCCACAAAAATGTGATATAATTTTCAATCCCTCTCCATGCGCGACGGAACAAGTTTTTCAATCAGATAGGATTGAAAATTACTTGAATGGCTTCACGGAACTCAATGTTCTGGAGAGACGTTGACAGATGATCTGTTTGACGTGGAGGAGATAAAATTACAACGCGCAGATGGAGAAAAAGTTTCACGATATTGATTACAAATTGCGATAATTCCTGTCATAAAAGTTGGGGGATAACATTATTAATGGAAAAGTTATTTATTGGAGCCCTACTTCCAGTTTCTGTTTAATTAAACTTCGGTGTAAAGGTCAGAGCCGGAAAAATCATAAAGCTTTTCGGCATTTCCTTTAGACAAAGCTGCTTATCGTAAGAAATATATAAATTTTCAGTCGATTATGGATATTTTGGGAGTTTTATAAGGAATTCTACTAGAAGTATAGAACTAAGCCTATGTATGCATGTGTATGTCTATCCATCTATCTTTACATATACATAGAGATATATAGATAATGAATAATGTATATATATATATATATATATATATATATATATATACACACATATATATATATATGTATATATATATATATATATATTGTGTGTGTGTGTGTGTGTGTGTGTGTGTGTGTGTGTAAGATAATACCAGAAAATAATACGAACCCATTTGTTTAAATGATAAGCTAAAGGTAGCATGTGGATAAATGCAAAAAACTGCTAATTCACCTTTTAAATAGAGAACTGTAATACTGTAGGGTTCTTAATGATGCATTATTCCAATTTAAGAATTACTATTACTACCCAACGGGACAAATAACAATCTCATTTATCTTATGAGTATATTTATGTTTTAAGATTCTCTTAGCTGTCCAGTTTATAAAAAAATTGTGCAGGTGTCGTTTTCAAGACACTATATTTAATCTTTTTCCTCTTCATGCTACCATTTATAACTGTATTATGGTTCTAATATTGTGTAAAGTTGTCAAATTCCGAAATTTACTTACACACACACACACACACACACACACACATATATATATATATATATATATATATATATATATATATATATATATATATATATATATATATATATATATATATATATATATATATATATATATATATATATATATATATATATATATATATATATATATATATATATATATATATATATATATATATATATATATATATATATATATATATATATGTGTGTGTGTGTATATATGTATATATATATATGTGTGTGTATACATAGATGTAAAACGCAAAAATACTATAATCACTATACGATAAGTCGTCAATGAATTATAACAGTGTAGCATATTTACACATAAAATCTTTCAAAATATATGGTGATACAGTACAATATCGTTTTTTTAATAACTGAAATTATTAGTTTAATTTTTCAGCACTTTCATTAAAAATTTAAACTCTGTATCTTTTATATTTTAAATGTTACTTACATTTTTATAGTACCAGTAAGACTTTGAAACAGGCCATTTTAGGCAGACAAATCAATTTTTATAGTACAGTTTGTAATTACAGATTGTACTGTTAAATTATTTCATTTTTCATTAATAAAACTGAAATAATTGACGTTATGCATTATAATGGTTATGGGTTTCCATTTTTCAGATATGAAAACAGTAATTTTGTGCTGGCCGGACTCCTGTTCTGATACAGGAGCCTTATATGACTGGGACTTACAACCAATTTCAAATTCTTAGGAACATACATCTATCAGTGTGATTTGAACCTATGAGCTCCAATAACAAAGTCTATAAAAACGTAGCAAAATTGTTAACATTAAAAAGTTATTAAAATATTTATTTTTTAAAATATTTACGTTTTAAGTTAATCAAATAGGTATAACTTTCTTGAAAGTGCTTTAAATTAGCTTCTAACTTTTTTTAATTAAATCAAGCTTAAGAAATTGAAGTAAAATTACATTTTATATACAAGTTAATACTTCTATTTACCTCACATTTTAAAATTCATTTATTGTTTATTTATTGGAGCCAATTGAAAGAGGTAAATGCATTAATTCGTGTAGGGTGTCGTGATTACCCTTTCTTAAATAATGTTTTGAATTTCTGCTAGAAATCACAACACTGTTTATTATAATATTAAATTTAAAACAAGTGGAAGAGCACAGGAACTTTTTTAAATTCATTACCATTATTACTAGGTAAAAGAAAGAGAAGTGGAATTCCATTTTGAATTTAAGTTAATACTCCTATTTATCTCACATTTTAAAACTCATTTATTGTTTATTTATTTGAGCCAATAGAAAGAGGTAAATGCATTAATTCGTGAACAGTGTCTTGATTTCTCTATCTCAAATAATGCTTTGATTTTCTACTAGAAATCACAACAATGTTTATTATAATACTTAATTTAAAACAAGTGGAAGAGCACAGAAACTTTTTAAAATTCATTAACAATACTACTAGGTAAAGAAAGAGAAGTGGAATTTTATTTCCAATAAAAGTTAATACTTCTATTTCCCTCAAATTTTAAAATTCCTTTATTGTTTATTTATTTGAGCCAATAGAAAGAGGTAAATGCATTAATTCGTGTAGGGTGTCGTGATTACACTTTCTTAAATAATGCTTTGATTTTCTACTAGAAATCACAACACTGTTTATTATAATACTTAATTTAAAACAAGTGGAAGAGCACAGGATCTTTTTAAAATTCATTACCATTACTACTAGGTAAATAAATGGAAGTGGAATTACATTTCCAATACAAGTTAATACTTCTATTTATCTCACATTTTAAAATTCATTTATTGTTTATTTATTTGAGCCAGAAGAAAGAGGTAAATGCATTAATTCGTGTAGGGTGCCTTGATTTCTCTATCTCAAATAATGCTTTGATTTTCTACTAGAAATCACAACACTGTTTATTATAATACTTAATTTAAAACAAGTGGAAAAGTCACAGGAACTTTTTAAAATTCATTTCCATTACTACCAAGTAAAGAAATGATAGTGGAATTCCATTTCCAATACAAGTTAATACTTCCATTTACCTCAGAGTTAAAATTCATTTATTGTTTATTTATTTGAGCCAATAGAAAGATAAATCCATTAATTCATGTAGGGTATCGTTATTTTCCTATCTTAAATAATGCTTTGATTTTCTATTAGATATCACAACACTGTTTATTAAAATACTTAATTTAAAACAAGTGAAAAGGCACAGGAACATTTTTTAAATTCATTTCCATTACTACTAGGTAATTAAAAAGGTGGCTAAAGTATCATTGGAAACAAAACAATAAAATAAAACAAATAAAAAGACGATTTTAAAGAATGCAGCAGAGGAATTCTTCAAATTTCTTTTCACTTTCTCTCCCATTTGTGAGAACACGGGAAAATAGAATGTCCTATAATCGGGGGACAAATTAAAATTTTAATAACTTACTGTAGTGAAAAGTATAACAAAATTATACAACTGCATAAAGCTTAGTTATACGATCGAATGTAGCTTAATTGGTCACATTAAAAATTTAAAAAATCTAATATTTTATTTAAATAATCTAATAAAAATTCTCAAGATTTTTAAATTTTATTCACTTGATTAATAAAAATAAATGTATTTTGGCTATCGATGTGAAAAATTATGTAATTATTATAGTTCAGTTTAACTGAACAAAATAAATTGTGCAATGTAACACAGAAATTGGGAATTTACAATATAGACATTATGATTTATAATAAAGAAAATTCTTTGACAGAAAAAAAAATTTTTTTTGTTTAAAACTACATTTACCAACTTATTAAATATGATTTTTAACTATACTTGCTTTAAAAATAAATATATTTAAATATAATTGTATTTTACAATTTAGACGATTTAAATTGTAAATTAAAAATTTATTTAAATAATCTAATAACATTACTTAAGATTTTTAAAGTTTTAATTACCTAATTAATAAAAATAAAAAATGAATTTTGGCTGTGGATGTAAAAAATTATGTAATTGTTATAGTACAGTTTAATTGAATAAAATGAATTGTGCAATGCACCAGAGAAATTATCGAGAATTTTCAATATAGGCATTGATTGATAATAAAGAAGAATCTTTGGCAGAAAATATTTAATTTTATTTCCTTTTGTTTAAAAGTATATTCACCTACTCATTAAATCTGTTTTTTAACTATATTTGTATTCAAAATAAATGTATTTAAATATCCTTGTATTTTACAATTTAAACGATTTGAATTGTAAAATATAAATTTATTTAAATAATCTAATAACAATACTCGAGATTTTTTAAATTTTAATTCCTTGATTAATAAGACAAAAAAATCATTTCTGACTGTCGATCTGAAAAATTATATAATTATTGTAGTACCGTTTAACTGAACAAAGTAAACTGTGCAATGCACCAGAGAAATTATCAAGACTTTTCAATATAGACATTATGATTGATAATAAAGAAGAATTTTTGACAGAAAAAATAATTTTCTTTCCTTTTGGTTAAAACTACATTTACCAACTAATTAAATATGATTTTTAACTATATTTGTTTAAAAAATAAATATATTTAAATATCCTTGTATTTTACAGTTTAAACGATTTAAATTGTAAAATACAAATTTATTTAAATAATCTAATAACATTACACGAGATTTTTAAAATTTTAATTACGTGATTAATAAAAATAGAAAATCAATTTTGGCTGTCTACGTGAAAAATTATGTAATTATTATAGTACAGTTTAACTGAAAAAAATATATTGTGCAATACAAAGAAAAATCGAGAATTTTCAATATAGACATTATGATTGATAATAAAGAATCTTTGACAGAAAAAATTTAATTTACTTTTCTTTTGTTTAAAACTACATTTACCTAGTCATTAAATCTGCTTTTTAACTATATTTGTTTAAAAATAAATCTATTTAAATGTCCTTCTATTTTCAATTCAAACGATTTAAATTGTAAAATACATATTTATTTAAATAATCTAATAACATTACACGAGATTTTTTAAATTTTAATTACTTGATTAATAAAAATAAAAAATCAATTTTGGCTGTCTATGTGAAAAATTATGTAATTATTATAGTACAGTTTAACTGAACAAAATATATTGTGCAATACACCAAAGAAATTATCGAGAATTTTCAATAAAGACATTATGATTGATAATAAAGAAGAATCTTTGGCAGAAAAAATTTAATTTAATTTTTTGTTTAAAACTACATTTACCTACTCATTAAATCTGCTTTATAACTACATTTATTTTAAAAATAAATATATTTAAATATCATTGTATTTTACAATTTAAATACAATGATTTGAATTGTGAAAGGTAAAATTTACGGATAATAAAAATAAAGTGCTTTTTTGTCTAAGAAATAAATGAAATGAAATAGGTGCATATCATGAATTGTAAATATAACATGGACTTAAAAAATAAAGTAAAAATACATTTCTATTAGCAGTTAATACTTAAAATCAATTTATCTCACTTTTTACCATTCATTTATTGTTGATTTATTTGAGCCAAGAGAAAGACGTAAGTGCATTAATTCGCGTGGGATGTCATCATTCCTCTAGCCCAAATAATGCTTTAATTTTTGAACAGGTATTTATCTTACTTATTCGACATATGATTGCGAATGTTTATCTTTATAAAGAGTGCTTTGTTTACCTTACAGTATATGCATCCCATGAGCTACATACATTTCTGTCAGCCTGTCTTGGTTTATCCCTCACAGCCCCTCACAAATCCTCATTCAGTAAGTCATTAAACTGCTTAAAATATGACGTAAATATTAGCTACCATTCACGCTAGGCAGAACAAGTTTTCTAATCAGATAGGATAGAAAATTACTTCAATTGCTTCCCGTAACTTCACGCAGATAATCCTCTTGACGTGGGGATAAAATTACAATCTATAGATGAAGGAAGGTTCCCATTAGTGTTTTCAAATTTGCTATAACTCAAAACTTAAAAGGTACTACACACAATTTAGCGTGTAAAAATTACCTTAATATTTATCAATTTATATACAAGGAAAATTTTCATCACACTTGGGTCACAACTTTGAAAATCGAATTTAGTATGATGGGAAAATCTTGTAATCAGAAAAAATATTTAATGATTTATATTGTTATATTCTAACGAACATATGTTATTACCTCCCATTCGAAAAACAAACTGGACATAAAAAAATACATAATGGAGTTTTTACTGAAAAATGCTTATTAACGTTTATGTTAGAAAACTTTTGGTTAAAATTGGAACACAATAATTATAAGAGTAATGAATTATTAGTGTTTTCTAATTTCCTCTAATTCAAAACTTAAAAGTTATTACATACAATTTAGCCTGTAAAAATTACCTTAATTTTTATTTTAATACAAGAAAAATTTTATCAAACTTGATACTATGAAAAATTGAATTTAGCATGATGGGAAAATCTTGTAATCAGAAAAATGTTTAATGATTTATGCTGTTATATTCTAACGAACATAAACATGTTTATATATCCCATTCAAAAGCAAACTGGACTTAAAGAAAAAATACATAAAGGAGTTTTTACTGGGAAATGTTTAAGAACGTTTATGTTAGAAAACTTTTGGTAAAATTTAGAACACAATTATTAATGTTTATCAATTTATATACAAGGAAAAGTTTCACCAAACTTGGGACACAACTTTGAAAATCGATTTTAGTATGACTGGAAAATCTTGTAATCAGAAAAATATTTAAGGATTTATGTTGTTATGTTCTAACGAACATATAGATGTTATTACCTCTCATTCGAAAGGCAAACTGGACGTAAAAAATACATAAAGGAGTTTTTACTAGAAAAATGCAATATTTATGTTAGAGATAATTTTGGTAAAAATTACAATTATTAGAAAGGAAGGATTATTAGTGCTTTGAAATTTGTTATAACTCAACTTAAAAGGTACTACACACAATTTAGCGTGTAAAAATTACCTTAATATATATCAATTTATATACGAAGAAAAATGTCATCAAGCTTGGGTCACAACTATGAAAAACGAATTTAGTATGATGGGAAAATCTTGTAATCAAAAAAATATTTAATGATTTACGTCGCTATATTCTAATGAACATACGAAATGCTATTACCTCCCATTCGAAAGACAAACTGGACATAAAAAAATACATAATGGAGTTTTTACTGAAAAATGCTTATTAACGTTTATGTTAGAAAACTTTTGGTTAAAATTGGAACACAATAATTATAAGAGTAATGAATTATTAGTGTTTTCTAATTTCCTCTAATTCAAAACTTAAAAGTTATTACATACAATTTAGCCTGTAAAAATTACCTTAATTTTTATCCATTTATATACAAGAAAAACTTTTATCAAACTTGGATCCCCACTATGAAAATTGAATTTAGCATGATGGGAAAATCTTGTAATCAGAAAAATGTTTAATGATTTATGCTGTTATATTCTAACGAACATAAACATGTTTATATATCCCATTCAAAAGCAAACTGGACTTAAAGAAAAAATACATAAAGGAGTTTTTACTGGGAAATGTTTAGAAAACTTTTAGTTAAAATGAGAACACAGTTCTATATGTAAGGATTAAACTTTTGGTAAAATTTAGAACACAATTATTAATGTTTATCAATTTATATACAAGGAAAAGTTTCACCAAACTTGGGACACAACTTTGAAAATCGATTTTAGTATGACTGGAAAATCTTGTAATCAGAAAAATATTTAAGGATTTATGTTGTTATGTTCTAACGAACATATAGATGTTATTACCTCTCATTCGAAAGGCAAACTGGACGTAAAAAATACATAAAGGAGTTTTTACTAGAAAATGCTAATCAATATTTATGTTAGAAAATTTTGGTAAAAATTAAAACACAATTATTACAAGAGTAATGGATTATTAGTGTTTTTAAATTTGATATAACTCAACTTAAAAGGTACTACACACAATTTAAAGTGTAAAAATTACCTTAATATTTATAAATTTATATAAAAGGAAAACTTTCATCAAACTTGGGTCACAACTATGAAAATCGAATTTAGTAAGATGGGAAAATCTTGTAATCAGAAAACTATTTAATGATTTATGTTGTTATATTCTAACGAATATATAGATGTTATTACCCCCCATTCGAAATTCAAACTGGACCTAATGAAAAAATACATAAAGAAGTTTTTTTCTGGAAAATGCTTATTAATGTTTATGTTAGAAAACTTTTGGTAAAAATTAGAACACAATTATTAAAAGAGTAATGGATTATTAGTGTTTTCAAATTTGCTGTAACACAACTAAAAAATTACTACAAACAATTTAGCGTGTAAAAATTATCTTAATATTTATCAATTTATATACGAAGAAAACTTTCATCAGACTTTCGACCCAACTATGAAAATCAAATTTAGTATGATGGGAGATTTTGTAATCAGAAAAATATCTAATGATTTATGTTGTTATATTTTAACGAACCTATAGATGTTATTACCTCCCATTCGAAAGACAAACTGGACCTAAAGAAATATATACAAAAGGAGATTTTAATGGAAAAATACTTATTAATGCTTATTTTAGAAAACTTTTAGTTAAAATTAGAACACAGTTCTATACAGAGTAAGGAATTATTAGTGTTTTCACATTTGCTATAACTCAACTTAAAAGGTACTACACACAACTTAGCATGTAAAAATTACCTTAATATTTATCAATTTATATAAAAGGAAAACTTTTATCAAACTTGGGTCACAACATTGAAAATCGAATTTAGTATGATTGGAAAATCTTGTAATCAGAAAAGTATTTAATGATTTATGTTGGTATATTCTAACGAACATATAGATGTTATTGCCTCCCATTCGAAAAGCAAACTGGACATAAAAAAATACATAAAGGAATTTTTACTAGAAAATTCTAATCAATATTTATGTTACAAAACTTTTGGTAAAAATTAGAACACAATTCTTAAAAGAGTAAGGAATTATAAGTGTTTTCAAATTTGCTATAACTCAAAACTTAAAAGATACTACATACAATTTAGCATGTAAAATTACCTTAATATTTATCAATTTATATACGAGGAAAACTTTATCAAACCTGTATCAGAAAGATGAAAATTAATTTCAGTGTGATGGAAAAATCTTGTAATCATAAAAATATTTAAGGATTTATGTTGTTATATTCTAACGAACATATAGATGTTATTACCTCCCATTCGAAAAGCAAACTGGACATAAAAAATACATAAAGGAATTTTTACTAGAAAATGCTAATCAATATTTATGTTAGAAAACGTTTGGTAAATATTAGAACACAATTCTTAAAAGAGTAAGGAATTATAAGTGTTTTTAAATTTGCTATAACTCAAAACTTAAAAGATACTACATACAATTTAGCATGTAAAATTACCTTAATATTTATTAATTTATATACAAGTAAAACTTTATCAAACTTGTTTCAGAAAAATGAAAATTGATTTCAATATGATGGGAAAATCTTGTAATCATAAAAATATTTAAGGATTTATGTTGTTATATTCTAACAAGAATACATATATTATTACCTCACATTCGAAAAACAAACTGGACTTAAAGAACAAATATATAATGGAGTTTTTACTGGAAAATGCTTATTACTGTTTATTTTAGAAAACTTTTGGTAAAAATTAGAACAAAATTCATAGAGCAATGAATTATTAGTGCTTTCAAATTTGCTTAAACTCAACACTTAAATGGTACTACACACTATTTAGCGTGTAAAAATTACCTTAATATTTTTCAATTTATATACAAGGAAAACTTTCATTAAATTTTGGACCCAACTATGAAAATCAAATTTAGAATGATGGGAGATTTTGTAATCAGAAAAATGTATAATGATTTATGTTGTTATATTCTAATGAGCATATAGATGTTATTACCTCCCATTCGAAAGGCCACCTGGACATAAAGAAAAAAATACATAAAGGAGTTTTTACTGGTAAATACTTATTAATGTTTAGGTTAGAAAAGTTTTGCTAAAAATTAGAACACAATTCTTAAAAGAGTAATGCATTATTAGTGCGTTCAAATTTCTTGCATCTCAAAACTTAAAAGATACTACACACAATTTAGCGTGTAAAAATTACCTTAATATTTATCAATTTATATACAAGGAAAATTTTCATCAAACTTGGGTCACAACTTTGAAAATCGAATTTAGTATGATGGGAAAATATTGTAATCAGAAAAATATTTAATGATTTATGTTTTTATATTCTAACGAACATATAGATGTTATTACCTCCCATTCGAAAGACAAACTGGACATAAAGAAAAATTGCATAAAGGAGTTTTTACTGGAAACTGCTTATCAATGTTTATGTTAGAAAATTTTAGTAAAAATTGAAACACAATTCTTAAAAGAGTAATGCATTTTAGGAAAATTGCATATAATAAAAATATTTATTGATATAATTTTATATGTGATTAAATATATGCTATTCAAAATTTCTATCCTAAAAATAAATTTATTACATGAAGGACAATTTTATAAAAATTAACATCTAACATAAAATTAACTCTGATAAAATTTAAGTCAAAAATTTTATGGTTTTAAAATGAATTTTTTAAACTATCAATGTTAGTCTGTTCACTACTAACAAATATCTTCTCACACGCATATCTGTTTAAATTTACTGGTATGTGAAGAATTAGAGGACATTGGAAGACAGGTATACGAGTAGGTTGTAGATTTAATTACTAACATTGATGAGGTCTTATAATAGGAATAGCAACCTATTGTCATCTCAGTTATTTGGAATGGATAGTTAGAAATTAATGGTTTATAAATTAGAAGTCTAGACATGTGATTAGTGTTGAATCACGGCACTCAAATTTATCTGTACCTAATAACAGATCTTTTATAAACTCTTACCTACATAACATGAATTGGTATGAGTAGTATAGCTGAGGCTGAAAACACTTAAAAATCAAAAGTAGGGTTTGCATTACTGTGAGCTGTTAAACTAAACAAAAGAATTGAAGTCAATAAGGCATAAAGAAATAATGATAGTTTATTAGAAAGCTAATTACAATTCCCAGTACAAATATGTAAGATATTATGTGAGTATTTGCCTTCTGTTTAGAAGACAAATATAACACAAAATAAAATTCATATCCCTTCAGTAGATTATTAAGTTTGTTTGATTTCACTTTGTTTGAAAACTATAAAATGAACTGTAAAGTATAGCAATAGTAAAATATTCACATGTTTAATTTTATTATCTATTAAAAATTAAGAATACTGTTCTTGAAACATATGTTATGTGCATTTTATTGGAAAAATACATCCTATCTAACACTGATAATTGATAATAATCAGAGATTGTTTTTAGAAAGAATGCAGTATAACGATACATTAAAGAAAACAAAAGTACTCAAAAACAACTTAATTTATTCGTTATTATCTTCTTAGATCATCTAAAAAATTATGTGTTTCATGTACAAATTTCAAGGTTTTAATTTCAATAGGTTTAGTTGCTTACATCGTTGGTGATAAAGTTTATTTATATATATATATATAATATATATATATATATATATATATATATATATATAATATATATAAATATATATATATATATATATATATATCTATATATATATATATATATATATATATACATATATATATAATATATGTATATATATATATGTTATTATATATTATATATATATATATATATATATATTATATATATAATATAATATATATATAATATATATTATATATATATATATATATATATTATATATATATGTGTATTTTGTGTGTGTATATATATATATGTATAATATATGTAAAATTTATATATAAATATAATAAGTATATGTTATATAAATATATATATATAAATATATATATATATATATTTGTGTATATATATATATATACATACATACATATATTATATATTATATATATATAATATAAAATATATATATATAAAAATATAATATATATATATATTATAATATAAAATATATAAATATATTATATATATATATATATATATATATATATATATAATATATATATATATATATATACTATACATAATATATAAGATATATATACATACATATATATATATATATATATATAAAATATATATATATAAATATATATATATATATATATATAATATAATATATATTAATATATATATATTATATATATATATATATATATATAATATATATATATATATATATATATATATATATATATATATTTAATATTAGATGAGGATGTAAAGTTCCTTAATATGGGAATATATATTTTTTAAATTGGTTTGATTTGGAGAGCTATGGTTTACTTTTTTGCAACACGAGGGCTAATGAAACCGGGAACTACAGCTGAACCCTTTGCCTTAAAACAACGTACGGGGGACGTGATCGTACTGATGTGCTAAAATAAGAACCTCGAGATGATTCTGTCTGGCCAAAAGTCAAAAACCCCGTGTCAGACACGTGATGATTATTTTTGGCCAAAAGTGAAAAGCTCGTTTCATTAATAAAACAATACCCCTTACAAAATTTTGACTAATATCATACATTATTCACTTATAGGTTATTCACGTAATAAATTCTACATAGAAAATATTTAAACGATTGAATATTTGTACTTTTGTTATATAACCAAAAACATAGAAATAATATTATGTGAAATAAAAACATTAAACATTTTTTTGAATAAAAATGAAATGAAATATAATTAAAAATTATCTGATTTTATTAAATAGTAAATGCAGTACTATTAATGTCCTTTGATTTGCTCACAATTTAGCCCGTGATGAAACTGCTTCTGGTCAAGAAACATGAGAAAAGCTTTCATCGAAAGCGGCACACAGGATTGTCGCTCGATTCATAAGGCAAGAGGTTAAAGTCTATTCCGAATGGCTACGAATATCCATGCTACAGTGGGATTTGAACCCATGAACTCTGGTACCTATGGCCAGCACCCTAATCATCGGCCATCGTTCGGCACCTTTAAATTAAAATTTAAAACTAGAGTTAATATTCTTATTATTTTACATTACTCTGAAATGTATAGAAGAAATATTTAAGGTCATAATTACTTTTAGTATGTTGTTTCTATTTGTACAAAGAAATGTTTTCTATTGTTTATTTGATTTCATCTTACCAAGTTTTCTTTTAATATCTTCAAATAACCAATGTTTAAAATTTTGACTTGAATCAAAATATTTCATATCTTTCAAACTAGAAAAAAGGTTTTACGTTCAAAGTGGATTACTTATCTCAACTTTTCATTTATAACCTGCAAAAGAACGGAGAATCTTATGGATGAATATAAAATGTCCTCAAAGTTTAGTTGTATAACATAATTATTATTGACTTTAGATGTCCGGTGCTGATTTATCTTTTCACATAACCTAAACAAGAAGAAATATATTTTAGAGGGGAATAGAAAATTTAAATTCATATATAAAATATCCACATAAAAAAGAATGGAACTTTGCTAAAATGTATATGGGACTTTTTTTTTTACATTTACTACCTTTGAAGACGTAATTCCTTATTACAAATTAATGTACACTCCAATTATTTGCTGTAAATAGAAAATTCATCATCACTACTGGTAATATCCATAAAGTTTTAATATAATATAATGTATATGATATATTTAACTATTTCATTTTATTTAGCTCTCATTTTAGCTTAGAACTCGGGTGATAACATTCTCGTGAGCTTGTTGCACCAGGAGGAGAATAAAGAATATATAAATGGCGTAGCCATCGACAGAAGAATTACAAAAAAAGAAGTATTATACATGAAATGAAATGTGTCTTCCATGCTTTAGCCACTCTTCTATGTCATATATATATATATATATATATATATATATAATTAAAATATAACACATAGTTTTAGAGACAAATATTTAATAGTATTCTAGTTATTCAGACATTGTAGAACAACATTAAATGCTATTTCATAAATTTTTAAACAATAAATATTTTGAATATACTCGCTATTCCAATCTGTATCCCCTTTTTATTTATGGTCCTTTCACAAAAATTCATATTTTCTTTTTGAAAGTGTATTTATCAGTTATGTATCAGTTCGCATAATTGAAAATCCATAATACCCTGTGTTGGCAACATGCCAATTTCTAGTATACATGAATCTATTATTCTCGCACAAAAGTCTACGGGGAAGAGTTAATATATATCTCATTTAACTTTTCTAAAGTATCGGTTTCTCACTTTTAAACATAGTTTTCATTTTATTCCGAATAGTTAAAATAATGATTTAACTTGGAATATAATTGTCTCCTGTCCTCAATCTGACCGACGCTTTTCTTCAAAAATAAGGCATTTGAGATTGCATATAAACAAACTTTTAAGCACTTGTCATTTCTTGCTGGTAAATATCTCGATACACATTCCTTACCCTTCATTCTTTCTTTCTTGCTCCTGATAAACCTCTTATTTAAATCATATCCTTTGTTATAATACACTCTTTCAGCTTCCATTCTCTCATGTAGAACATTTTGTGCCGCAGTAGCTTATTTTGCAAAGACAGTTACCTCGTAATATGAGGGAGTGGGTCCTCATATTACGTGAGGGGCCGTCCTCAAACTGACCAAGGCTTTCCTTCAGAAATAAGGCATTTGAGATTGCGCATAAACAAACATTTAACCTCTTGCATTTCTTGTTGGTAATATAGCGATACACATCTCTTATTCTTCTTTCTTCCTGCGGCTGATAAACCTTTTATTTAAACCACATCATTTGTTATAATGAACTCTTTCAGATTCCATTTACTCAAGTAGAACATATTGAGCAGCAGTAGACCAGTTTGCAAAGAGAGTTATCTCGTAATAGGAGGGTATCGGGATTAAGGCTCGAGTCAGCATATGGTACTCAGGGTTTGTTAATGGTCATTAAAAAAATTTCGTGTTCTCAATGTCCTCCAACTCTCCAAACAATACATCTATAGGTTAAAAACAAGGCATCGAACAATATCAAGGGACTCTTCTCTTTGGTCTCTTCTTCTGATTTATCTTTATCTACTCATAATTTTTCACCCTGTTAAAGCAACGGCAACTATCTTTCCATGATGCTGTCATATAATTCCTATATGGACAGGACACGACACCAAACAACCAGCCAACAAATCAAGTAGAATGCACTCAAAACCACAAATTAAAGCATTATTTATAGCATCTCATTTTATTTTCAACATATATTTAATAATTAGATATTACTTCATCTAAACGAAAATCTATAAATCACCATTGTTTATTACTTTTCAAAACCTTGGTATGAATAAATCTAATTCTTATAACAAAAATGTATATGATGAGAGTCGGGTTTTCCCTCCTGTTGGCTATTCTACAATAGTGACGATTTTCTCTCTTACAGAATTGCAATTTTATAGAATAAAACCTATAACTATGTATTTATAATACCAATAAATTGTTTCCCCTTGCCTCTCCAACAAACAATTCCGAAATTCTTCCCACCGATAAAAGACATCTGTGACTGTAGACAAATGGACTATGGACATCCTTCCGTGGTAATACTTGGAGAAGTTGTTATAGGCACACTTTCCAGAATCTTTGTTCTACTTTATCCGTAATTTATAACCATATAATTTAGACCACTTCCTCAGCTACACTATCTTTTACTAGCACATAACCCGGGATCAGTAAAATTTTAAATTTCCAGAATTGTAAAGTACGCCATGAGACAGGTAAAAAATGGTTTGTTTTTGGGCTGAGAATTATCTGGTACATGCTCAATAATTTGTTTATCCTTAATGACCACATGTTAGTTGTCAACTTTAATTTATCTTGTCATATTATGTGATAGGATGAACAGTAGAGGTTTTAATATTAATAGTGATTATTTGGTTATATATATGAATGATGCCCAAAGTTTCACGAATCGATTGCAAACCGTGTGGTTATACATATAAAACAAACACACAAACGAACAAACTTCTTAATGTTCAAAGATATGTAACTTAAACTCTAGATAATTATTAGTCCGTGAAATAGACTCCTAGACTTTTATGAAAAGAATGTGTTGTTAATACTGGTGAGAAAAGTTTCACTGCATCGACAATAATATAATAATAAAAATAATCGACAATAATAAAATTTTAAATTATTACATATATACCTGATCTATTATTTAAGCCAAACATAAAATAATATTATTTAGTTTAGTGATAAAACGTATGAAAATAATGCAAACAATATTTAAAAAATTTAAAATAAGAAATGATTAAACGAGACAATTAGAGGAATCACGGCATAATGCTAGAAAAAAGTGTTATTTTCATCTACTTGTAATGTGATAAATTGATGAATTTAATCGCCTGGTCTTAACCGTTAAAAATAGGGTTTCAAATAATGGCATTAAAGGCTCAAAAAGGGGCGAAGGGATGTATTTCGTACGTTTTTGAACTCAATAGTATATTTTGCTAACCCTAATTCATCAGGAATCTAATGTGGTTGTCTCTATCCCTTCAAGTTCTAAAGGCTTCACAAATTGGAGGACAGACGGTCAGATAACTTAGGCAATTATTATATAGAGGATCCTTAATTCATAAAAGCAGACCATACTTTAAAACTAAAATTAAAGTTTTTGCCAAATACTCAATTTTTATTTAACGATATTTATGAATTACATATCGTTTTGGGAGTGTTATTTTCCACTCACTACCCCACACGTTTGTTAAAAATTTTCCATGACTTATAACCAAGTTTATTTGTCACAATAGATTTCATCGTTTATACTTCCTTTATACAAGCAGGCCATACTTAAAACCAAAAGTTACTATTCTTATCAAATGTTTCATTTTTAATTCAACTATATGTTGTATCTACTTGTGTACATAATTAAAAATATGTTTAACATATGTTTAATTTTGTTTAACTTCTTGCAAAACACTGGTAAATATTTATATAATATTTTCAACAAAATCGTCCGTGATATGGTGATTAATTTCTTTCTCCTTTTAACTATTCTAAAATACCAGCATCTCCCATTTTAACAGACTTACTATTTTATTCCAAATAGATCCAATAACAATCTATTTTAGAATAAAATAGCCCCCCCCCCACTTCTTTCCACAAACTGATCCCAGCATTCCTCTGAAAAATAAAAGACATCTGTGGCCGCAGACAAATGGACTCTAAACACCCCCTGCATGGCATTTTTGGAGGGTAATGTCTTCTATACACATCCCAAACCTTCGCTCTCGTTTCCCCGTAACTCATAACCCCCTATTTTAGACCACTTCCTCTGTCACAAGGTACTCTTTCAACTTCCATTCACGCCGACAAATCAATAAATCGTCTATAAATAGCGTCTTTGGGGAAACGATGTCGTACCTCCTGGATACGAGTGTTTATCCTTTGCCTCCCTGCACTTGAGCTGGAATATTTTAAATATATAAATATTTTATATATGTAAGAGATATATAAAAGAATTAAAGATTTTTTGTGCTCCTTATTTATGAAATATACATATATATCGTTGAAAATGCACATTTGTGTAATTTAGTATACTTGATATTATATATAAGTATATTATAATATTTTAATCTACATAGAAATTACCCTTTAATTGTTTAAGAATAATATATATATATATAATATATATAGAATATATATATTATAATATATTATATATCTACATTAAATATACATATATATAAATATATATAGATAATATAAATATATATATAAATATATATAAAATATATATACATACATATAATATACAAATATTATACATATATAAATTTATATATATTTATATATATATATAATATATATATACATATAATATATATATTATATATATATATATATATATATATATATATATATATATATAAATATATAGAATAATATATATATATATATATATATACATAAATATATATAAATATAATATATATACACAAATATATATATATACTTATAATATATAAATATATATATAAATATATATATATATATATATATATATATATATATTATATATATATAATATATTAATATTATATCTAAATATATATATATATATATATATACAGTATATAATATATATATCTATATAATATAAATAAATAATATGTATATATAAAAAATATATATGTATAAATATATTATATATATATATATATATAAATATATTATATATATATATATATATATATATATATATATATATATAAATATCTAAAAGAATTAAAGCTTTTTTTGTGTTCCTGAAATACAAAACATTTATATATATCGTTGGAAATGCACATATGTGTAATTTAATATACGTGATATTATATATATACGTATAATATTTTTAATCTATAAGAAATTACCATTTTTAAAATTTTTAATTTGTGATGTTGTTTAAAAAACTAAAATTAATAGGTACTTTAAGAAATTCATTATTCAGAAACATATTTTTTTGCTATAGCACATTTCTACATATGAGTAATTTATACATATATACATATATGCATATTGCATACATATATATATATTATATATATAAATACATATAAACATTTATATAGATATATATCATAATATTTAAGCATATAAAAATTAATATTTATATATATCCTATTTATATAATATTTTAAATATATAAATATTTTATATATATAAGAGATATATAAAAGAATTAAAGATTTTTTTTTGTGTTCCTGATATATGAAATATTCATATATATCGTTGAAAATGCACATTTATGTAATTTAGTATACGTGATATTATATATAAGTATATTATTTTTTAATCTATAGAGATCTTACCCCTTTCAAATTTGTTTAAGAGTGATTGGGAATGTTTGAGAAAAAAGACTAGAAATTAATAGGTAGCTTTTAAGAAATTCATTATTCAGGCACAATATTTCTTGCTATAGCACATTTCTAGCATGGGGTAATGAGTAATTTCATATACATATATACATATGCATATTGCATACATGTATATATGTTGTATATACCTAAATACATAAAAACATTTCCATGTATAGATATATATACATAATATTTAAGCATTTATAAAATGTAAGCATACATATTTTATACTATGCATTTTCATTTTATTATGTCTCATTCTATATATATATATATATAATATATATATATATATATTATATATATATATATATATATATATATATATATATATATATATATATATATATATATATATATATATATAAGGGATATATAAAAGAATTAAAGCTTTTTTGTGTTCCTGAAATACAAAACATTTATATATATCGTTGGAAATGCACATATGTGTAATTTAATATACGTGATATTATATATATATACGTATAATATTTTTCCATCTATAGAGAAGTTACCCGTTTAGATCTGTTTAAGAATGTTTGTGAATGTTTGTGAAAGCAGGCTCGAAATTAATAGGTAACTTTTAAGAAATTCCTTATTCAGGCACACTGTTTCTTGCTTTAGCATATTTCTAGCATGGGTTCATGAGTAATTTTATGTACATCTATACATACATGCATATTGAATACATGTAAATATAAGAGTAGAGAAATATCTTCTTAACCTAAATATATATAAACATTTCCCTGTATAGATACATATCCATAATATTTAAGCATTTTTAAAATGTAAGCATACATATTTTATATTATGAATGCTATTTTCAATATTTTATGTCTATAATATATATATATATATATATATATATATATATATATATATATATATATATATATTTATATATATATATATATAAGAATTAAAGATTTGTGTTTCTGATATATGAAATGTTCATATATATCGTTGAAAATGCACATATGTGTAATTTAATATACGTGATATTATATATACGTATAGTATTTTTTAATCTACAGAGAAGTTACTGCATTTAGATCTGTAAAAGAGTGATTGTGAATGTTTGTAAAAACAGGCTGGAAATTAATAGGTATGTTTTAAGAAATCCATTATTCAAGAACACTATTTCTTGCTATAGCACAATTCTAGTATGGGTTCATGAGTAATTTCATGTACATATATAAATACATGCATATTGCAATTATTTTCTTAACGTAAATATATATAAACATATTAATGTATAGCTATATATCCATAATAAGTAAGCATACAACATTTTTAATACCTAAGCATACATAGTTTATACAGAAAAACCTCGTTTTAACGACCCCTTCGTTAGAACGACCATCTTAAAAAGTCCCAAATATTTTACCATAGGAATAATGTTAGTTTTGAATCTTTACAACGACCCCAAGTGTATTATTTTTCATTATATTGAACATCAATTTTAGACCTCAGAACTCATGAGCAAGTGGATTGTTTTAAAATTATTGTACTGTGTTACAATTTCAAGAAACCTATACACCTCTCTTTGTGTTTGCTTAAAGGACCCTTTCGTCACGTACGACATTGATGTCTTAGGTAGATGGCACTCCAGACATTAATGAAATGACCCACCTCCCCAGTGTCAAATATCCGAATCTTCAATTATCTTTTGATTAGTTAGTTGCGGTAGACAAAACTTTAGAGTTCTGCGAAAAAAATTTAAATGAGGACGATTTTATTGCCCGTATTACCGGAAATGAAGAAATGTGGGATTCTGACGACGGAGAAGAAATCGTCCAAACTTTTGAAAAAAGGAAAGAAAAAAAAAGCCTTCAAAGCAATTAATACCTTGCCTCAATATTTTGAAGGACAATTTAATTCTGAAGATATTCTTCAAAATCTAATAGATATGGAATCAGTGATAATGAAAAATTCCCAAATGAACTTGAAACAATCGTCAATCGTCAATCAATGACTTTTTTCAAAAATTAAGTAATGGAAATACAAATAAATATAAGTGTTCTCTATGTATGTACTGTTGCATAATTTCTTCGCTCATTTTTTAAATTATTTTTTCATTTCGTTACAACACCTTTCGTTACAATGACTATGTGATGTTAGTCCCACAGTGGATAGTTATACCGAGGTTCTACTGTATTATGAATACATATTTTCATTAATATATTTGAGTGTACACAACAGTTAACAATAATAATGAGAGTTAAAGGTTTTAGAAAATTTTCTTAGAACTAATGGGTAATTTGTCGGAATTCCAAACATGTATTCATGTACACAAGCTGCAACCCATTCCTAGTTTATATCAGCTTTTACGTAATATAAATACACACGTCAATGTAATATTAACCTTCTATTGCTTACCTATCAATGCATTAGTTTCAAAGCTTAGGAATTTACAGATTTTGCAAAGGGAAATTAAAAGCTTTTGTCAGAGAACGTTTCTGGTATTTATTTGGCATTATTCCTTCATATCGATAGTTTACTTACTATCCAAACATTCGCTCATGTGTACGAATCAATAAATTATCAGCCTTTAAAGTTAAGGCTACGTTAAATTACAATGTGAATAAGTCTGTGTTTTATATTTAATGTAAATCGAAGTATATCGGCATTGATTGAACATATGCAGTAACGAGCGAGAGTAAACAGTAATGACTTTGTATTTAGTAAATATGTTTTCAAAGTATTTGTACTTATTATTGTATATAGTACTATAATCTATGGTTATATAAAACTAGTATGATGATTCGACATGCTAAAAACAAGTAATGTATCATTTGGTGGAGTAACAAACATTTTAAAATTAAATTTTATTTAAAAAATATAGTTACGTGTTATTAAAAGATCCATTTCCCCAAAAACCCAAAATACGCAGCACTGAGTATGTAATTTAATAAATAGATAGTGGTCTACAGTTAAAACTGAATCCAGTTCCAAATTAATCAAATTCTAACTCTAGAACTGCTGGAGTTTCGGTATACCTAAACCTTTGGGTGAAAATTACCCCTATTAATA
The DNA here is from genome assembly GCA_032207245.1 of Pardosa pseudoannulata. NCBI lineage: Eukaryota > Metazoa > Arthropoda > Arachnida > Araneae > Lycosidae > Pardosa > Pardosa pseudoannulata. The sequence goes on along the minus strand of CM063498.1, from coordinate 136,033,919 downwards.
TAAATTCGTATTGTTATTTAAAAAGTAAACTGTATATATACGCAATAACATTTATTGTCTTTTAGACATTAAATTATTATAGTAATTCATAAAAAATAGTAAGCTATTATATATCGAAATGTATATATGCTGTAAAAATGTACATTGTTGTTGTGGCCTATCCTCTAGCTGTCTGACAAAATCAAACAAGATCCATCAGGCCTCTGACCTTAAGGAAGTTAAGAACAAGAAGTGGGGATGAATATATGTCCTCTCTGGAAAGTCCCAAAGAGTTCAGAATGTGGTCAGAAAAAGCTTGCTGACCTTGACATTTTGATCAATCTGCAAAGATCTCTCTGCCTTCAAAAAATGAGAGACTCTTAGTATGACAACTTCCCAGTCTGAAAATTGTCGTTTGAGAGGGTCATCACAAATAAGTGTAAACAAAGAACCAGTCTTTTTGCTAGGTACCAGGAATGGTTAGGAGGAACTCTCCACTCTTTCAGAAGTTCAATGGAGTGATGTGGAAAAATATATTGATATCTTTAATGGAATTATTTATTTTCTTACACGTCAATTTTTTCTTACACAGTTCAGGTACAATTTGGGCAACTACTGTCTAAATATATCTTGTATATTTTCTGCCTATCGGTATTTTAAAGTTAGAGCAAATATCTACAGCTTTACTTCCACACTTGGATGCAAAGTAACATATCATTTTTCTCATATGCACAGACTCTCCATATTATATTTTCATGGATTTTACGGATATGAAATTAAGAAATCCAAGAAATGTAATTTAATTTCTTTAACACTAAGTTTACGTTATACTAGGTAGAATTTTCTTATATTTCTATGAACAAGCGCCTATTTAAATCATGAACGAATACATATAACAATCAGAAAGCAATGTAATTATACACTATAAGTATAAAATGGAAACATGAAATATTATTGAGGTTCACAATCATATTACTAATTCAAAAACTTTTCTAATATTTTATTTTTTAATACTCAAACCAAGAAAGTGATACCTTCAAAATACTCTGACTTCAATTGACATTCTTCATATCGTTCTTTCTACTGTTTGTTTCACTGCTTGTTTTATTTAAGATAACAATATAGGATAACGGATCAAAGTATTGTCCATACATACCTATGCATAACTGTTGTAAAGTTTCCATGAGTAGAACTAATTTGCTAAAACTTTTGTCTACATTACGATCTCTTCAAATTGGTGCATATCCCTACAGATAGGTATACCACATAGAAAATTTCAATATTTCAACACTATAAAAATATATTTCAATATATATTTCCCTCGTTTAATGGATAAAAATATCTACAAGAGATAAAAAATTGCAAAATGTTTTTGTAATTTTCATTATAAAATTCGAAATGAGTCAAAATAACGCGTCCTGTAAGTATAGTGTTAAGTTTGTGAGTGAGGAAGATCTGTATGGAAGAAAAATAACTAAACATGACTACATTAATGTTTGCTTCGTTCAAGTATCCATATTTCTTGCTTTCAATGATATGTTTATGCACAGTAGAATCTGCATTAAATGTTTCCGAGTTTATACTAACTGGATACCCAGTAAAAAATTGTTAACTAAAACCTTCAAATTCTTTTCACACTCTGACTTCAATTGACATTCTGAGTTTCGTTCTTTCTACTGTTGGTTATTGCTTGTTTCATTTGAGATAACAATATACGATAACGGATCAAATTGTTTTCCGTACATTCCTATTTATTATTGTTGTAATGTTTCATGAGTAGAACTAATACTTTTGTCTACATTGCAATCGTGTCAAATTGACGCATATCCGTAGAAATAGGTATAGTACATAGAAAATTTCAATATTTCAACACTTTTAAAGAAAATATATTTCATTATATATTTACATCGTTCGATGGATAAAAATCTGCACAACAAATGAAATAGAAATGCAAAGGTTTTTTGTAATTATCCTTATAAAATTCGAAATGCTTCAAAATAACCTGTCCCGTAAATCTAGTGTTAAGTTTGTGGGTGAAAAGATCTGTATGAAAGAAAAATAACTAAAAATGACTACATTAATGTTTTCTTTGTTCAAGTATCCATATTTCTTGCTTTCAGTGCTATGTTTCTGCACAGTAGAATCTACATTGAAAGTTTCCAAGCTCATATTAACTGGATACCCCAGTAAAAAAGTATTAACTAAAACCTTCAAAATCTTTTCTCTGACTTCAATTGACATTCTACTTTTCGTTCTTTCTACTGTTGCTTATTGTTTGTTTCATTTGAAATAAAAATATAGAATAAGGGATCGAAGTATTGTCAGTACATTCCTATTTATTATTGTTATAATTTTTCCATGAGTAGAACTAGTTTACTAAAAGGTTTCTCTACATTGTGATCGCTTCAAATTGATGCATATTCGTAGAGATAGGTATTCCACATAGAAAATTTCAATATTTCAACACGCCTAAAGAAAATAGATTTCAATATATATTTCCCTCATTTAATGGATAAAAATAGGTACAAGAGATAAAAGAATTGCAAAATTTTTTTGTAATTTTTCTTATAAAATTTGAAATGCGTCAAAATAACACGTCTTGTAAATCTAATGTTAAGCTTGTGAGTGAGTAAGATCTGTATGGAAGAAAAATAACTAAAAATGACTACATTAATGTTTGCTTTGTTTAAGTATCTATATTTCTTGCTTTCAAATATATGTTTCTGTACAGTAGAATCTGCATCGAAAGTTTTCGACTTCATATTAGCTGGATACCCCAGTAAAAAAGTGTTAACTAAAACATCAAAATCTTTTCTCTGACTTCAATTGACATTCTGCGTATCGATCATTCTACTATTTGTTTCATTTCATATAACAATATTAGATAACGGATCGAAGTATTGTCCGTCCATTCCTATTTATTAGTGTTGTAATTTTTGCATGAGTAGTACTAATTTACTAACAATTTTGTCTACATTACGATCGCGTTAAACTGACGCATATCCGTAGATATAGGTATACCATCTTGTTTTGCATTTAGATAATTATTTAACAATATATAATAAAATATTTTTTGTAATGCATATAAATAATTTTTAATACAATTTTGTCTAATAGATTAAATGATATAAATAGTATAATATAAAAATTGAAATCTTTAAAAAAAATAAATTTCATATATTTCAATTTTCAATGGATAAGTCAGTACAGAGAAAAAAAAAATACCAAATTTTTGTAATCTTCTTAATTCGAAATACTCCAAAATAACGCTTCGTAAATCTAGGATTAATAACTTTTTAAATTCGACACTAATAGTTTTGGGTTAAAAATTAAAACGACTAAATTTTAAGAAAATAAAGAAAGAATCATAAAAAAAATATATTGTGAATAGAAATGTAATTATATAAAAAATTTGTTTCTTTATATATATTTAAAAATCAATTTAAAATTTATTAAAAAAATTTGTTACTCTAAAAATAAATTCGAATGTAAAGAATAAATGAGTAACTGCATAAACGATTTGATAAATAATAAAATAATTACAAAGAGTGATTCTATACACTCGATAAAGACAAGGATGCAATAAAAATCCACTGCCCAAAAGTTCTTTCACAAAATAGCTCTCTGCCGGATTCGTGGCAGTTCCGTTGCCGTAATTATATGCACAGACTGGCAATTAGAGGAGTCACATAGAAAAGGAGCCAGGCTGGCTTAATAAAGGTCGGCCTGGTAGGGTGTGCGAGCTGAAACGATTGTGCTTCCTCTTGGTCGGTTTTACTGCAGGAAGTAATCCGTCATAACCAGACAGTATGGTGCGCCTGTTGTTCTCTTCACACAAGCAGGGAGATTCGCAAGGAAAAAAAAGGAGAGAGATAGGAAAAAAAATAAAGTCATGTGAGATTTAATTTGAGGTTCAGTGATCGATAGGAGCTCGCAATTAAAACAGACAAAAGGGGCAGTATGTATGTCTTTTGTGGATCGTATGTGAAGTGCTTTTTTTGTGTGTGTGGAATTAGATTGAATTTTAAAGAGGTTTATTGATGGAATTTTCATTGTCATGCAGGAAGTGCTGTTTGATGGTTTTGGAGAAGAGAAGATTGTGTTTGAACAGAAAAATGCCATACCCGTGAAAAAAAAATCGGAACACTGTTCTTGATAATAAATGTCTACGGTTTTTATATTCTTACTTTTACTTAACCGTGACTGTAAGTAAAAGTAAGAATATAAAACCGTAGACATTTGTTACGAACAGTTCCCTTTTTTATCTGTTTGTATTTAGAAATGTGTATGAATGTTTATATCATAGACTAGGTAAGATCTGTATAATTGTGTACAATGATACATAATGTTCAATTTTCCGGTATAATAAACCCTTAGTATGTGGAATAAAATTTTTAATAGTAATAATTCAATATATTAAAGGATTTGGAAAGTACATAGACATTATTCTAAAAAACCAGCATATAGCCCGTCATATGACAGGATTAGTTAAATTTTTGATTTTCCAGAATTGGAAAGTACCTTATAAGGCAGGTAAAAAAAATGTTTTTTTTTGGCAGAGAATTATGAATTATTACGCTCCATAATATGTTTATCATCATAGCTCTCTAAAGTCTTCCGATAATGTGAACGCAGTTTAGAATCATATTGAATTCATTTAGTTTAACCATGTGTTTCTGTATGAAAAACACACCAACGATCAAACTTCTTAATTTTCAAAGATATATAACTTAAACATTAGATATTTATTTGTCCGCCATATAGACTCCTAGACTTTTATAAAAAGAATTTGTTGTTAATAGTGGTGATAAAATTTTCAATGCAACAAAAAATAATCGATGAGTGTATTTAAAATTATTATATATGTACCTAATTTATTATTTAAACCAAATATAAAAGATAAGTATTTACGTAATATCTAAATTCAGTGAAAAAACGTGTGAAAACAATGAAGACGACATTTAAATAATTTAAAATAAAAAATGATTAAATGAGATGCTTAAAGGAATGACGTTATAATGCTAAAAAAATTGCTATTTGTTATGTCTGCAACCCAAAGAAATTTTTTCCCACTAGAGGGCGCTCTACATCTGAAATAATATAACGATAGACTTCTAAGTACATGTAGTGTGTGAAGTGTGTTTATGTGATGTTTTTTAGAGTTTTTGCAGAGAATGCAAGAATAAAAAGTTTTTTTTTGTGTGTAGTATGGAAGTAGTGGCTTTTTGTCTTCTTTTTCCAGGCACCACCATGATTCAACATGAAATGTAAAGAATTTTTTTCATATTTTAATTAAAAGAACAATAAAATGAACCCTAGTCAGTGGATTCTGATAACTATGATCAACAGAAGTTGATCCGATCTGTAACACTATTTTTACTTATTTGTTATGAGATAAATTTATAAATCTAATCACCTGCTCTTAAACGGATAAAATAGAACTTGAATTAATGGAATTAAACGTTCAAAAACGGGGGAAGGTGTAGAATTTGAACGTTTTAATTTTGAATTTTGCTAGTCCTAACTCATCGAGTATCCAATAAGTATGTCCCTATCTACTCCAAGTCCAATCGCTCATAAATTCGAAGACAGACGGACAGATAACTTAAGCTATTATTATATAGGGAATGATGCAGTGATTAATAAAAAAGATATTTTAAATGACTAAGAATGAATAAGTACTAGAAGTACTAATGACGAGTAATACTGATTCACTTTCCTGTTTCAAAATCTACAAAATGTAATGGAACAGGATTTATTATGATATTATACGAACTAATTCAAAAACGAATATTATAATAAAATATCATTTTACTGTTAAAAACCTAAATGAATGACTGCTGTCTGTATGGTTACCGGCTATCAATTCATTAGACCCATTAGATTACTAAGAAATCTGGCTGAAACACACATAAATCCTCTTATTTTATTGTACCACATACACAACAATGGACGAGGACAGTAAATCCCGTGAGGATATTCCCCTTGGAAAAATGCCAGCCAGAAATTTGGGAATTCGGTTGGAAAATTTTAGGTATTTAGTCAAAAGGTTTTCAATTCAGTCTTGGATTTTAAGGTTTTACTGAGAAAGCTTTATAGTTCTGCCGAAAAGTTGAGGATTTCATGGGAAATATTTTAAGTTCAGTTGGAAAATTCAAGGATATTCTCTGAAAAATTCAAGATGGGTGGGGGAAGTATTCACATATTTGTTATTTTGTATTTCATTTACATTTAAAATAAAAAGACGGGTCATAAATTTTTAACAGTTATTTACATTTATAAATGAATTTATTTAAAAAAAATTCAAATATCATTTTTTCAAATGTGCTTGAATTCTTACAGTGTTAAAATTAAAAAAATTTTAAGTTTTAAAATAAAATATGATTTTTAAAAAGCGTAAACTGACATACTACCTTTCGAGACATAAAATTCTTGATCAAACCAAATTTTATCAAATCTTTGTAAAATAAAAATTCTGAAGTTTTTCTAGAAGAAATGTATTACAAATTAAAAAGATTCTATTTTTTAAGACATTATTTAATTGTCTTCATTTTAAGTAGTATATTTTTAACATGTACAACAAATAAAAAGAAACTGAAATTTAATTACCCGAAATATACCTTTTGAAATATAATCCATTGAAAACTAAATTTTAACATCAAAAGCAACACCTAAAGATAAATATACTGTTTAATTCTGTATATTTTAAAAGTATCTTTCCTTTTAATATTAAAACACTAAAAACTGTTAAGAGATTGAAATTTTAAAAAAAAATGTCTTTATCCTGGAATAAAGTTAAGATATTAGTCATTATAATATATCTGAAAGCAGAGAGCAATTCACATAACACGTTTGTATTTAATAAAAAACAAGTTTATAATTTATATATATATATATATATATATATATATATATATATATATATATATATATATATATATATATATATATATATATATATATATATATATATATATATATATATATATATATATATATATATATATATATATATAATATATATATATATATATATATATATTATATATATATATACATATACATATATATATATATATATATATATATATATATAAATATATATATAATATAATATATATATAGATATATATATATATATATATATATAAAATATATATATATATATATAATATATAATATATAAATATATATATATACATATATATATCATATATATATTACATATATATATATACATATATATATATACAATATATATACTATATATATACATATATACATATATATATAATATATATACATATATATATATAAAATATATATTTATATATATATATATATATATATATATATATATATATATATATATATATATATATATATATATATATATATATATATATATACATAAATACATATATATATATATATATATACATATATATATACATACATATATATATATATATATATATATATATATATATATATATATATATATATATAAATATATATATATATACATATATATATATATATAATATATATATATATATATATATATATATATATATATAATATATATATATATATATATATATATATATATATATGTATATATATATATATATATATATGTATATATATATATATATATATATATATATATATATATATATATATATATATAAATATATATAATATATATATATATATATATATATATATATATATAAATATATATATATATATATATATATATATATAATATATATATATATATATAATATATATATATATATATATATATTAAAGTTATTTTTCGGGAGAGTAGATTTATATTTTTTCCCTTATTATACCCATATTACACATTCCCAAAAATATATTGATTAACAAAAAAACACTAAACTGTTCTCTTAAAGTTACATCCGTATTATTAATTTAGGAATTATTAGTTGTAAAGAGAACAGAATTCGTTATAGTATAATAAATCAAAAACTGGTTGTTATGATGGTTTTGCAGCTCTAAATATGCTAATCTTAAATTCGAAAATAAATCAAAAATAATATCTAGTTTGTATTTTGACAAATAATAATTGGATAAAATATAATAGAAGCAAATTGGAGGATCAAGGGACTGGGAGAGTTGATAGAAATTTCCAAGTAGTAGAGTAAAATAGTTTTATAGACGAAAGATAAAATAAAACTAACTTTAGAATTACTTTTATAAAAGTTTATTTACCTAATAGAAATAAAATGTGGAGCTGGTTTGAAATCATTCCACGTTTTATTTCTAGCCATGAAAAGAAAAGAAAATATAGAGAAACAAAAATTAAATTTAACTAAAAGACGTTGTTTAACTGGTTTGATAAGTAAAGAGTTTTGTGTCTTGCTAAAAAAAGTAAAAGGTTACTAAAAGAACTCTAATTTTCTATAAAAAAAATCAGTATTTAAAGATCTAAAAAGGATGTAAAATTATTAAAAGACAGTTTCTTTATGTGATTTATGTGATTAATTTTTAAATCTGGATAAAAATTAAATTGAAGTAATAAAATATGTTTACAAAGTATTATTTTCTTAGAAAATAAAGGGAACAGTTCGTATGGATGGGACAGTTATAGCAAAAATATTTCTTACAAATTATTTTCTACTCGTACAACATTGTAAGTTTCAGAGAAACAAAGCTAAACATTTTAACGTGTTTAAAAATATATACTTGATGGTAACTATAAAAATGTAAGGTAGGAAAGGAACAGTTCGGATGGATAGGACAGTTATAGCAAAATATTTCTTACAAATTATTTTCTACTCGTACAACATTGTAAGTTTCAGAGAAACAAAGCTAAACATTTTAACGTGTTTAAAAATATATACTTGATGGTAACTATAAAAATGTAAGGTAGGAAAGGAACAGTTTGGATGGATAGGACAGTTATAGCAAAATATTTCTTACAAATTATTTTCTACTCGTACAACATTGTAAGTTTCAGAGAAACAAAGCTAAACATTTTAACGTGTTTAAAAATATATACTTGATGGTAACTATAAAAATGTAAGGTAGGAAAGGAACAGTTTGGATGGATAGGACAGTTATAGCAAAATATTTCTTACAAATTATTTTCTACTCGTACAACATTGTAAGTTTCAGAGAAACAAAGCTAAACATTTTAACGTGTTTAAAAATATATACTTGATGGTAACTATAAAATGTAGGGCAGGAAATTGACATATTTTATAAAGTTAAATTACATACATATTTTCAAAAATATTATGAAACATAAGATTCACTTATATAAGTTTTCTTGTTTACTAATAACATCTATTTAATCTAATATTATACTTTTACAAGATCACATTAAATTTTTTATAATTCTTTTAAGAAAATTATTTATGTAATATCTAATTTCAGTGATAAAACGTATGAAAAGAATGCAGACGATACTTAAATAATTTAAAATAAGAAATAATTAAGTGGGATAGTTCAAGGAATGACATCATAATGCTAGAAAAAAAATGTTTCACAAAATGTTTTTCTAAAATTCCACAAGAAGTTTAGAACGTCTTAAATATCTTATGGAGCATCAAAACAAATGCATTTTCTTTAGTGTTTATTAAAATTTACAGATACATTAAAAGCATAAATAGTTTATATTTTCAAAGTAGAAAAATTTTAATATACTTACTCCTAATACATTTTTTAAATTTCTATAATTAAATAATATTTTATGACTTCACATAATATCAATCTTTTGACAAATAATTATAAAATTTTGAATAATTTAAAATAACAAATTACATATAATAAATGATTTAGATACCTGACTACAGCAGGGATCTTTCTTACAAAGGAAATATTCCTGCACAAGTTTAACCCATTCGTATCATGAATGAAAATTTAAGTTTTAAGGGGAAACATTTATAAAATATTTACATGCAGAATTTTCTTTTGTTTTGAACTACTTGTACAAGCACATTACTTTATTCACTAATATTTTACTTATGTTTTCTGAATTTTTCTTTTAAAGACATCAAATTTTAAAGTAATATTAAAAGGCATTTTTAAATATGAAAAACATAACTCCTTAAAGAATTAGTATAATTATATGAAATTACATCAACTAATCTCTTATGAATATTTAAACAGGTTCAGCATGCTGTTACAGAATATTTTTCTCAATTTGAATACATGAATAACATAAAAAATAATTTATCTAAGTTAATATAATTTTACTTCCTCTGACAAAATTTGAATTCTCCCGAAGTCTTATTAAGTATAAAATTTTTCAAAGAACATATGGTACGAAGAGAACCGTAAGTAATTTAGTTAGCAATTTAATTGGTAGAATTTAATGCTTAACTAAATTACATCAAAGGAGAATTAGTGTCCTTTTCCACGATAATTTCTATTTGATGTTCATTAATGGAAAGTTTTTTTATATAATTTCATATCCAATAATGCATTAAAACATTAGTTCTTCCATGGGAGAAACATTACCATTTTTAACTTTTTCCTTATCCGTACGAATTAACATACTTGTCATTAATTTATATACCTCCTAAAAATTGAAAAAAAATCACGTATAATCTACCAATGAGTTATCCGTTTGACTTCCCAATAAAGCTAGCATTTTACAAGCTACACAAGTGTTGTCAGCCTGCATATAATTAATGTCAACGAGTGTGTAATTAACGCCAAATTCGATAAAGAGTTTCCCCTATAATGCAATATCTGGGGATAGTAATTATAAGGGTTTCCAGAATGCTGCAAGAAATGGCATTTCCGAGGCATAAAGTTAAGATTGGCGAGTTGAGTAGTATCTGGAGATGATTATGTGTAATTATATCGTTTAAATTTGGGATGATGTGCATATTTGGGAATGCTGGAGATGGAATA
>CM063498.1:135995544-136020544 GCA_032207245.1 Pardosa pseudoannulata | reverse complement strand
TATATATATATTATGTATGTATATATATATATAATATATATTATATGTATATATATTATATTATATATATATATTATATATATATATATATAATATTATGTATGTATATATATACATATAAATATATATATATATTATATATTTATATATGTATATATTATATATATATATATATATGTATGTATTATCTATATTTATATATACATATTTATATTATATTTTATATATATATATATATTATATATAAATATATTTATATGTATATATCATAGATATAATAATATTTATATATATATATATATATATATATATTTATATTATATATATATATATATATATATATTATATATATATATATATATATATATTTATATATATATATATATATAATATATTATATAATATATATAATACATATATATATATATATATATATATATATATACATATATATATACATATATATATACACAAACATATATGTATATATATATATATATATATATATAATGTACATAGTTATAATGCAAATAATTTAAAGAGGTTGATAGATAAATATTGGTTTAGAATACATTCTTTTATTTTATTTCTTTTTAACATGCTTAGTAACACAAATATTCCAGAAATTAAAATGTGGAGAATGTGGTAAATGTCAAGAAATTACATGAAATATTGTTAAAAAAAATGAAAATTAATAAATCTTTATGTAATCTGTAATCATGTAAATAGTTTCTATTTATTTATTTTCTTTTTTAATGTGCTAGATGCAAATAACTCTAATTATATTCTTCCTTTAAAAGAAAATTAAATATATAAATTACTTATTTTCAAATTAGTTTATTTTCTACCCTTTCTGAATTAGAGTATACTTTTCATATTTTTCAAAATAAAATTTTTAATTAAATATTATATATATTTTGTTAGGCATTTTTTTAAATCATTGTTTTCATTAATTAGTTATGTGATTCACGAAAAGGGTATAATTATGATAGAGATGTTTTCTATCAGTATCTTTTTCATCAATTATATATATATATATATATATATAAATGTATAATCCAATAATTATAAATCTGCTGGACAAGGAAAAAGCTAAACAGCAGCAGTAATAAAAATGCAGTCAGACCGACATTGAAGAGAATGGCAGAAGTCTAATTAAAACTTTAATTCAGAGCTGCTAAGAAGTACATCTTTATTGGTCAATGATAGACACGAAAAATCACTCTGCTCGAACAGAGGTGCACCCAAGTGGGAAGACAAAAAGAATTTTCCCAATTACTGAGGGATTTTAAGTGTAAGATCAGTAAAAGCCATTTGCCGGCAACAGCTGGGAAACGTGTTGAATAGACAGAAAATTTACATCTATAGGACAGAAAGCTTTGGGAAATGAATCGAAAGGATTTTAAGTCGAGAACACTCCTTTGATTAAGACATTTAGAGGCTGGGAAGAAGATTTTACGGAATTAGAATGGGAGAGAATATGTTTATAAGGAAAAATTAAAGTTAAATGACTTAGCTATATTACACACACCACACACACACACACACACATACACATATATATATATATATATATATATATGTGTGTGTGTGTGTGTGTATGTGATATATATATATATATATATATATATATATATATATATATATATATATATATATATATATATATATATTGTGTGTGTGCGAATACATACACACATATATACATATATATATATATATACATATATATGATTATGTGTGTTTATATATGTGTGCATTTTTTAATTGTATATGTGAATATATGGGTAATAATAGGTAGAAAGAAAAAATTCTAAATATCTTTTTTATCTCCCCAATATATTGTACAGTAAATATATTTTAAAGTTTTTAGTTTTTATTTCATAAACATTTACAAAAATATAAATAACTGAAATATAAATAATGCGTAGGTGCTATTTTTCGATATAAATTAATGAAAATTTTGAGAAGCAAACTCACAGATTCCTCTTTAAATTCCGGAATTTAATCTGTCATTATCGGAAAACGCCAAACCTTAAAAGCTAAAAACCTTTAGAAGGGAATGGAATTGTGCGAAATTAAATAATCTTTTCCACACAGCAGGGGAACATTCTGCATCCTTAACAGCCTTTGAAGTAGCAGATGTTGCTCGGCTAATGACATTTCACTATGCTTTGCTTAAAAATACGCCGGTCTACAAGCCCTCTAATTGGCATATGCTAATACCATTACAAGTTGTCATCTAGATGCATGCACTCATGAAGAATGCAACTTTTATAGTTACACTCATGATTCATCCGACGAAACGGTGGTCTGTAAGGGGTTATTATCCGTAATGAATTGTCTGTATGTTACTTTGAAAACATACTACAGTTACATTTACGGCTTATTAGTGATTCATTAGTTTTTACTTTTTCTCATTAGCGGTGCTAATCTATTACTTTCTGCTGCTACCGTTCTCTAAGGATTAAGTACCTGTCATCTACATTTTTTTTCAATTCCCTTCCCATTATGTGAAATTTCTTGACTGCATTTACTTTTTTAATTTGAGGTCTTGTTTACCTGGATAAATGGGTGCAAAAGTGGCATAAGATTGGTTTTAATAGACATGTTTGTATAATATATGAGTTTAGTGTTTTATTTTTTTTGCTTCTAATCTGTAAGTAGAAAATTATTGAAAAGAAAATAACAAGCATATGTATATAAGAAGGAGAAAAAGAAAGAAATTATGAATATTACTGTTTTGTTGTAAAAACTATTCAATTTACTGCACTGAATAAATGGCAAATTTACCTCCTGATAATGCTGAAAATAATGTTACAATACTAAAATACAAAACATTCATAAACCAAAAATATAAATCCCCAGATTTAAAATAAATATTCTTTTTCTGTCAAAACTATTTCATAATAATAATATGGTTGCTTGAATCAAATATTAAAATTTTTATATCATTACAAAAATCCGATCGAACAATAACATTTAAAACTAGCATATAGCCGGTCATATGACGAGATTAGTTATTTTTTTTTATATTCCGTAATTGTAAAGTACCCAATAAGACAGATTCAAAAAATGGGTTGTTTTCTGGCTGAGAATTATCGGGTACAAGCTCAATACTTTGTTCAATACTGTGTTAAGTTTATTTAGAAAGATAATTCAAAGTTTTCTTAGCTAAGTCAAAATTATCTTTATGTCCTGCACATTTTTTTATGTATATATACATACACACACACGCATATATATATATAATATATATATATATATATATATATTATATATATATATATATATATATATATATATATGTTGTGTATATATTTATATATATAATGTATGTATTTTGTATATATATATATATATATATATATATATATATATATATATATATATATACATATTGTATATGTGCATAATAAATAAGTGGGTAATAATAAATAGAAGGAAAAATTTCTTGCTATCTTTTTTCATCTTCACAAAATGTTCTACAATAAATACTTTTTTAATTTGTGGTCGTGTTTACCTGGGTAAATGGGTGCAAATGTGGCGTAAGATTATTTTTAATAAATATGTTTGCTTCCCAGTTAATGGATTAAGTATTTTAATGGTTTGCTTCTAATTTTTCAGTAGAAAAGTGTCGAAAACAAAATATCAAGCATGTGTATATAAGAAGCGGAAAAAAGAAAAGAATTACGAATATAACTGTTTTATTGTAAAAGTCAGTCAATTTACTGCACTGAATAAATGACAAATTTCCCTCCCTGACATGATGAAAATATTGTTAATTACATGAATACTAAAATACAAAACACTCATAAACCAAAAATATAGATCCCCAGATGTAGAAATAAATATTCAGATAGTGACAAAAAAATTCCATAATAATAAGATGGTTGCTTAAATTAAAATTATTTTTTTTTATATTATTACAAACACCCAATTGAACACTAATATTTAAAATTAGCATATAGCCCGGCAGATGACGAGATCAGTAAAATTTTTAATTTTACAAAATTGTAAACTACCCTATAAGGCAGATAAAAATATATGGTTCGTTTTTTGGCTGAGAACCATCTGGTGCACACTAAATAATTTGTTTATCTTCATACCCCTCTAAAATCTCCCGATACTGTGAATGTACTTTAGAATAAGGTTGAGTTCATCTAGAAAGATAATTCAGAGTTTAATAAGCTATGTTGAAATTACACAGGCCTGCGAAATTGAAATTTTTGAAAAATACAAGAGAAGTTTTTTCTTATTTTTAAGTTATTTGGTATGCTGATTTCGAAAATGACCTCCATTTTTTTCCATCACGTCAGGATTTTTTGTAAAATTGATGTACATATTACTGGTAATATCCTATATGGAAAAAATGCTCTCGAACTGTTAGCTTGTACTGACTGGCAACAGTGGGTTTTATCTATTCATGTGAGTTTATTTAATCTGTTTATGATTAGGCATATTAATTTTTAAACAACAATTAAAATTAAAAATGTATACATTTTGTATATAAAGAATGAAAACCATAGCAACCAGAAGGCATGAGCTGCACCAGGGCGAGACAAAAAGTTCCCTCGTTATTAAATTTTTTACATTAATTTTATAAGAAAAACCCTCCTAGAAAAACCCCAACGACCTGTTTTTACGTTTTATTAAGGTTTATATATATAATAAATGTAAGTTTGAAATATATTTGAAACTCAATACGAAACAAAGACATTTAAATTTAGTTACGTACATTTTCCCGCTAAAATTTCTTTTTGAAGTTCTTCTTTTACGTTCAATCTTAGTTCCATCTCTTGTTAACATCCAACAATAGTCGGTAAGCATATTCTTATTTCCCCTACCTTAATATTTTCTCTCCATATCCTTCATGTCTTGGTGGAACCTTCTCCCTGTTCTTCGCTGACGGATCCTAAATTTTCGGGAAAAAAGTCCAAATGCGATTGGAGGAAATGCAATTTTATACTCATGGAGCAGCCCAACACTTGAAATTTGTCTAGCATGTTGCCAACAATTGTTTTAAATTTGGGATCTTTGTGATTGCCCAGAAATTTTTCCACCACATCTTTGAAGGCAACCCAAGCTTCTCTTTCCTTTAATGTCATAGTTGTCTCAAATTTGTTATTCCTAATAAGTTTTCGGATGTCTGGTCTTACGAAGACTCCCTCTTTCAATTTGGCTTCAGAAAATCCAGGAAACTTTTTACACATATATTTTAAGCAATCACCATGTTTTGGAAGAGCCTTAACAAACTGCTTCATAACACCTAATTTTATGTGCAGGGTGGTAGTAATATTTTTTTTTCTTTTGATCAACCAAGATTTCTCGAATTACATTTTTGGTGGCACAAGATTCTGCCTTTTGAACCAATCTTTTCTGACCCAATATTTTTTTTTTGTCACAGCTGTCTCACTCACAAATAAAACATGGAAATTTTGTATACCCGTTTTGTTGATCGAGAAGCATGGTGATGATTTTTAAATCACCGCAAATGATCCAGCCG
This sequence comes from Pardosa pseudoannulata, assembly GCA_032207245.1. Classification (NCBI taxonomy): domain Eukaryota; kingdom Metazoa; phylum Arthropoda; class Arachnida; order Araneae; family Lycosidae; genus Pardosa; species Pardosa pseudoannulata. Next base: position 136,015,038 of record CM063498.1, on the reverse strand, counting down.
TGGTTGTCATATTTTATTTTGTTGAGAGCGAGAGTTAGGTTTTCATACCTTTCTTTTAAATGCACCGAGTATTCAACTGGCACAGACGCCCATTGGTTTCCTTGATGAATTAGGACAGCTTTAAGGTTTCTTTTTGACGAATCTATGAAAAGCCTCCATTCATCTTTATTGTAGGGAATCTTAAATTTTCTCATCAATCCAGGAACATCTGAGCAATAAATGAGGTTCTCGTCTTCGTCAAAATTCTGAATAAATTCCTTTTCACGATTCCTGTACCAATAAAAAGTGGTTCCTTTGGCCAATAAGTTTATTTCTTTCAATCTGGAGCCTAATAATTGAGTTGCCTATTTCACAGACTAAGTACTGGTGCTTACATGAGGTCACTGATAAGGATTCGAGCGTCGCTATAGGTTAACAATGATTGCGACGGGACGGAGGGATGATGAAGAGGTACATTGCGCGTTCCTAAGGTCTTCCCAGGCTCGCGCGCTTCCAGGAATCTGTCTAATTGGTGATCTGGATCAACATTGAAGCTTTAAAAGCCCTAAAATACTAACTGCGCTGTTGTAGTTTACCACAGAAGGGTAATTTTGAGGGTTTCATCACGGTAAAATGTCAAAACACGAAGGAAAGTATGAAAGCAAAATACGTGAGAAATATTCATAAAAAAACCACATAAAATTCAATGTTTCAAAAACATGTGACGTGATAGACATTTTTGATGATTCTTTTCAAAATCAGTACTAAAAAATACGTTAAGTTTAGATGTCAAATCTTTTGTATTTTTTTCATCGCAGGCCTGTGTTATCGTTAAAATATTTCCAATTTTTTCCACAATAATTAATGGAAGTAAATGAATGAAACTATCATTTCCATTAAAGTATTGGAGGTAGATATAATTTGTTGTTAATATCTGTGAGGAAATTTTGATTGCAACAAAAAATAATCGATGATTAAGTTTAAAATTATAATATAAGTACCTAATCTATTATTTAAGCCATATATAAAATAAAATTATTTACATAATATCTAACTTTAATGATAAAGCGTAGGAAAATAATGCAGACTATATTTAAATAATTTAAAATAAGAATTGATGAAATAAGATGGTTAAATGAATGACGTTATAATGCTAGAAAAAATTGTTATTTTTATCTATTCATCATGTGACAAATTGATAAATTTAATCACCTACTCTTAACCTGTGAAAATAGGGCTTTACATAATGGCATTAAATGCTAGAAAAAGAGGAAGGGTTGGATTTCGGACGTTTTAAAGACTTGCTTTGAATTTTACTAACCCTAATTCATCAAGAATGCAATATGGATGCCTGTATCCATTCCAGATCCAACCGCTTCATAAATTCGAGGACAGACGGACAGATAACTTAGGCTATTTTTATATTGGGATGTAGCAATGTTGAGTCGAATGTATACACTCATTTTGACTGACACTTTGAAAACTTGGCAAGGTGAAAACTAAAATATTCGTCGGCTACCGGAAATAAATGTGTCTATTACTCGCCATATATAAAGCTAAAACTGTTAAAAACATCTATGTAAGTAAATATCATAGATGCATTGGCATTATCTGCTAATCTGCATCCAACAGTGCTGGTATATAAATCAGCTACGTCACTATTGTCAGATGTTAATCAGAATTTTGACTATGCACGATGTAGTTGTCCAAAATTTCTTAAATCTCCAGAGAACTCAACAATTATATAAGAAACCTGTTTGTTCCTAATGTGTATCAGGAACCGCCAAAACGCCGACTGCCATGAAAAGGGGACTATGAAGCTTACGTAAATGTTCATAGACATGGTATAGGGACAAGCTCAAAAATTTCATTATAAGAAACATGTTTGTTCCTAATGTGTATCAGAGACCTCCGAAACGTCGACTGACATGAAAATTAAAGGAAAGCTTCTTAGCTTTCGAAAATGTTCATAAACTTGGTATAAGGTCAAGCTCAAATTTCATTATAAGAAACCTGTTTGTTCGTAATGTGTATCAGGGACCGCCAAAATATCGACTGCCGTGAAAAGTAGACTAAGAGGCTTACGTAAATGTTCATAAACTTAGTATAGAGAGAAGCTCAAAGATTGCACAATAAGAAACCTGTTTGTTCTTAATGGGACAGCCAAAGCATCAACTGCCATGAAAATTAAACTAAGAAACTTTCGTAAATGTTCATAAACTTGTTATAGGGTCAAGTTGAAAGATTTCATTATAAGGAACCTGTTTGTTCCTAATGTGTATCAGGGACCACCAAAACATCGACTGCCGTGTAAGGTAGACTAAGAACATTACGTAAATGTTCATAAACTTGGTATAGAGACAAGCTTAAAGATTTCATTATAAAAAACCTGTTTTTTTCTAATGTTTGTTAGGGACCGCCAAAACGTCAACTGACATGGAAAGTAGACTAGAAGCTTACGTAAATATTCATAAACTTGGTATAGGGTCAAACTCAAAGATTTCATTATAATAAAAAATAAAGAAAATGAATCAAAACTGCTTTATGCAAATAACAAACTAGACAACATCGAAAGTAAAGTATATTTGTAAAAATAAATCTCAAATATATTATCCAGTATATTTCCACATACTAATTTTTTAGTTGACATAAACTAAAGCTGAAAAATAAAACTCATTTCTTTTAGGGCTTACATAACAATTTCAAAACAAGAACACGTTGTGTCATATTACGTAAAAAATTATTTGAACATCATGCAATATTAAAAGGTATTCCTTTTAGTTCATGTTAGATGAATATTATATGAACTTACTTCAGACTTCAGAATTTATTTGCGTCAAACTTTTTTAAGACATGTTCCGAATCACTTCTTATTCGATGGCTTACTATACATAAGTTAAAAATATTTCTGTCTTGTGTATGTGACAGAATTCATTTTTGCATGCTTCTCGTAATGAATAATATGAATTTTAATTAATGAATAGTTGTAATTTGAGAATAAAAAACATTTAATAATCGTAAAATTTAATGCTTAGAATACAAATTCAGAATGATGTTGATAAGTTGTAACCGAAAAAATTAGAAATTTGAGATTTTAGTATATTTTATTTAAATAATTTATGAACTCTAAATATATTCAACATTGTACAGTTTCATTATTCAAAAATAATTTAGGATTAATTTTCACCCACATCCGTCTTATAAATTACAAAAATAGATGTCAAAATTCGATTACATTAATGTAAACTCTGCCTGCTTTTGCTATTTTTCTATTTACTTAAGAACTATTTAACACTAGATTTACGGATGTTGATCGTATACCTATTTTTACGGAAGTGAGCCAATTTGGCTCATACAAGAAAATTGAAGTTTTTTGCAAAGAAAATAAGTCCAAATTAATTTAAATGAAATGTTTATTATCAAAACATTCATGGAAAACATTTTTTACGTATAAAATCTGTTTTTGAAACGCATTTTCCGCAAACATTTATTTTACATTTAGCACAATAGTTTCTACATCTGTTTCTTTTGCATAATTGTTGAACCTGACAATTATTCCATACGTCAGTAAATAAAGAAAATGAATCAAAACTGTTTTCTGCAAATAACAAACTAGTCAACATCGAAAGAAAAGTATATTTCTAAAAACAAATCTCAAATTTATTATCCAGTATATTTACACAAACTCATTTTTTAGTTGACATAAACTAAAGCTGAAAAATAAAATTAATTTCTTTTAGGGCTTACATAACATTTTCAAAACAAGAACACGTTGTGTCATGTTACGTAAAAAATTATTTGTACATCATGCAATATTAAAAGGTATTCCTTTTAGTTCATGTTAGATGAATATTATATGAACTTACTTCAGACTTCAGAATTTATTTGCGTCAAACTTTTTTAAGACTTGTTCCGAATCACTTCTTATTCGATGGCTTACTATACATAAGTTAACAATATTTCTGTCTTGTGTATGTGACAGAATTCATTTTTGCATGCTTCTCGTAATGAATAATATGAATTTTAATTAATGAATAGTTGTAATTTCAGAATAAAAAACATTTAATAATCGTAAAATTTAATGCTTAGAATACAAATTCCGAATGATGTTGATAAGTTGTAACCGAAAAAATTAGAAATTTGAGATTTTAGTATATTTTATTTAAATAAATTAATAACTCTAAATATACTCAACATTGTACAGTATCATTATTCAAAAATAATTTAGGATTAATTTTCACCCACATCCGTCTTATAAATTACAAAAATAGATGTCAAAATTCGATTACATTCATGTAAACTCTGCCTGCTTTTGCTATTTTTCGATTTACTTAAGAACTATTTAACACTAGATTTACGGATGTTGATCGTATACCTATTTTTACGGAAGTGAGCCAATTGGGCTCATACAAGACAATTGAAGTTTTTTGTAAAGAAAATGGTTCCAAATTAATTTAAATTAAATGTTTATTATCAAAACATTCATGGAAAACATTTTTTTACGTAAAAAATCTGTTTTTGAAACATATTTTCCGCAAACATTTCTTTTACATTTAGCACAATAGTTTCTACATCTGTTTCTTTTGCATAATTGTTGAACTTGACAATTATTTCATACGTCAGTAGTATGAATTTCTGTCATTGGAATGGAAGTATCTCGACTTCTTCTCTATATTTACTTTATACTATACTTTATACTTTATATTTAATTTTACTACATTTATTACTATATTTATTTATTTTCATATACATTCTATGTGTTAAATTGGCTCACAACAGTGAAAGGTGGTATACCATATTTGATAATGCGAAATAAAGGGGTATGAGGGGAAGAGGAATGAAAGTTTACATATATTTTATTACTTAACTAAAAACCAACATACTTTTTTGAAAAGTGATATTAAAGTTTTTATATGTATATATATATATATATATATATAAAGTTTTTAATAGTCAAATTGACTCGGTCCGTAAATCTAGGGTTAATTAAATGTTTGGAAACATTAACCCCTATGAGTTTACTTGTACATTCTTTTAAAAAATAGATCAAACGTGTTTTTCGGAGACCACCAAAAATTAAAGAAAAAATAGAGAAATTGGTTCACCGTCTAGCAAAATATTTGCGAATGATCTGTTAATTAACCATAATAAAAAATTAGTATACAAAATTGTGTGTATTCTCGGGAAAAAAGGGAACATTTAATCATATTAAATGACAACATATTTATTTGCATTGTAATTGCTTAATATGTGTACAAATTTGAACCAAATTTTGCAAAAAATATAGAATTTTTGACAGTCGATTGAAAAAATAGTACATTAAAATTTAAAATAAATATATTAAATAATTCAGGACATATGAACTGTAAACGAATTTTTTATATCATTCCATGAGCATTTTAAATTTATATTAAAATTTCACTTGAATATCTTTAAAACTTAAAAACTATCCGGCTGTATTATTCTGCCTTTGTGTATATTCATGGAATGGGGAAATTGATAAGGTACTTTCAATTTATACACACAAATATGCATATATATGTATGTGTATATATATATATATATATATATATATATATATATATATATATATATATATATATATATATATATATATATATATATATATGCATATATATATATATATATATATATATATATATATATATATATATATATATATATATATGCATATGTGTGTGTATATATATGTTTAAATTTTTTTTATTTGTACATGTGCCTATGTGGATAATAATAGAAAAAAGAAAAAAAATCTATATATATTTTTTTTTTATCTCCTCAACATGTATACTAAATATTTTTTAAATATTTTATTTTTCATATCGTAATTATTGACAAACGAAAGAAATAACTGAAGAATGCATAGAGGCTATTTTTCCAAATAAATTAATGAAAATTTTGAGAAGCAAATTCCCAGATTTCTCTTTAAATTCTGGAATTTAATCTGTCATTATCTTAAAACGCCAAATCTTAATTGCTAAAAAACTTTAGAAGGGAATAGCTCTGAAAACAGAATTCCAGAAATAAAGAAGACTATGCCAGTGACACTCCAAAAGAGGTTACTTTTAATGAAGTGTGGCATCACTGCAATCAAAATCATGATTTCGGAATTAAAATTTTCTTAGACTCATTTGGCTGACAACACTTGTTGCAGTACCAATACTAAAGTGATTGTAATTGCGGCAACTGAGAGTTAAGGACTGTAATCTAGTATTTTTCTACTGAAACAATCTGCTAATGAAATAAAATAAATATTTAAAAATTACAAACTGAGTACAATCAATCTGAATATAAAAGATCGAAATTTCAGAATTTTTCCATACAATATCATTAAAATACAGTTATCCAGGTGGCGAATTGATATATTGCTTCTACATAAATATTTTTCTTTCACAACCTTAAGATTACTAAGTACTTAAATCGGTATTTATCGGATCTATATGATAAACGGCAAGAAACTTTGGGAAATTTAATATACCATTTTGTGTCCTTTCTACTATTATAGTAACTGGTATAGTAAGTCTACGTTTTTTCACCGAAAAAATCTTAGTTAATAAACTGGGCTCTTCCATTAAAATTTTCCAATTTTGTCTCCAAATAAAATAATGTAAAATTGAAAGATTTTGTATCTTTAAAAAATCTATCTATAAAGATCTCCATATGTTTACTTAAAAAAGAAATGGGTGATTACAACTCCAAAGTTTTAAAACACTTCATTTAAACTTTTAGCACTCTTTCCAACTTTTTAATATTGACTGTGAATTTCGCATTAAGTTGTAATTTTCCACCAGGCGCTTCCAAACCGCGTTTGCTCGAGCGTTACATATCACTGAAATTGGAATCCGTCCTTCTAAATTCTGCAAAACCCCTAATTTGATTCCGTTTCAGCTTGTACATGTAATGAATGATTTTCGGACTGTGTAATTACTTTCTCACTTAGTAAACATATCATCTTCTATTACAGATGCAGATGTTTTGTCTATCACATCCATTCTTGTTTGACTTAGACTGGTTTGTTTTGCCAGGTTTCCAAGAATGTATGTATTTAACCCTGGTGATCAAAACATAAGATGGAATCCTAAGATAATGTCTGGGATTGCAATAACGTGCTTATTTTGTTACAGTATGGAACAAAGGAAGCGATTTGTCAAATCCTTCTTTTAAAGAACATACCAACACTAATACAACTATTTCACCATAGCGGAAAAAGACCGGACTTTATTTTTAAAAACGAAATAAGAAATGGAAGGATAGATAAACTATTATAATTGTATTGTCAACTTTTGTTTCAAACACACTGATTATTTCATTTGTGTTACATAAACCTTATGATTTAACCTTAAGTTTAGTTTATGTTAAAGAAATTCTTTAGATTTTTTTGTAGCTCAGTCTACTTTAGAACACAGGCTAATGAATATCTAGTATTAAAGCCGATAACGATAATATACCATGTATATATATGTTAATTTATATTGTCTATATATATATTTATAATATTAACATTGTGTATAATTAAATATATATATATATATTATATAATTTAACCAGCATATATATATATTTGTTATATATATATTCTATTGTATATAATAATTATAATATATATTGTAATATTTATAAATTTGTATATATATATTATATAATATATATATATAATAATATATATATATATATATATATATATATATATATATTATATGTATATATATATATATAATATATATATGTATATATATATATATGTATATATATATAATATATATATAATATATATATATATATATATATATATATATATATATATATATATATATATATATATATATATATATTATATATAAATATATATATATATATATATATATATATATATTATATATTATATATATAATATATATAAGCAAGTCGCTCTTTATGCTGTCTTGGTGGTATTATTTTGATGATTAGTGAGCTGTGTCTCATTTCTCTATATGTCGTATGTTTATTGAAGATGCTTGTATTTTTTATGTTTAACTTAATGTGTTTTTAACAAGTGTTTTTTTAATTAAGTGATGATATTTAAGAATAAATTCAGTTATCATCGCCTGTGGATTAATCATCGTTAATTTGTGTAAGGTGTTTTTTATCGATGTGTTGAGATGGTTCAAAAGTAACCGGGAATTATGTCAAGTAGCTTCCTCGTTATAAAATGTTTACAGGGATTCGAACCCACAAACTCCGGTACCGACGATCGGCGCTCTAACCAATCGGTCAGCGTTTGAACCTCTTTAGAAGCATTTGGATAAAATAGTTCCGAATGACAATAATTTTCCTCGTAATATACCCTTATAACCTTTGTTACATTTTTCTCAGTTATTTATGTAGTGAAAGGCAAATGCCAACTTCATTTTTACTAATTTCAAATAAAAAAAGAAATATCTGAAATCGTAATTTCTTTTAGACCAAATTTTGAAAATAAAGGATGTTAACCAAACTTTCTTTCACGAGAAAATTTTATGTCTAAATACATCTTATCAATTTCCATCAAATTTGTGAAATTATTCCTTAACGTCAATACAATGCAATGGCAATTTTCTTCACCGTGTGTTAATGATCTTAGAAGGCCCAGAAACATTAAATGACTCTGAGTTATGCACCATCCTGCACAAGTTTAGAATCTGTAAATCAGTCACAATTAATTATAGTAGTTCTTTCTCTGTATTAATGACGAAGCGATATAAAAAACGATTTATACAAAATTGTTTTACATTTTTCATTATATTTTCTTCATAAAAGATGAATTTCAAATAAGGGCTATAGAGTTTTCATTTATCTTTTTTAAACACTCTACTTACACTTATCACAAGAACAGGTGCTCTATGAATAAATGAGTCAAGCTTGGTACTAAATTTACGACTATCCCAAGATAAACACTTCATTATTCTAGAATTGCATAAACAACTCCCCCCCCCATTTCTCGGCTGCAGCGTCAAAAACGTAGATGCTCAAATTAGATGCAAATGCATATTAAAACATGTCGAAAATTATAACACGATATAATTCGTGCCTTTCCTCTCCTTTTTCCCAGAATTGCCAACACCCCCACGTGTTAGAAATTGCACCAGGACTGTTCACACAATAGATAAAGCTCTTATTAGATTATACACCTTTAAAGGTTAATGCCACAGTAGGGTAAACGAAGTGCCGTTGTTAAAAATGTTGACTCTTCTTATTATTGCAAAGAATGGCTGGATGTCACGGTTTTCACTTAGTCACTGATAGTCGCTTGAAGAGCAGAAATAATGGGAAAGTTTGAATACCAAAAAAGATCAACGAAAGAAAAGAAAAATGAGCTGTATCATATTTTTCCAGTTCTTTTCAAATGGTGGTTGTAGGAAATAAAATAAATATTACAATCTTGTTGATTTATTTAATCTGTTGTACGGAGAGACTGGTTTTAAGGGTTTCAGATCGGTTAGATGTCGTTAGAAAATCGAAAAATTATAACTATCAATCGGAGCAACGGAGAGGATAGATGTCAGTAAAACAAAAGTGCTAGTTTTATGCAGTTTTGAAAATTTGGAAAATAGTGGTTAAGGGAATTAAAAATAAAATAAAAATTGTTATTCTGCTGAACAATTTTCTATCTCAAAGTGTAATAGTTAAATGTCATGGTTTTCATTTAGGGTCATATTTCCATAAGAAGCTGTAATAACGTGGGAATTAACCTACCAAAGTAAAAAAGAAATTAATGAATGGTTTTATTAAAGAGAGAAATAGTTTTGCAAATTTATAAATTTCTAAACTATTAAATATAGGCTTCCCTGGGTAAGCTGTAATACCGTGGAAATTAAACTACCAAAAAGCAAAGAATTAATAAATGGATGCAAGGGAAAAGGAAATTAATTTTTATTAGTTTTATGAATTTTGAGTTTACGATTGTGTGATTTAAAATTAAAATCGAAATTCAAATTGAACAACTATATGGCTGTATTTTAAGAATATTAAAATTATATACAAAATGATTCAATTTTGTATGAAAATTGTATATATGTCAAGGTTTGTAGCAAGAGTAATAATAATTATAGACACCACAGAACATTGACTATGAAAAAATAGAAACAAATCGAAAAAGGTTATAATGGCCTGGTCCATTTAAACTAGAGTAAAATTAGAAGTCTTCCTTATTCTTTAATAATTAAAAAAATTATTTAGAAAATGTATGTCTTACTGAGTTCTAACATCCTATATTTTACTTTGTTGTATAGAAAATATAATAGTTATAACTAGGAGCGTATCAAAATATCAAGATTTTTCTTTATGAAATAGTTGTTTAATTGAGTACAACACTCAAATTTACTTGAAGTTAAAGTATTGTAAAAAACCACTACATTAATAAAGTATATAAAGAATATTGCATGTTCTTTAAAAATTTCAAATTCACATTTTTAGAAATTTCATATCCAAAGGCGTTATTTTTAATAATAGCTACAATGCGTATCAATGTAAATTTTATCAATCAATAACATTCATTTAATTTCAATTAAAAGTGTAAGAATAAAACGAATTGAAATATTCTGCACAATGCAACAACTATAAATTGACTATTATTGATATTTATTTTAATATGCTTACATTTTGTTAAATCCTAAATACTGATTACTTAAAGTATATGTAAATTAACTCAAAAAATCTAGATTTAAAAAAAAAGGACTGAAAAGGGAAAGAAGTGGTTTTCCAGGTAAGTATTTTTCTATTTTACTTTATTTTATATAATTTTTTGTAGAATATTCCGAAAATATACACATATATTTATATTTGTATACACACATAAACTATTTCTGAGTACTAAGCGAACTTGAAAATCTCGAAAATAATTCCTCCATGCAAATTTCTTGTGGGTTCATATTCTACTTATTACTAACAGGAGTGCATACATGAGTGGGGTAGTAAGCACGATTTTTATTATATACTATAAATTGTTTAAAATGTATGACCATATTTTTTTAAAACTGTTTTTTTAATCCAAAATGAATATAAAAAGTGACTACTTGCATATTTAAGTGTGACTTGAAATCTAGAACATAGGTCTAGAACATAGGCATATTCAGGGTGAGAGATATGCATGTATATATATATATATATATATATATATATATATATATATATATATATATATATATATATATATATATATATATATATATATATATATATATATATATATATATATATATATATATACATATATATATATATATATATATATATATATATATATATATATATATGAGTAAATGAAGATCATGTAATTTAATAAATATGAAAACTGAAAAATGATTAACTACTTCTTTCTCACAAAGTGTATATATTGAGATTGAGAGATACGCATGTATATATATATATATATATATATATATATATATATATATTAAGAGTGAAATATGTATATATATATATATATATATATATATATATATATATATATATATATATATATATATATATATATATATATATATATGTGTGTGTGTGTGTGTGTGTGTGTGTGTGTGTGTGTGGAATTGTGTGTTCTTAGTCGAAATATTAAAGTAATGTGAACTTTAATATTTTCTGATATTGATCTTTATAATATTTTCATAAAAGAATTAGGAGTAGTAAATTAGATTTCAGTAAAACTGTGATTTTCTTTAATTATGTAACATTTTGAGCTATAGAAATTTCAATTTAAGGGAAATTTATAGCAATTAAAAGTTACCAAATTCCTTGGGGGAAAAGAAATTAGGTTTCCCGTAGGTTTGCAAAACTAGAAAATGGCAAATGTGAGAGTTCCAGTTTGAAATAAAAATTGAAATTGTGCTGAGTAATTTCCTCTTTTGTTCAAACTTAAGACACTTTAAATATTGTTCGATAAAAGTAGTCTTCGTGACAAATGAAAGAAAATTAAAGATTTAATAAATGATGAGATATCTTTTGTTAACTGAATGAATACTAAGAAATATTTTCTGAAACTTGCACATTCAGTCTTGTGTAAGGTGCAGGCGGAGAAAAATTTATGACTTTGCAAATTGAAAATTCATTTTGAACAATAGGACGAAACCATATATTAATTCTAATATACTTTTATGCAAAAATGGTGTTTCGATGTCACATGAGCAAATGAAGATCATGTAATTTAATAAAGATAAAAACATAAAACTGATTAATTTTCTTTGACTCTCTCTGTGTATATATTGAGAGTGAGAGATATGCATGTATATATCTATGTATGTACATATATATACATATATATATATATATATATATATATATATATATATATATATAATATATATATATATATATATATATATATATATATATATATGTGTGTGTGTGTGTGTGTGTATTTATATATATATATATATATATATATATATATATATATATATATATGAAAAGTTACCCATTTTAAGGCTGAACAATCCAGATTCAAAAACTACATTATAAGTATTAAAACCTTTTAAAGGGGGGGCTTTCTGAAGAAATTGATCATCTGCGAGACATATGCTGTCCCAACCACTCTGAAAAGGTTAAATATAAACATTGTATTTTAAGCATTTCAGAAAAACTTGAAAATAATAATTGTGAACTATTCAACTTAAATTCACTACAATACCGACTTTTCACACATATCCACCGAAACAGATGTAACTCCATTTATTTGAAATAATTAACACCATATACAAGCAATGCCACCTATGAAAACTATGCTACTGGTATGCTAACGGTATGCTACTGGTACTCCTCATCCCACCAAATGATTTTACAGGTATCTATTCTAAACATAAAAATAATTCAGCACCTTTTTTGAAATAAAATATTTAAATCAAATAACCTTACTAAATTCCATAGTAATCTCCATTCTATACTACACACACACACAAAGATGTGTATATATATTTGTGCATGTATGTGTGTGTGTGTATAAATGGTAACTCATAAACATACCTACTAAGACCAGGTGAAAGAGAAATTTATTTGCATAAGTAAATAATTCGTACATGTGAGTATTTGCCGTTTCTATTTAATATAATTTAGTGAACTATATTATCTGCTTTTCTGATATTATGGATAAATAAATGTTGCTTAAATGTAAAAAAAAAGATATTTTTATTAATATCTATAAACCGTAATAGAATTCGTCTATATTAAATGTATTAAGTGTTTGAATGTAATAAATATATACAATGAGCAGTTTTATTAAAGCCCTTTTAAAATATAATATAATTAGTGAAAGACACTTTACTTTCTAAAGTATAATAGGAAAATTTTAATAAAACACAGGGTATGTTAACATGTACAGTTTTTATCATGAAATCTGTAACTAACAAACCTAAAAATTCTTAATTTTGGCATTTATACATTATCTAAATTTCGTTGGGTTTCTTTTTTTCATTCACCTAAAAATTACATGATATGATTTACTCTAAAGGAAAACGTCTAATTTTTATTCAGTGTCTTCTATAATGTTGTGTATTAAATTAGAAAAAAAAACTTCATCTGGTTATTGTGTAAATATATGCTCTTAAAAGCGTGGTACGGATAAAGAGAATGTCCAAAAAATTGTAAAAGAAAAATATCATTCAATACTTTGACAGAAAATGAAGACTAAATATTTTTTTTTCATTTTTATTTCTATTACAGTATTTGCAGATTAACTACCGCCTTAGTATGTGAATTATTTTTGATTTTTTAGCCTCTTCCTAGACGGTGATGTAATTAAAATATAATATATGTTTTTTTCCACGATACTTAAGCTGAATAAACACTTTTTAAACTTCTAAAATAAATCCATGAGTAAACGTATATGAAATAGATTTTTTTATCTGCAAGAAAATATTTGCTTTAGGAGAGTTCGTAAGCTTTTGACTTTTTTTTTAAAAATTCATTAATGTTGTATGTTATTTGATCTGTAAAACATAAAAAAGAACCAGTTTAAAAACTAAAGTAGATAAACAAAGCCAATTTTTTATAAGGAAAAATTTACTGTTATTATCTTTCATAATTTTTTTTAAGTATTTTTCAAATCCCATAAAATATTTTACTAACTCTGAAATATAAGAAATAGTTGATTAACTTAAGTTACTTTCAAACTGTTTATATAATCGCAAACTATATGTTTTGATTTTTATCATTAACTTTTTGTAAGGTGATTTATATGAAATTTGATCCACAGTGAATAAGCATAGCAGACTGTCCCAATTAGTGCTTAATTATACCTGTAAACATATTCAGGGATCGTATATTAAAAAGTAAATATGTGAGATAAATTATTTATTTATTATTATTTGCTAATATAGTACTGTTATGAAGCTTTATATAAGACAAATTTATTTGTCTTGATTTCGGTTGAAATATTTTTCTAAACTTTAAACTACTATGGAAGTCTAAAAAAATCATAAATTGTCTATTTATGTGATAAAATTATATATAATAGAACAGACTTAATAGAGTCTAATTTTTAACTGTCTCTCAATGAAACATTGCGCATAAAGCGGTTAAAAGACTATTTATTAATTTTAAGCATTAAATACGAATGAATAATTTTACGAGAAATATTCACTGAAGCAAGCAAAATATCAAATCTAATAATAAATTCTATCAATTTCTACACCAGAAAACAACTAATCATTAGAAATGTAACGCCTACAAATATAATTAAATTAGTATTTAATGTCTGTTTCTATAGGTGCCTTGAATTATACTTAAATTACCAATATTAAAATCAAATTAATATTGATATATTGATATAACTGATATAATTATATTAATATAATAATATAGTTGATTACAATTAATTAATCAGTTCCTTATTGATTTTCTTTTTTATTATTTGTCAATACCTCTATAACAGTGAAGAAATTTTTTGCAAGGAAAAAGCAAACTATAATAACTAATAAGATAACTACTATATAACTACTAGGATAAAATTCCTTAATGTTAATCTGAGTAACTATAAAATTAAAAAATCATAAAATGTCTATTTGTGATAAAACTATATATAATAGAAGAGAATTGAAGTCTAATTTTTAACTGTCCCCTTATAAAATATTACGCATAAAGGCTATTTATTAATTTTAATCATTAAATACGAATTAATAATTTTACAAGAAATATAAGCTAAAACAAGCAAAATATCAAATCTAATTTTAATTTCTATCAATGGCTACACCAGAAAACAACTATTTATAAGAAATTCAATGCTTACAAATAAAATTAAAATGGTATTTAATGCATTTCTCTATAGGTGACTTGAAATCTATTTAAATTACCAATATGATTAAGACTACATTTTCAATTCCTTATTGATTTTGTTCTAGTATTATATTGTCAATCGCTCTATAACCGTGAAGTAATTTTTTTACAAGACAAATTCGCTGAAACAAGCAAAATGCAAACTGGAACTATAAAATTCATCAATGTTACGCTGAGTAACTATAAAATTGAAAAAACATAAAATGTCTATGTATGTCATAAAACTATATAAAATAGAAGAGACTTGAAGCGTCTAATTGTTAACTGACTACATTTTCAATTCCTTATTGATTTTGTTCTAGTATTATATTGTCAATTGCTCTATAACCGTGAAGTAATTTTTTTACAAGAAAAATTCGCTGAAACAAGCAAAAAACAAACTGGAACTATAAAATTCCTCAATGTTACGCTGAATAACTATAAAATTTAAAATATCATAAAATGTCTATTTATGTTATAAAATTATATATAATAAAAGAGACTTGAAGAGTCTAATTTTTAACTGTCCCTCAATGAAACATTAAGCATAAAGACTATTTATTAATTTTAAGCATTAAATATGAATAAATAATTTTACAATAAATATATACTCTACACAAGCAAATTATCAAATCTAATGTTAAATTCTATTAATGGCTACAACAGAAAACAACTATTAATTAGAAATTCAGTGCTTAGAAATATAATTAAATTAGTATTAAATGCATTTTTCTATAGGTGCCTTGAAATGTATTTAAATTACCGATATGATTACGACTACATTTTAAAGTCCTTATTGATTTAATTCCGGTATTATATTGTCAATCGTTCTATAACCGTGAAGTAATTTTTTTACAAGAAAAATTCACTGAAACAAGAAAAAAGAAACTGAAAAAATAAAATTTATTAATGGTATGCTGAGTAACTATAAAATTAAAAATCATAAAATATATATTTATGTGATAAAATTATATATAGCAGAAGAGACTTGAAGAGTCTAATTTTTAACTGTCCCTCAATGAAACTTTAAGCATAAAGACTATTTATTAATTTTAAGCATTAAATATGAATAAATAATTTTACAATAAATATATACTCTACACAAGCAAATTATCAAATCTAATGTTAAATTCTATTAATGGCTACAACAGAAAACAACTATTAATTAGAAATTCAGTGCTTAGAAATATAATTAAATTAGTATTAAATGCATTTTTCTATAGGTGCCTTGAAATGTATTTAAATTACCGATATGATTACGACTACATTTTAAAGTCCTTATTGATTTAATTCCGGTATTATATTGTCAATCGTTCTATAACCGTGAAGTAATTTTTTTACAAGAAAAATTCACTGAAACAAGAAAAAAGAAACTGAAAAAATAAAATTTATTAATGGTATGCTGAGTAACTATAAAATTAAAAATCATAAAATATATATTTATGTGATAAAATTATATATAGCAGAAGAGACTTGAAGAGTCTAATTTTTAACTGTCCCTCAATGAAACTTTAAGCATAAAGACTATTTATTAATTTTAAGCATTAAATATGAATAAATAATTTTACAATAAATATATACTCTAAACAAGCAAAATATCAAATCTAATACTGAATTCTATCAATGGCTACAACATAAATTAACTATTGATTAGAAATTCAGTGCTTAGAAATATAATTAATTTAGTATTAAATGCATTTTTCTATAGGTTCCTTGAAATATATTTAAATTACCAATATGATTACGACTACATTTTATATTCCTTATTGATTTAGTTATGGTATTATATTGTCAATCGCTCTGTAACCGTAAAGTAATTTTTTTACAAGAAAAATTCGCTGAAACAAGCAAAAAGCAAACTGGAGCGATAAAATTCATTAATGTTACGCTAAGTAAAAATCATAAAATGTCTATGTATGTCATAAAATTATATATAATAGAAGAGACTTGAAGCGTCTAATTGTTAACTGTCTCTCAATGAAATATTGTGCATAAAGACTATTTATTAATTTTAAGCATTATATATGAATTAATAATTTTAAAACATATATACACTGAAGGAAGAAAATATCAAATCTAATATTAAATTATATCAATTGCTACACCAGAAAACAAGTATTGATTAGAAAATTCAGTGCTTATATATATAATTAAATTAGTATTTAATGCATTTTTCTATAGGTGACATGAAATATATTTAAATTACCAATATGATACGACTACAGTTCAATTCCTTATTGATTTAATTCTGGTATTATATTGTCAATCGCTCTATAACCGTGAAGTAATTTTTTTTTACAAGAAAAATTCGCTGAAACAAGCAAAAAGCAAACTGGAACTATAAAATTCATTAATGGTAAGCTGAGTAACTATAAAATTAAAAATCATAAAATGTATATTCATGTGATAAAATTATATATAACAGAAGAAACTTGAAGAGTCTAATTTTTACCTGTCCCTCGATGAAAAATTACGCATAATGACTATTTATTAATTTTAAGCATTACATACGAATTAATAATTTAAAAAAAAATATATACATTGAAGCAAGAAAATATCAAATCTAATATTAAATTATATCAATTACTACACCAGAAAACAATTACTGATTAGAAATTCAGTGCTTATATATATAATTAAATTAGTATTTAATGCATTTTTCTATAGGTGACAAGAAATATATTTAAATTACCAATATGATTACGATTACATTGTCAATTCCTTATTGATTTAATTCTGGTATTATATTGTCAATAGCTCTATAACCGTGAAGTAATTTTTTTACAAGAAAAATTCGCTGAAACAAGCAAAAAGCAAACTGGAACGATAAAATTCATCAATGTTACGCTGAGTAACTATAAAATTAAAAAAACATAAAATGTCTATGTATGTCATTAAATATAATAGAAGTATGTATGTCATTATATATAATAGAAGTATGTATGTCATTATATATAATAGAAGTATGTATGTCATTATATATAATAGAAGAGACT
This sequence comes from Pardosa pseudoannulata, assembly GCA_032207245.1. Taxonomy (NCBI): domain Eukaryota; kingdom Metazoa; phylum Arthropoda; class Arachnida; order Araneae; family Lycosidae; genus Pardosa; species Pardosa pseudoannulata. The sequence continues at coordinate 135,996,787 of CM063498.1, read as the reverse complement.
TAAAGAGTCTATTTGTTAACTATCCCTCAATGAAACATTGCGCATAAAGACTATTTATAAATTTAAAGCATTACATAACGAATTAATAATTTTAAAACATATATACACTGAAGCAAGAAAATATCAAATCTAATATTAAATTATATCAATTACTACATCAGAAAACAATTATTGATTAGAAATTCAGTGCTTATATATATAATTAAATTAGTATTTAATGCATTTTTCTATAGGTGCCTTGAAATATATTTAAATTACCAATATTATGACGATTACATTTTCAATTCCTTATTGATTTAATTCTGGTATTATATTGTCAATCGCTCTATAACCGTGAAGTAATTTTTTTTACAAGAAAAATTCGCTGAAACAAGCAAAAAGCAAACTGGAACGATAAAATTCATTAATGGTAAGCTGAGTAACTATAAAATTAAAATTCATAAAATGTATATTCATGTGATAAAATTATATATAACAGAAGAAACTTGAAGAGTCTAATTTTTAACTGTCCCTCAATGAAACATTAAGCATAAAAACTATCTATTAATTTTAATCATTAAATACGAATTAATGACTTTACAAGAAATATACGCTGAAGCAAGCAAAATATCAAATTTAATATTAAAATCTAACAATGGCCACACCAGAAAACAACTTTCATTAGAAATTCAATGCTTACAAATATAATTAAATTAGTATTAAATTCATTTATATAAGTGCCTTGAAGTATATTTAAATTGCCAATATGATTAAGATTACATTTTCAATTCCTTATTGATTTAATTCTGGTATTATAATGTCAATCGCTCTATAACCGTGAAGTAATTTTTTTTACAAGAAAAATTCGCTGAAACAAGCAAAAAGCAAACTGGAACGATAAAATTCATCAATGTTACGCTGAGTAACTATAAATACAGCGATTTTTCCATCCAATTTCCCACTAACACGATAAAGCAAACTAGAGAAATATCTAAAGAATCCTTTGTAAGTAAGAAAAAATTCTTAACGCATTCGAGACTCTCCAGATCTCTCTTCCTCCTCCCCTTCTCTCCCTCCTCGAAATCCCTCATCATCAATTATATCCGAATTCAGCTGGCGCCGGGCAGTCTTTAACCGGCTGATATAAAAATGCCGTACAGATAAGGTTACTCGGGAAGAAGCCTCTAGATACTCTTCTCAGTCACAATCAGCACGTGAATGATGAGCATGCGGATGAAACATAACCGTTTTCAATAAGTCATAA
>CM063498.1:135985544-135993044 GCA_032207245.1 Pardosa pseudoannulata | reverse complement strand
TTGAATTAAAAAATTAGTTATAGTTTAAAATATACCTTTTATATTTTTGTACGTATGATAAAATTAAGCCAATTAATTTGTAGAAAATTACAGTCTAATGACTTTATTTTAAGAAATTTTTATTTATATTTAATGAATTTTCCTTTTTTAATAAAACCTTTCTTATTCAAATATAACTAATAATATATTATTTAATACTTAAAATTTAATAAATACCACAAAATATCGAGAAATATCATTAATGAATAAAAATAATTTTATTATTGCATTTCGAAAAATCTCTCACATATGTCACATATTTTTAATAATGAAAATATCTTATATTTCTTATTAGAAATCCTTATTTAAATGCAATTAAAAAATTATACTATGAAAAATATTTGAATATACTAATTTATTGTTTTTGAAACAAATTTAAAGAAAATAAAATTAAACATATTTTGCAATATAATTGCAACTTTTCTGCTTCCTTAAAAAATGTTAGACGAAAAAAAATCTTATTTCTTTCTCTTATTTATAATAACATCTTACATTTAAAGCTTTTAAATATTTTAATACACTGAAATTCTTTTTAATGGTTTTCTTCTATTTAAGATGACAGTATACATCTACTGTTAGAAATTTCTTTAAATATTTTAGTCTACTGCATTGGAAACATAGCTAAGAATTAGAAATAAAAAGAGTCTTATTAAAGTATATTAAGAATTATATTATTGTTAGATACAAACAATTCATTATTAACTTCCTTAGTGTCCTGTATTTCTCGAGATTTAATTGAAAAATCTGTATACTGAAAACTTGTTATTTGCAATGGGTCACTTTAATAGATGCATCTTCTGAAATGCAACAACATAGTATATTGATATTCAATGGGGAGTTTCTTGGTTACTACTTCATTGAGCCACGGGAGTTGGTCAACTTCCGAGTTAAACTGCAGCTTTTATTTATCTCAGCTATTGGTTTCTTAGGGACTTAAATGCTAATATTTTTAATTTACCGCTTGTTATTTGCAATGGGTCACTTTAATAGATGCATCTTCTGAAATGTAACAACATAGTATATTGATATTCAATGGTGAGTTTCTCGGTTATTACTTCATTGAGCCACGGGAGTTGGTCAACTTCCGAGTTAAACTGCTGCTTACATTTATCTCAGTTATTGGTTTCTCAGGGACTTAAATGTTAGTATTTTGAATTTACTGCTGGGACTCTTTTGTTCCCTGGATCTCTTTGTAAATGGGGGGGGGTTCAGTACAATAGGCCTTGGGTAGCAGTGCTGGTGGTCTTATGAGCCGCCCCACCCTAAATATGAATCTAAACATATTCAATGGTTCTGAATTATAAAGTCACTATATCTAATTCAGTGAGAACTGAAGTAAACGTGTTAATCATCTACTGGGTATCTTGATTTACCTAAAGATTTTCCAGGGCAATAAATGAATCAAAAAGCTAAATGTCTTCAAGATTGATCCACCTATTTCGGATGAGCAACAGTAAACATACAGACATAAAAAAACAAATATTATTATATACAGACATAACCAAATATAACTCTTGAGTCGTTAAAACCAATAATGATAATCGAAGATTATCAATCAATAAAACATTATTGAGTTTAATCTCTTATTATATGGACATTATGCACCAAGGAAAGTCAAAATGTGTTATATTTAATATTTTTACTTAATTTTAATTATGTCATGAAGAAACTATCTCAATATCATAAATTTATATTATTTATCATTGAAATATTTCCAATATATATTTCCTTTTCAACCTCATGCATAATATCAGCTACATTTTAGGAATTTATCAAATGTATTACAATTTTGGGTTGTAAACAAAAGAAATTATTTGTAGAAAACATGTTCGAAAAGTAATTACTTAGCTCTTAAAATAAAAAGGGATTTGTGTCACATATTTTAATACTTGGTGTATATTTATATATATTTTTATATATTTAATATTAATATAAAATTTTATAAATTTAAGTGAAGACTCTTTGGTACAGTTTTCATTGATTTTTTTTATTATGCTAATACATTTCTTTCATAATGACTAAAATTTAAGTCATACTTTCGGCATCAGTTTTTCTACAGTTTTGTTATACATTTAATAAAGACCTATCTTAATGACTTGTTTAATAAATATCGCCTGTATAATAATACCTTTAATAAACACATGATTTTTAATTACATCAGTGAAGGATATATAAATAAAACCTCTAATCCTCTCTCCTAATATTTTCACCTCAACCTCAGTATTAAAAAAAAAGTGACGAAATCCAAAATAATGACGTGATTAAAAAAAAAAGGGGGAAAATCCGATAAAAATCAAAAGAACAGCAGTACCCTCATTTTCGGCTTCTTTTTTTCCACCCTCTTTCTCCTTCTTTTTTTATCTTTTCGTGGTGGCAACGGCGAAAAATGAGACTCCAAAAACAGTTTGTAAAAAAAAAAAGTTCTAGCTGCTCTGGGGTGCTCATTTCACGTCCAAAGTGGAAAATAATGATAGGAAACCAAAGCTTTCGATTCCTGTAAATTTGTTGCCACAGATGAAAACTGTTTAGTTAATTGGTGATTTGATAACGAAAAATTATAGATATTTATATAGAGAGATATGTATATGCATTTTTGAAATGGTCTTCACTAGAATTTAATTTTACATAAACTAATTCCAAATTTATAACAATAATACCTAAAGTTTCTATTTAAATAAACATATTCATGACGAAATAAATATTGAAAAAAAATCGTGGACTTTTATTCGGCAAAACGAGTTTATAAAACTGTGAGTGATTCTAAGTAAAATAAAAATTTTTAATTGATACAAAAAAAATGATATTTATAAGGTGAATTTCCAGATGTTAGAATTAGGCCTGGAAAATACTTGAATTTTAATATCATGTACCAAATATCAATAATTTTAATAAGTTCTAATTCATACATCATTTCTATAAAGCTTTGAAATATAAGTTACTCCTGTATAATATAACACAAATGCACGTATATATAAATGACGTTGGTTGATTGTTTTGGAAGTCTATATCAAATAATCATATTCTGATGAAATAAATATTTTTAAAAAACTTTCTAGTTTTATACTGCAAATAGAGTTTATAAAACTAGGGGTGATTCTAATTAAAATAATTTTTTTTTTACATTGACACAAAATTTTCTGAAGAAGTTTGTGCTTCTAATTTAACATAAAAATGATATTTATAAAGTGAATTTCCAGATGTTAAAACTGGAGCTGGAAAATACCCGAATTTTAATATCGTGATATATCGTGTACCAAATATCGATATTTTTAATAGGTTCTAATTCATATATCAGATTTGTAAAGATTTGTAAATATAAGTGTATTCTGTATAAAATAACACAAATGCACGCATATATAAATGCCGCATGTTAATTGTTTTGGAAGTCTATATTTAAATAATCATATTCATGACAAAATAAATATTTTTTTAAAAAATTGTGGTTTTTTTTTTCAAAAGCAGTTTCTAAAACTGCAATTAAAAATTTCTGAAACGAACACAAATTTTTTTTAAAGTTTGTGCTACTAATTTAAAATAAAAATGATACTTATAAGGTGAATTTCCAGATGTCAGGACTAGAGCTGGAAAATACCTGAATTTAATATCGTGATATATCGTGTACCAAATATCGATATTTTTAATAGGTTCTAATTCATATACCCCTTCATTATATCTTTAAATAGAAGTGTATCCTGTATGAAATAACACAAATGCACGCATATATAAATGCCATGGGTTGATTTTCTAGAAAACAAAAATTCACTTTCTTACTTTTACATATCAAAAGATTATATACATTTGAATTTATTATATACATTTCTTTAAATAATGCAAATATTTTCCCTGCATATCTGATCTAAATTACCCATAATTAAAAATTTTCAGAAAGTTAAACAATCAAATATAATAATTAAATTAAACAAGAAAATATATGAATATGTTCTTACTTAAAAAATGTGGTAAATAAAAGAAAAAAACTAATGAAAGAAGAAAGACATAAAACATTTCTGATTATTTTCAATGTATGTGTGTGTGTATGTAATTAGAGGAGGAAGATGTCTTTTATTTAATTATTTTCAGAAATTCAAATTTCCAACAAAAGCACTTTTGGAACACCCACAAAAATTTCGGACTTTTCGGGAAAATTTCCCATTAAAATCACCACTGCATAAAACATTAAAAATTTATAAGTGTTAAAATACATATGTGTATGCTTGTTAAAATTTGACAAACATTAAAATTTGTTTTGCCAGATAAAATTTATTTAATTAATTAGTAATTTGATGACATGAAATTATATATATATATATACAGACAGGTGTGTGTATGAAAGTGGTTTACATAATAGTTTACTTAAACTAAAATCAATTACAAATTTATAACGATAATAACCATTTCAATAATATCCATTTCCTAAAATAACCATTTTCAAACCATTTCCGTTTATAATAACCTTTTAAATTATATAAAAATTTGCAGAAAAATAGAAGTAGAAATTTTTTCTGCAAAAAAAAAGATAAAACCATTGAATGTATGTTTTTAACCATTTAATGTATGTATGTTTTTGTTAAATAAAAGAAATGTAGAAATTTGTTGTATGAGATAAAAAAAATGTTTAGTTAATTAATGCTTTGTTCGCAAAAAAATTATATATATATATATATATATATATATATATATATATATATATATATATATATATATATATATATATATATATATATATAATTCTATAGGCATTTTTTAAATGGTTTAAATAACATAGTTTTGCAAAAATCAGTTCCAAATTTATAACAGTTACATCCAAAATTTCGATCTAGAATAACCATCTTTATACGAAATGAAAATTTACAATAATAGATTAACGGAAATTTTTACTGTAAAACGAGTTTGTAAAACATAAAAATTATGCAAGAGTTAAAATATATGTGCGTGTTTTTATTGAAATTTTACAAATACTAAAACTGTTAAGCACTTTTTTACTTTAATGAGTAACATTAGTTGACTCTTTACCTTTGGTAATTTTAACCTTCTCTTTTACGTCACACTAAAGCTAAATAATGAAATAAGTTCCCGTCTAGATAAATAAATTTACCTAATAGTTAAATTACTAACAAACGAGTGTTTGTATTACACAGAAAAAAATTTGGATGCTGAAAAATAAACACATAACATTCTGCCACAAGATTTTAAAAATATATTTTATTTTGGGATAAATATTTTATCACATTTCTAGTAAAATATAATTTGACGCATATGTTCTTTTAATAACATTTAACTCATCCTTTGTTTAAGGATTATTCACAGACATTAAGCAACACTAAGAATTTCAGACGTAACCTTTTAAATAATTTAGAAATGATATAAAGTAATATTTTCTTTTTTAAAAATTGTTATATTTTTGTGGATTTTTTAAAATTTATTTCTATTATGAAGTTTTATCATAATTAAATTTTCTCGAATGTATAAACCAAGGTTTTACTCCCCTATTAATGATTATACTAAAGCTTAGATTAAATAATGACCATCTAAATTAATCATTTCTCATTTCATATATTAAATGAATCTTTAGCAGTTATTTTTATAATTGGAGATTTTTAATAATTATGTGGTTTATTCTAGACATTACAAGTCAGTTCGCACTACCAGACGTTAAAGTGACGTCTGTTGTGACGTCACGTTAATGTCGGCTTCATCGTTCGCTCGGATAATGTTCGCAAGCTGACGTCAAAGTGACGTCCCAATGAACATTCGACCAGGCTCGCAACGTCCAGAGTAAGTCTCTATATCTAGAATTACAGATTTTTTAGATTATCTACAAATATTTTTAATAGCCACTTTAAACTTAGTTAAATAAAACGCCATATTTTCGTTCTTTCAACTTATGTATTACCAATCTGCAATATAACCAAAATTTTATTTATATTTTTATAGTAAGATATAAAAAAGGGTTTTTTTGTTTTTTTCAATCTGTTAACACAATGATCTACACAATTTATTTGTATAATTTCTATCAATCGGCAATATTATGTTTAGGGAGGTTAGTATCTTTCGATTCTTAAAATGTGTATTCTAACAGCCTTATTTTATTTCCTCATAAAATAAAATTTTTTGCACTTTTTAGTATGATTTTTTCTTCTTTAGTAAGATTCGTATTTTGAAAAAAATATATTTAATTTTTCATTTTAAATTATATGTTTTGTAAAAAAAAAATAAATAAATAAATAAATAAAAATCCCCAAATGAAAGAATTATATTCCTTTACTAGCATGAAAGCTTATCAGAAACTAAACTTTTAGATGAAATTGAAGATATATATCTTTATGTTTCTGTAAATCTAATGGTAACTGATGTTTGGTAACTGGTATTTACAAATAAGTAAAAAACTAATAATAAATTTAGAATAAAAATTTCTTTTTACATGCAGTAATATAAAACATACAGTTCTCGTAGTAATGTTATTAAAGTTCACAGAATAAAAAATAAAATTATCTTCTAATTATAATCAAAAATGAGTTTCTAGTGCCTATATTTAAAAACGTTATTTGAAAATAAATATATTTTTATTTTCTCACTTAGTGTCTATAAATAAATAATATTTGAATGCATTACTTCATATGACGAATCTAAAATTTCTTTTTTTTTAATTTACACCCTTAATTATCCACTAGGAAAGATTTTGTCTTCAACACAGCAGAAAGTTTTATCTTAAAATAAATAAGGAATAGGATGTCATGCACTTTAAAGACACTTTGTTTTTAGATTTTTCACAATAAATATTTATTTATCATTAGATCTTATGCACATTACTTATAAATTTGAAGTTCATTTCAGTGTTAAATTCTAATGAAATATTAAGTACCAGAAGTAGATGGCTTCCATAGGTAGGCTTTATTTTTTTATGTAAAGATAATTTTTCAGAAAAATAATTTTTCATATTTATAAGAGATTATTTTTGTGCTGTTTATAGAAAGTACACTTCTTTCCAGTAGATTTTCATTTTTAAGTATTTTTTGCACATCAGAAATGATGTATCCTAATTGATGGAATATTTTCAAGTTGAAACTGTTGAGATAAAGATGGGTAATGGCATAAGGTAATGATATCTGCAGAGACTACAGTTCAAAAGTTATTTTTTATTCTATAGTATATAAGAATTGCTATGATATAATTTAAAAACATCAAATGCATTAAATGCGTGCTGATGCTATATGATAACATTATAAATAATGCAGTACTGTTATAAAACGAATAGTAATATTGTAAATAAACATTATTAATATGTGCATGCATTTACAAACTCTAGGAGTATTAGAAGTAATATAAAATCATTACTTGAATAAATTTTTTAGTAATTAAATAAATACAATCTGTTAAAACTAAACAGTTTGTTATAACTAAAAAAATTCCTTTAAACTTAAATGTATCTTAGAGGGATAAAACTAACAATCCTTTCAGACA
>CM063498.1:135978044-135983044 GCA_032207245.1 Pardosa pseudoannulata | reverse complement strand
AGGGGATAAAGTATATATTTTATGTCTCCGAACATCGCTATAGAGAACTAAATTAATTTTCGAAAATAATTGATTCCCTTGGATATTTTTATTTTATCAAATTGCATTACACAATAAGAAAAACAACACCGTAATTAAATTTTAGTTTTCAATAAAAGTTTAATAAAAAGTATCTATATTTGGAATACCTGGCAGATGTATAATCACCTTTTGATCTTCAAACACTAAGTTGAAAAATAAAGGAAAATTTATTCGCCCAGGAAAGATCCCTTAAAAATATATTCCGTCTCAATCAATTTTTTAAAGCAATTTTCTCTTGGTAAAAGAATAATTTTTTTAGAGTTAGAAAACTCCCGAATTAGCTTACCACTTAATTGAATTTTTGTTTTTGATTGAATTCCCTGACCGTAAATTTTACTGCAATGAGCATGCTTCTTTAAGTTTAAATATTGTTTCAATTTCAAAATATTCCATGTGATTCCTAACAAAATCATCGTTTATGTTATTCATCGGGATTCAAAAAAGAACCTAAAATGAAACAGGGAAATCGAAGGAATCTTTTGCATAAAAAAATAAATAAATAAATTTGACACAATTGTTTTCCAATTTATGTTTATTGACAGCTTAAGTAATTATTAAACTTACCACTTGTTATAAGAGTATTTTAAAAGATATGTCTTCCCAACTATAGATTTTTTATACAGTTGGTATATATCAAAGGAGTGTCGAAGACACTCCTTTGATTAACACACTTAGAGGCTGGAAAAGAGATTTTAAGGAAGTAGAATGGGAGAGATGAGTTTTTTTTTAACGGAATATTAAAGTTAAAGAATTTTGGTACATTACATATATATGTAATGAATGATAGAGTTTACATTACGTTTATAATGTACTGACTCATAAAATTTAAATGCACGAAGAAATTTTGGAACTTAAGATTTAGATAGATGAACTATAAATATAGTATTGCCTTATATTAATATATTATCAAATATCTTGAAGGAATATATATATATATATATATATATATATATATATATATATATATATATATATATATGCGTGTGTGTGTGTGTGTGTGTGTGTGTGTGGTTGAGCGGTTATGTATTTCTAATTATTAAGGCATTTTAAGTCAAAAATTAGATTAAACGAATATTTATTCTTTTAGCATTCTTTCAGATTATTGTTACAATATTGAATAAATGAATACTTTGATATTGTCTCCGTTAAATTAGATTAAAATACAATATCTGTTTTACATTAGTAAATCACTGAGTTGCAAGCGTATTTATCAATGCTGTTCAGCCGACCAATCACCATGTCGGATGAAAGTGTAATTTCCCATGAGTCAGAGTTCTGAAATTTTACAGAATGAAGTGCCTCTTTTCACGTGACCAAACAACATGACTCAGCGCAAGAGCAAAAATGCATAATTGAAATTCACGCGTAAGTGAGTCATCTAATATTATCAACGAAATTACCTTGGGTGACATAAATTTCCTGACTAATAACTTCATTATTAACTAATTTTGGCTTTAAAGGACACAGACTGAATTTTCGAGATGTTACGCTTGAATATAAAACTTTGTTTTAAAGAATGACTCTAGAAGTGCTGATTAAAATATCTAATATCTCATAAGGTAGTGTAAGTGAATTCGAGCATATTCTTTGAATAGTCTACAAGTCAATATAGCTTTAAAACCATGAAAGGCTCGTTTTAACCCTTATAGAATAATAAAATATATATACTAATTGGATATGATGAAAATTTTAGAGAAAGAAATAGCTGGGATATTTGAAAAAATGTATTAAATTACGTCTACAAGATAGTTTAAAGTATATTATCGTGTGGAAGTAATCTAATATATTATCATTTAATTTTCTATTCTAGATAGAATAATAGAATATTAACATGCGCATTAATGGTAAAAAATTAACCTTCAAAGATATATAAACAAAGATTTATTTTGTAAATTTCGTTTATTTGGTAGGTAAGGTATGAGCTACCTTAGGCCACAGAATCTGCCTAACTTTATGTTAAAATCCCAAACTTTAATAAATAAAAACTATATTAATAATCTGATATTAAAATCAGTTTAAACATTTTCATTAATTAAATGTTTTTATAGACCATTTACTAGTTTTAGATGCTCTTAACAGACTTTTATAATACAAAATCAGCATTAAATTATTTTATCACCAAAAAAATTTGCAATTATTCTTTATTTATTTTTTAATGATATTTCTGTTTTTTGCCCAGCCAGACTTGGCACTCGTTCCATGTAATCGTCATTCTTGTCTTAAGTGGACATAATTAGAGCCTTTTTTACACACATGAAAAAAAAGCTCAATATAGAATGTAAATTTTACAAGCTCCTTCCCTAGCCCTAACATTATGTCGAAATCTCAAACTTTAATAAATGAAAACTCTATTAATAGTCTGATATTAAGATCAGTTTAAAAAATTAGCATTATTTTAATGTTGTTACAGACCATTTACTAGTTTTAGGAGCGGTTAACGGACATATAATATACGAAACCAGCATTAAATTATTTTATTAGTAAAAAGTATTTTTCAATTATTCTTTATTTATTTTTACTGATATTTATTTTTTTTTTGTTCAGCCAGACTTGACTCTCGTTCCATGTAATCACCAGCTTTGCTCTAAGTGGACATTATATGATCCTTTTTTATACACATGGAAAATAAAAGCTACATATAGAACATATTTTTACAATGTCTTTAATAAGACCCTAGCCCTAACATTATGTCGAAATCTCAAACTTTAATAAATGAAAACTATATTAATAGTCTGATTTTAAGATCAGTTTAAAAATTGGCATTAATTAAATGTTGTTATAGGCCATTTACTAGTTTTAGGCGCAGTTAACAAACTTATACATTACGAAACCAGCATTAAATTATGTTATTAGTAAAAAATATTTTACAACTATTCTTTATTTATTTCTACTGATATTTCTTTATATTTATCCAGCCAGACTTGGCCATCGTTCCATGTAATCTCCATTCATGCCCTAAGTGGACATTATATGAGCCTTTTTTACACACATGGAAAATAAACGTTAGGTATAGAATATAAATTTTACAAACTCTTTAATAAGACCCTAGCCCTAACATTATGTCGAAATCTTAAACTTTAATAATTGAAAACTATATTAATAATCTGATATTAAGATCAGTTTAAAAATTGTCATTAATTAAATGTTGTTATAGACCATTTACTAATTTTATGTGCGGTTAACAGATTTATATAATACGAAACCAGCATTAAATTATTTTATTAGTAAAAAAATTACAATTATTCTTTATTTATTTTTACTGATAATTCTGTTTTTTTTTTCAGCCAAACTTGGTGCTCCTTTCATGTAACCGCCAGCCTTGCTCTAAGTGGACATTATATCAGCCTTTTTTATATACAATTAAAATAAAAGTTAGGTATAGGATATAAATTTTACAAACACTTTAATAAGAATCTAACATTATGTCGAAATCTCAAGCTTTAATAAATTAAAACTATATTAATAATCTGATATTAAGGTCAGTTTAAAAATTGTCACTAATTAAGTGTTGTTATAAACCATTTACTAATTTTATATGCGGTTAACATAATTATATAATACGAAACCAGCATTAAATTATTTTATTAGTAAAATAAATTACAATTATTCATTATTTATTTTTACTGATATTACTGTTTTTTGTCCAGCCAAACTTGACACTCACATGTAACCGCCATTCTTGCCCAAAGTGGACATTATATGAAGCTTTTATATACACATGGAAAATAAAAGCTAGATATGGAATATAAATTTTACAAGCTCTTTAAGAAGACCCAAGACTTAACATTATGTGGAAATGTCAAACTTTAATAAATGAAAACTATATTACTAGTCTGATATTAAGATCAGTTTAAAAATTGTCATTATTTTATTGTTGTTATAGACCATTTGCTGGTTTTAGGTGAGGTTAACAGACTTATATAAAACGAAACCAGCATTAATTTATTTTATTAGTGAAAAAAATTACAATTATTCTTTATTAATTTTTACTGATATTTCTGTTATTTGTCCAGCCAAACTTGGCACTCATTTCATGTAATCCCCATTCTTGCCCTAAGTGGATATTATATGAGCCTTTTTTATACACATGGAAAATAAAATCTAAGTATAAAATATAAATTTTACAAGCTCTTTAATAAGACCCTAGCTTAAAATTATTTAGGTTTTTCATTTCAAGTATTATATTAGTTTAAATATATGCTTCAAGCAAAAATAAAAGTTTCTTACCGAAAAATATTTTTTCAGATTTGTGCCCAATGATGGTAGAATGTCTAGAGTGAAGCCTTCCGTTCCGCAGTTTGTGGGTTCGAATTCTTCTGTGGCGGGGATGTTCGTAGCCGTTCAGAATCCACTTTAAGCTGTAGGTTCCGGTTTCATTAGCCGTCGTGTTGCAGAAAGATAGACAGTAGCACTCCAAACTACATATTTGAATTAGATAAAAGTCATATCAAATTGAGGCTAAACGCTTATTTTTTAGATAAACTTTAATCATATTCATTCAGGTAATATATTTTACAGCTAGATAAATATTAAATATTTCTAATTCACAGCTTCTTGGATTTTAATCGTCTTTAATTTAAAAATCTTATATGTTAAAAATTTTATCTGCATTTATAAACAAAAATTAATTTCCTATTATATAAAAGTGTTTTTCTATTAGAAACATTTTAAAAGTTTTTTTTTAAAGCGAAAACTTCCTTTCGTGTATACATGATCTTTTTTTCAAAGTATATATTTAATTAAAGCAGATAAAAAAAAGGAATATATACTTACCATTGATGTAAAATTATTTTTTTTAATGAATATCTATACTACAGGTTCACTGTACTTTACTACAAAGTGCAGATTAATTTTTATTAGTATCAAAACTAAAACATTTATCTCATTTAACAAACGACTACAGAATTATTAGATATGAA
>CM063498.1:135968044-135973044 GCA_032207245.1 Pardosa pseudoannulata | reverse complement strand
ATAATATTATATAATAAATTCATAAAATCTGTCTGCTAATAAATCTCGAGAGATTCAAAATATGATTCTTAATTTTCTCTCAATATTAATTAAGTAATATTCATATAATAATATTTAATTAATATTTTAATTCTTTAATAAGTAGGACAGAAATTAGTAGTTTTTACTGTAACACCTTTAATTATTATTACAATTATTTTTTTAAAATCTGTCTAAATACTGTATTTAAGAATTAGATATTTTAAAAAGATGCTTGAATTTAAATTCATTTAGTAAGATATGCATGTAATTATGTTAAAACACACACAAATATACACACACAGACTTATATATATATATATATATATATATATATATATATATATATATATATATATATATATATATATATATATATATATATATATATATATATATAATATATATATATATATATATATATATATATATATATATATATATATATATATATATATATATATATATATATATATATATATATATATATATATATATATATATATATATATATATATATATATATATATATATATATATATATATATATATATATATATATGTATATATATATATATATATATATATATATATATATATATATATATATATATATATATATATATATGTATATATATATATATATGTATATATATATATATATATATATATATATATATATATATATATATATATATATATATATATATATATATATATATATATATATATATATTATAGCCTAAGTTATCTGTCCGTCTATCCTCGAATTTAGGCAGCGGTTGGACCTGTAATAGATAATGACATCGATATTGGATTCTTAATGAGGTAGAGTTAGCAAAATTCAAACCGAGTAAAGTTTACCTTCTCTAAACTATGGACCCGATTCTAAACTAAATTTTTATAAATAGGTTTCATATCACATCGAAAAATATTCTCATCTTTAAAACATTCATATCCACCCCTTCTCCTCTTTTCGAGCATTTAGTGCCATTATTTCAAGCCCTATTTTCCGCGATGAAGAGCAGGCGATTAAATTTATCAATTTATCACAAAATAATTAGGTAAAAACAACATTCATTCTCGCATTATGACGTCATTCCTTTAACCATCTCATTTAATCGTTTCTTATTTTAAACTATTTAAATATCATCTGCATTATTTTCCTCCAGTTTATCACTGAACTTAGATATTAAGTAAATAATTTTCTTTTATATTTGGCTTAAATAATAGATTAGGTTCATATGTGATCATCTTAAATTTAATCATCGATTATATTTTGTCGTAATGAAAATTTTATCAATAGTATTGACGACATCTTCTATCTACTTCTAGGGTGTATTAGAAATGACAGTTTCATTCCTTTATTTTCATTAATTACTGTAGAAAAAATTAGGAAAAACCTAGCGATAATTTCTACCTAGCTAAGAAAACTTTGAATTATCTTTGTAAAGGAATACAACGTGATTCTAAACTGCATTCACAGTGTAGGGAGAATTTAGTGGAGTATGAAGATAAAAAA
Organism: Pardosa pseudoannulata; assembly: GCA_032207245.1. Classification (NCBI taxonomy): domain Eukaryota; kingdom Metazoa; phylum Arthropoda; class Arachnida; order Araneae; family Lycosidae; genus Pardosa; species Pardosa pseudoannulata. The sequence goes on along the minus strand of CM063498.1, from coordinate 135,971,504 downwards.
ATATTGAGATTGTACCAGATAATTCTCAGCCAAAAAAAACAAACCATTTTTTACCTTGCTCATAGAGTATTTTACAAATCTGGAAAATTAAAAAATTTACTGATCCCGTCATATAACGGGCTATATGCTAGTATAACATATACACGGAATATTTTTATATTCATAGCTTAAGAACGTTTTTACATTAAAGTATATGTCTACGTTCGGAGAACTTTTTTCTTTAAACGTGGAAACTAGTTCATGTTTTTACATCTTTTAGATTTATTTTTTATAATATCATAGAGAATTACACTTAAAAAATTTATTCATGGAGAAGTTTTTATAAAATTTCTAATATATGAAGAAAATTTAGAAAAAAATCGGATTTTATCAAGAGGTCTAATTTTTTAATAAATTAAATTATTTCAATATTTTTTTATACAACACATTTCTTATACACTGGACTCGTGAATCAAGTAAAATCTTCGCTTAATTTACATTTGGTAAAACATTTTGGTCCTTTAAAACCATACACATTGAATTTTTAACGAATTTTCATTACCTTTATATCTAACTATGAGTGTAACATCATTAAAAGTTATCAAAATGTAAAGCTTTTAGGTCATTCACTAGTAAATACTATCAAAAGCATTCATAATAATTTTCCCCAAAATATTTTAAGAACTTTTTGAGAAATCACATTTCAAGTTTCAACATTTTATTAAAAATTCCGTTCTGAGAAAAATGCATTTCAAGTTTATGAAAGCAACTTTAACTATTAAAAAATTAATTACATATTTGAAATTCCCCACACTTTCTTGCTTCAAAACTTTTCAAGTTGCTAATTATTAAAAATACTAGAAAAATGTTTAAAATAATCTTCATGAAAATTAAAAGAAGTTTTGAACAAAAAATGCTTTAAATTCAGAACTTCCGGTTCCGAAGACACTATATCCGTTCTATTTTGACAGCTGTCACTGATGTTTAAACAGCTGTAACTTTTCTTTAAAATTCCGTAGAGACAAAACAAAAACAAATTTAGAAGCCTAAAAGTTGAACTTTTACAATAGAGAAATAAAAAAATATTATGACTTTTGGCAAAAAAAGACATTTTCAACATAAGCGGATACCTTAATGCTTTTACTACAGAATTAATGAAATTAAGACCACTCCCTACTTTTAAACTTTAGTGCAAAATTATTAAAGAGGAAGAGATTTTAGTTTACCTAACTAAAGTTACATATAAAAAAACTTATAATCTGTTAACTGTATAATCTGTTAAAAGCTAATATAAGACCTTTCAAGCAAAACTTTTTTTATAATAGCATTAGGTAAACAAACCTTAACCACTCAACATGTAATATAATATAATAAAGACGACACCTAGCTTCTAATAAATCCCTACGGACACATCTAATGATACGTAATTTTCACTCAATATTAATATTAAATTCACTGAATATTTCATCACCTTAATCACCATGAGAACAAAAAATTGGAAGTAAAAAGTTTACTTCGGCATCTTTAGTGTGCCATGCATGAAATTAAACAATAAAGTCCCCGAAGAGAAATGGTAAGCAAATTTTTTTTATACACCACTTTCAGAGATTACATTTTTTACAAGAATATTGCATAAAAGTTATTTACATGAAGATAAAATATGCAATAAACCGCAATTCCCGCTCAAGGAATCACTTAAAATGTGACAGCATTTTTCTACGCGTTTGATTATATAATGCGAGTCCAATTCCTGTGGGCTTTATTGCCTAGTAATGTCACTTTAGGATGTGACATATATTACAGATTTGATGGGTAACAAAAATGCAAAACAGGCTTTTCTGAATTTTCAATGTATGAAGCCTGAAGTTTCATCGTATATGATTGGCACGATTTTTTTAAACGCATGAATTTTTCATGCGAGTCTTTTACCCCGAAATGTATTTTTTCCTATATATATATTTCATATTATTAAACTACGTAGTAGCCAACTGAAAAATTCAAGTAATTTTATGTCCTAATTTACCTTTGAAGTTTAATTTAATAATTCCTTCTAATTAAGAAGTTTAGTTTATAACACTTGAACTGACTAAATAAAGAAAAATATTTTTTCGTTCTATAAAAGACATACGCTTTAAAGTATTGTTGGTAACAAAAAGTTTTTATTCGCTTTCAAGAATGTTTTTAATATTGCAGTTGAGGTCTTGATTTCTTAATCTGCAAGTCTGCGTGTAATTACATTCTTGTCATATTATAAAATAGGTTAGAAAAATATCACTGTCTTTATGTTTTTAAGCTTAAGCTTCATTACTTTAGATATACAGCTTTAAATTTTTAATTAAATTTGTGTTGTATAAATTGAAGTAGTTAAGTCAATAAGTGGAAATCAATACTCAAATTTCATCACAAGTAGAGGACCAATTTACAAATTTATGTATGTATGTTTATCAATTTATAGACCGTAAAATGAGGAAAATATACAAAATTACTAATCGACTAAGAGAACAAAAAAGTTAATAATGCAGGTTAAAAAATTTGATGGGTATTGCTTATTCCATCTGATTCTAAATATATTCACAGTGATTTTCATAATTTAATATTTTCTTTACATCATTAAAACTAAATATCTAAGCAATAAAAATATTTTTAACGTTTTGTGCAAATGTTGTAGATTTCATAACATTATTTATTAGTTTTCAACCTCTTTTGATACAAACAATCAGTAGTTTTCTGCCAAAAAGTACAATTAACCAATTAATACCTAGTGATCCGTTTCTGGAACAGCTACATTTGTAACTTTTCTATGTGTTTTGGATCAAATGTTTCCTTTTATCAAAGGTAGATGGTAATAACATGAATGATGAGTCAAATTTTCTATCCTTCTCAATTCTTCATCAGTTTCTCATTCAGATTGACATTTTAGGATTTTTCTAGTCTTGTACATAAATTTTACTTTTTACGTAGGTACATGAACTGAAATCTTTACAAATAATTGTCTCTTACAAATAAATATCATTGTATGTATGTGAGAGGGTATGTATATCCACAGCTTCTCTTAAACAATTCGATAATTGCAAAGGATTTTGTTCAACTTTTGTGCAAATGCTATAGTTTTCATAACATTATTTATTAATTTTCAAACTTTTTTGATACAAACAATCATTAGTTTTCTGTCAAAAAACCCAATTAACCCATAAATACCTAGCGACCCTTTTCTAGGAAAGCTACATTTGTAACTTTTATATATGTGTTTTGGAACAGATGTTTACTTTTTTAAAAGGTAGATGGCAATAACATGAATGATGAGTCAAATTTCCCATCTTTATAAATTATTTATCAGTTTCTCATTCAGATTGACAGTTTAGGATTTTTGTAGTTTTGTACATAAATTTTACTTTTTAGGTAGGTACATGAACTGAAATCGTGACAAATAATTCTATCTTATAAATAAATATCACTGTATGTATGTGAGTAGGTATGTATA
>CM063498.1:135955544-135963044 GCA_032207245.1 Pardosa pseudoannulata | reverse complement strand
TGTACTTTATTCATGTATTCAGTTATATAAAACATGATTCTCAAAGAAACTTCATAAAATATTTCCTCTATCCACATAAAGAGCGTTAAAATATCAAACGCGATGCATCTAATTTTAGCATATTTTCAGCTGTGTAAATATAGGAAATATGGCACAACAACGGTTCATTGAATTTCTAAAAAGCCATTAACTGGATTCCAGGTAACAGTGAAAAGGAGAAAGGAGTTATAGTCCTGAATCTCGGTATGACTTCAGTTCTCGGTGCTTTGACCTAATCATGCTCTACGTCTCAATCAGATAACTTAATATGCGTATCAATTATAAACTTTGAAGACGTGAAAATATCTTAAATTGATGTCTCATGGGAAAAAAGAAACAAGGAAATATTTCTTTTGAAATTTGCTTTCAAATATTGTTACACATTACTAAAGCTTTAAAGTATATTATGAAATTATAAATTAAAATCATGAAATGGTGCAAATGCGTTTAATTATAATGGAATTGAATTCTAATTTTAGCTTAAGGTAAATTTAAAGAGATTTCCTGGCAGGTTGTATTAAAAATAATAAATGTTTCATTTAATAAGAACTTGAAAGCAAACTTCACCCATTTAAGATGAAGTAAATTAGGACGCCTGCAGAGAAAAAGAGTGAACTATTTTGCTCTTTCATTTTGTAATTTTCCGTTTAGAAGTTTATCTCTTTTCTAGAATTATGACTGAGTATAGCGTACTTATTATAGGAAATGGTATGTACAACCATGGTTTTCTATTGTCGTGTGTGCGGTGAACTTTGTAAGTGTGTCGTTGTGTATAGTAGTGTTAGAAATATGTATTAAAAAGACCTAAATATATAGCTTTAACGACGTTTTAGTGCACACGAGCACACACACACATAGTTTTTCAGTTTTCTATTGCATAGCAACAATTTTAGGAAAATTGATAGGGTTTAAAATCTAAAAATATAAACAGACTTTTTCCTCTGTAACTTTAATACTAATCGCTAAAACCATCTTTTTTTCACTTTACGTATTTACCATTTGCAAGAAAATGAGTTTAATCATTCTCTGTGAATTTTCAAAACTACTTTCTTGAGCCCTTCCCTGCTTTGCCCGTACGTCGCACGGGCACAGTTTTCTTGCCTTTACTGAGTTGTCCGTACGGCGTACGGGCTTTCTATTTCGCTTGCACTGTTTCGGCAGTATTTTTTCCAATTTTAGTAACAAATTATTCGTATAGATGTCCAGTAAATGAGTGTTTGCAGTTTATTGTATTTTCTGTTCCTATTGGTTCAAAAGCACTGTTTTTTTTTTTTTGTTTTTTTTTGCATGTTTTGTATGAGAAGACGAATTGTTATCTTTCAGTTTATAGGTTTCTTGTTATGTTTTACTAACCACCTGATAATTTTATTGATGTAAGAGTTGAATAATATATTTTTACTTTTAAATAATGGATAATTCAGAGCGTATGTAGCTAATTTCTTATGATTCGAACTGTGACTCGGAATCAGAAACTGAATTATCTGTAAATGATAGAAGAGAAAGTTTACTAGATGACCTGAATAGTAGTGACACTGATAGTAGTACAGATGGAATCAGTCAAGAAAGACAATTTTTTTTTAATTAATTGTGATAATCCTTCGTATCTGCCTCCTAGATTTGCTTTCACTGGAATTCCAAAAATTAACTTGGATATCGATGAGACTAAAGGTAAACTTCAGTTCTATGATGCTTTCATACAGAAAAAAAATTCATAATAAATGCTTAAAAATATTAGAAATGTTAATTTTAATAGCATATCTTTACTTAAAAATGTAACATGAACAAAAAAATGCAATAAAAAAATGTTACATTTTTTTACCGAATTCTGAAAAAAATTGAAACTGTCAAAGGGTTAATTTACAACAAAACTATGAGACTAGTTAAAATAAAGTGTTTGCACAATACAGGATGGTTAAAATTTAAGAAATATTACCACTTCCCGTACATTTTACCATTTAGCACAATACTTCGTTCTTAGTAAAACTTCAGAATATGTAAAAAAATTTGGACTAATAATGTTTATAGGAAGTTATAGTCTAAAAAAATAAAGGCAATTTTAAACAACGTTCCAGATATTTTAAACTTACATTTCACTGCAATTAGTTTGCTAGTTCTTTATCAAAATACTGGAGTGAAATTATTTATATTATTTGAAAACTATGGGAAAGAAAGACTGAAAGTAACTAAAATAGTTTATTAAAGGTATTAAATGTAAAATTCCGAATTAGAGAACTTTTAAAATTAATTTTTTTTTAGAATTTGTAAACTGCTACTGAGGCATTAGTTTATTAAAGGTATTGAAAATAAAATTCCGAATCAGAGAACTTTTAAAAGTGATTTTGTTACAGTTTGTAAACTACGACTGAGGTATTTAAGATCATTCTAAATGTCGTGTATGCAATAAGGATTTATTTCAATAAAATCTATAAAAAAACATTCTGAAAGAAATGAAAACAAGTTGATATAACTCTACTCAATATACAAATTTGAGATATAAGTTAAAACATTGGAGAAAGTTACATTTTTTTTCTTTTATTTGTGAAACAGTTGTGTATTTAAATTAATGAAATTTTGAAATGGTTTTCTTTGTTTATGATTGCTATTTATACTGCCTTACATGTATTTGTTTATTCATGAATTTCCAAATAAATGATTGTTATATAGCTCTATTAAGGCAAATTTTTCAGTCATTTATTTTTAATGGCTTGTTTAAAATGATATTTATCTGAAATTGGGATTTATTATACAGCTAACTTTTGTATTCTTATTATTCTCATGAAAATATTATCTTCTTGATTCTCAAAATCTAAACAACTACATAACTTGACTTTTGTCATTCCATTAGGTTTGAACGAGGAATGTAATATTCTTCTATTACTTACCATTACTTACCATCCATTGCCATTACTATTGTATATATTTTGCATAACTCCACCACTTAGACTGAATATATCGAAATTATCCTATAAACAAAGTAAAAATACTTCAAAGATTCCCATTTGGTTGTCTATTTGAAAGTAAAATGCGATCACTTGAATGAGCTGTACGATAAGATAAAAGTAATCTTTATTGGTCAGAGGAGCTTAGATTTTGCCGTTCCATTTACTCCCAAAGAAAAAAATTGCAATATCCATATTAAACAACATATTTTTTAAGGGAACTGCTCTATTTACAATCATTTATCCGAGCGAGTAAGCCATCAGGAGCATTCCCTAATGAAATTTCCGAAACAATAATGAATAAAACAGGAGTACGGTATTTCCTCACTGTCATCAAACGCGCCCAGTTTCATGAATGGAAATCCATATATTATGCCATCTCTCTCCTCTCAACCTTCAAAGAAGGCTTTATTTCATGGGAAAGAAGCAGGTCATTGAGGTGAAGGGGAATGAATCTTCCCCCAATTTCCGATCGAGCTGTTTTCTTCTAATGATAAAACTACATTCATTCCTTCCAAAAGTGGTTTCTCGATCTGCTGGGCCGTATAAACAACTCTGAAAGTATGCAACAGTAAATAAAGCTTAAATGCTGAGAAAGTACAAAGTCTTAAACTACCCCTGGCATAATAAAACCTCCTTTTTTACGACCCCTCGAAGTCTACTTTCGAACTTGTTACCCAATGAAAAAGACGACAAGCCATAAACCAGGTAATTGGCTCTGAAATTCGGCCTATTTGCTGGACCGGGTTTTTACACGGAAAGGATATCTCTCGGGGAAAAAAAGGGGGGAGAAAGTTAAGGACTTCTATGTAAACGCTTCAGTTGATGAGCTAAATACTTAATAAAATGAACGCATGTGGAAGATTAGCACTGAATTTTTTAATTTTTTCCTCGACACACAACACTTAAAATTTTCAGTAAACATAACGTCAGGTAGTAAACTTTGAAAAGATTCTTTAATTCCCTTTTCTTGAAATTTTTATTTCTTTTCCAAGGATAAAATTTAGGTATCCGCCAAACTAAAATTTTAATGGCAATAAAAGAAGCATAGGTATGAGATCTCTGTATTAAACACCTATTAAATTTTATATTAACCTTATTAAAATCAAAATCATACTAAAAATAAATATACTATTTTAATAACCTGTGCAATGTATGCTGGTTTCTAAGTTATTCCCTTTTCTACAGAAACTTAAGTATCACTTTGTTTACCTACAGTTATTTAGTATAGAGAGTAATATAGCGTGAAGGTATCAGAATAAATTTTTGAAATGCCCAAAATTTTATTTTCTTATTACCTTTCAATTAGTTTTTCTGCAGTTTAATAAAATAAAACAGAATATATAAACTGATTTAAACACATAAAAATATTTTTTATAAATTAAAAAAGAAAGAATTGGAAAGTGACTGATATGAATTGAAAAATATATCTTAAATAATTGCACTTTTAATGTATTTTTAAGCAATAATGATATATAAAAAGAAACTAGAAACCAAATATTACTAACTGGAAATGTCATATATTTTTAAATTGATTTTTGTTCATAAATTACTCAGGAAGAATTGTAATTTTCTAATCTACATTTTAACAACATCTACTGTAGTAGCATTTTTAAAATACTTATAATATAATCTTTATTGTATGGTTAGTGACTTTACATAATTTCATTATAATATAAGAAAATATGATTATGTAATTTCTAACTCTAAAGAAACCTTAGTTATTATAGATAAAGCAAAATTATTTTGTTATGTTATGAAAGTATTTTTTTAATTACAGCTCATTCATAAATAACTAACAGATTCTCTGATATTCTACCTTGCTTTAAATTAAACTACATCCGAGTATTTAGAATGCATTATAGTTACTCAAGAATATTATCAAGACAAATTACACCATGCATATGTCATACAGGTTTTGAAACGAAAATTAGTGTTGGAATTTACCAGCGTAAATTTGCTGTGTGTTTTCACAACTAATTTTAATACAGAAACAACTATTTAAAAGCTTTCACTCAAACAAACTTCCTTTTTTATATTTATTTACTTTATAAATTTGCGATTTATCGTATGAAATGCGCTAGGTGAAAAATACCAATAGTATAGCTCCTTAGTCACATTCTAAGACATATGTTCAAATATAATTGGTCGAGTTTGTCTAACGAAAGTCATAAGACTAATAAAAAATAATAATTACTAAATAGAACTATAGTATTATTAGTGTTGTCCCATATTTTGTTAACCGATAGGGTTTTAAAATCTGATATAATGGTTACAATATTGTCAAAAAGAAACGTATAATTTTCTTAACGTGATAGGAAATTTTTTAATCTCTCATTTCTTAAATCTTTATGTTTCTAATTACATTATGAAATGAATAGGTGACATTCATTTCATTAGGAATAGAATGGATTCAATTGTGAGGACCCTTTACTTTCAAGCATATTATACATAAAGTTTGCAACGAAAATAATTTTTTTAACATTTGTTAAATCTATTTATCTGTTGAAAATGTATGTACGACTACGTGTAAGTTAACATTTAATAATATGCCTTCTTATCATTTCAGGCAGAAAAGACAAACGTGGCTTATAATTATCTAAAAACATCTCTAAAAAGGTATAAAGAGATAAGCCCAAGTCGTTTTGTGTCCTCAGTTTTTGAAGCTGCATCTAGATCTTGACCCATGGCGACCCCTAACTACTCAATGTCTCACCAGCTCGCTCTAATGGCTTAAATGAACTCCTCGAGTGAGGGACTAAATAATCACTTGAAGAGGTCATAAATCAAAGGTCAGGGTTAAAAGGGATGATGCTGGAAATGAATACTGGCAGACCCCGTGCAGTTCCCATTTTATTTAGTTCTTAGACCACCTGTTAATGTCAGTCAAACTTTCTTCGAAATGAGATATTAAAAAAATTGGTTTGGTTCCTAAGCTGAGAGGATTTAAGAAAACGAGAAAGATAAATATTGGAATAGATTGGTTTATTTTTTCTTTTATTTTTTAATTACAGTTCTTAAATCAGTATTGATGAAGTTTGACTGAAATTGTATTATGTGAATTCTGGAAACTTCAAAAATTTGTCAGGTAAATATATTGATAAACAGAGACATAAAAAGTAATATCCTTATTTAAAATTTTGACAAACTTGATTTCATATAAAACTTCTTTCAAGTAGACGCTGACTTTTAATGATATTTTCTCAACTAAATCTTTGTAGATAAATGTAGTTGTTGCAAATAAATAAAAGCCTCTCTAATTATTGCCTTCATCTATATTTGTAGCAACAACTATATAGGTATTCATACAAGGTGAATTAAATGCTTTTTATTTCAAACCTCTAAAAATCGTGACTTTTCAAGCATGCAAGCATTTTATTTCGATAGTTATGCATCACTTTCACATTTTGAGAAACAAAAAGAGAAAAAATCCCTTCTTAGATTACTTTAAAATTAGACAGTACTGCAGCAGACACTAGAAGACTAAACCTTATGAAATTGGATCAAAATAAATAAACTCACATATACTTCTTTCTTTAGGGTCACAAATTTTAAAGATGAATCTTCCATGAGGTTATGATTCATATATTTGTAAGATACTGTTGATATTTAATTCTTTTAATTTCATTTATTCCGAATGTAACCTAAAACGTAAACCTTCTCTTTGAAATATCTCATTAATTTCAAATATGTTTGAATATATTTTATAGATTTTTAACTTTACTAAAGTTTTTAATTTGAGCAATTTTTTTAAGATTTAATCAAAACAGCTCTTTAAGTATATACTTCAAATTTTCATTAAAAATGCTTATAAATAAACATTTTAATGACCAAAAATATCATTCAATTTTACTTCCATCATCTTATTTTGCATACAAACTGTGCCCCACTTTTCAATATTTTTTTTTCAAATTTATTTTTCAATTCGAGTAATGTCAAAAGCTTTCACGAACTTTATTTTCCATACTGACAAAATTCTTTGTTCTTAAACCACTTAAGTCTATCTTCGAAATGATCTCAAAGAAAAGTTTCCATCATTTATGTTTAGAATTTATGCTTTAAAGAGAACCCATTAATCAAATTTCTTTAGATATACTGTTCGAAATCATTCACTTCTGTTGACAAGCCTGTGTTTATAGATTTTTTTAAAGGAAATATTATGTAATTCTTTCGTGTTGGATGTTAAAAAATATATACATTGTTTTCCTAAACAAAAATGTAGTTTTTCTTTTCCTGGATTGACATTATCCCCATTGTCATCTGAGAGCATCTTTAAATATGTAATTTCCATAAAAAAGAATTTTTTATCCAATGCTATCATGACTTGACATAATTGAAAATGATTGCTTGACTTGTAAGAAGCTTTGAACGTTTAAAATAAATAGAAACTTACACTTAGATGTGATGAATAATTTTTGAAGTTAAATAATAATTTCATAATACAATATACCATTCTTCTAATTATGTACTTAATATGAATTAATTAATATGTTAATAAATATAAAGTTTTCTTAAATGATAC
>CM063498.1:135943044-135950544 GCA_032207245.1 Pardosa pseudoannulata | reverse complement strand
CGAACACACGTTGAATTTTTCTAACCCTAACTCATCAAGAATCCAATATGGATGCCTTTAACCATTCCAGGTGCAACAGGTTCATAAATTCGAGGACAGACGGTCGAATAACTTAGGATTATTATATAGGGGATTACAAACTATTTTATTTTGTGAAGATAAAAATGGACTAATTTTTCCATGGGTTATGTGTGTCAGATTTAAAAAAAAAATTCATAATTTAAGCTTAAATATATTGCAATGGACTCATTAATGACGTGGGGAGATGTGTGGTCAGATAACCTATAGAAGTATATGAAAAAGGAATTTCAATGTAGAGAACTTAGCTGGTGGATGTACTATCAGAAGGTGACCTTTTGTTCTAATAGTTACTGCCAAAGGGGACAGTCATTTTGTGAGATAATGTCGCAGTATAGTTCGAAGATGAAATAAGGAAGACTAAAATACATAGCCTCATCTCTTTCTTCCCATGTGCAGGCGATGTACAAAATATATATTTGCGGGGAATGAGGTAAAATCGATCACATCAAATTACAGCCCATATTTTTAATCGTCAAAGCTTGCTGGGAAATGTAAATTCTATAACTCTCGTTACCATAAAAACGCCATCTACGAAACTCCAGACCAGCTGAAATAAGTAGTAAAGTGACAATCAAGAGGTTTAATTCTCTTGAGAGAAAGAGATTAATGTGTCCTATAGAAACAACCGTGGAGGAAAAATACATACAACTGTAGAAATATTGAAAAAATCTTTAGATTTTTCAGGGTTGATATTTAAATCGAAAGAACATTTAAGGTAGGGTCACACGTAGCACAAATTCATTCAGCTTTGGTTTTGAGAAGTGTGTGAAGAAAGCATTCTCAATGACTCATTTTTGATTTAATTTAGATGTTTTGAAAATTTAAGATGGTGAAATATCGAGTTATAATACGCGAATTGGTAGGATTTTGAAAACCTTTAGATATATAGTATTTGTATATATTACATATACACTTAATTATTCAGGTAATTGTTATGTAATAAATAAAATCATGTCGTAAAGATAATAAAATTCTAGAAACAAACTTCAGAAAATCAAATAATATTTTCGGTTATCTAAATACAATTGAATATAATTGCAATGGAAACATGTATCAAATTTTATCATATCAAAATAGTTTTAGATGAAAAAATGAAGTATAAAACTTGAATCAAATACATAAAAAAGGAATCAGAAAATCATTGCATCCAGGTTCCTAAAGGCTGAATGAATTATCCAGCAATTCACCTGAATCGGTAAATCGAGCTACGTTCATTGCTACTGCACTTCAAGTAACTCTATAGCTTGCAGAAAAATCTTGCCTTCAATAACTTACATTATCGGTATAACACTAAAACGTGAGAACTTCTTATAAAAGAAACAGACCTCTCTCCATCCTCTATCTATTAATAGAGAAGAGAGAACCTGAAAGAAGATTATCCTGAGGTCGATATAACCGTAGAATCGATCGAATGTGCTACGGGAATGGAACAGAATCTTATGAATTGTTTGGCACATCATAATTTATGTGGGGCTCTAATGTTCTTTCCCACATATGAATGTGGATATGTTTGTGTGATATCTTTTGTTCGTGTCACAGGTATTAGGTATGGATAATAAATATTTATCGTTAACTGGACTTTTGTACTTTATCATATATGAGTTGTGTATTAATGCACATCATTTGCTAATTCATTTCTTAGGAATAATGTGCAAACAATTGGTGATAATATATCTATATTCAGAGTTGTATATTTTTATACTCTGTTGTAAAAAGATTCAGATTAACAAAATAATGTTTCTGAAGTAGTCTAATACCAATATTAAGACTTTTGAAAATTTTAAGTGGTATTTCTTTTTGTTTATCATTTCTTTTATAATTTTAAATGGGGTCCTTTTCCTAAAAGGAATAAGATTATGTATGTTGGATACATTTTGTTCTTGTCACAGGTATTAGGTAAGGATAATAAATATATATCGTTAACTGGACTTTTTACTTTATCATATATGAGCTGTGTATTAATGCACATCATTTTGTAATTCATTTCTTATAAATAATGTACAACCAATTGGGGATATAATCTGTATCTTCTAAGTTGTATATTTTTGATAGTGTATTAAAAAACGAGTCAAAGGCATGACATCGTGTTTCAGAAGTAATCTATTATCAGTATTAAGGCTTTTGAAATTCTTAAATGGTATTTCATTTTGTTTATCATTTTTTTTTAATTTTTAAATGGGTTTATAATGTTCGTTTCCTAAAAGGAATAAGATTATGTATGTTAGATATATTTTGCTCTTGTTACAGGTATTAAGTAGGGATAATAAAATGTTTATCGTTAACTTGACTTTAGTTCTTTATCCAATTTCAGTTGTGTGTTAATACACATTTTCTAGTTCATTTCTTATGAATAATGAGCAACCAATTAGTGATATAATATGTATCTTCTAAGTTGTATATTTTTGATACTGTATTGAAAAACGAAACAAATGAACGAAATAGTGTTTCAGAAGTAATCTTATACAAATATTAAAATTTTTAAACTACTTAGGTGGGATTTCTTTTCAAATGTTTAAATGGGATTATAATGTTCTTTTCCTAAAAGGAATAAGATTATGTATGTTAGATATATTTTGCTCTTGTTACAGGTATTAAGTAGGGATAATAAAATGTTTATCGTTAACTTGACTTTAGTTCTTTATCCAATTTCAGTTGTGTGTTAATACACATCATTTGCTAATTCATTTCTTATAAATAATGCTCAACCAATTGGTGATATAATCTGTATCTTCTAAGTTGTTTATTTTTGGTACTTTATTGTAAAATGAGTCAAATTAACGAAATAATGTTTCTGAAATAATCTAATACCAATATTAATATTTTTAAACAACTTAGGTGTTATTTCATTTTCTTTATCATTCCTTTTGAAATTTTTAAATGGGGTTATAACGTTCGTTTCCTAAAAGGAATAAGATTATGTAAGTTGGATATATTTTGTTCTTGTCATATGTATTAGATATGGATAATAAATATTTATCATCAACTTGACTTCAGTACTTTATTCAATTTCAGTTGTGTGTTAATGCGCATCATTTGCTAGTTCATTTCTTATGACTAATGTGTAACCAATTAGGGATGTAATCTGTATCTTCTAAGTTGTATATTTTTGATACTGTATTGAAAAACGAAACAAATGAACGAAATAGTGTTTCACAAGTAATCTTATACAAATATTAAAATTTTTAAACTACTTAGGTGGGATTTCTTTTTGTTTATCATTCCTTTTGAGATTTTTAAATCGAGTTATAATATTTGTTTCTGAAAAGGAATGTGATTATGTATGTTGGATAAATTTTGTTCGTGTCACAGGTAGTAGGTATGGATAATAAATATTAATTCTAACTTAAATTTAGTACTTTATCCAATTTCAGTTGAGTTAATGCACGTCATTTGCAAATGCACTTAAGAGCAATATGCAACCATAATCTGTGTCTAACTTATATATTTCTGATTACCTTTAGAAAAAATGTATCAAATTAAGAAAATATTTCAGGAATAATGTTATAGGAATATCAGAACTCTTAGCTTTCACTCTTAGTGTTCTTTTTGTTTATCAAAGTTTTTTAAAACTTTCTAAAATACATTTTAAAGAGTATAATGCAAAAATATTAAATATAAATATATGATCTTATTATAATTTAAAACACTTCAAGAGGAAATATATTTAAAAATAGTAATCTAAAATTGAAAATTTAATTTTCTTCTTTATTATTTTCATCTGCTTAGCTCATACGGCTACATTAAAACTGTAACTGTATAAATTAGTCTTTTATTATTATTTTTATTTACATGCAATTCATAATATACAAAGGATCATGCTACAAAAGGATGAAAATATTTGATTAATAACTGAAGCACACCACATATTTTAAAACATCTAATTTAAATACACTTAACCCATTAACGCCCAAATTATTTTATTTTGACGCACTGACATATAATTCATAAATTGGGTGTCTTTTACCATCAACATGAATATTATTATCGAATTTTATCAATACGTACCTTAGTTTTTTTTTAAAATGCTGATCTAAAAATAGATCACTGGGCGTTCGGAGGATATATTTTAGCAAATACACAACAATCATTATTACTTCAATAACGTGGTAAAATCTAGCCAAATAGATAAAAACTAATGTATTTTCTTTTAAAAAACGTTTATTTATGCAGAATTTCACAATATTACAGAATGTACTTAGTAAAGTTTAGTTATTTTAAAATAATAAAATTTCAATGTTTCTACAGTTTAGTGTGGAATTTGAAGAAACACTTCTTGCATAAAGTGGTATCGCACTTCACACAATATGTTAGGGGCCTTCCTTAGCACCCTACAAGTCTTTGAACCTTTCTCTGTCCCATATTGTGATCCCTTTTATTAAAGCGAACATCATGACTGAGATTAGCTTTTGAGAATGAAGGAAAACTGAAAGGTCGACATTTCAAAACTTTTTTTCCGATTCCCAATTTTAGATATTTTACAGCAACAGCTTTTCGAAAATCTTACATGGGCATAGAATCACCTTTATGAACATTTCTGTGCAGAATACTTGCATTAACTACAGCCATATCAGTTATTCGAGTGAATAGACACCAGTACCATATTTTACCTCTTATTCTCTCCAAAAGGAGTTTTATCTTGATTTGTCATTCTTACATTCATCTGCTTTTGAAATGGCTTGGAAATGAATATATGACTTTATTTTTAGGTAAGTATCTCTATTAAAAGAGTCCTGTACAAGACCTATCACTAAATCTTCTACATCACTCCAATAATATCTTTCACTTGAAAGAGTAAGATAGCCAAAATATATCAAAAACCCTATAAATATCTTTATATCTTCTTTAGTGATAATTAAATCATGGTCGTTTTTGACATTTTTAGCATAGAGAATAGTCTCATCCACAATTACATTATATACTTCATCAGAAAAAAGTTTTTCAAAGCAATGATGCAAGATGCATTTGCAAGATCATTTTCCATTGCCAAAATATTATTCTTATAAGTTTCCCCTAATTCCGACCATTTGGTATAATTCGGGTTTTTTTTCCAAACAATTTTTGGCTTTTCTGTTTTTAATATTTTAGGCTTCCTCTCAAACGTTGAATGTAAATCTATTTAATCCCACTCATATTTTGATATTACTTCTATTTTACCAACAATATCATTTACAAGATTTAGCATGTAACTTATCATCTATTTTTCTTCATCTGTCAGTTCATCTACATCAGTGGATATGGCAATAATATCCTCTTTAATTTGTTCAGAAAACAGATAATCAACTGCATCCTGAAAGCTATTAAATACTTTTCAACTCATATTTTCATCTAAAGGTGAAAAAACGTAATATTACCAGGGTCAGGAAAAAAAAAACGCCCGAACGCCCAGTGATCTATTTCTAGATCAGCAGTATTTTGACACTAATTTTTACTATTTATATTTGTTTTAAGATAACATCGGTTTATATTCTGATAGCTACATCTATGAAGATATTAAATCGCCAAAAAAAATTTAACTTTTGCTTATTACTTAGCTGTTTTCAGTGTTTATGCTAAGAAACGTAGAAAAACGGCGGAACGAAAGGGCGATACAAACTTTCTCTTATCGCTTTAGATCAATGATATAAACAAAACAAGAAAACCACTTTTTGGTAAACAGGTGCAGGCCTTGTCTTGCCCCCTGTGCAGTATAGAATGTGTGGGGTGGGTTTAAGGTCATCTAAAAGCGAGTTTACCAAGCCATGTTTAGCGATCTAAAAATAGATCACTGGGCGCTAATGGGTTAAATTCATACTTACTACTTACCTTATTATTATACCTTTTTTCTCAAGTCTGTCCATTCAGCCTTTAATCAATATTAACACATTGAAATATCAGTAGTGATACTTTGCCTGTAAAACGTTCTTTTCTGTACAGTAAGAGTGCTATGCGGAAACGTTGCGTTAATGCATAACCATAGTTACAAAGAATACAAATTATTCTTACTAAAAATCAAAAATTAAATAATGTAACTTAATTTACCTATAAATTTCTATTTTACGTAATACACAGGAAGTTATAGCATTTTGATTACATAAAAATCAGCATTAGGATTAAAAAATAAGTCGGAACCTTTAGAATATTTTTCAGTGAAAAATAAAATAAACCTAAAACCGTTTCCTTAATATTAAGTGAAATATTTGGGAATAAACTTTACATAATTAACCTTTGTAAATAAGATACTACTAATCTATGTAACAGTTCAACATATTTTTATATATTCGTTCAGGGTTTTATTGTCTACATTAATCAATTACATTATATTATCTGTAATAAATAACGTTGGAGATGATTAAATCTGCAAATACATATTTAAAAGTAAACGAGTGGGAGTACCTCTGCCAAACCTCAACAAAAGTTGCAGTGTCATATTTTAGTAAACTTTGACAGAATTTAATAGGGTATTAAATAGTTAAAACAAGGTCTTACTAAAAAAATATACAAATATAGAATTATCTTCTATAAATCAGTTAATTCCTTTCTTTATTTAAATAAAAAGAAATTACAATATACCAATCTAAAATATATATTAAAGCCCTCTTCAATGTTTAAAAAAAACTTTTCGTAAATTTAAAAAAAAAATTATTTTTATAGAGTAAGATAAAATAGGAAATTTTAAAAAATGCACAGAAAGTGCAAGTTAAATACACTTTAAAAATTTAAATACAATATCCAAAGAATGTATGAATAAATTTATAAATTTAATCATACCTCTATACTCACAATAAATTTAATAAATGATAATTTAAGTTCGTATATAGGCATGTGTTAAACTTAGAGATCTGATATCCAAGGTAACTTGAATGTTTCATACTACATGTGTACATTACACATATACATTAAATAAATTAATATATGAAATAGAAACGCAAACATTTACCACTAATAATGAAGTGCGAATCATTGCAGATTCTGATTTGAAAACTGTATATCAGTTATATTTAATCGATTAATTAAAATGCAATACTATTTAATGTAGTGTATGTTTATGCTCATTATACAAAGCTGTTATCTAAAAACTATTTTTTTTATCTTTACCGATAACTTTACTAATTTTTTTAAATTTCTTAGTATCACGAAAATATATGGTTTTAAAGTTAATTTATTTTTAAAAATCCCTCTATATTTCACAGTTTTACAAAAATATATAGGTTTTAAGCTATTTTATCAAAAGTAAAAATATTTTATTATCTGTTAAACTTTATTTTTCAGATTTATGATATCATTAAGTTTTAATAATGTGTTAGTACAACTTGTTATTTCTTATTGTATTATCGAGTGTGTTCCTGGGTATAATAAACACAGTAAATTATTGCAATTATCATGGTTTATTGCACTTCATCCAGTATAAAATTGTACTTTAAGTGTACATAAAATTGCAAA
>CM063498.1:135893044-135925544 GCA_032207245.1 Pardosa pseudoannulata | reverse complement strand
GGTAGGGTAATACACTGAATAATTATCATATTAATAATTATATGTGTAATAAACTACTAAAAGGAAGTCTTAAGACAGAAAATGAAATTAATATCTTACTCAAAACAATTATTACTCCATCTATATTTCATTCGTATTGCATTTTTGAACAACATTGCTATCAATACTATTATCTTTGAAAGCCAAATATTTTAGATTAATCAAGGTGTCATTTTCTACTGCATATGGCAATTCTTGCAGTTAAATGCTACAAAATAACTAGATATTTTCTCTGTTTTGTTTTCAAAAATAGGCTTTTCCCACACAATGAGTCAACTGCAATTCTCCATATAAATTGAAGGTATAGAGATATTCCTATCCAGATGGTCATTTCATGGCATTTGGAAACCCATGAATAAAATCGAATAATTTATAACAAGCACAGAAGAATTCGATAGAGTTGAAGTCCTCTTGAATATAACAATGAAAGTGCATTGGAATTTGATTTATCAAGCCCGAGTACTAATTCCTTCACAATCTAGAAAATCAAATGCATATTAGTTTTCGGTGCTCATCATAAGAGAGATATAATTTTGGTCCTTACTTCAAGTAAAAATCAAGGTGCATGTTATAAAATAAATAATTACAGTGCATTTTATTAGCATCAAAAGATTGTATTAAGACAAAAAAAATTAATATTTAAATGTAGTATATTTAAAATTTCAACCAGTTTTCAGGCGTTTGGTTTTTACCTGTTTTAATTTTAGGGAGTCACTACAAAATTTAAGTCTAATTAAATTATATATTCATAAAAATAAGATCTCTGTAGAAGCAGAAAATGATATATTAAAACAATCATTGATATTTTGATACTCTAACATAATCTTAACTTTTAATGTTCCTCGACGAAATGAGAAGCGAAGTTTAAAAAATTTAATTCATTTATATTATAAAGTTAAAAAAATGTTGAAATAATGATAGTTTTGTGAACTTTTTATCTAATAAGTTGGTTCAATTTAAAAAAAAAAATAAATGGAGTAAAGTTTTGACAATT
Source organism: Pardosa pseudoannulata (assembly GCA_032207245.1). Lineage (NCBI taxonomy): Eukaryota > Metazoa > Arthropoda > Arachnida > Araneae > Lycosidae > Pardosa > Pardosa pseudoannulata. The sequence continues at coordinate 135,924,511 of CM063498.1, read as the reverse complement.
ATAACCACAGTCAACAAGCGATGTAGTTGGTTGGTTGGTTGGTTGGGAGCACTACGGTCTACTTTTTGCTACACGAGGGCTAATGAGACCGGGACCTACTGTTTAAAGCCGATTCCGAACGGCTACGAACATCCATGCCTCAGTGGGACTCGAACCCACGAACTCAGGTTCCGAAGGTCAGTGCCCTAACCATTCGGCCATCAACAAGTAATGTAATTAAATTGTTTAGGAAATACGAAAAAATGAAAAGAAAATCCCTCTATTTTCCACAGAAAAAGTGGTTTTTACATTGAAATCTATTTTATAAAATTCAGGTTTTTCTGTACAAACTCATTTTGGTGATAATAGATGTCAATGATTTTATCACGAGTTTTATGGTTATTCTAGAGAAAAATGCTGCACGACAGGACGAAAAGGAAGAAACTAAAATAAAGGTTTTATCATGAAATTGACTTCCTTGGAAGCAGTAAACTTTTTATGTTTATTTATACGTGATTTCGAAGGAAAATCTGCTATAATAAGACTTTCCATTTGTCCATGTCATTTACAAGTTATTGGCATTTAGATTTTTTCCGACCCTTGATTAATTCAAAAGGTACTTCTCACAATGGCATTGTCTGTCTAAAATAGTGGAAGGTGACTTTTTGATCTCTTGACTCCTTTAGACTATTGTTTTCAACACGCGCACTTTGGTTGCGTCCTTTTCATCTTTGCCGTCTGCACAGAGTTTCATCCGGTTGGAGCCTTTAAAGAACCCGTCAAAGAGGTGACAAAGACAGGGCACTGTCGTCAAAATAGGGTCATATCTCCAGCTTCAGCAACGCCTTTCGACGAGGAGAAAAAATTAATCAGCAAAAGAAATGTCTAAATGAATGAAACCAATTCTGCGACCCTTTGCAAGATTTGCGTTGTAAGGTGTCAGAAATTGGTAACTGCAGTCTTTGTAAAGATAGTTTCTTTGTCAGAACTGTAACTGAAGATTGGCCTCCACTTGATTTCATGATGACAGTGCAATACTTCATCTGAAAAATAGCAATGTAATTAGAAATGTGTTGCCAAGTTGTCATACGGCACAATAAAATAATGAGCCATTATACAGTTTGAATATTTGGATATCAAGATTGAGAGATTGTTTTAAGATCAAATTTTTGCTTAAAAGTTTTCATTAACAATTTAGTAATTATATTAAAATCATGATAATATAATTATACAAACATGGTTATATAATTATATTAACATGATTTTATAATTATATCATTATTATGTAGTTATATAAGCATCATGATATAAAATATGACAAGTTGCTAGCATATGATATTGTATATATAGTGTATAAAATACTACTTTTAGCTTAATTAGGCTGCTTGGGTATTCTGGGATGATTAGCAGCTCCACGTATTTCCAGAAAAATATTGAATGAAAAGAACTTTGGCATATTATATATTAAATAATATTTATTATCTATTATGGAAAATACCACACATATTTTCATATGATTCATGTACTTGGTGTAAATCTGAACTAAACAATTACAGCAAGTAAGCTTCTATATGTATTTTTTATCTGGTTATAGCGTGTAAATTTCATATAATAGTAAATACAGTTTGCATTTTGAGAAAACTTTAAACGAGATTTTTTCACTTTTTTTTATCTGAACTTAGCGTTACTTTTTAAGTTAAAATTAAATTGATTTTAATGATTTATGCAAGTTTGTAATTTGCTGTACCTTCTGTCATTGTTAAATGATTTTTTCCTAAAACTGACAATTGATTGTTTCCTGTCATAGCCCTGCTAGTCACTTATGCTACTTAGTAAAACTGAAATTCTAAAAAGTTACCATATAATAAATCCTTAATAATTTTCATTCATAAATTCCTTTCTACTTATACACAAATATTATTATTAGTATGGTTGTATGAAATTTTCAACTTGACAATATATATTGTATAATAGCTGGTATAATAGTTGTCAGTTTCTCATTATATAATGAGAAACTGCTATTATACCAGCCGAAAACAAATATAATAAAATTTCATATTTAATGAAACTCAGGATTGCTTTTTCTATTATATTTTATTTAATTTTTAACAGAGAATTGTTACAAATAATAACTCAAAAAAAAATAAATAAAGATCTTGCAAGTTGATTTTTGTACATGGTGTTTTTTTATTGTAACTTAAACTTGTAAAAAAAAGTTTTTAACTTAACTTTGACGAACTTTTGTAAATTTACACAAGAAAAAGTAGAACTGCAATGCTTTGACTAAACCTTATAGAACATCACCGACTCATAATATGGCCACTTTTCTATTATATTTTATAATTTTTAACAGAGAAATGAACAAATAATTACTCAAAAAAAAATAAAACAAAGATCTTGCAATTATTTTTGTAATGGTGTTTTCTTATTGACAAATTGAGAAAAAAATGTTAACTTAACATTGACGAACTTTTGTAGTTAAACAAATATAATGAAATTTCACTTTAAAATTCAGGATTGCTCTATTATATGTTATTTAATTTTTAACAGAGAAGTTACAAATAATAACTCATATCAAGATCTTGCAAGTTATTTTGTACATGGTGTTTTCTTATTGTAACTTAAAGTATAAAAGTTTTTAACTTAACTTTGACGAACTTTTGTAGTAAACAAAATAAAATGAAATTTCATATTTAATGAAACAGGATTGCCTATTATATTTTATTTAATTTTTAACAGAGAATTGTTACAAATAATAATTGAAATAAATCAAGATCTTGCAAGTTTATTTTTGTACATGGTGTTTTTTTATTGTAACTTAAACTTGTAGGACAAAAAAGTTTTTAACTTAACTTTGGCGAACTTTTGTAAATTTACACAAGAAAAAAGTAGAACTGCAATGCTTTGACTAAACCTTATAGAACATCACCGACTCATAATATGGCCACTCCCCTAGTTTTTATAATGGTTCTAAAGAAATGAACAAAGAATATTTGAACAAAGATCCTTAAAATTATTAAGAAATGAACAAAGAAATTCTCATGAATATATAAGTGCGATTTAATGATTATACCTTGACAACAGAAATATCGTTTAAGAATATAACATAGTATATTGTTATCGCTTAACTCATTGCATGTGGGACACGTACTGATGATTGATACTTGAGAGCGGGACAAGTACTAGTACGTCTTCTGACGAATGATTCTTGAGCGCAAGTCACGTACCAGTATGGATTAGTGTAACAACATGGTTTGTTTGTTTGTACAAAAATAACGGTATACAGGAAAACGAAGCCGAATGTTTTTGTCTACTACATAGATTCTGGAAAAATTGAGAAAAATAAAAACCAGTTTTTATATCAGTCGATGCAGAACCACAGAACTGGAAGGTTGATTAAAAAATCAATTTAGATTTAAAATTAACTTTTTATTTATCCGTTCGAAAATGACATATATATGCATATTTATCTATTATATATATACATATATATATAATATATATATATATATATATATATATATATATATATAAAAAACTATATATATATATACATATATATATACATATATATATATACATACATAATATATATAAAATATATATAATATATATATATATATATATAATATATATATATATACATACATACATATATATATATACATATATATATATATATACATATATATATATATATATATATATATATATATATATATATATATATATATATATTATATATATATACATATATATATATACATATATATAAATATATATATATAACATATATATATATACATACATATATATATATATATATATATAAATATATATATATATCATATATATTATATATATATATATATATATATATAATATAATACATATATATATATATATATATATATATATATATATATATATATTATATATATATATATATATATCTATATATATGTACATATATATATATATATATATATATATGCATTTATATATATATATATATATATATATATATATATTTGTTTATTTGTCTATTTATATTTCAATATAAAACACGAAAAGTTGGTTAAAAAATTAAATAATTTTCAATCTCTTAAGATTTAACTGAATAACTAAATTTACGCTCAAAACGCCTGTTTCCGGTACAATTCCTCTACGAAATGTAAACGCACACAATGTGTTAATTTGTAAATATCATGTAATAGAAGGATATGGTCTCAAAATGATCCTAATACTGTAATACCATACAGCATGTAAAGTTTAATGGGAGTATTAATTTCAAGTCACAAATTTTTCAAATTGCAAAACATGAAAATATTTGAATACCATCTAATGCGGGATAATGTTTCTGTTCTTATTTAATCCCAGAAAATCTCTACACTCTTCACGGAAGAAAAACTTCTTCGTTTAAAACACTTTTACCTTCTTTCACGAATAATGAACGGCTTAAAAAACTTTGTACTTTGAGAAAAGCTCTTTTATTCCTGCAAAACCAAAAAAAAATGCAATTTTTAGATATACTAAAAGAGACATTTTAGCGTCACTCTAGCGTGCAATATTTATATGGGAAGGATGTTCATTTTATGTTTTATAATTACACTCTTTTTTAATATCTAAGACATTGCTGATGAATGTCTTTTAATCTATGACATGGAGTTAAATAGTAAAAGACGTTTTGTCAGTAAGACTGATTTTTGAGGTTTATGTTAAAAAGCAGTTTCTATTTTTCGTCCTGTATTTTTATGCAATGAATAATAATCTAGAGGTTTTTAGTTGTCTAAGGACTTCAAGTAATTACAAGTAAAGAAATCATAGGAAAATATTTTAATACACTCTCTTAGAAGCTGATTTTCATAAGTTAATCGAAAAAGTGATTTCATGGTAAGTTTTATTACTGTTCCTAATGTCACTAGTGCTTGTGGTTTGGAGCGCTACGGTCCAATTTTTGCAACACGAGGGCTAGTGATACCGGGACCTACTGTTTAAAGCCGATTCCGAACGGCTACGGATATCCATGTCACTATGGGATTCGAACCCACGAACTCCGGTTTTGAAGTCCAGCACCCTAACCATTCAGCCCTCGTTTGGCACACTAGTGCTTGTGAGCTAGAGTCATCTCGATTTAAAGCGTCTTTTATCTTGACACATTGTGTATGGTTACATTTCACAGCGGAAATGTACAGGGTGCGTGCGTTTTATGCTTAAATTTAGTTATTCAGTTAAACCTCAATAGATCAAGAAATATTTAGTTTTACATCAGTCGCATCGACTGATGTAAAACTAAATATTTCTTGATGTATTGAGAAATTTGTGTTTTTTTCTAAATTTTTCCAGAATCTATGTAGTATACAAGGACGTTCGTTTTCATTTTCCTCTATATACCGTTATATTTATACCCATTAAAGAAACCATTATTTTACACTAAATGCTATAACGTGACCCAGGCTAATAAAATCGTTAAAAAACGTACTAGTACGTGTCAAAATACAATTTGTTAAGAAACACCTGTAGGGTTAAAGAAATTAATAATTGACTGTGTTTGAGTACCATTTGGGAACTGCAAAAATGTTTGTTAAAAATTATTTCACCGAAAACACCATATAAAAATTGAAAGAAAAAAAAATTTTTAAATCATTTAAAAAAAGTTTACATTTGCATACATTATGATTATTTTTTGTTGCAATGAAAAATTTATCAAATTAAAACAAATTATTTTCTAAATGTCTATAAGTATATTTACAGACTAATAAATATCTATTGTTTAATATACTTTGAAAATTAAAATTTGCTCATTTTGTTTTTTTATACATAAAACTTACTAAATAAATTCAATATGATTCAAAATTGCATTAACGTTATCGGAAGTCTTTAGAGGAGTATGAAGGCAAACATATTGAGAGTGTAACAGATAATTCTCAGCCAAAAAACAACCCATTTATTTACCTGCCACATAAGGTAATTTACAATTCTGGAAATTTAAAACTTTTACTAATCTCGTCATATGAGGGCTATATGATAGTTTATTAAAGTAAAAATTGTAATAATTATTAAAGTAAAAAAAATAACGTCTATTTCATTTATCCTATATGAAAACTGTTAGAGAAAGCTAACCGTTTTGGTTTTATAAATAAATCAATATTTTTTTTTACTTAAACACATTATTTACAGTTAAAGGATACTTTAACTCAAAAGCTTGTCCTAGATCAAATATGACCCACGATACTATCTTACATACTGCAGACGCCTGAATTAAATACCGTTGTTTAAACAGTCTCGCGCCTCGAACTCAAAACTCTCCGAATATCTTTTCGCATTTTCCGACTGAAACACTATGACTAAATGATTTTTTTTAACCTCTATGTTAGATTGCAAAAGTTAGAAGCTAACTTGTATTCAAGATGTCATAATATATTTTTCATTTACAAATGTAATTAATAAGATAAGGTTTAAAAAATATATATAAATTAAAATATCTAATCAAAACATTTATACTTGAAGGCTGTTAAAAGATTTTCAAATTTAGCAGAAGAGTTTTGTATAAAAGAATGTTGTACTAATCATACTCATTAAGAATAATAAATAATTAATGAGAAATCTACAACTATAATATGAAATAGATTTTTTACAATAAAATCTTTAGTAAAGAACGTATTTTAATGCCCATATTCATTTATTTATCTTTCTTTTTGTATTTTGCATAGAAAATAATATTTTTAGAAAACCATGCAACTTGAAACAAAGCTAATAAAAATAATTATAATTTCGTTGCTATTTTATCTAATATAGGTGAACATAAAATGCATATAGTGACTAATATATATATACATTAACACATATATGTATAAGAACATATGCATTGATTTTCAATAAAAATTCCATTAATGAAATTAATTTTCATTTTTAAACATTAATTATTCAATAGAGTTAATTATCTTTTAATATTAATTAGGAGTATAGACAAATAAACCTCAGAAAGTCTATGTTTTATAATTATTTGATAAGCTTTTAAACATTAATTAATCTTTGAGTGAAGTGAAACTATTTATATTACAGTATTTCATAGTGGTATTGACAAATAAACCTTTTAGAAGGTCTATTTAAACATTTTTTCATAAATAACAGATTTTATGTGGTAGGAAAGTGAATATTAAACCACCTAAGTTATAATACATATAATACAATAAAATACAAAACACTTCATGTTATCTATCTTTCATGAAATATTACTTTTCATTCTAGGTAAAACGAGTTTAAGTGTCAGGAAAAAACGTTACAACTTTTTTTTTCTGTAAATTATTTGATAAGTTTTTAAACATCAATTAATCTTTAAGTGCAGTGGAACTAATTCTCTTACAATATTTGTTAGTGGTATTGGCAAATAAACCTTTTAAAAGGTCTATTTAAATATTTTTCCCAAATAACAGGTTTTATGTGGTAGAAAAGTGAATATTAAATGACCTAAGTTATAATACATATAATACAATAAAATACAAAACACTTCATTTTATCTATCTTTCATTAAATATTACTTTTCATTCTCGGCAAAACGAGTTTAAGTGTCAGGAGAAAAAAACGTTACAACTTTTTTTCTCTGTACCGAATTAATAAAAAAACACCATGATACTTAACCGAGAGAAAATCTTATTCACCTGAAAGATATATATGTACTCCGGGCAAAAATCTAATACGGCTCATTAATTTATTACAGGCAGGTAAAGGATTAACATCACAAAATGAACGAAAACTAGAGAAACGGACGATAGTGTTCATGAATATTAGAGATTAACCGCCGCGGAACAAGATTTTTTGTATTAAATGTTAACGAAATTTTCGCGTGACATTCCCGACTCCTCGTATCTGTAGGATGGTCAAACTGCATGAAGACACGGGAGGTATCACTCATATATTTAACAGTGGATATTACGGATTCAGCTTTCGGCTAAGTTATTTCTTTTTTTTTATTTCTCGACCTCTCATACTGACTGTTTTCTATTTCATGGTGTGAAAATCTTGTACGATATATCTGGAATTATATATAATTAGTATGTAAGCATGGAAAAAAGTTGTTGCATTCGTGTTACCTTGGTATTAACATGCATTTCAGCTGGACCATTTGCCAGTGATACGACTTAGAAACAACTTTAAGAAGTAAAATTTAATTATTAATTAGCTAATGTCTTTGAAAAGTTTCTTCCAGTTTCACCGGATAATTTCTGTCTTTATGTCTTTTTTGAGTTTCGCAAAAGGCATGTATTATTTAGACGTCGTTCTATGATGTGGGAAAGGAAATGTTTTGGAGAATTTTGGAACATGTTATTAAAACTTTGAATTGATATATTATTTTTTGCACGAGTCTGGAAAACGTTGCATTTGCAAGCGTGAAGTGATTTTTTTTCCTACAATCATAATTTTGATGTTTGTGTGGTAAGAAATAATTATTAAATAAAAAGTGACAGGTTATATTTATCTGAAATAGGTTGTTCGAAATTTTTCTTAGCTTGAAATGGAATATAATACACAATATTGCCACGTAAGGCTTAAGGTGAAACACAATAACACACACAGGAAGTAGAGCTAATATAATTTATTAACTCAACTCAAAGAGCGAAGTACAATTGCAAGCTCTTCACAACTTTGAACCGTGATTGAGATATCTTTGGCTTTTATAGCAGCAGTGAAAGTTCCAGAAATCTGTCTGAGAAGGCGATGAAAGTTTCGCAGGGAAATGGTGAATATTCTAGAATACTTTTCTGGCAAACTGAAGAAAGATACAGAATCTCCTTGAACACGAAATAAAGTAGAACATAAATAAAGGAAGTAAATAAATATTTACACATAGGAAGTTTAAAACCACATCGTCACCGCCGGGTTTCGAACTCAGGACCTCTCCAAGGTCAAGGTAATTGGGTTTAACGGAGTACCTAGCGAAGTGAAAGGTCTTCACTTTAACCTCCGAACGTAAGCAGATCAAAACAAAAATTTAGACCTTAATGCAAAGCTCAGGACCTCTGTTTTATAAGAACAGAGGGATGAACATTCGGCTATGGAGACTTTAATGCCTCCTTTCAATGGGTCTATATTATTTATAATTTCAATTTGATGTATTATTCCATACAAAAGTTTCTCTAATGAGAAGTACTTGTATTTCAGCTATATTTAATTTCGCCTTGCATTTACTTTGCAATTTTAACAACACAATCCGTGTAAAGGTCTTATCATACGTCAACAAATATACGTTGAAAAAAACTTATTTAATTTGAGATTCCTTTCCCAATGAAATAAAGGCATGTTTTTTTGCTATTATACGTAAAATTCCCATATTCTTGATCACCAAAAATGAATTATAAACTATGTCCTTTTCATTTTTAAAGTGTACTATTTGACGTCAGACAAGCCCCTAATGCAAACTAGCAATACAGATTATCAATAACTGATAAACGCTGTGTATAGATTTTTTACAAATGGTATCTATGTATATATAAAGGATACTCGGGCTGGTTGTAGCAGAATGTAAATATATGATTAAAAAATCATTAATAAGTAATTAAACTTTAAATTTAATTTATAACAGAAAAAAAATTGTACTTTGCTATTTTGTTGCATTAATACTTATAGTTTCACTGATACATCTGTAGTTAGTAGTAAATAGATTTCTTGTATGAACTTCATTTTGTGTCATTTAATAATTTTCTTTTAAATGTTATTTTCAGTTTGGGGCGAAACATTCGTAATTCTATACAAACTTCATTAAAATGCTAAAGAGTATAATTCAAGTAAATGATTTAATATTTAAACGTTTTGGAAAACGACAATATTTTTACGCTTATCGATATATAACATATATATATATATATATATATATATATATATATATATATATATATATATATATATATATATATATATATATATATATATATATATATATATATATATATATATATATATATATATACATATACATATATAATTAATAAGCTTTCAGGATAATCCTCTCAGTTGGAAACATTTTGGAAGAATTTGCTGAGTTTGCAAACAGATAAGATCAATGAGTGCGTGGACATGGAGTGGTCAACACCTTTTTCACACTTAGAAAGGAAAATGAAAATGGTGCAAGTTGTTTTCAAATAGAACTACGAGTTTATAAACCTATTATTATCAAAAAAGAATCTTTTCCATTCGCCTTAACACTAAAACACGATATATATATGTTTGAGTGTGTGTGTATGTATGAATATGTTTATATATATATATATATATATATATAGTTTGAGTGTGTGTGTATGTATGAATATGTATATATATATATATATATATATATATATAGCGATTATATATACATATAAAATCGCTTAATATAAAATGTTCTTTCCATGCTTCAATGCAATAAAATATAATTCAACAGTAACACTACATAAATTAAGGAATTTTTTCTTGCATAAATACTGTTATTTTTCATAGTACAGACCATTTCGTAGGTTATTTTGTTAAAACCTAATATGTTATACTTTTTATAGAATTTACAGAGAATTAGGATTAGCAAAAGTAAAATTACATTATAATCCTTAAAATTGTAGTTCATAGTGCTGAATATTAAATAAAAACTGAGAAAAATTATATATACACCACTTTTAAACTGACTAGCACATTTCAAAATTAAATTCCTCATACCGAAAAAAAAATTTCATTTTCAAACAAGCAAAAAGTTAATACTCTACATTTTTAAAACATAAAAGCAAGAGGGGGGAAAGAATGATTCATATATTTGCAGTAAAACGCAATTTAATTTCTCTAATACTTTCTTCCGATTAGCTAAAATTCTTTACACAACTATGTCTTTGAAATTTTTTTTCTTTCAACATAAAAAAGCTGAGTTTTTTTCAGTGGGCTTTTCAGCTAATTTTTACTTTTCCTGTTATTTTTTTTCCCTCAAGAAATGGAGCGTAGTGCTGTAAGCGGATTTTGAGGTTCTTTTTACAATGTTTCTGAATCAGTAAAAATGAGAGATAAATTCTTTACTTTAAAATGTATACGATACAGGAAAATTGTATGAGGCTAGAATTATTTTACTTTTGGTTGTGTGGAAAAGACGCCGCGGGAAATTTTTACTCTTACTTAGGTAGATTCAGAAGAGTTCATTACTAAACTTTTAATCTTATACATTTTGTATGACTTTCAAAGTTATTTCCAAAGGCTTCAATTCGGAAATTCTTTTAAGTCTAACTTTACACAATAGACATCACACACAAAAGAATTACGTTATTTATGACGGGAAAAAAATAAAACAATTTTTATAAGCAAAAATATATTTCGGATCAATGAAAAAATACTTTGGTGAGATAAGATAATTTTAAAAGTATGAAAAATTCTTACAAAAACGCTCATTGATGTGTTTATAGATAATAGCATAAATAAACTAAAATCCACTTGATACAGGGCCACATATTTTGAAACACAATGATCTGAATAAGATTTTTCCTTAGTGCGAGAGATCAGTGACTTACGAAGAGGGGATATATAAAAGTTAAATATAAATCCAATTATTTATTTCTCAATCATTTTTCATAACTTAGTCATGGTGATTCAGTCCGGATGTTAGTCGATCTCATAACCAGAGTGTTTTCAGTTCAAAACTCGAGTTGGCCAAAAATCCTCTGTAATCAGAGATTTCATTAATGGCTGCTAGGGCATGTAAGTTTGGTCAGAAAATCGTTCAAGTTCAAACGATACCTCTATAAATAACAGAGCAAGCCTTAGCTCAGCTAAGGCTTTGTCTAAACTAAGCTAACCAAGTCTAAGCTTCAGAACCTAAGGGGGTCGGTCCTCTATTTCAGGAGTCTCCAAACTTTCCAGCATTAGGGCCATACTGATTACTCCAATAAGTTCCGAGGGCCAAAACCATATTATCATTGTTGCCGGTGGTAAAAAGTGAAATAGTCCACTGATGAAAAAAAAAGTCCGAAAAAGTACGCAACGTTTAAAAAAGGTTTAAACTTTTAATAATTGGTACAAGTAAAATTAGTCCATAACTACAAACTATTGTGAGTGGAAAATCTCAATTACATAAATCTCATTAGTATTTCATATGTCATTATGCTTGTTATAAGTTATGTTTTTATTTAAAATGTATAAAATGTTAGTTGGATTCATTTCAATAATTTGTTAGTTATTATATACTGAAGTTAAATTTTCTGCATATTATACATGTCTTTACTCATTACAATTCTGTGTTTCTTTATCTAACTTATCACAAAAACAATAACAATATGCCTACAACAATGTTATGAGTAGTTAGCCCCTGACCATATCAATGTAGATGTTATATTAATAATTATTCAACATAAAATTACAGCACTTCAGTAAACTAAATTTAATTTGCTATAAAAAATATGTACTCTAAAAGGAGTTTTCAAGTATGCTAGCTCTCCGCGGGCCGGACAAAATCTGTCCGCTGGCCAGATGTGGCCCTCGGGCCGTAGTTTGGAGACCCCTGCTCTATTTGGTCGCAGATTCTAAATTACAAACACCCGGAAGGGGTATTTTACTCGTGTTCGTAGAATTAAGCTATATGTGCTCTATGGTTGGTGTTAAATTAGTAAGAGCTTCGCAGCTGTATTTGGCATAAGGATATCTTTCTGTATTGCCTGCTTTATTTTAAAGAAAATATCATAGCTTTAGGTTAGTCTTCAGAAAGAAAACAGAAGGTTTTTTTTATAAAACTCTATAAAAATATTTTTAATATATAAAGAAACATATTTAGAAAAGTTTTCAGTTGTAGCAACTACGAACTATAAATATCATGAAACTCCAGATACTAACAAGGAATTAAAAAAGTTCTCTAGAATAAATACTCATTTTAACAAATGTGTTTTCATAATCAAGCAAATTTTATTGCCTAAATTAGTATACATTTTTATATCCTATGTACAAAAATATAACTCTAAGAAAATAAAGAAAATTCAATAACAGATCAAAAGTACATATGAAAAAGATCGAAACAAGACTATTGTAAAATATCTAAACCAATGATATTGTTTCCAATCTTCCATTATGTTACAGAGACACAAATAGGTGGCAACAAACTTCTTTATTAAAGCTGCATTTTGCACAGATGTCTTAAACAATTACAGTAATTAGTAAAAAGAAGCTTACACATTTTATTACACCACAGAGAAATATTTTAAAAAATTTTCTCCAACCACATTTCCTCTCTTCTCACTGACACCTAAGTGCCTTTTTTGAAATGTATTTTAATTAAAGTTTGTGATTCTATTATCAGTTTATGAATAAAACAAACTAATGAAGGGTTTTCAGTTTTCTCATTAAATATGTATACATATTTATATGCAATACTTATATGCATGCATACATATAAACAGACTTTGGCACCCACCGACTTATAATTCACTTTCAATATGGTTGGTCTTTGGGACTACCCACACCTGTTGTAAATATGGACACATATTTTAAAAGCTTTAGTAAAAGTAAAAATAATAATTGAAATTTAATCAAAACAACTAAACAATCGGAAAGTAAATACTATGCATAATCACTATAACATATGCTTTGTTTTCTTTGGAAAACTGTGTAAAAAAACGGAATATAATATTACATATATTTTACATAAAACTGCCAAATCACACACGTTACATTTTTACAGTTTAGTTACTTACTATTTGAGCAGTAACTTTAAAGAGTACAATGCATAAAAAAGTAATTTCCTGGGATTAAACGACATAAGCCTGCAGATTATTTATTAACAAAATTTTAAAAACATCAGTAATACAAAAGGTTTTAAAAACAATCATGAAAGATCTATTTCAATCATTAATGACTCAAACACTCGGAAGTTACAATGTGTAATAAAATGCGTAATAAATACTTTTATAGTTAAAAATAACCTAGCTGATATGTATTAAGATGTAATGGCATATTTTAGATATTTCCAGTGATGAAACTTCTGGTATATGTAATCAAGCTATAGTCAAAGGATAAATTGTAATTTATTCTCCCCTTACATATAAATAAGAAGTCTTGTTTAGCCGAACGTAATCCCAGTTGAAATGGTTCTCGATAATTGTGTATGCTGCAATCAGTAAATTCAATCTACAATTTTGTTGGTGTAAGAAAAAACATGCCTTAAGGAAAATATAGTTCACAGGATTTATTTAATCTTTTGTATTTATAATTATAATTAATAAATAGTTATAAAACCATTATTTAAAGAAAAGGTAAGAATAATTTTAGAAAATTATTAAGTTTATAATACAAAATATTTTGTCTCTTTCATTGGGGTAGAATTACATTTCATTTAATAAAAATAAATAATCTGTAAAAATCAAGTATGTATCATAACAACTGTATTTTCTTTACAAATCTAATGATTAGAAGACGTATAAAAGTGTTTCATTACATATTTGCGTAAAAAAAAATAATTTACATATAAAATTACTAGATTTATAAAGAAATCAATTCAGGATTTATACGCTTTAAACTTTTGAAAACGTATTTTCAGTTTCATGCTATAACTAATGGATATAACTGTTATAAAAGTGGTTCAGAATATAATCAGATTTTAACTGTGTATCTGTAAAGAAATAATTTATGAAGACGTTGTAGAATATCTATACACATTTCTTCATAATATAATAAAACAAAAAAAACTGAATTTTTAAGAAAGTTTTTTTTTAATCCAATAGAATCAATAATAAGCTCAAGACAATTAAAACAGTATGGCAAAAATTTTATAAATACGATAAATTATGTGATATGTGCGAAAGAAAACCAGCACAAAAGTTAAAAGAACCCGAAAATTAATTTAGGTAAGATCATTTGCAAAACTTAAATAAAATTGGACATATTTTTAGAGGCGATTTTATTATATTCAAAAATGAGAGTATACGTTTTCTATGAATTTAAGCACTACGTTTAGATTAAATAAAATATTAAACAAAAAAAAAACCTCTATATTTAAGTAGGAACTTAGGTAAATTTTAGTTAAAAGTATCCTATAAATTCTCAATACCACCTCGTGGTTTTAGTCAGTTTAAATTATGCATTTAAAAAAAAACTTTATAAGCTTCTTGATATCTACCTTAATACGAAATATTTTGAATATTATACTCTTAATAAGAAATGGCTTGTTGAATTAAAAATTTAAAAAGTAATTTTGGGATTTATATTATCAATAAAGCGTCTGGCAGTTACGCAATTATTTGTAAAACTTTCTACAGCAATATTATTTAAAATGATCTAAATTGCAAATATGCATTTAAATACTACAAAACAGTATTGTTAAAAAAGTGTTTTAGCTTTTCATAAAAGTTAAAATATGAAATACTAACTTTAATAATTTCAATTTTTTATATTTTATTTCAAACTTTTCTAAAAACCAATAAAGTTTTGATTTACTTTCTGCACAGTGAGATCTATCGTTAAGAAAGACAAAAAATTTGATAATTTGCTTAGAAACTTTACAATATTTTGCAATTAAAATTTAAAGAGCCAATGTGATTTAGGATTATTGACAATAGCAAAGACATACTGAATATAACTAAAAACTTAGAAATCAGTAGATCTCTGTCTCATTTTTTTGAAAACCTATTCAACAATATAACACTCAACGAACTAAAATATACCATTTCTTTTATTTTCTTCTATTTTTAATGTTATTCTTACCTTATTTTTCATCATGAGGTAAAATACGTCAAAAATATGAGATTTTTTTTCACATATTTTAAAGTACTATATTCATATATTTTAAAGCAGATTTTCTTATATATATTTGAAACTTAACACTCCATAAACAAGAAATATATATATATATATACTTTTATAGTATTTTAACATACTCCAATATATATATATATATATATATATATATTTATTGTATAATATAAATTTTGTTATTGTAACTTTATTTCTTGCTAAAATAAATTATTAATTACAATTATAACATTTATTGAACCGTATAATTATAACCTTTTCTTATAGATGAATATCGAAAAGTATTTCTTAGAAAGATCAGTGTATGTTTATCTTGTATGTTACTAAGATAAATATATCTAAACTCTTATTATGTAGCTTATTTAATAAATACGAATGACATGCATAATTATAGTTAAACAGTCTAATTAAGGAAAGATACATAAGTATATTAAATTTTATAGCAAAATGTTATAATATTATTACAGAAAATTCTCCGTTTGGTACGATGAAAATGTAAAAGTTTATAGTATTTTAACATACTCCAATCAATATATATATATATATATATATATATATATATATATATATATATATATATATATATATATATATAATATATATATATATATATATATATAATATATATATATATATATATATATATATATATATATATATATATATATATATATATATATATATATATATATATATATATATATATATATATATATATATGTATATATATGTATATATATTATATATATATATATATATATATATATATATATATATATATATATATATATATATATATATATATATATATATATATATATATATATATATATATATATATATATATATATATATATATATATATATATATATATATATATATATATATATATATATATATATATATATATATATATATATATATATATATATGTATATATATATGTATATATATATATATATATATATATATATATATATATATATATATATATATATATATATATATATATATATATGTATATATATATATATATATATATATATATATATATATATATATATATATATATATATATATATATATATATATATATATATATATATATATATATATATATATATATATATATATATATATATATATATATATATATATATATATATATATATATATATATATATATATATATATATATATATATATATATATATATATAATATATATATATATATATATATATATATATATATATATATATATATATATATATATATATATATAGTATATATATATATATATATATATATATATATATATATATATTTTCTATATATATATATATATATATATATATATATATATATATATATATATATATATATATATATATACTTAAAATACTATAAAAATCTTAAAAATAGCTAATAATAATTTTTCTTTTTCTATTTTATTCTAAACTTTTCTAAAAACCCGATGAAATTTAGATTTACTTTCTGCACAGTGAGATTCTACCATTAAGAAAGACAACAAATGTGCTTAGAAAAAATTACAATGTTTTGCAATTAAACTTTGAAGAGAAACGGTACTTTAGGATTATTGACAATAGCAAAGACGTAGTGAATATAATTAAGAACTTAGAAGTTCGTAGAACTCAGTCGCATTTTTTTTTAGTACCTATTCAAGAGTATACTATCCAAGGAACTAAAATATAACATTTCTGTTATTTTATTCTATTTTTAATGCTATTCTCGTCTTATTCATCATCAAGAAAATATGTCTAAAATATGAGATTTTATTTCATATATTTTAAAGCACTTACAGATTTTCTTACATATATATGAAACTTGATACTCTATAAGCAAGAAATATACATATTGGAGTATATTGATATACTTTAAGAGTCTTAAAAATAACTACAAATAGTTTCTCTTTTTTATATTTTATTCTAAACTTTTCTAAACACCCAATAAAATTTAGATTTATTTTCTGCATAGTGAGATCTATCGTTAAGAAAGACAAAAAATTTGAAAATGTGTATAGAAAATTTTAAGATATTTTGCAATTAAAATTTAAAGAGCATTGGTGTTTTAGGGCTATTGACATTAGCAAAGACGTAGTGAATATAATTAAGAACTTAGAAATCAGTAGAACGCAGTCTCATTTTTTTTAAATTATTCAAAATTATACCACTCAATGAACTAAAATATACCATTTCTGTTATTTTCTTCCATTTTTAATGCTATTCTTATTTTTCATCATGAAGAAAAATAAGTTAAAAATATGAGATTTTCTTTCATATATTTTAAAGCATTTACAGATTTTCTAACATATATATGAAACTTGATACTCTATAAGCAAGAAATATACATATTGGAGTATGTTAATATTGTCACGCAGATTCGAATGAACACACCGTTTAACTTAACAGATGAATTTATTGAAGCTAAGTAGCAACTTGCAACTTTACAAGATTGGGAACTTGCCTACAACTAGTGGGTATCAGCTTTTATACCCGAACAGAATATTCGAGAAATAACTAATTTACATATTAAAGAAAGATCTAGAATATTCAAGAACATAAGGAAACAATAAATAACATTTTAAAATTAAAAATCCGTACTTTGGATAAACTGTCATGGCAAGCATCGAACTCACAATCTTCGAGTCTGGATTGCGTGCTTTGTCCATTCGGCCACTGAGCTCGTAGGTTAAGCTTCTTTATGCGGCAATATACTATAAGAGTCTTAAAAATAACTATAAATAATTTCTCAATTTTTATATTTTATACTAAACTTTTCTAGAAACCCAATAAAATTTATACTTACTTTCTGCATAATGAGATCTATCGTTAAGAAAGAAAAAAAAATTGAAAATATTCTTAGAAAACTTTAAAATAGTTTTCAATTAAAATTTAAAGAGCATTGGTGTTTTAGGACTATTGACAATAGCATAAACACACTGAATATAATTAAGAACTTAGAAATCACTAGAACGCAGTCTCATTTTTTTGAAAATTATTCAACAATATACCATTCAATGAACTAAAATATACTATTTTTCTTATTTTCTTTTATTTTAATGCTATTCTTATCTTATTATTCATCATGAGGAGAAATATGTCTAAAATATGAGATTTCTTTCATATATTTTAAAGCACTTACAGATTTTCTTACACATATATAAAACTTGATACTCTATAAGCAAGAAATATACATATTGGACTATATTGATATACTTTAAGAGTCTTAAAAATAACTACAAATAATTTCTCTTTTTTATATTTTATTCTAAACTTTTCTAAACACCCAATAAAATTTAGATTTACTTTCTGCACAGTGAAATCTACTGTTAAGAAAGAGAAAACTTTCAAGATGTGGTTAGGAAACTTTACAATATTTTGCAATTAAAATTTAAAGACCAACGATGCTTTAAGATTATTCACAATAAGAAAGACGTAGTGAATATATTTATAAACTTAGAAATCAGTAGAACGCAGTCTTATTTTTTTGAAAACCTGTTCAACAGTATACTAATCTATGAACTAACATATACCATTTCTGTTATTTTATTCTATTTTTTATTCTATTTTTGTCTTATTATTCATCACGAGGAAAAATATTAGTAAAATATGAGATTTATTTCGTATTTATTAAAGCAATGACAGATTTTCTTACATATATATGAAATTTAATACTCTATAAGCAAGATATATACATATTGGAGTATGTTAAAATGCTATAAGAGTCTTAAAAATAACTATAATTAATCGTTGAGAAAGGTAATTTATAATTCTGTTTGAATTCATAAATATTATATTTTTTATGTTAATATTTTCTGTGTAACTCGATTCACTCTATATTTTTTTCATTAATCTAGTTGTATTTGCGGATAATTAATTTATGACTAAGTAATATTCAAGTAAAAATTATGTTTCTATTTTATTTTTAACTACGTTGAATCCGTGAATTCCAAAAATACCCATTTTTCATTTTTGACAAACTTGGTAAAAAAGCAAAATTCATTTATTTGAACTTTTCCATTTTTTATTTTTTAAAACTCGAATTAGCAGTTACATTAAAAGACTTTCTATGAAACCTCATTTAAAATTTTTTTCTTCTTTGTTGGCAACATGCTAATACAACACAATACCACACAAAAAACAAATACACTTGAATCGCTACATTTTGATCCCATTTATTTACAAAAACGATAAAAATATTTCTTGTCACAACGTCTGTAAACTACTAGAGTTTTTTAAGAACATACTCAAAATTTTCATGTACCTATTTTTTACAATAAACCGACAATTACTCATGTACCCACAAAATACGTGTTAATGATAATGCAAGAAAAATAAACAAATTACTCTAGGGCTAGTTTTTTTTTCGTAGCATATGAATCTACATGCAACAAAAATGGAACCTTGTAACATATATTTATGGAACCAATAATTGCTTGAATATCGACTTCTTTCCAGCTTTCTTTTTAAATAAATGTATTTTTATTTTACATATTTAATGATCGTTATTTTGTTTCGTTGCCTTAACATTGTTAAAACTGTTTTTCAATAATTAAAGACACGATGTTCTCTTGTAATCTGAAACGTAAAGACATACCACTTAAGAGAAAGTATAGATATATATTAAAAAAAAAGATCGGACATCCCAAAAACACAATTTTTAATGACTACTATCGTTGAAACAAATCCTTTCTAACTAATAACGATAACTCTGCACGTCATCCCTATTTTCTTTATTTGTACTTTTCTTTATTTTATGTATTTTCTGTCCTCGAAGGTATCGTGTAACGATATTTGATATATAGTGTTTGGTATTGCTTCATTACTGTTTGAGTAGGAATAGAAAGAATGTAGGCTCATAAAAGAAAGAAAGATAAAGAACAAGCAGAGACTCTGGGAAATGAAATACTTTGGGTGTGTGATACACATTTTTATGTAGACACAAAAATATCCGGAAGTAATCTTTTCTCTTCACAGTTCAGCCTTCTGTAAGCAATTAAGTCAAACAGAAAATAATGTTAATTGAATGAGAGGGAAAAACTAATAAAAACTAATTCAATTCCCTTAAGAGGTTATAGTTACTTTTGAAATGAAAACTCTTCTTTATATCAGTCGAACTTTAATTCGATATAAAATAAAAACTGTTTCTTTGTTTAGAATAAAAATTTCGTTGAAGTTAACGAAATGAATTTTAGAGTACCAAAAATTAATTTAAAACTAAAAGTTTGTGTATAACTACCATGATGAGTAAAAAGTTATATGTTTAGAGAGGAAAGATAAAGAGTATAGAATTAAAATTTTGTAAATAAATAAATAAAATTAAATTTTAAATTTCAAAAAGATATTAAACGTTATCAAATTGTTATAACATTTTCAAAGATATTTTTATATATATAATTAATTTTGAAATGTAGACAGCATTAAAGACATGTATTTACAAAGTTTTTTCTCTTATAAATATTTTAATCTATAGATAAACACAAACTCTGTATAAAACACTTTTATAAATAACAACTATTTTTAATAAATAACAAACCAGTAAGAGTTTATGTTTGAAATGTCACCTAATATTTTATTAAAATAATTATGCCTACATATACAATGGCTATAATAATTTCTAATAAGATAGGGTCTTAGAGATATATATGTATATAAATAAATAAATAAATATATATATATATATATATATATATATATATATATATATATATATATATATATATATATATATATGTTACTGTGAATGCCCGAAATTGGAGAATGTCGACATTCACCGGTGAATGTCGACATACACCAAATACCTCGGTGAATATTTGATTATATTCTTACATATTCGGACTATCACCGGTGTATGTCGACAATCCGCCTGCATTGATGGTGAATGTTGAAAAAAATAGTTTTGTTACGTTTTTAAATCATACTTTATTATTAAAACATATATTGATATATATTAAAATAGCACTTATCATGAAGGAATACTCCAATGACTCTGCATCCATTCCAAAGGAAAATATAGAAGAGCTTCAACCTATTACGCCTTCTATCAAGCCATGACTAAACATCAGAAGTTTATTTCTATTAAAAAAGCGGCCGCAAAAGATAATCTTCTAATGCATGCAACTAAAATGTTACAAAAATCAAAAAGAAAATTTCCTCCTGCTCAAATGGATGACACTGTGTGAATACAAGTCCCTGATGTCGACCGTGGTACAGATGCCCGAAATGTATTGGTGGTTGTTGGAATAGAAGATTCCTATTTTGATAAATAAGTAAAAAAACATGGTACGCTCAAACAGCTTTATACCCGTAATCAGTTTATATTTTGTAAAGAAAAGTTATTCTCCATAGATGAGATTTCTTCTCAAGAAATGTCGCTCTGAGAGAAGTCGCTGAAGCTAATTCGAGATGTGGATGGCATGTCTATAAACGTTGTCATTGCAAAAAGAAATGTTTAGTTACTAAATGCCATTAATAAATGTAAGGGACTCTTGTGCAATTCAAATTGCTATAATAGTATAAATTGGCGCAACAAATAAGATAATATAACGTCAATCACATAATTAAGTTAATTATTGGTATTATTTTCTGTTCTAAGAGTATTCGGTTTGTTTTATATTCAACAGTTACATGTGTATTACTATAAATTTGACTGTATTATGAAGAAGAAAAATATAATATCCGACATGTTCAACATCCAATATTAGTGCATGGTGAATGTCGACATTTACCAGTGTAAGTCAGAAATAAGGGTATTTAGCAAATATTTCGGACATACACCAAACGACTACGTGAATGTTGACATTCACCGGTGAAAGTCGACATTCTCCAGATTTCGGTCTTTCACAGTAACATATATATATATATATATATATATATATATATATATATATATATATATACATATATATATATATATATATATATATATATACATATATATATATATATATATATATATATATATATATATATATATATATATATATATATATATATATATATATATATATATATATATATAATATATATATATATATATATATATATATATATATATATATATATATATATATATATATATATATATATATATATATATATATATATATATATATATATATATATATATATATATATATATATATATATATATATATATATATATATATATATATATATATATATATATATATATATATATATATATATATATATATATATATATATATACATATATATATATATATATATATATATATATATATATATATATATATATATATATATATATATATATATCATATTCTAATATTTATATTTAGTATATAAATAAAATTTTCCGTTCTACAAAAAATTAGTATCATTTTTGGAGATCTTTAATATGGTTCTAGGTTTAAAAATTCATATAGTTTCACATATGGGATACATTTTTTAAAAAATATACACAAAGAAAAATAAACAGAAATCCACTTATCCCTAAAATACATTATTAAATACGATAATTATTTTTTCATAGGAAGATAATATTTCACTTTGAACTATAGTTCTAAGAACAAGAGTGAGGTAATTCATTTTGTAGCACAGTAAATGCTAATTATTTAAATTTTAAATTTTTAAGAGTTTTAATTTTTAATTTAAAATTATCATATGTTCTAAAATTTTGCTTTACAAAACAAAATTCATATTTTAATATGATATTAAAGTTTAATTTCGAGTAAACGTAGTTCAAATATTATCAATATGCAAGGAGTTTATGGGTTCAAATCCTAGACTGGCAAAAATGTTTGTAGATATTCAGAATCGGTTTTTAGCAGTAGGTATTGGTGTCATTAACCCTCGTCTAGCAAAACAGTAAACTGCAGCATTCAAATCAAACCAAACCTTGTAGATACGATTAATTCATTTTTCAATTTAGTGTATATATTTTATGTTAACTTAAAAAATAGACCACATGAAATGACAGAACTAAATAACTTTTTAAGAGCTAGAGCACTGTTAAAGAAATTTAAAAAATTTATTTCAAAAGAAATTTCTATTTATGATGAGTTGTAGAAAAGCCTATATAATTATTAACTGAAATGAAATTACGCAGGACATATCAATGTGAACCCATAGCCAATTTTATTAAAAAAATCATATATATATATATATATATATATATATATATATATATATATATATATATATATATATATATATATATATATATATATATATATATATATATATATATATATATATATATATATATATATATATATATATATATATATATATATATATATATATATATATATATATATATATATATATATATATATATATATATATATATATATATATATATATATATATATATATATATATATATATATATATATATATATATATATATATATATATATATATATATATATATATATATATGTATGTATATATATATATATATTTATTTATGCTAGTTTTCCTAGTTATTGAGCGTTAATTTTAACCGAAAAATTACTACCTCAAATTTAAGTCACAAATTCTTTTATTTCACTTATTCCAGTATGACTTAATATATTTCTTTATAACTGAACAATTCCATTCAAAAGTTCGCAGGTTTTCAACCATCAGATTAAGATTTTCTTCCTACTATATAACGTTACTCTATGACAGTGAAATGTAGTCTGCGTGATATATTCCACATTTTCCTTTTTCAAACACTAAATCAAATAAATGAATTTCTCATACGACAACTTAGATTAGTACTTTAGTCTCCAGATAGCTTTTCCCTACATTTCATTTGATAAGACTCCACGAAGTAACTCTCCCACTTATATTATTTATTGCGGTAAGTAAAAATGAAATTCATGATCTCTTTAGAGTTCAATTTTAAATCAGAACAAAGCTTAACTATTTATATATATATATATATATATATATATATATATATATATATATATATATATATACATTTTGCTATAAAATTTAATATACTCATGTATCTTTCCTTAATTAGACTATTTAACTATAATTATGCATTTCATTCTTATTTATTAAATAAGGTATATAATAAGAGTTTATATTTATTTATCTTAGTAACATACAAGATAAACATGCAATGATCTTACTAAGAAATACTTTTCGATATTCATCTACAATAAAAGGTTATAATTATACTGTTCAATTAATGTTATAATTGTAATTAATAATTTATTTTAGTAATAAATAAAGTTACAATATCAAAATTTGTCATACTACAAACATAAGCATAAAATATTATCTGAGAGAAAGCTATTTTTTTCGCATATAATTTTCAGGGTTAAAACAAAATGTATACACAAATAAATAACTAATTATTTTTATTATAAACAATACAGGTTTGCAAGGTGTTATACTGTTCAGTACTTTTAACTATTCTAGATTAAACCCATATATATTATTTTAAACTGTAAAAAAAATTAGCTTATATTTGCAAAGTAAAGTTTTAATGACTCGAAAAGACTGTCATTAGTTAAACTACCAATATATATTTACCAAAAGGGAAAATTTATATTAAAAAAATTCCATATTATTAATCCTCAGTATCTCCATATTATTAATCCTCAGTACTCCTTTAAATCTAAGCTCTAATTTTCTTCCGAATTTACTCATAGATTATTCAAAGATAGATGTTCATTATTTTGTTTTACAATATTATCTTAATTATAGAGTGAAAGCCCGTTATCCCACCTAGCTTTTGTTGTTATGTCCAGGGCAAAATCTAAAAATGTCAAACTGAAGGTAGCTTACTGGTTGAGGTTGCTGATGCAATAAAATTGATGAACGAGAAAGCAGAGTGGTTCACCAGGATTTCGTCTAGAACAAATACTGAGATTGCTGCTGAAAAGCACTGCTGCACCATGAACCTACTCTGAGAGTGCTAAATAGAAGACTGGTTTCTTCTGTTAAAGATGCCTAACATGCAATTATTTATGGCCTGTGGTCTTGGAGTTGGTATAAAACACTTCCTCTAAAATTATATCAAATCTTGTTTTCATCACATGTTTAGATTTTAACCTTGAAGTATCCCCAAACTTTAAAAATTACATGCAATCTTCTTTTCATCACACGTTTTAAATTTAAACCTTAAGTATCACCAAATCACCAAACTCAGAAGGAATTCGCATTCATTTCCAGAATAAATGTTTGATAAATGAATAAAGTTAGTATTACATGAACTAGCAACATTTCGTTTCAGCAGAAATGAAAGTTAAAATATCATTTTCCTTAGAATACACAGTTATAACTGGATAAATAAAATTACATTTAATATCTATTTTAACCAAATTTAGTTTTCAATTGTCCACATTGAGCCCCATACACGATATGTTCTTATTTTAAATCATCATCTTCATTCGAGGTAATTGAAATATCCGTATTGCATTAGCTATTCTAGGTTTAAAACCTTAACTATCATCATTTAAACACAAACCAAACTCATATTCATTCACAGGATTAAAGTTAACTGCTTTAATAAAGTTACACTGACATGAACAACGAATATTTCATTTTAACAAGAAGTAAAAGTGAAAATGTCAAACTTTCCCTTAATACCAATCCGAAACTGGATAAACGAACTTGCATTTAATATTTACTCGAATCATATTCAACACTCATTTGCCACCATTCAGCCTGATACCTGGCTTGCTTTTCCTGTTTAATCATGCCTGCTTTCGGATGGATCAATATCGCATGCCTAATAACGTATTAACCAATTTCCATTCCCAGCTTCACTAAAAAGGGTGAGGGACGAGAATTGTCCCGACAGGTGCTGTTCGCTGCTAAAGCTGCCACCATCGCCTCTCGGTCAATTTAGCATCCACTTTCTACTTAGCAACCCAAAATGAACGTCATAATTAGATATATCTTTTTCGAGGACCGAGTCCTCCTCAAATGGTAGAAGGTATTATGAGTGTTGGGGGTTCGGCAAAATTCAGGGAAATAAAATTTCTTCCGAGCGGCAAAAGCTTGGGGAACATAAAGAATAAAATGAAGCTCTTTAAGATTTATACGGATTTTAATGAATGTCGAACTCTTAGTTACGAGTTGAAACATTTTTAAGGGTAGTACGAAAATTCATTTTTTTTACATACATTTCAAAGTGCAAGAGCCTGAAGGTTTGAATTATTAATTAATATATGCTTTCTAAATACATAAAAAAATTACTTCATCGTTGGGTTAGGTTGTGAATACAAAATATAAATGGATATTCTTTAAAAACAAACGTATGCCTTTTATTATTTTGAAGGATAGATGAACTCATACTTAACTCATATATGAACTTATACTCATATATGATTCTATATCATTATATGAACTCATACTAATACTTATACTCATACTTATACTTATGATAAAAATGAAAACAAAAAGTTCTTAAATACGTTTAAGAAATCATGGAGGTGAAGATTGCCATTATTAATGTAAGTATGTCTTCTAAACGGAACGAGATTTCGTGGTTTTCGAATCCCACTGTGGCATGGACGTTCGTAGCCGTTCTGAATCGGCTTTAAGCAGTAGTTCCTGGCGTCATTAGCCCTCGTGTTGTAAAAAGTAGACCGTAGAGCTCCAAACCAAACCAAACGAATATACAGCTGTTTAAGATTCACAAAAATATGTAATCATGAGTATTCACTTATAAATCCAATAGTATTAAATGCTACAAATTTGTCATTAATCATATCATAAAACTGAAAAAACATCCAAAGAGTAATATATATATAACTAAAATGTATACAATTCCTAATTCATATTAATTCCATTCGGTTAGGTTCAATTGGCTTCACTGAGATAATCTGAAGTTGTTTAATGTAAATAAAACTGGAGGACACAAAATATAAAATAGAGCTTTATAATCATTATGTTATTTTTCATATGGATATAAAGTATTTTATAAGTATCAGATATATTCAAATATATGAATGGTAATATTTGTTTTTCTAAATAGAAAATAATATATTAGAAAAAAATATTAAAAAAAAACAAATTAATATTGCTGAAGCCTTAAAGTGATAATTATGTAGATTGCATATATTTAATTTTATACCATTCTATCTAGATACTAAATGGCTTAAGTATTTCTGATATTATGATTTAAATTAAGAATATAAAGGAGTTTATTCTTTTTAAATATAGCAAAAATTTTGTATAAATATTAATGTTTGTTAGCTGAAGAAGAATTTACATAAAGCATACATTGTATTTTATTCATATCAAATGTATTAAAATATAAATGTAGTAACTTTATATTCTAAATTAACAGTTACGAATTTTATGAAATTTAAAAAAATAAAGGTTTCCCAAACTTTAGACAGAGAAGTGGATCAGAAATAGCAATCATATAGAGTAATGTTTAGATTTTGTAAATATTCTAATTATTTAATACAGCGTTCAGTCACATTGAATGTTTTATGCATTTCCGACTTTACGAGTTTAATTAAGAGCAGAAAAGAGTTATAATTACCGATAAATTCATAAAGATTAACGGACATATTATATTAAATGCACAAACATCAAGCAAACGATGTAATTTACGACATTACTCGCGGAAAACGCTTCTCAAAGCGAAGTAACCCGTGTTTGCGATACTTTTGAAAGAACATCACACATTTGCAGCTGAAAACAACCTAAGCAGCTCTTGTAAATAAATATTCGCTGCTCCAACAAAGAACGAAATGCCAATTTCGCCGCAAATTAAACTGCTTCAGGTGAAAATGAGCTCGTTCCAAAATTTTTAATTTGTATCCGCTTTTCAAGCAAACGAGTTCCTTCTATCCACAAATAAGAGCTCGTTAAATTTACAGCCTCAAATTAAACTCTAAGAAGTGTCTGCTGGCGAGAAGGCTGCATTTTCTCACCTTAAGATAACAGTTTCTTACCCAGGATTTTTAAGAGGAAGGTTCCCCTTCCAGCACAATTCATCTAACTTTTGTGTGGTTGTGATATGTACGGAAATCCGAGAATAAAGGATTGTTTTCAAGAAAGTTCCTGCAACATTAGCTCTTTTCTTTATTTATTGTTATGCGTCCGGCAGTATCTCTATTCTTTTGTAAAGGACCACACGCGCTTGTACCGGGATTTGGGTAAATTTCAACTCTCTAAACATTTGTTCGATAAAACGCACGTTCCATTATCCTTTCGGAACATTATTCAGTTTATTATTTGTACATTCTTTGAAAGTTCTAGGTATTATCATGCTTTTCGTGTTGATTTAAAGTACTGAAATGAAAGACACTATTTAAAGGTGTGATAAAGGTGTAAAAAATTATGAAATTATTTTTAGTTCTGAAAAATTCAAGTTAGGTAAACATTTCGTTAACGAAAGTTATTTTTCTAGCATGATTATTTCATTTCACTAAAACTAGAGGATCTACTTAAGAATTGGATTCTCTTGGAATATATAGGCGATGTTTACTAAAACACAAAGGTAATCCATCCAAACATTGTATTTCTTGCTTTTTCTGGCGACTTTAATTAATGGACAGTTTTCCATCGTAATAGAATTTTATACTCTTACTTAATTAAAGAAAACGACTTGAAAACATGACATTTATATTTAAATACCAATATAATTACCGATAAGTTCATAAAAATTAAAGGACATATATTAAATGAACAAATATCAAGCAAATGATGTAATTTACGACATTACTAGCTGAAAACGCTTCGCAAAGTGAAGGAATTGGTGTTTGCAATAATTTTGAAAGCATATTACACATTTGCAGCTGAAAATAACCTAAGCAGCTCTTTGTAAATAAATATTCGTTGCTCCAACAAAGAACGAAATGCCAATTTCGCCGCAAATTAAACTGCTTCAGGTGAAAATGAGCTCGTTCCAAAAATTTTAATTTGTATCCGCTTTTCAAGCAAACGAGTTCCTTCTATCCACAAATAAGAGATCGTTAAATTTACAGCCTCAAATTAAATTCTAAGAAGTGTCTGCTGGCGAGAAGGCTGCATTTTCTCACCTTAAGATAACAGTTTCTTACCCCGGATTTTTAAGAGGAAGGTTCCCCTTCCAGCACAATTCATCTAACTTTTGTGTGGTTGTGATATGTACGGAAATCCGAGAATAAAGGATTGTTTTCAAGAAAGTTCCTGCAACATTAGCTCTTTTCTTTATTTATTGTTACGCGTCCGGCAGTATATCCATTCTTTTGTAAAGGACCACACGCGCTTGTGCTGCGGGTTGGGCAAGTTCAACTCTCTAAACATTTGTTCGATAAAACGCACGTTCCACTATTCCATTGGAACATTATTTAGTTTATTTCTACATTCTTTGAAAGTTCTAGGTATTTTCATGATTTAAGAGTTGATTTCAAGTATCTAAATGAAACACGCTCTTTAAAGTTATAAGGGATGTTCAAAAAGACAGATTTTGATACAAAAATATGAAATGATCTTTAGTTCTGAAAGATTCAAGTTAGGTAAAGACTTTTTTACCGAAAGACAATTTTCAAACATGATTATTTCATTGCACTAAAACTAACCATTTTTTTCATGGAGATTTATTTTCAACGCTTAAATATGTTTTCCAATTTGACGGTTTTTTTATTGAATTAGAATTTTTAAATTGTTCCAGGTGTATGACATGTGTTTTATGCAATTCTTATTCAAACTTTTGGAGATCTTTCAATGATCTGTTTGTTATTAAACTGAATCTGTGTTTGAAAATCTTTAAAATTTCCTCTTTATAACCGTTAAACTGGAAAATATAGTTACTGAAATTATAGTATTGATTGAAATAATTGTATTATATCAATAATATATAATGTAAAAGGAAGAGTTTGCTGAATTTTTTGTATAGAAATTCTATAGTAAATATAAAATAATAGCAAAAACAATTAAAAGTAAAAATAACAGCATTTGATTTTACGCTGTTCACTAGAAAACATTTTAAGGGATACTGTTAAACAAATGAATTTTAATTAAATAGTCACGCACTGTTATCAAAAACTATTTTCTGATAGTTTTATAATCACATATTTCATGTACCAACAATATATATTCTCATTATAAGAATATTGTTACAGATTTAAAAAAAAATTAAAACCTAAAATTTAACGTCACTTGCTTGTATAGATAAAATGCGCGTTATAAGGAGGCAGTAAACATTACAAAATATATTTCTAAATTATAATCTCAGAATTCAGAAAAATCGAATACATATAATTTGAAATGTAAGTAAATAATTCGCATTTTTTTTTCTTATAATCAATCAAAATATTCGTATAATTCTTTTATTATTGAATTTCTGTAAATATTTAAAATGCTTCTACTGATTTGTTTTTCATAAATTCGATTAAAATGTTTAACAGACCTTCCGATTAATATAAATCTTGATGTCCACTTTAAATTTCGATTGTATCAAGATTAATAAAACTCAATTTAGGTATCGAAAACTTCATATGTGTATTAAAATTGTACGTTGAGACCTAAAAGTGTAAATTAATTGTTCAATTATGTAGAAAAATCTACTAAAATCTTTCTAAGAAATACTTCGAATTAGTAAGAATACACATATAAAGTAATTGAAAATTACTCACAAGAACCATTGTAAATATTAATAAAAAATTTAAAGAAATTAAAATTTGAAAAATAATTTGATAAATTAAAAAAAAAAACTTTTAGGTGTGACTCTTATCTGTTTTTAGTTATAATTAATAAATCATAATTATAATATTTTATTTATAAATATTTCCAT
>CM063498.1:135888044-135890544 GCA_032207245.1 Pardosa pseudoannulata | reverse complement strand
TTCAACACTTTCTTAACAGTGAAAATTCTCATTACAAATAATTTGTTTTAATTGAATTCGAGAATTTTTTTTGTCTTTATAAACCATTTTGTTTAATTTCAAATTAAATTTGAATTATGCGATTTAGTGGAGGTTTTGAAAATCTTAACATGTTTCATACTGCGTTATTTAGATAAAACTGAGTTCTGCAGGAAAACGAATTAAAAAAAAGTTCTGTGGAGAAGATAAACATTCTTCTGCTAAACCTTTTCCTCTGTACCCCGGAGATTTGTTATTTGAAATAGTCACATTCTGAGTAATCCATTATTTATCGTGTTTAAGTTTTCTGTGAAGAAGATAAGAATATGAAAGTAGTATATTTGGTTGTTTTGTCAGATATATCTCGAGCTCTTGAGTTTATAAAAAATGAGACATTTCGCATTATATAACGATTATTTAATAATAGTAATCTAATAATAATTGCATTTACCCTTTAGTGTCAACTTTGTGTTCTTTATTTGCGAGACTATCTTCATTTCATTTCAAATATGTATCTATAGAATGAAGTTATTTATTCTACTAAACAGAATATAGGGGATCGATTAAATGATTAAATACAGTAATTCGAGGTTCAAATCATATGATAACGTCCCTTTTCTGATGAAGGAAAGTGAGGTTTGGAACTCTACGATCTGCAATTTTTGCAACATGTTAAATAATGAGACTGGTACCTCTTGCTTATAGCGGATTCTGAATTGGTACGATACATCAATGTCTCACTAGAATTCAAATCCACTAACTTTGATACTGAAGATGAGTTACCTAAGATCGTTACTGATCCGGTACTGAAGATAATTAACTATTCGTCATTAACCATTCTTTTAACCATCGTTCGGCCGAAACAGGTAGACAATTTCTTGTATTTTTTTGTAAAATGGATATAAACTGCATTTTTCAGTCAAGTAACTTCTGTTTCCCCCTCCCCCATACTCTTCGATGGCCGAATGGTAGAGTAATACTCCTCCGTACCGGAGTTCTAGGGATTTTGTAGGGTTTTTTTTTACAGCTATAAGTTAATAATCGTACAAAGACGTGTTGAACATATCAGATTTGTTTTTGGATAAGCTAGAACAATTAACTCTTGGTACGTCAATAAAATTTTCTTCAACTTAAAAAGCTATTAAATTAGTAGATTGCAACAATGTCAAAACGATGCTGTGACAGTGTAAAATCAAGTTGACTTGAATGGTTTGTTGAGGAGGTTAACTTAGAACCTCATCAACAATGATCACATGGATGTTAGTAACAGTTCGGAATTGCCTTAATGCAGTAAAACCTCTGACACATCCAAGGAACACTGGGCAGAGAGCCTTATCAAAAACCTAGTACTTATAAGGAAGGCCAGGAGCCTTGTTGACTGGTCCACCGCAAATCAAGGCTCCATCGTGCAGCCATGAAGATCTTAGCCTGAAACCGCACCAAAAGGGAAAAAGTACCGCTTCACTGATGTCCATCACAATTGCCCTGTGTTGTTATTTATTCCTTCACCAACACCTGCTCTCATGCCAGAAAGTTCCGTATAGTACACCGGGTCAACCGGACTTTTAACCTGGGCAGCACTCCTGCGGAGTATCCCCACGTTTCCGGAAACTGCTTTGGTTATACTTATTTGTCTAGATGTCTTCGGATGGGTATATGGTTACAGGTAGTACACGGCTTTATGCCGTAGGTCCCGGTCCCACTAGCGCTTGAGAGCAGAACAGTGCACCTTAGCTCTCCAAGCAAAACCAGCACACTCTTTCCCAAACAAAGGAGACTTTACAGGTTGGTTTCAACATTTAATTACTGTAATTTATCAACTAATTAATGCTTCCAAAAATGTGAAAAAGTTTTAATGTTCACATAATTTGTATTTAAATAACTCAGTTAATTTTTGTCAAGGAAAAGAAGTCAATTTTATGCTACCATTCTTAAGAGCGATGGAGAATGCATAAGGTGCTACTCTTTAGTAACAAGTTCATGGGTTCTAACTAATAATTGTTCGTGGCCATACGTAATCGGCTTTAAGCGGTAGGTTCCGATTTCATTATCCCTCGTTTAAGCAAATAGCAGACCATAGCACCCCATGTTAAGTAAACCAACAAATTTTAAAACGAGTTTGGTAATAAATTTTTCCGGGACGGGGAAATAAATATTAGCTCTACTGCAAAATTAATTTTTTTAATTTAGAAAAATCAAAAAAAAGAAAAATTTCACTTATTTTAAACATTTTTTTTATTGGAAGTGCATGTCAATGGCTGTGAGAAAATCGTCAGTTAAGTCGTTTACTTTGACGTTACATTTAAACAACTTTGAATAGAACAAAAAGTCATCTTAGTGAACAGCTATCATTTTAAACTTCATTGAATGCTATGTATGAAAAAGCAAAAACATATCATTTATTAATATTTATATTTATTTGGTATTAGCCTATAAAATATTACTGTAAAGTCGAGTTTTATCTTAGATAAAGCAGTCTGTC
>CM063498.1:135825544-135883044 GCA_032207245.1 Pardosa pseudoannulata | reverse complement strand
ACGGTGTGTACTTTTGAAATGGAATAGTTAATACGACATTCACATTTTTAATTCTCTGTAAAATTTAATGGATATATTTTTATTGTGAAAACTTTGTGTCTCCAGATTTCAACAGAAATGCAAGTTCAAACAGGCCTGAATTCAGGTTTTCCATTTCAGAAGTATATACCGTTGTTATAATTAATAAAGGTAAATCATGAAATCTTGCTTTGCAGTTCTGTCTTTCACACTAATTTAAACTTTCAAATTTGTTTTTTTTTCTTTATACTCACCACCTTAGAATGTTACAAATTTCATGAATGAACTGTTCTTTGTTTCTGAAGTTTCCAACATGACGGAAAATAGTAATTTTACTTACCTCAGAGAGTCCTAATTTAAACATTACTCGTAAGGCCTTGTACACTTTAACGTTGCATTCACACACTAATCCGGGCTCATTTTACCGTTAGGCCTTCCAGGCTTATCTGATGGTTATTGGGAGACCGCAAGTATTGGGCAGTGGCAATTTACTAAGTGCTAGATGCGATTTACGAAATGCAAAATCTCTATGTATATCAAAGAAAACTTTGACTTTACAATTTTAAAAAATGTTCTTAAAAATATAGTGTATATAACTTGTACATATCACCTTTGAATTTTGAGGTATGAACACATCACCTTGTGAAAATAATGTGAAGTTAGCCTAGTGTTTGAGAAAGAAGAAATTAATACTCATTAACCCCTTCCAGGTTCATTTTATTTCGGTATTATGGGTCAAAAAATATCAATTTTTTATGCTTATTTTTATACATACATAGCTTTTGAAACATAATCGCATCATTCGTATTCAAAATTTCCTAAAAATAAATGTAAAAATATCAATTTAAATAAATGAGTAATTTACATGTATAGTTGGCATTCTGCACGGCGGCAATCATTACACTTTGGAGTCAATTCACACTAACTATAAATATAAAGCTTAGAATACCTAGCTTTTATCTTGAATTAAATTTTATTTATATCCTATGCATTTACATAAATGATTATGAAATTATTAATCAAAATTTGGTCGTGTATGAGACAATCGAAAACACGGTACTGCACAGAGACCAACATCGCAATCTGGACAGTAGAACCTTGTTTCTCTCCTTACCTTCTTCCCTCTACTGTCTCTCTTTGAGCAGTAAATAATCTAGTAGCCAGATAAGTAAACAAAAGCATTCGAAACCATAAAAAGCACATGTGAAATAATTCGGGAAAGACTGATTGCACAGTGCCCGAGCTACACTCGTAAGGAGCCAGGATGGTATATTTCGCCTGCCCGAGTTCAGCTCGGGAAAAACCGGGAAGGGGTTAACCCTTAATTTGGCTAAGTTCGCTACAACGAACAATCAAATAAATAAAATCTATATAATAAATATATTTTTTTATCGATAACATATAATATATTAAATATATTATATATTATTATTGTTGTTATTATTATTTATTTAAATATTTTTTAATCGATATTTTAAAAAACATCTTGTTAAATTAAAGGTTAATAAACACACCTTAAAAAATATAGCTTGATTAAATGACTCTATACAATTAAATGCCAAAGGAATACAACTGGAATACAACTTATCATTAGTAGATATGGAAGACTCCTCTGGACTCGGCGTCCGTCTCGCTTTTCCTTTGTGTCGTGTAGCTCCAAAATGTCTATCCCCCAAGCAGTGGGTGCCAGCAGCGTTCACCCTCTTCTTTCTTCTGGTAACAGCCTTGTCCTCTAAAAAAATCAGACTGCCCCGAGGAGACAACAGCAGCGTTCCACTCAAGAATGGAGCGTTCCCCGCCAAATTAAATGACCCATCTATTGGTTGAAAGAAGTCCGAAGTTTCTTCCTAATTCAGACTGGTCCTGTTCTGTTTGACTTTGGCGATGGCTCACGGAAAGAGGTAAAAAAAGTGGTGAAGCACCGAATGTAACTTATTGTTACACACCTTTATATCATCAAAATAAAAGTAGAAGAAAAATATTAAGTAGGTTTGGTTTGGTTTGGTTTGAAGTGCTACGATCTACTTTTTGCAACAAGAGGGCTAATGAGACCGGGACCTACAGCTTAAAGCTGATACCATATTAGGTAGGAAAAAGGTTAGCCTCTGTGTCTTAAATTAGCTTAATTACAAAGTCTAGCATTATGTTCTTTTATTTTTCTTTCTATCTTGACATAGTGTATGATACATATCTTATTCGGATGTTTCACCAGCTGATTGGAAGGAAGAATATAATGGAAAATTAAATTATTTAAATATTTTACCTTTATTTTTGCAAACAATTTAAAAGCATGAAGGGCTTCCCACCATAGGACCATATGGTTTGTGAACTAATCTTCCTTTCAAAACTGACAATGTTAGGAATAATTTATAGATATAAGACCATGTAAAGTGGACCGATATTGTTCTTTTATTCTTCTTTCTATCTTGACATAGTGTATGATACATATCTTATTCGGATGTTTCACCAGCTGATTGGAAGGAAGAATATAATGGAAAATTAAATTATTTAAATATTTTACCTTTATTTTTGCAAACAATTTAAAAGCATGAAGGGCTTCCCACCATAGGACCATATGGTTTGTGAACTAATCTTCCTTTCAAAACTGACAATGTTAGGAATAATTTATAGATATAAGACCATGTAAAGTGGACCGATATTGTTCTTTTATTCTTCTTTCTATCTTGACATAGTGTATGATACATTTCTTATTCGCATGTTTCACCAGCTGATTGTAAGGAAGAATATAATGGAAAATTAAATTATTTAAATATTTTACCTTTATTTTTGCAAACAATTTAAAAGCATGAAGGGCTCCCCACCATAACACCATATGGTTTGTGAACTAATCTTTCTTTCAAAACTAACAATGTTAGGAATCATTTATAGCTGTAACACCATGTAAAGCTGACCTATATTTTCCAATTAAGATTTTTTTTTTAAATTGACATTTACTGGCATTTTTCTCTCAGTAGGGCATGCTAGTTTTTCCCTTATGAATTTTAAAGTTTTTAAATAATTTTATCTCATTAGATGCTTTATATCCGTACTGCGAAATGAAAGAAACATCGGTTTGCAGCGAGTCCACCGGATTTTAGAAACATATTGAACAATAAAATTAATAAATTACTTATATGAAATAAAATTATGCTAAAGTTATAATGTATATATTTACGTGTGTAAATTTTAATATCTGCATTTAGAAGTAACATAAAAAAGATACATGTATACCTCGTCTTTACGATATATTGTTCAATAGTTTAACTAATGTTAAATAAATGAAAACCTGTAAAAACCTTCATCTTAAAATAAAAGGAATTATCCTCTCTGTTTTCCCATGGTGCAATTGAAGAATTTTCTGGCCTTACGTAGTTTTTAAGCTCTTTTAGAAACTATCATTTTTTTCCCTCGTCCCTTTTTTCTTTCTTGACTGTGTCAGCCACATTTTTTTACTCGCGCTTTTTCTTCAGTGGCTTGGAAGGAATAGTTGGATGGCAAAATAAGCGGATTACTGGGTTTCTATTGCACTTCTGACGAAAAGTTTAAAGGGGAGGAGTATACGGAATACTTCATTGGAAGACAATTCGATTTCTATATTTTCTCAGAGCCTGTAATAAGAATTAAAGTGGTTTTCACACATGTACTTAATAATATACATTAAACCTTATTTTTATACATAATTATGTATTCTAATAAATCTTTATATGAGTGTACCTATATGTACCTTGATGTATACATTAATAATCATATACATACCAAACTGTTCAGTCTTCATAAAAGACTTACTATTTAATTTTAATTATTTACTAATTCATATCAGTTGTTTAATTTTTATTTTCTATAGTTTCTGTTCTGTTTTTTCTATTTCATCAGATGGCATCACCATGTAACGTTTATTTCTTTGATTGCTTTTAGTATTCAAGGCTAAGATAAAATGCCTGTTAGCTTGTTATTCGGGGTGTGTGTAATTCTATATATTTTTGCCTGTATACCAGTCGTATTCAGCGATAAACATGTGTGTAACCATAAGTTATATCCGGTGCTGTAAAGTTTTGTTGCCTCTTCTAGCAAGCCATTGCCAAAGTCAAAACAGAACAGGAGCGGTCTGGGCTAGAAAGAGACTTCTGACTTCTCCCAACCAATAGAAGGGCATGTTGGTTTGGAGAGATGTGACACCTCCGTTCTCGATTGGACTCCTGTTTTTTCTCCACGGTGGCAGGCTTATTTTTTTCAGTCTAAAGTTGGTACCACAGGAAAGAAGAGGGTGGACGCTGCTAGCATCCGCTGCTTGCGGGATAGATATTTGGAGCGACACAAGACAAAGTAAAACGCGACACCATTTTTGGAAGACCTAAACCAAATCCAGACGACTCTCCCACATCTGCAAATGATAATTTGCACTCCTGTTGTATTCTCATTTAATTGTATAAAATCATTTAATGAAGACACATTAGATTTGGTGTGTTTTATTAATTTGTTTTAATTTCTTCTTTTTTTTCAAACACTAATCCAACGTAACATTATTCCCACAATGTGTTTGAAACCTAATTCACAATTCTAAATTCATTTTCTGTCCCACAATTCATCATCATATATTTCCTCATTAAATACAGATTTATTCTACAATAGACTTCTGTTTTGATTCATCATTTCGGCTTCTACAGATCCTGCATATCAAATTCAAAAGGATAAAAAGAAAAGGTAATCAATTACTTAATTCAATTATTGATTATTCATTACTATTGTATATTTCATGGACGTAACAAGGGTCTGAATAAGGTGGCGTTTGACACAGGCTCATCAGTCATAAGGACACACTATGATAAAAAGGGGTCTGTTTGAGGACAATTCGCTCCAAGTAGAAATAAGGAAAAGTTGAAAAAACTGTTTTTATTATAGAATTCAATGTGTTTCAAAATTGTTTTTTATGAAAATTTTCTTATTTTTTAAAATTCTTCTAGTGACTAAATCTGTATAGATTCTTGCCAATGTTTCCAAACACTCATAACTTAATATAATTAATTTATATTTAGAAATATAACTAAATTTATATTTAGAAATTTGCCAACTTTGTACGAAAATTCAACGTCTAAATAAAAAGTAATCCCCCCAAATTAACTATTCAGTTTATCATCAAAATAATACCCCCACAGTGTTCAAAAACATTTTATGTATTAATAAAGAAAAAATAGAAAAACCTTTTTAATTAATATGTTAGGAACATTTTAAGAATTAACAAAATATTTCGATAGTTCATTAAAAGAAAATATATATATATATAATAATTGTTATATATGTGTGTGTATATATGTATATATATAATTAAATATTTATATATATATATATATATAAATATACATTTATATAATATATATATATATATATATATATATATATATATATATAACATATTTATTATTTTCTCCCAATATTTGGTGGCAGGGAACCAAATATATATAAAAATATATATATATATAAATATTATATATATAATAATAAATATATATATATATATATATATATTTTATATATATATAAATTATAATATATATATATATATATATATAATATATATATATATAAATATAATATAATAATATATATTATAACATATAGCTTGATACATATATATTATATAATAATATAATATATAAATATATATATATTTTATATATATATATAGTATGATATATTATATATATATATATAAAAAATATATATATATAAAAAATATTATATATATATATATATATATATATATAACATATATATATATAATATATATACTATATATATATACATATATATAAAAACATAAATATAATATATATATATATAATATATATATATTAAAATATTTAAAAATATATTAAAATATATATATATAAATGTACAGACATAAAGAGAATGGGAAAAGATAAATTAATATACAGATTTATTGAGAAATATATAAATAAATTTATTCCAAGTCATTATTATCTATCTTTTAAGATAGTTTTTAAATACTTGTAGAAGAAATGCAAAACTCAAAAAATCTTGAGCGTGTCAAAAAAATTGACTTGACCTCTATTTTTTCCCATGGTTCAGTTACTACGTTTCCTAGACTTACGTATTTTTTAAGTTCTTTTCGAAACTATCGTTTTTTTTCCTATCTTTTTTACTCTTCCTTTTTATCCCTTGTCCACTGTGTTTGCCACATTTTTGCTCACGTTTTTTTTTTCTCCAGTGGCTTGAGAGAAATTGTTGGATGGCAAAATAAGCGGATTACGCAGTTTGTCCTACACTTTTGATGAAAACTTTAAAAGGAAATAGAATAGAGTATATTTCATAGTAAGATAACTCTTGTTGTATATTACGTTAGGAATATACTCTAGATATTTAGTTCTTTCAGTACTATAATTAATCAAATGTTTTGAGAAATATTTTCTATAATTTTATTTTTTCTCTGAAATAATCTATATATAGATATATATAATATATATATATATATATATATATAATATATATATATATATATATATATATATATATATATATATATATATATATATATATATATATATATATATATATATATATATATATATATTATATATATATATGTATATATATATATATATGTATATATATATGTATATATGTATATATATATATATATATATATATATATATATATATATATATATATATATATATATATATATATATATATATATATATATATATATATATATATATATGTATATATATATATATGTATATATATATATATATATATATATATCTATATATATATATATATATATATATATATATATATATATATATATATATATATATATATATAATATATATATATATATATATATATATATATATCTATATATATATATATATATATATATATAATATATATATATATATATATATATATTTTATATATATATATATATATGTATGTATGTATATGTATATGTATATATATATATATATATGTACATGTATATGTATATATCTATATCTATATCTCTCTCTCTCTTTATATATATATATATATATATATCTATATATCTATATCTATTTATATATATATATATATATATATATATATATATATATATATATATATATATATATAAATATTATATATATATATATATACATATACATATATATATTTATATATATATATATGTATATGTATATATATATATATATATATATAATATATATATATATATATATATATATATATATATATATATATATATGTATATATATATATATATATATATATATATATATATATATATATATATATATATTTATATATATATATATATATATATATATATATTATATATATATATATTTCCTTCAATAATATATATACATATATATACAGGTTTCAACAAAAAGTGCAAAATTTTTAAATTGGGTAGCCAGTGAATGAATGTGTATCGCTGCAGCGCATCTTATCTGCGCAATTGTCAGGATATTTATGATGAAAAATTTCTATTCCATGTCACAAGATTTGTGCTAATTTTATTCTGTGTAGTCAGGTAGACAGTAACTATGCCTTCATTATTTATCATTATTATTTCATAACCGGTCATGGAAATTTCAAAACCTACTTGTACAAAATTGGAAAACTAGATTCACCAAATTGTAAATGTGGAATGACAGGCAACCCTCAGCATTACATTCAAGTAAGATGTAATCTCGTTAAGATGTTCATTAAAAATACGAGAGCGAAACAGATCGAATATTTAAAAAATAGATAATAATCGTAATCATATTAAAAAGTTAAAGGAAATTTATAATATATTAAATTCAAACTACTCTTATCCAAAAAATAAATTTTTAAATTTTAAAAGGGGGGAAAATACTTGATAAAAAATAGTGATAATGATAAAAAAGTGTTTTTTTAAGTCAATAATTCAGTGTATAACATTAAAATGTATAATGTCTATAGGTTCTCCCCACCCACTTAGCCTGTTACATCCATAAACTCTTCAGTTGGATGTGGGTGTGGGTCATCTAAGTAACTATGCCTCACATATAGGTGCGACATCGATATGTGCAGATGCCAGAATTTGAGAGAAGATGTGCAGTTGGGCTCAAGCCGGTTTGTCTAATCGGCGAATCGTTCGACATTTGGGCAGGATCGATGCCAGTATTAGACGATGTTTTCAGGAATGGGTGAACCACGGCCGAGCACATCGACAAGAAGTAAGGGATCGACCTATAGAAAAAACAGAACGTTAGAACGGTGCAATCATCACCTCAGCCCCAGATGCATCATTATCATCGATTGCATGTGCAACTATTGCATCAGTGGTCATTTATTGGCGGCTCAAAGAAAGGGTGTTGAGGTCACAGCGCCTCTTGCTTCTACTACCATTCGACAAGTCCGTTTGCAGTGGTGACGGGCTCATTAGATCTGGAATATTACTGACTGGAGTAGAATAGTGTTCACAAATGAGTCCCGATTTGAACTGATCTCCAATGACCAGTGAAATATTGTCTGGGAACTACTCGAAAAGGGGTGAGATAACAACCTGTCTTCCGGCATACAGTCCAAGAACACAGACAGGAAATAGAATGTGATGGCTGGGGTTTCATCTCATTTCATAAACAGAGGGACAACTTCGGCTCCTTTTTTATCATAGTAGCACCCTTACAGCACATCTGTAAGTTATTCGTCAAGTTGTTCTGCCCTTCATGTCACTCTAGTATAGGCATCCATTTCAACAAGTTAATGCCTGCCACCACACAGTACGTGTTTCTACTAATTGTCCTCGTGCTAACCTAATGCTACCTTAGCCAGAAAGGTCACCGGATCACTCTCCTATAAGCAAGCTTGGAGCATTATGGGCAGATCCCTCGCACCATCTCGTGATTTTTAAGATCTAAAGCGCCAGTTGGACAGACTTTGGCACGATATCTCTCAGGAGGACATCCGCCATGTCCATAAATTAACGTCAAGCAGAATAATTGCTTGCATAAGGGCAAAAGGTGTACAAACGCGATTGAGTATACTCGTATTATAATTTGTTAAGCTCTGTCGCTTGAATATTTAATCCAATTTTCCTCAAATTGGAATCATTTGTTTCTCTGCACATATATATCACATCTACTGATTTTCGTCCCATTCGGATAATTTCTTCTCGGTGAGTCTTTTTTGTGTGTATGTATTATATACACACATATGTGTGTTTGTG
Source organism: Pardosa pseudoannulata (assembly GCA_032207245.1). Lineage (NCBI taxonomy): Eukaryota > Metazoa > Arthropoda > Arachnida > Araneae > Lycosidae > Pardosa > Pardosa pseudoannulata. Next base: position 135,873,802 of record CM063498.1, on the reverse strand, counting down.
CTTGGAAATTATATAAAAAATTATTACACTAATGGTATTCAGAATTTTCTTATTTAGCTTTCTAATTTTTTAATCTTTTTTATCTAACCAAACTAATATCACAGACACGACTCATTAATCTTTTATTCCTTCTACAATTCTCAAAACTAGAGACTGAATTGAGGATATAAAATCTAAAGAATAAAAACCTAGGATCCCTGTTGTCTTTGTATATGCATTTCTAGCAACGAATTGTTTAACAATCCACAGTATATATATGTATATATATATGTATATATGTATATATATATATATATATATATATATATATATATATATATATATATATATATATAACAATGGCTTTTTAACGAAATATCCCATAATTGTAATAGATATGAATTCATTCTGAGTACAACTAATTCATTTATTTATTTTGGTCAAATTCTACCATTTCATCATTTTTTCCTTGTCCCCTTAACACAGAACTTACATTTTCATTAAGAATCTCATGAATTGATTACTGCAACAAATATATATATATATATATATATATATATATATATATATATATATATATATATATATATATATAACAATCGAGTTCAAATATCCCATAAAGTTAACAATATGAATTCATGATCATAATTAATTTACAAATTCTACCCCGCATTTATCATTTTTTCCTTGTCCCCTATCACAGAACTTACAAAATCTCATGAAAAGCAACAAATATATATATATATATATATATATATATATATATATATATACACAATCGAGTTCAAATGTAACCCAAATAAGTTAACAATAAGTATGATCAAGAAATTACCCCGCATATCTCCCCCTATCCACTAAAATGCAAAAAGCCTCAAATAAAAGAAACACACCTTCCTTCATCTACCGTATAATTAATTTGATAATTCTAGAATAAAAATTCATTTATTTATTTTGGTCAAATTCTATCACTTCAACATTTTTCTATTGTCCCTTTAATACACATTTTCATCAGGAATCTCCTGAACTGAGGACTGCTTCAAAAACTTAATCAAAGTAAGACTCAAAGCCAAAATTTTCCATCCAGGATTTACACATAATGCAAGCACTTGAGTCAATTTTTTAAAAAAGGAGGTAAAAAGAGATTCCTTTTAACATAAATACATTATATATATATATATATATATATATATATATATATATATATATATATATATATATATATATATATATATATATATATATATAATATATATATATATATATATATATATATATATATATATATATATATATATATATATATATATATATATATATATATATATATATATATATATATATATATATATATATATAATATATATATATATATATATATATATATATATATATATATATATATATATATATATATATATATATATATATATATATATATATATATATATATATATATATATATATATATATATATATATATATATATATATATATATATATATATATATATATATATATATATATATATATTGATATATACGATCAAGTTCATGAGATGTAACTCAAGCAAGTTAACAATAAGTATGGTAAAAAAATTACACCAAATATCTTCCATTATTCACTAAAATTCAAAAAGCCTCAAATAAAACAAACACAGCTTCCTTCATCTACCGTAAACCTAACTTGATATTTCCAGAATAAAAATTCATTTATATATTTTGGCTAAATTCTATAATTTCAACGTTTTTTCCTTGTCGCCTTAATACACATTTTCATCAAGAATCTCCTGAATTGAGGACTGCTCCAAAAACTTAATCAAAGTGAGCTTCAAATCCAGCAGGCAGAAACATTTCCATCCAAGATTTCCACATAATGCAAGTACTTGAGTCAATTTCTCTAAAAGAAAGGAGGTAAAAAAGATTCCTAATAACATAAATACATGATATATATTTTTACAATCGAGTTAATCAAATGTAACCCAAGTAAGTTAACAAAATGTATGGTCAAGGAATTACCCCAAATATCTTAAATTATCCACTAAAATGCAAAAAAACCTTAAATAAAAGAAACACACCTTCCTTCATCTACAATATACCATATATCATTTCAACCTTTTCCCCTTGTCCCCTTAATACACATTTTCATCAAGAATTTCATGAATTGAGGACTGCTCCAAAAACTTAATCAAAGTAAACCTTAAATCAAGCAGGTAGAAAATTTTGCATCCAAGATTTCCACTTAATGTAAGTACTTGAGTTATTTTCTATAAAAGAAAGGAGGTAAAAGTGATTCCTGATAACATAAATACATGATATATATACTTACGATCGAGTTCATCAAATGAATACCCAAGTAAGTTAACAAAATGTATGGTCAAGGAATTACCCCGAATATCTTCCATTATCTACTAAAATGCAAAAAACCTCAAATAAAAGAAACACACCTTCCTTCATCTACCATATACCGTATATCATTTCAACATTTTTTTCCTTGTCTCCTTAATACACATTTTCATCAAGAATCTTGTGAATTGAGGACTGCTCCAAAAACTTAATCAAAGTGAGCCTTAAAGCCAAACTTTTCCATTCAAGATTTCCACATAATGCAAGTACTTGAGTGAATTTCTATAAAAGAAAGGAGTTAAAAGACATTCCTGATAACATAAATACATGATATATATATATATATATATATATATATATATATATATATATATATATATATATATATATATATATATATATATATATATATATATATATATATATATATATATATATATATATATATATGAGTTCATCAGATGTAAACAAAGTAAGTTAACAATATGTATGGTCAAGAAATTACCCCGAATAACTTCCATGTTCCACTAAAATGCAAAATAGCCTCAAATAAAAGAAACACACCTTCTTTCATCTGCCCTATACTGTATATCATTTCAACATTTTCTCCTTGTCTCCGTAATATACTTTTTCATCAAGAATCTTGTGAATTGAGGACTGTTCCAAAAACTTAATCAAAGTGAGCCTCAAAGCCAAACTCTTCCATCCAAGATTTCCATATAATGCAAGTACTTGAGTCAAATCTATAAAAAAAAGAAGAGAAAAAAGATTCCCGATAACATAAATACATGATATATATATATATAGATAGATAGATAGTCCATATTTATACGATCGAGTTCATCAAATGTAACCTAAGTAAGTTAACAATATGTATGTTCAAGAACTTACCCCTAATATCTTCCATTATCGGCGATGCACTAAAACGCGAAAAGCCTGTAATAAAAGGAACACAGCTCCCTTCATCTATTGTCTAGAAATGGCGGGAGAAGAGTGTATGAAAGAAGATTATACCGAGGTCGATATGGCTGAGAATCGATCCAATAAGTTTCTGGACCAGAAGCAAATCCTCCAGATGAATTAAATGGCTCTTCGTAGACACCATCTTACCTCCACTTCTTTTTATTATTATTATTATTATTTCTTCCTTTTCGTACGATTTCTCTTAATTTTTTTTCCACGTTTTATTTCTCCCCCCTCTTGAATTCTCCGAGGTATCGTGTTAAGATATTTTATCTATTGAAGATTCAGTCGTTGCATTACTATTTCATATAGGACGAAAAAGAACGAAGGGGATGTGAAAAGTTGAGAAGTGCAAGAGTCTGGGGAAAACCTCTACCTGTGATAATACGAATTTTCTGCAAAGCGGTAAAATATAGGATTATTTCCTTCCCCGTTTTTTTTTTTTTCATTCGCATTGAAGGCGAAAAATGTTTCAGTCGTTATTTTGATGTTTCTGGGTGTTCTGGAAATTTAAATAAGAACTATTCTTATTTCGTTGAATAGTGAGTTTCTGTGATTGTATTTGGCATATGTTTCACAAATTCAATATATGCAGCTATTTGGTAAAATATAAAATAAGGAATTGTATTTTTTAAACTTCTTATCACATATAATTGTAAAGAAATTAATTAAAAGTGAAAAATTAAAATTTATTAGATGAAAAGTTTTTTCTTTGAAGTTTAAGAAATTGTATTTTTGTAAAAATATGAGTGCACTTGATTTTTGTTATATCTATTGATTGTAAGACATTTTTGTTAGATATTTTAAATCTTAACTTCAATCAAAATCCAAAACCACTTTCTGTTAGATCTTTCTGTAATCCCATTTATAAGTTGTGAGTTCTCTTGAAAAATACAATTTTTTTCATATGTATTTTTATAAAAATGTGTATTCCGTTTAATAACTATGCGACATTTACATTATGTGTACTTCAACAAAAGCTTGCATTTCCTATATATTATGCATTTCTTTTTGGAAGACCAATAAGATGCGTTATATTTTCTTCTTGTATATGTTCATAATTTCTCTACATCAAGAATAAGTAATCAATAAAATTTTGGTATTCATAAAATAGGCTACAATAATTAGTCTATTTCGCAATATTTCATTGTATTTTTTCATTAGTAAAAATACTAATTAATACTAAATATATCAATTTTTTTAAATATCCTAATGTAATTTTAATCTTTTATGAATAACATTCGAAAATTTATTAAAAAATCAATGTTTTAAAAATATATTACACTTATTTCGTTTTTAATTAACAAATATTAAATATTTTACAAAGAAGACGTATTTACCTTGAAAAGTTATATATAATCAGAGTTTATACTGAAATATCAAAATAGTTTACTTTCGTAAAAATGCCTTATGTTCCCATAATTTCAATAATGATGTATAATTTGAGGAAAAATTGATGTGGCATGTAAAAATGTTATTTTTCTAAATACATAGCTTTTTAATCCAAATAATGTAGCAGTTAATTTAGCAGGGGTTTTAAATTGCAGGTAAAATATATCAGTAAAGTTAACTGCTAACATTAATAGTAGTTAAATTTATCAGCTATTTTTAAATACTTATTTATAACTACAATCCTATTTATCAGTTAATTACAGCTAATTTAATTACATTTAATTCATCAATTATATTTTTTTCTAAACATTCCGATTTTGTAAGTCATACAGTATATCAAACTAGGTAAACATTTCCAGCACTAAATATAAAAAAGTGGACAGTGAACTTTTAACTGAGCAAAATCTAAGTGAGAACCCATTATTTATAATTCATTGTATTGTAAAATATAACTAAAATGATAATCAAGTAAATCCTTTAGTATCTGTCTTTCATTCTTTAATGAATATAATTATTGCTCCTAGATGCAATAAAATTATAATGATTAAGATTTAAAACTTGTTAACAAACATCATTTTTCTATTGTATAAATATTCCATGTGATTTTTAATTGCTCTTCTTACCTGAAATTTACCGACTATTTGTCTTACAGCATACATAACAAACGTTTATTAATATTAATATGATTTAAAATCCAAAAATGTCTTAGTTTACTATTAAAGTAACTTACAACTTTTATAAAAATATTGTACACGAAAAAATAAATAATTTCTCTATAACTATAATTAATAACTATAGTTACTACTCTAATAACTATAGTTTCATTTTAATACATTTCACGAATTCTTATGATAATAGTCGTATTTCAGTTTTATGTAAAAGGTTAGAAAGTGTCTTATAAGTTAAAATAGTCTTATTGTGAATAAAAGAGGTTTGTATTTTCAATAAAGATAATTTTTAAATAATAAATAAATTGCAGTACCTAAAATATTTTGTTTTAGTTCTAAGTGTTATACCACATCTGCATTATACAATATTAACATACTGTATGCGGGACACGAACTAGTACGTTTTCTGACGATTGATACTTGAGCGCTGGTCACGTACTCATATGGTTTAATCTAACAACACTAGCATATAGCCCGTCATATGACGGGATCAGTAAAACTTTTAATTTTCCAGAATTGTAAACTACCCTATGAGGCAGGTTAAAAAAATGGGTTTTAAATGGCTGAGAATTATCTTGCAGCAAAAAATAATCGTTGATTGAATTTTAAATTATCACATACGTACCTAATCTATTATTTAAGAGAAATATAAAAGAAAATTGATTACGTAATATATAAGTTTAGTGATAAAACGTGTGAAAATAATGCAGACGATATTTAAATAATTTAAAATAAGAAATGATTAAATGAGATGGTTGAAGGAATGACGTCATAATGATAGAAAAATGTTTTTTTCATCTATTTATTCTATAATAAATTGATAAATTTAATCGCCTGCTCTTAATCGGGGGAAAATGGGGCTTGAAATAATCGCATTAAACTCTCGAAAAGGGGGGAAGGAGTGAATTTCAATATTTTTGCTGTGATATGAAGCTTATTTATACCAATTTATTTTAGAATTGTTCTACCCATATATTATCTTTTTTATTTTATTTTTTCTCTGTAAGTTGCGAGTGGCAACGAACGATTTTGTTTAGTGAAAACATGGCTGTTCTTTCGTATGCGAGAACTCTTGAGTTGCTTTTGTGCTTTAATATGTTAATATTATTTACGCCATAAATTCTTCTATGTGACATTTTCTGTGTATTTAAAGATCTCGCATACGTAAATATAATAAAAAGTGTTTTATATTAAAAGTGCGTCTGTTTTGAGCAATTAATTAACGCCATTGAGAACATTCTTCAGTAACACACTTCTGATTTCGAAACCCAAACAGGACAGTGATTATTTGGTGGTATATATGAATGGTATCGAAAATGATAAATTTAATCGCCTGCTTTTAACGGGGGGGGGAATAAGGCTTGAAATAATAGCATTAAACGCTAAAAAAGGGGGGATGACTTAGATTTTGAACTCGCTTTGAATTTTGCTAACCCTAACTCATAAAAAATTCAATATGGATGCCTGTATCCGTTCCAGGTACAACCGCTTCAAAAATTTGCCGACAGACACCTTAGGCTATTATTATATAGGGGATGGTTTGTTTGTGGATACAAAAATAACGGTATATACAGGAAAACTAAGCCGAATGTTCTTGTCTACTACATAGATTCTGGAAAAATTTAGACAAATAAAAACTAGTTTTTACAATATTAGCTTTATAATTGCTCTTTTCACTTTTATATAATTAAATATATAGCATAATTCGAAAAAATTAAAACTATATACTACTACTTCTATTTGATTTTTCATATTTACGATACAATTATAAATTTATCCACTAAAAATATATTTCTTTTACAAAAATCTGATGGTTGTTATTTATATATTTCTATTTATATATTTGTTTATATATTTCAATATAATATATGAAAAGTTGGTTTAAAAATTATAATAATTTTTAATGTATTGAAATATAACTGAATAATTAAATTTAAGCACAAAAAGCCCGCTTCAGGTACAATTCCGCTGCGAAATGTACCCGCACACAATGAGTTAATAAAAGGCTAAAATTTCAAGACCATGTTATAAATTTATCCACTAAAAATATATTTCTTTTACAAAAATCTGATGGTTGTTATTTATATATTTCTATTTATATATTTGTTTATATATTTCAATATAATATATGAAAAGTTGGTTTAAAAATTATAATAATTTTTAATGTATTGAAGTATAACTGAATAATTAAATTTAAGCACAAAAAGCCCGCTTCAGGTACAATTCCGCTGCGAAATGGATCCGCACACAATGAGTTAACATGATGCTAAAATTTCAAGACCATTGATTAAAAATAAAATAAATTAATTTCGCAAGTACGTTGTCACTGTAACATCGTTTTTTCACATGAAGTGTAGTAAAAAAACTTTGTACAGGAAGCAGCACACGGAATGCCTTTTAAACTTAGAGCCGAGAGCGGTTTTTCATTACTTAGTCTATCCTCCCGCTTTGCTGCTTGCCTATAACAGTTATTACCTCAGAAATTTCTCGCTGGCTAATACACTTTGAGAATATTATCCATCGGCATTACCATCACAGGGGTGGAGAGAACGCGTGGAAGGATATTTAATTCCGGCGGTCATTTCTAGCTGCAAAATATGAAGTGCAGACTAATGGGTGCTAAATTGAGCGGAACGGAATGGAAAAAAAAGGGCGGGAAGCACCTGGGACCGGACAATGGCTGCCTCCTCTATTTTTTTCTCCATCTACGTTTTTTTTATATATAATGTGAGGGTGAGAGAGATGGGAGAGTTGTTAATATGTGATTAAATGTGTGGTATTGACCTGGTGAAAATTGAGGAAACTACAATATTGGACGCGGTACTGGTGTTTGCAGATAAACGTAACAATTGAAAATGCTTTTCAAAAGCATTCACTATCTTTGAGTTGGAGTAGCTCTTAATTTACTCAGCCGCTCCAAGCGATGTGTTAAGGGACTCGAATGTAGTTTTTTTATTCAACAGGAAGTGAGTTTTTTTCTCGTAATGGGTTCGTTACACATAATGGAAAGTGGAGTTAAACAGCTATTTCAAACCGAATGTTTTGAATGTCTTTAGGGAAACTTTATATAAATATCATATAATGTTTATTTTATAAAATATTATTTCAGGTTGAATTGTAGTAGCTTTTCCCACATCCTTTATGAAAGGAAGTGTATGGATTTTAGAAATAACTAATAATCTGAAATTTTATTATTATAAATTCCTTATGAGTTAGTCAGATAAAAAATATAGAAATACGAGGTTTAGAACTTTAATAGTGACAACACTGCTGTAAAAACGCTACGCAACAAAACCAAAGAAAGTAGTGTATACCACACGTAAAATACATACCTACCTTACCTCTCAGCAAAATAACTCGTAATTCCTATGTCATACAAATGCGGAGTGACGCGAAGAACTGAACCTTGTATTAGATTGCGGTCTAAAGTAAGTGTTATTAGATTGTTTTTGATGTTTTCAAAACAAAAACAATGAAAATGGATAAAAATTTCGATGTTCCAGATGTCATACATCACGACAGTGTCATCTAAGATTCAAGAGGCTTGGGAGGAATCAGCATTGCTTACAGAACTGTATCAAAATGTATAAAAATCTTCAATTAAGGACGCTCAAATATGGCAGACATGCATCCGCTAGTCCTCCTAGCGTCTGCGATGCTGATGTGCATGCTGTTGCCGCACTAATGGGCACTGATAGATGTAAAACGATTATTGAGCTGGTTCGAAAAACAGGATTTGCTCATACGACTGTAGTGCACATTCTGAAGGGACGACTGAGTATGAGAAAAATTCTGTACTTTCTGCAGAACTCTCCTGTCATTCTGCATGACAATGCTCGGCCGCATGCAGCTCAATTGGTGACTGATTTGTTCGATCGATGGAGCTGGGAAGTTCTTTACCATCCAACATACTACCTAGGTTTAAGACCTTGGGAATTAATTCCTGTGATGAAGAAATCCCTTCGTGGCATTCTCTTCAGAACTGTTCCAGATATTCTTGTGGCAATAGACCGGTCCATTCAAACTATCTACGGAACAGGCGCTGCTACAGGTGTTCTGTGACATCCACATTGTTGGAAACGAGTTATACACAATGATGACTAGCATATAGAAACACTGTAAAATATGGTGACATGAATGAATCTTGTATTCCATGTGAATAAATAGTTGCCACTATTAAATTTCCAACCTTTGTATATATACGCATTTTAACTCACACAAATATATGAAAGATTGTGTACATGTGAATAACAAAGCTATGTAGAAATATTATAATAGTGTTAATTTTAAAAAATATATAATTTTATAATAAAATATATAATCTTTTTCGTATAATTTATTAAAGGAAATGTCTGAGTTCTAGTAATAATTATTGATCCCAAATTTTATAATTTTAAATTTCTTAAGAGTTAGTTAGCTTAAGTTTGTATACATATACATACATATACACACACCCAAACAAGCATTTAAACACATATGTATATAAGGGAATATATGTATAATTAGAGAATGAAGCATTCTAGATTATATATATATATATATATATATATATATATATATATATATATATATATATATATATATATATATATAATGATAATTTATTTATATTACTTGTATGTGAAATACATTAATAGTAAATTTAAAAGTTCTACTCTAATCAACAAATGTAAAATTTCCTAAAAGAAGAAAATTTCATTATCTTTCTACTTGTAAATCTGAATATTATAAAATATTATAAGAATGTACAATAAAAGGCTTATTTGTTTCGAGAGATAAACTTGATTTAACTAGTATTATTTGGAATAGAATTTTTACAGGAATATTACTTTTTAAGAAAAAGAAAATTTGTTGAATAGGAAGTAATTCATAAAATGTAATATAAACATAAATTTCATTCACATGAATAAAGAAAAATATTCATTAAAATAGAATAGTCTGTAGATAAGAGGAAAATTCAGTCAAACATAAAATTGCAATTTTATTAAGTATAAGAAAATTGGCGATATACTAATTAGTATTAATTTGTATTTTAATAATTAAAATTTATTAAAGAATTTAAACACACAAATATTACCTGATAAACAAAGATTATGTTTAATTAAACCAGTTTTAATTTTATGCATCTTAGTAAAGGATAGAATGTTAAAATATCACTCATGCTGTGTGTGAACCATTTAAAATTTAGCACAAATAAATGTATTCTTTTATATATTTTTGTCTTAACAATTACCTTAAAATCGAAAAATTATAGTTATAAATATTATACAGCTAATAATTGACAAATATAATACAGTTTGAAATTAGGAAATCTTGTATAATATTTCTAATAAATGCAATTTACGGGACACATTTAGGGGGAAAAATGATATTATAAAAGAAAGTATACAAGAAACTTCTTAACGGTTAATGTCAAACTTCTCTAAAAAATTCGTCTTGTAATTCAGTGGGATTCGTATAGTTTTACTACAGTTTTATGTATACAAAGTTTCATAACATAGCTTCACACAAAGATAATAATTTACATAAATGGTTTGTAACACCTTAAGTTGAAAATAACTAGCCGCTTCCGATAGCTCAAACTCACAAAAATTCTTTCCTTCGTCATAGAATAATTATTATGGCGTAAACACATACCCCTGTAAGAATAAAAAATAAAAAATTATTATTATATCCAAAAAAATATTCCTCAAAAAGATCCTTTTTTCTTTTTAAGAAGTATCCGGCTATTGACGGGAATATAATATTTTAATTCATTAATATAATCGATAGTGCTCCATTTTCAATGAAAATAAAGTTATAAAATATTCATGCAATTAAAATTTCGTTAGAGTGCTGAATTTTAATAACTATTACAGATGTTCGTTATTGCTGTTTGCAGACAATGTTATTCTAATGTGATATCGGTTTTAGCTTTCCGACACATTCACAGAATATTTATCAGGGAAATATTCTGCAACAGTGTCAAAATATGCCTAACTCCTTGTATGAACAGTTCTCCAAAACTCCTGATAATCAACAAAGTTTTTATTTAAACAGTAAAGGTGTGGTATTAAAGACATAAATATTTTTATATTTATAATTGTATTAAAATATTATTACATATTTATAGTAGTTTATAATATGTCCCCCACACACATATAATCGATATGTGGGTGTGTGCACATATCAATACATATCAATACTTATATATATATATATATATATATATATATATATATATATATATATATATATGTATATATATATATGTATATATATATGTATATATATATACTATATATATATATATATATATATATATATATATATATATATATATATATATATATATATATATATATATATATATATATATATATATATAATTAGGCTTTTTGCGTCATCTCGAAGTGGAGTTCCGATCTGAGTGTCTTGCTGAGTGGTAAAGAGGGACAACCTAATTAAAGAGAAATAGAATCTCAAACTATCTACATTTATTCACATCCTCTGTCAAGACCGAAAAAAACTCCCGAACATTTCTTTTATAGTTGTTTGTACCAGCCAATTAGCGATTACTACAATTCACGTGGATGACGTAAATTAAGCTTCAGAACACTATTCTTAGCTATGCAACCGGATGGAATATACTGTGGAATATTCAAGAGGATTCACTAATTTGCTAGAAAAAAACTACCGGGAAGAAAAGAATCCGAGGTGATAAAAATATTATTACACACACACACACACACACACACACATATATATATATATATATATATATATATATATATATATATATATATATATGTGTGTGTGTGTGTGTGTATGTATATATATATATATATATATATATATATATATATATATATATATATATATGTATATATACATATATATATACATTATATATATATATGTATATATATATATAATGTATATATATATATGTATATATATATATGTATATATATGTATATATATATATATATATATATATATATATATATATATATATATATATATATATATATATATATATATATATATATATATATATATATATATATATATATATATATATATATATATATATATATATATATATATATATATATATATATATATATATATATATATATATATATATATATATATATATATATATATATATATATATATATATATATATATATATATATATACAATAATTACGTTTAGACATTTATACGTAAAAAGACAAAAGATTTTATTTCATCATAAGTGCATACATATTATTCGAGAACATACGAAATGTGCCAATAACAAAGACTATAATTTAAATGTGTACCCCTCTTTCAGGTCCATAATTATTTTTTTTTGTATATTTTCTATATAAATACATATAAACATACAAAAATAAGTGTTTGTGTCTATAATTATTTTGATGATTATATTCATATATAGAATAAAAAGAGTTATTTTTCTCTTTCATTATACGTCAAAATTATCATTATCATTATGTAGAGTTTAACAATATAAGTAAATGCAGATAACCATAAAAGTTTTCGCTCTTTAGGGTTAGATAATATCATTTCGTATCAAGCCATAAGCTGCTCACTTTTCTAATGGTATCATTTAGTAAATTAGGGTTAGAAACAATTCAATTAGGAACATTTAACTCTCAGTAGAGTTACTTTTATCCTTGAAAGATAGATTTTTCCTTTATCTATTATGAATCTCACTCTATTACATTTTCTTCGATATTACAGGGTAAAGTTTTATTTGAGCTGTACAAACAGAAGAACAAAACTTTTTCAACAAAATAATGATTATGCCTTTATATCAGAAAATTTTCTTTTTTAAAGTATATTTTCTACTAGTGCCTAAATAAATAAATTACAAATTTGTTACTGTCATCAGTAGTAAAGTACCATGCAACAAATATAATTCGTTTGGCTTTAATATTTTTATTTATATATTGTACTACTGCTTACAAATAATGTTTTTAATATGTTTTGAGATTATTAATCATAGCAGAAAATTACATTGTATAAAGAGTAGTTTCCAAATTTATATATTATGAAAGTTTGCCTCATACATTGTTGCAGTTATTCTAATTCTTATAAAAGATGTATAATAAATATTTTGAAACGTTTTATATTTTGAGAGAGAGACTATATGAACTGTTATAGACTTTTTAAATATATATCTTTTCGCTATTCACCTCCATTATCTAAGGCAGAGGCCACCCAACTCTCTGATTTCAGTATTAAGACGCCTGCATATGTCTTTAAGTGTGCCTTGTGCAACAGTGAATCGCTATAAAAATGCTTATATTTTCAGTAATGTAATTTTTTATAATTTATAATTAAAGAAATACATGCATATTTGTTTTAAAGTTATTTGTTTGCATATCTTTAATTTTAACAAGGCTTCCCAGACATCCCGGTATTGTAAAGAATTTGACTACCAAGTTATTTTAAAGTGAATAATTCTTAAATATTACCTCTATAATTTAAGAATTTTTTATTATACATAAGAATACAATATGAAGCATAAAGAGCGGTACAATCACTATTTATACTATACATTTTTGTTACTTAAATATTCATCTTATAAATCATGTACATTATTGTATATTATATTCACCTATAAATTTACCATTAAAACATAAATGTGCTCTCCTCCCCATTCGCATTCTAGAATGTGGTATAATGTATAAATTGGTTACGAATCTCTAGTTTAAAGTCTAGTAATTTTAATTCTAATGTCGTAACATTAAAACCATTTTCAATAAAAATTCATAATTATTCTCCCAATTTACTGCAGCTGTTTCAATGTATTTTTTAATAAACATTCAATTTTCATAAATATGGAAAATGTATTTTCTTTACAACTTTGGTTATTCCAAGTGTTTTTAGTACCTTAAGAACTAAATTCCATCAAAGTGTTATTTTACCATTTTTGGCTAAGATGCCTGTTTTAAAGAAATACATACTACGCCTAAAAAGTACGCCTTTTTGTTACCTCTATAACTTAAGAATTATTTATTATACATAAGAATACAATATGAAGCATATAGGGTGAACCAATCACTAATATGTATACTATACATTTTTGTTACTTAAATATTCATCTTATAAATCATGTACATTATTGTATATTATACTCACCTATAAATTTACCATTAAAACATAAATATGCTCTCCTCCCCATTGGCATTCTAGAATGTGTTATAAAGTATAAAATAGTTAGGGATCTCTAGTTTAAAGTCTAGTAATTTTAACTCTAATGGTGTAACATTAAAACCATTTTCAATAAAAATTCATAGACTTATTCTCCCAATTTACTGCAGCTGTTTCAATGTAATTTTTAATAAACGTTGAATTTTCATGGATATTGAAAATGTTTTTTCTTTACAACTTTGATTATTCCAAGTGTTTTTAGTACGTTAAGAACTAAATTCCATCAAAGTGTTATTTTACCATCTTTGGCTAAGATGCCTGTTTTAAAGAAATACATACTACGCCTAAAAAGTACGCCTTTTTGTTACCTCTATAATTTAAGAATTATTTATTATACATAATAACCATTTTCAATAAAAATTCATACACATGTTCTCCCAATTTACTGTAGCTGATTCAATGTAGTTTTTAATATACATTCAATTTTCATGAATATTGAAAATGTATTTTCTTTACAACTTCGATTATTCCAAGTGTTTTTAGTACCTTAAGAACTACATTCATTCAAAGTATTATTTTACTATCTTTGGCTAAGATGTCAGTTTTAAAGAAATACATACTACGCCTAAAAAGTATAGAACATTCATTTATTTGTCAATACCTCTAGTATTTTAAACTGTAAAAAATGTTATAACATATAATAACTTAACTATTATATTAATTACAACACAAAATCTTATTAAATTTTAGTGACTTAGGAAATGCGAATACAATAAAACGTCCATTTGTTTTTAGAGAATTATTCGTTTTCACATATTTATCAACCAATTCATAGGTCCCGAATTCATCCTCATAGAATCAGTTTTATTCACATTAACCATAATTATTTTTTCCTATAAATCCTTATAAAAGTTAAGCTAAGTATACCAATGGTAAAAATCGTGTTTGTAAAATTTATATAAATTGTGGAAGTGAAATTAATTTAACAAGAATATTTCGAGGTCTTGTGGACAGCTAAAACATTTCTGGTTCACCTGGAACTTTCCTAGGCCAACAAAAGTTCAGTAATCTAATAATTAGTGAGGTCTCAACAATAGTGAATCTAATCACACAAAATTTAAACAAGAAACTAGTTGCTTCGCACCCAGCCTTTGTTCTGGGTATTAAATTTTTTCTATTAAAGGTTTAGAACCACTGTAAAAGATTATCGAATTAATAGAATTTTTGAATGAATCTCGTGTTCTACAGATTGTTGACAAATATGATAATTTAAGCAACAGGCAATCTCAATTATAAATTTGCACGAAAATAATACTACCACAGTTTACCTCGGGGATGCTAAATTCCACGATTTTCTGGTGAAGACATAATACAATTTTCATATATATATATATATATATATATATATAATATATATTTATATATATATTATATATATATATATATTATATATTTTATATAAGTATATATATATATATATATATATATATTATATATATATATATTTATATATTATATATTTAAATATATATATTAAAATATATATAAATATATAATATATTATATATATAAATATATATTTATTTATATATGTATATATATATGTATATATATATATATAGTATAATATTTATTTATTTATTTATTTATTTATATATATAATATTTATAATATTTTTATATATATATTATATATATATATATATTATATAATTATTATATATATATATATATATATATGTATATATATTTTATAATATATATATATATATATTTTATTTATATATATGTTTATATATATATTTATATATATATATTATATATATATTTTATATATTTTATGTATGTATGTATGTATATATATTTTTATCACATGCTTAAGATGCAAATATTTTTATTACATACACAATTTCAAACCTCCTCATTTCAGTGCACAATATAGAGGTTCCTTTTACAATGTACTGGAACACCGAGAAATAGTCAAAATAAATTTGTTGATTAAGTTTTATAACGAATACAATCTCTATCACGCAGGCTTAATCTACAAAAGACATATTAAGTCTTTATGTTAGTTACTTTATGTTGCAGAACAGTTTGATTTCTTACAGAAATTGAGACATTATTAAATGCTTAAGTTATATTTTGTTTATATTTTGCAGATTCGTAAAACAATACGTTGTTGCATTTGAATATTACTTGCATGGACTGCCTTTAAAGGTGATAGATAGGGAGGAAGAAGTTTTAATCTCGTCAATGAACATTTGACGATATCGAATAATTTGGAAATTAAAATAAACTGTATCAGGGCTGTAGCCAGAAATTATTTTCGGAGGGGGACTAAGGGAAAAAGACATCTTTATTTGTGAATGGTACTTCAATTGATGAAAGGGAAAGCACTGTATTTTCGAAATACGGTGCTGGAAATACAGTGCTGTATTTTCGGCTAGCAGAAAGGTAAGACTTTTATAGTCTGAGCTGTTTTTTAAGAGAATAAATGTTTATGTTCATGAACAGCTAGGCAGATAGCACACACATACACAAACGTGGGACATTGTCTATCTACAAAATGGTCTTTCAAAATTTCGGGGGGGGGACCAGTCCCCTAAATCCCTGCCCCTGCCTACGGCCTTCAACTGTATGCATTTATATAAACAAACCATACAAAAAAGGATACTGTTTTATGTATAACTGTTTTATGTATATTATTGTCAAAACTAAAATCTCTTATATACTCATAGTAGCAGTGACATCGTATATAAAAAGATATAGAGGGGAACATTCATTATTTGCAATAATGTACAACCCCTCCTAGAGGACCTATGGAAAGTCCAGGAGCAAGAACGGGGAGGGGAATGGCATGAGGAAGCATAAAATAAAACTGAATCTAAACCAAATATATCTGAAAAGCACGCAGATTATAGTAAAACGTTAACATTATAAAAGATATTTATTAATATTAAGTTCATTCGAAGCATGTTTTTTATTTTATAAAATATTAAAGACTTATTCAAATTACTGTTCTAAATAGTTTATTCATAGTCACATATTTTATGGAATTTCTACTTCTTATTCTTGCATAGATTGTTTTCCTTAACACATAGTATTTCACTTATGTTTCATTGAAAAACGATAGACCAGGTTTCCACAGTAAATTATGAGTAGTCATGGATAAAAATGAGAAATAACTTTTGACTCAGAAATGACACCATGTTATAAATATAAAAAAGTTATGTTTAGAATTAATTGCTACAATCAAGATCATTAGATTTAATTAAAAAATGCTTCATTGCAGTTATGACATATGCATAATGTGTTTATTAATCAGAAATGATAATTATTATGCTTCAAAAATCCACCATTTGCAGCTGTTGCTATGCAAGTAATATTAACTTATAGCTACTGATAGGAGGGCATATGTCGATATTTTCTAATCTGGCTATCACTGCCCAGCTTGCAATATGTCTCTCTAGTCCAACTCTCAAAAATATGTCGCATTAAAAACATGAAATTATATGCAAAAAATTATTGAAAGAATAAAGGATAACTTCAAACTTGGTACAGATTTTTGAAAGATAAGAGTTCACCCACAATGATCTTCAAAAAGACCATCAGTTTCGCCTAATTGGTACCCGCTTCCACATCTCAATGCATAAATAATTCAACCCCGCTCTGACACAGCTATTACGCTTATTGCATGCTCTGCGGAAACTGAGCTAACGGCTGGGTATGCAGAAAATGGGAAATCGACTGATTAATAAGTAGCTCATAAAAATGCACTAATAGGGCACATTTTTTATTTAATTGGTTGAGCAGTACAGATGGTCGGTGATGGAGGTACGCTAACATCTGTTGCATAAAACCTTTTTCGTGATTTGTATTTCTCAGTAATCAGGAGCGTAGCCGTGAAGTCATATACCGGAACGTGATGAGATCAGAATCGCATGTTAGTGCCTCCTCGTCATGCAACCTTAAGGGGACATGGCAAATTCCGATTTGGAAAAACTTCACGTTAATAGACTTTTATCGGTTTCCAATAAAATAAAAAATCCTGATTCTTTTAGATTGAATTATAAGAATTTTAAAAATAAAAGCTTGCAATCCCTTTACCTTTAAGATTTAATAAAATCAAATACTCCCTGTGGAATGCAAATCAGAATTTTATGTTCAAAAATAGTTTGAAAAAGTTTTTTAATACGAAGCTGAATTGAGACGATATAAAATCACAATTATTAAATCCTGATTGTTGAAATGATATTAAATAAAATAATCGCTGTGGAATGCAAATCAGAATTTCATGTTCAAGAATAATTTGAAAAATATTTTAATACAAAGCTTCAGTTATAAGAATTTTAAAAATGAAAGCTTGAAATTGCTTTACCTTTAAATATCAATAAAATCAAATAATCCCTGTGAGATGCAAATCCAAATTTCATGTTCAAGAATACTTTGAAAAAGTTTTTTAATATGAAGCTGAAACGAGAGGATATAAAATCACGATTATTAAAACCTGATTGTTGAAATGATATTATTCTCCTAAGTTATCATGGAATTTTGTTTCAAAACTGAATTTTCTATCATTTGGCAAAAAAAAATCTTCCATTCTTTTAGAGGGAATTAAAAGAATTTAAAAAATAAAATCTTGAAATCCTTTTACCTTTAAGATTTAATAAAATCAAATAATCCCTGTGGAATGCAAATCAGAATTTTATGTTCAAAAATAGTTTGAAAAAGTTTTTTAATACGAAGCTGAATTGGGAGGATATAAAATCACAATTATTAAATCCTGATTGTTGAAATGATATTATTCTCTGTGGAATGCAAATCAGAATTTCATGTTCAAGAATAATTTGAAAAATATTTTTAATACAAAGCTTCAGTTATAAGACTTTTAAAAATGAAAGCTTGAAATCGCTTTACCTTTAAATTTCAATAAAATCAAATAATCCCTGTGAAATGCAAATCAAAATTTCATGTTCAAGAATAATTTGAAAAAGTTTTATAATACGAAGCTGAATTGAGAGGATATAAAATCACAATTATTAAAACCTGATTGTTCAAATGATATTATTCTCCTAAGTTATCATGGAATTTTGTTTAAAAACTGAATTTTTTATCATTCGGCAAAAAAAATCTTGCATTCTTTTAGAGGGAATTAAAAGAATTTTAAAAATAAAAGCTTGATATCCTTTTACCTTTGAATTTTAATAAAATCAAACAATCCTTATTGATTGTAAATCAAAATTTCATGTTCAAGAATAATTTGAAAAAAATTTTTTTTAAATGAAGCTGAATTAAGAGGATATAAAATCGCAATTATTAAAAACTGATTGTTGAAAAGATATTATTCTCCTGAGTTACCATGAAATTTTGTTTCAAAACTGAATTTTCTATCATTGGGAAAAGAAAAAATCCTACTTTTTTTAGATTGAATTAAAAGAATTTTGAAAATAAAAGCTTGTCATTACCTTACTTTTAAATTTTAATAAAATCAAATAATCCCTGTGGAATGCAAATCAGAATTTCACGTTCAAGAATAATTTGAAAAAGTTTTTTAATACGAAGCTGAATTGAGAGTATATAAAATAACAATTATTAAACCCTAATTGTTGAAACTATATTATTCTGAGTTATCATGGAATTTTGATTCAAAACTGAATTTTCTATCATTGAGCTAATAAAAAATCCACCCTTTTTTTAGATTGAATTATAAGAATTTTAAAAATAATAACTTCAAACACCTTACCTTTAAATTTTAATAAAATCAAATAATCCCTGTGGAATGCAAATCAGAATTTTATGTTCAAGAATAATTTGAAAAAGTTTTTTAATACGAAGCTGAATTGAGAGGTTATAAAATCACAATTATTAAACCCTGATTGTTGAAATGATATTATTCTTCAACGATAACATAGAATTTTGTTTCAAAACTGCATTTTCTATCATTGGCCATTGTTATCATTGTTAAAATAAAATATTGAAAAAAATTTTCATTTACAGTGAAGATAAGATCAAGTGGTGACTTGAGAAAGGGATTCCGTCGAAGTGGTTTATTTTACAGAGAATGAAATTGACATCTCCTTTCTAATTTTTATACCAAATTTCCCAGCCAATAAGTGCCAGACTGAAGGAAGTGTTATACAACTTAAATTCTGTCTACCCGTCCCGGAAAACTATCGCTGACACAAATGCTAATTTTCTGTCCATTGAAAATATTTTTCAGGTTTTCCAGAAAAGTTGTTTTGCTTGTACAATAACTAAATGGCTAACTTAAATGATAAAAGTTCACTCCTGACTCCACAAAAGTTCCGACAGTTCAAAATCCCTTGTAATTAAAATTACGTGATCAGTCGCTCTTGGGATAAACATTTGTAAAAGAAGTGTGTATTCCTGAGAATTCTATACAGAACTTTTCACTTGTTAAGACGGTTTGTTGATCTGTTCATTTTTATCCTTCAGTAAATTTAAAGGTATACAGTTCTTGACATATATTTCTGGTGGTTCATGACTTCATTTAGATTAGCAGTTCTCATCATTTAAATAATATAGGCTATATTCATGAAAGATTATTCATATACACACACATATATATATATATATATATATATATATATATATATATATATATATATATATATATATATATATATATATATATATATATATATATATATATATATATATATATATATATATATATATATATATATATATATATATATATATATATATATATATATATATATATATATATATATATATATATATATATATATATATATATATATATATATATATATATATATATATATATATATATATATATATATATATATATATATATATATATATATATATATATATATATATATATATATATATATATATATATATATATATATATATATATATATATATATATATATACATATATATATATATATATATATATACATATATATATATATATATATATATATATATATATATATATATATATATATATATATATATATATATATATATATATACATATACATATATACATATATATATATATATATATATATATATATATATATATATATATATATATATATATATATATATATATATATATATATATAATACATATATATCAATACTTACTATAAATAAATTATATAATATATACATTAGACGACCTCACGAACATTGTCTTGTTTTAACGCTGTAAATCCAAAAATTGTAAAATGTTTTAAATAAATTATAAATTGGACCGTTTTGTGGAAAAATAAGGAAAAAAAATATTTTAAAAATACCTGACGCCACCCCATGTACAGCCATCACAAACCTAATTAAATTAAATTAAAGCTCCCATATTTCCTGTAAGGGGATTTGATCGTGGAACTTCTCGTATTGAAGTCCCTTGAGCTGACCACTGAACCACAGTTACTTTGGCAGTAAAGTGTTTCAAGCGGCATTATAATAATATCAATAGGTGCGCAATTCTGAATTTTTAATTAAATAAAGCATATCTATCATATATAATTTAAACCATTCTTGAATAAACTTAATTACATACACAAAATTCCTCAAAATAAGTCCAATAGTTTAGGACGATTTCTATTAAAAACACACGGATAGAAGTATTTTAAATATAAAGATGTGTGCGTGTGTGTTTATGTGTGTGTATGTCTAGTTGGCTGTTCCCCACATGTGTATGAATTTTAGTATTCAAATATGTATATATGCATAAGTGTACTACATTATTTTTTATTTAAAATATGATAGCGTGATACACAACTGTTTTTTATTTTGATCCTCAGCTGTAACTTACTTCTACAAAATTGGATGCAATACTACAGTATGTTTTATAAATAAACTTTTAAAATCGCATATTTCCATTCTTTGTACTTTCTACCGGTAATGTTATTTAGGACTCCCTTTGTAATCGATGCTGTTTATTTTGAAATTCCATACTGTATTAATACAGTCAAACATAGTTTCAGTAATATATAAGTAACACAACAATTTTTATGATAAACAAACTATCATATACTTTCAATACGTGTTTTTGTATAACTCTCCTGCTTGCATATAAGTTATTCAAGAAATACCGGAATACAACGCATTCCCGGAAACTAGAACATTTGTACTCGACAAGTTTCTGAAAATACTATTGAAAAACTTTCCCAGTCCTTTGAAAACGAAAATATTTTCATGATATACGTTCAGTTCAACTACATGAATAAAATCCATGCGTCGCACTAGCATTGATACCTAGAACTTTTTTAGAGTTAACATTTATGAAATGTTGAGTGAACCTAACTAAAAGTTTTTCCGTTGTATTGCCTTACATTAAATACAGATTGTATTTTAAAGAATTTAGATGCAACTCCATAGAGCACCTAAATAAAACGCGTATTTTACTAAAATAAAAATAATAAATTCAATTTAATAAACACCATAAATGATCCAGGACAGTTTTTTTAAACAAAGATACCTTTCTGAAATATCCTTCACTTCTAAATGTTACATTAATTCCACTTTGATCTATGGTACAATAATAATACTGCCCATCCGTCTTGCGTGTTGATAATTTAGGTGCATATAATTGATGAATAAATGGCAAAATCCGATGCTTCTTTTTCCTAGCAAAAA
Organism: Pardosa pseudoannulata; assembly: GCA_032207245.1. Lineage (NCBI taxonomy): Eukaryota > Metazoa > Arthropoda > Arachnida > Araneae > Lycosidae > Pardosa > Pardosa pseudoannulata. The sequence goes on along the minus strand of CM063498.1, from coordinate 135,850,673 downwards.
GAAATTAATCATAATTTCTCCATGATAAATGCTCGTCATAGTTATAAGTTAGAGAATGAAAGTATTCAAATACTTAAGGGATACAGAGAATTAATCATGTTAACAGCATTAATCGAAAGAAAAATTTTGGCATTTACGGAAGAAGATGGATCTTTTTAAAAACAATTAGCAGTAATACATTTAATAAGTGCTCTACCAAAGTCTTCGCCATTTCTTCACAATGTTTCTCCAGAAGAAGAAATATCGCAGGTTACTTAACAAGTTTAAGAAACAAGCCGTTATAGGACGGGTTTTTTTCGAGTGATTAGATTATATACTGTCTATTAGATTTATCATGAAATTAGGATTAGATTTTGCGCCATCCAACGTATTTCTGCCTCCGTAGCATCTTAGAAATCCTCTGCGAAACAAGTTGGGGGAGAAGGAAAGTGAAATGATTGTTATTATCGTTTCTCTAGCAAATAGAAAATTTCACCCACTAACATCAGTGTGGGTGGGTCTGGAATTGAAATTTCGGAGATAGCTGAGTTGACTTTTCATTTATAGCTATATAATGCTGCAGAGAGATTTTACCATGTCATAAACCGACATATAAACTTTACAATTAATACCTCGGAAAGTAGGTGGGACTGCTATGACAGTTATTTTCATTTCTTGAGTTTCTAGTTTTTTTTATACTATTTTAAAGTTGTATAGCTCCAAATTTGCTTCCTTTTCAATTTCCTTATTTCAATTTTGAATTTTTCAGTACTTTATAACGTGCATTATTTAAATTATTTAATATTATTTTGATGATTTACATAGTCACATTTCTACTGAATAACTCTATATAGACTAATTAAATGTGACGAGTTTACAAATTACACAGTGTGCAAAATTCATTGAAAAAAAATGCAATTTACTTTTATGTTTCTTACATATTTATTTAACATTTGTTCTGAGTATATTTACCCCGAAATCATAGGTAGATTTTACACCCTTTCGGCGAATATCTGTTTCCAAAGCATCTCTCAAAGTAAGAATGCAATCCAATTATATCAAAATTTAGGAGCATATAAATGAAAAATATACACTGTTATCTCATACAATCACCCACATTCTCTTAAACACCAGGATTAAACTAATATCTGCGATCAACTATACATTTATATAATACAGTTTTCACATAACTGATTTCTTTACACCTTTTAAAATCCCAAGACTGCATAAATCTGCATCTGCAAATCGGATGTGAAAACTCTACTAATTAAACACAGTCTATAAAATGCAAAGAAATGAAGAACAATCTTTTTTATCTTCATGTCTCTGATATTTATTTAGCCATTTCTTATTTTTTGTTAAATCTATTGCGATATTAGGATTAGATTTTGTCCCCTTCAGTGTATATTTGCGTATTAAGCATTTGCCAAATAAGAATATTGCCTGACTGTCTCGTGTGTCACTAACATAGAAAAATATAATTGTTAATCACACTTCTACTTTAGTACTTCTACACACTTCTTTTTAGTTACACTTCTATACTAAACATTCAATCCATTTCTTTAAAAAGCATGTTAAAAATAGAATACCCAGTGATCAACTATACCTTTGTGAAATATACTTCGTTCCTAACTACAATGCTATGATTTCCTCCATATTCAATAAATGAATAAATCTTCATAGTCAAATTCCATACAACGAATGTATGAATTACACAAAAAGTGTAAAATTCAAAGAAAGGAAGATAAATCTCTCTTCTCATCATGTTTCCCATACTTATTTTACAATTTCTTCCTTTTATTAGTTATATCACGAAATTAGATTTATATTTCAAACTCTTCAGAGTATATCTGGTTCCTAAAATAAGAATGCTGTCCAACCGTATGATGTGTTACTAATTTAGGAATTTATAATTGAAAAACGTGTATTGCTATTCTAAACAATAAATTCAGTTTCTTAAACAGAATGTTAAACCTAGAATAAATGGTGATTCAACAATACCTTTGCAAAATACACTTCACTCTTATTTACATTGCTGTATTTCCGTTTATATTCATTAACATAGGGGGGGGGGGGGGGGGGCGGGGGGGGGGGGGGGGGGGGGGTTGCACAAAGAGAGTAAATTCAAAGGAAGGAAGTTATATCTTACTTCTCCTCATGTTTCCCGTACTTATTTTATACTCCCTTGCACTTATTAGTTCTGTCAAAAATTTAGATTTATATTTCCCGTCTTTCAACGTATATCTGCTTCCTAAGCATTTTCCAAATAAGAATGTTGTCCAACCATTTCATGTGTTACTAATTTAAGAATATATAATTGAAAAATACATATTGCTATCTTAAACAATCAACCCAGTTTCTTAAACAGAATGTTAAAACTAGAATACATGATGATCAACTATACCTTTGTGAAATGTACTTCACTCCTAATTACATTGCTGTATTTGAGTTTATATCCGTTAGCTGAGTAAATCGACATAGACAAATTTTATATGAAGAATGTAGTAACTGCACAAAGAGAGTAATTTCAAAGAAATGAATATATATATATATATATATATATATATATATATATATATATATATATATATATATATATATATATATATATATATATATATATATATATATATATATTATATATATATATATATATATATATATATATATATATATATATATATATATATATATATATATATATCTTCTCATGTTTCCCATACTTATTTTATAATTCCTTGCATCTGTTATTTCTATCATAAAATTAGATTTATATTTCCCACCCTTTAGTACATACCTGGTTTTACCTAAGCCTTTTTCAAATAATAATGTAGTCCAATATTGTTACTAATTTAAGAACATATAATTGAAAACCACGTATTGCTGTCATAAACAATCAATCCAGTTTCTGAAACAGAATATTAAATCTAGAATACCTAGTGATCAACTATACAATTTGTGAAATGCACTTCACTAATAATTACATTGTGGTATTTAAATTTATATCTAATAACTGAGTAAATCGACAAAGACAAATTTTATATGAAGAATGCAATAACTGTACAAAGAGAGTAAATTCAAATGTACGAATATATATATATATATATATATATATATATATATATATATATATATATATATATATATATATATTTCTTCTTATACTTCCCATACTTATTTTATAATTCCTTGGTCTTATTAGTTCTATGACAAAATTAGATTTATATTTCCCAACCTTCAGTGTATATCTGATTCCTAAGCCTTTTTCAAATAATAATGTTGTCCAACAATGTGTTACTAATTTAAGAACATATAATTAAAAAATTCGTACTGCTGTCCTAAACAAACAATCCAATTTATTAAACAGAATATTAAAACTAGAATACCTAGGGATCAACTATTCCTTTGTAAAATATACCTAGCTTCTAATTAAAATGCTATGATTCCTTTCACATCCAATAAATGAATAAACATGCATAAACAAATTTCATACGTCGAATGTATGAATTTACACAAAGAGTGTAAAATTCAAATATAAATATAATAAATTTTCTCTTCTCCTTATGTTTCCCATACTTATTTTATATTTTCTTTCACTTCTTAGTTATTTAATGAAATTAAATCTATGCTTCAGAGTATATCTGGTTCCTAAAATAAGAATGCTGTCCAACCGTATCATGTGCTACTAATTTAGGAATTTATAATTGAAAAACCTGTATTGTTATTCTAAACAATCACTTCAGTTTCTTAAAAAGAATGTTAAAACTAGAATACCTGGTGATCAACTACACCTTTGTGAAATGCACTTCACTCTTAATTACATTGCTGTATTTCCGTTTATATCCAATAACTAAGTAAATCGACATAAACAAATTTTATATGAAGAATGTGATAACTACACATTGAGAGCAAATTCTAAGGAAGGAAGCTATATCTTTCTTCTCCCCATGTTTCTCATAATTATTTTATAATTCCTTTCTTTTATTAGTTCTATCATGAAATTATATTTATATTTTCCTCCCTTTAACGTATATCTGCTTTCTAAGAATTTACCAAATAAGAATGTTGTCTAACCGTATCATTTGTTATTAATATAGGAACATATAATTGAAAAATACATATTGCTATCCTAAACAATCAATCCCGTTTTTTAAACAGAATATTAAAACCAGAATACCTAGTGATCAACTATACCTTTGCGAAATACACTTCACTACTAATTACACTGCTGCAATTACGTTTATATCCAATAACTGAGTAAATCGACATAAACAAATTTTATATGAAGAATGTACTAACTACACAAAGAAAGTAAATTCAAAGAAAAGAAGATATAGCTTTCTTCTTCTCTTGTTTCCCATTCTTATTTTATAATACCTTTCTTTTATTAATTTTGTCATAAAATTATATTTATATTTCCCTCCCTTTAACGTATATCTCCTTTCTAATAACTTTGAAATAAGAATGTTGTCTAACCGTATCATGTGTTATTAATTTAGGAACATATAATGGAAAAATGCATATTACTATCTTAAACAATCAATCCCGTTTTTTTTAACCAGAATACCTAGTAATCAACTATATCTTTGCGAAATACACTTCACTACTAATTACACTGCTGCAATTCCGTTTATATCCAATAACTGAGTAAATCGACATAAACAAATTGTATATGAAGGATGTACTAACTACACAAAGAAAGTAAATTCAAGGGAAAGAAGATATAGCTTTCTCCTTCTCTTGTTTCCCATTCTTATTTTATAATACCTTTCTTTTATTAATTTTGTCATGAAATTACATTTATATTTCCCTCCCTTTAAGGTATATCTGCTTTCTAAGAACTTTCGAAATAAGAATGTTGTCTAACCGTATCATGTGTTATTAATTTAGGAACATATAATGGAAAAATGCATATTACTATCCTAAACAATCAATCCCGTTTTTTAAACAGAATATTAAAAAGAGAATACCTAGTGATCAACTATACCTTTGCGAAATACACTTCACTACTAATTACACTGCTGCAATTACGTTTATATCCGATAACTGAGTAAATCGACATAAACAAATTTTATATGAAGAATATACTAACTACACAAAGAAAGTAAATTCAAAGAAAAGAAGATATGACTTTCTTCTTTTCTTGTTTCCCAAACTTATTTTACAGTTCCTTCCTCTTATTAGTTCTATTATGAAATTAGATTTAGATATCCCACTCTTCAGCATATATCTACTTCCGAAGCATTTTCCAGATAAGAGTGTTGTCCAACCGTATCGTGTGTTACTAATTTAGAACATATAATTGAAAAACTCGTATTGCTATCCTAAAAAATCAATCCAGTTTCTTAAACAATGTTAAACCCAGAATACCTGGCGATCAACTACACTTTGTGTAATACATTTTGCTCATAATTACATTGCTTTAATTTCCTGTAATCCTATCTCAAAACTCAATAAATTTGCGTAGGCAAATTTTATATGAAATATATACTAATTACACCAAAAGAATTTAAAATCATGGAAGCCTTATCTTTCTTCTCAAGTTTCCCATATTAATTTTACAATATATTATGTTATTAGATCTATCTCGAAATTAGGATTAGATTTTGCCTCCTTCAGCGTATTTCTGCTTCCTAAGCATCTTCCAAATCCTCAGCGAAACAAGTTGGGGCGGGGGGGAGGTAAGAAGAGAGGAACCATTGTTATTATCGTTTCTCCAGCAGGTCGAAGATTTCCCCCACTAACCTCTATGTGGGTGGATCTGGAATTTCAAGAACAGAGAAGCCGTCTTGTAATAGAAGGGAGTGTCCAGTAAGGAATTCTATGCCCTTAATAGAATCTTCTGACATTGCAGAGTAGCTCCCAAACTCTTGTCTTATCTTCGTAACCCACCCTCGAAAATCGGAACAATATAGATGTATAACAGTTTTTATATTTTATTTTCTGATTTTTTTTACGTAGAAAAAATGACTATGTCAGTATTAACTTTGTATAAAAATAAATTTGGCATGAGAAAAAGGCCTTAATTTTGCAATGTACTGAAAAAAGACAAAAATATAGTGTTTAATCGTGGCAATAATTATAAATAAGAATTTTTCAAGTTTTACTATCATTTTATTTCGCATGTCTTACTAAAATTAAAATTTTAACAATTATTTTTATTTAGAGATCATAAATAAAAAAGAAAAGAAACGTTAACCAATTCGGTCTAGAAACATTAAGAAAACTTTTAAAATTCAAAAATATTTTTCTGTAATTAGAAAATTAATGCTATTAATATAAAGCATATCAATAAGCATATAATTTAATGAATGATTTTGCACTCACAAATCCATGGGTTAATGAACAAAAAAAAAGAATCAGCGTCCCCTGTGTATATTTATAAGTACATAACTTCGAAAAGTAAATAAAAATAATGAGAAATATTTTTACTGTATTTCTTTGCCTATAAATAACTCACTATCCTGATTAAGATAACGAAACGAAAGAATGCAAACATGCACACACACACATATATCTATCTAACTCTTTCTTTATATATATATATATATATATATATATATATATGTGTGTGTGTGTGTGTGTGTGTGTGTGTGTGTGTGTGTGTGTGTGTGTGTAATGCTGCGATAATTAATCCGCCGGTTACACAAAACTGTAGTCCCTATTTTTTTTACTTGACCGGGCTATTGAGCAAAGAAAAGCCTATAGATATCTAACTAAAATTAAGCTGTCGTGACATTTCCAATAAAACATGTTGCGCAGCCGGTAGTAGAACTTAAGCTTTTATTAAAAGCAAAGAAGTCAACATGTTTCTCTGGTTAGATCAGAGAAGAAAATGATTACACGAAGCACTTGCGAGTGTTAGCCCCACAGCGAGAGAACCCGGAGAATATTCCTAAGGAATCGAAAGCTTAATTAACGTTCTTATAGCAATTTAGACATTGCAGGTGTGAGGTATTTGCCTGATGCAGCTGAAAAATGTGACGATTGGATAGAAAACTAGCATGTATTGCATAGAATCATTGTAGCATCTATTGCATAGAAAGCTTTGGAAAATTTGTTGGAAGAATTTTAAGTCAACCTATAATCCTTTAGATAAGATGTTTTGTGGCTTGGAAATAGATTTGAAGGAATAAGAATGTAAAAAAGGAGAATTTTTAAGAGATATTTTAAGTGAATAATTTTGATATCGTATAAAGACATATTTATATATGTATAATATATCAAAATTATTTAACTGTAATATTTACTTAGAAATCTCCTCTCTCCCATTCTAATTCCTTAAAATCTTTTCTCCAGCCTCTAAATGTCTTCAAAAGAGTGTCTTCGACTTAAAATCCTTCCCAAAGCTTTCTATCCTAAAGATGTAAAGGTTTTGTCTATTCAACATTTTCCCCAGCTGTCACCGCAAATGGCTCCTCGTTTTTCCTTATCTTGCACTTAAATTCGCTGAGTAAGTGAGAAAATTCTTTCTGTCTTCGCTCTTGGAGGCACCTCTACACGAGCAGAGTGGTTTTTGTGTTTATTCTTTGTCTGTTGTTGAGAAGTAAAGATGCAGCTCTGAGCAGTTCTGAAATAAAGTTTTAATTCAACGTGTGCCGTTCCCTTCAATGTCGGCCGACTGCATTTTTATTACTGCTAGCTGTTTAGATTTCTCCTTGTGAAATATTTTTTTTAATTTAAGGATTACATATATATATATATATATATATATATATATATATATATATATATAAATATATATATATATATATATATATATATATATATATATATATATATATATATATATATACATATATATATTTATATATATATATATATATATATATATATACATATATATATATATATAACTATATATATATATATATATATATATATATATATATATATATATACATATATACATATGTGTGTATATATATATATATATATATAATTATATATATATATATAATATATATATATATATATATATATGTGTGTGTGTGTGTGTGTGTGTGTGTGTATTACAGTTTAATTGAATACACTTATCATATGCAATATTGATTTATATTTTTAAAATATAGCACTGGCACATAAATATCCAGGATTTTTAAAGAAAATTAGTAAGGCAGTTAAATACCTGCTCTCACATTAGGCCTGAACCATACTGAAACTTCATATGTAGTCCATGTAGTTTATATAGTATGTAGAGTATACCATCGAGAATAACAAAAAAGGACCTAGTACTGTATTCTTAAATTAATATATTATCAGATACAATTAAACTAAATAAACTAATTTTGTTAATTATATTTCACTTTATTATAGCATTTTATACTTTACAGATTTACATTGTTTATTATATATGACTCAAGATACATTAGATTTCATATTTATAACTCTATTTACCCGTCAGTTGAAGGTTCTGAACTGCTCACAGAACAAACTTTAATTAACATTAAATTTTGTACCCGGAGAAGATAAGTCATTTATTTTCTTTTCGCTCCGTGAAAATGTCAAGAGTAAATGCTAATTATTTTCTAAATTATTTATCTGATTAATTAAAACATGTTGAGGGTCAAAGAATACAAAATGATAACCACGATGGAAATTTTTAAACCGACGTAAACTTGCTTCTCATAACTAGCGTATCAAATTTACAACTGACAGACAATCTCAGCGCGTGGTAAAATATTAATCACGTGAACAGAAAGGTCACCGAAAACGTCACGGTATCAGGCAATGCCGCTGACACTCTCCAACATTATCCTTTATCTACTAGTTTATATATTTATTGCATGCCCCGGTGTTCGTACGTTAATGGCTATCACGTATCATTCCGGCTGAAATCTCATCAGCTGGCAATTTCAGCGGAACAAAATGACACTTCCGAATTATTTAATTCGCATTTCCGACCACCCCCGACTGTCACACAGCACCGCCGTGACACGCGATTCCGTACTATATACTAGCACGCTATCCCATGAGCATTAATAGACGATATCTAGATATCGTGCCTACTAGAAGTCCGTTTCTTTTTTACCCCGTCTTCCGCCCGTGAATGGTCACTTCTGCATACACACACATACGCATGTTCTAAATTAACCATTGCTATGTTGACGACCGGAAACAGTAGAAAATATGTAGTATGGCCTCACACGGAGAGAAAACTGCGTGAGAGATGTTTTCTATGACTGCGGTTAGCACGATAACTGCAACAAGCATTGTCTGTTAAGTTCCGCGTGAAATATTACGTCAGTATTAAATAAGAACAGTCGTGTTCTGGGACAATTAATCACTAAAATTAATGGATACACCGCGTATTCTTATAGTTTCTGTCCATAGAGTCTACACACTTCCTTCGAAATTCATGATATATGATGGGGGTATATGATGTTTGCTAGTAATAAATCACTTTCAAATGACCCTGACTTCAAATTCAGGAGCCATTTACTAATGCTAAACTCGTAATATTTTTTCGTTCGAGAACACTAATTAACCATTGGTATTTACGGGTTTCGTATTAAAGGATTTAATCTAATATTATACCTTGAGTTAAATTACATTAAAAATAAAAAAAACGAGTCAAATTCCGCGCAGGGCCTCAAATTCTGAGGTCCCGAATAACTCTAACAATTTTTTAATGCAATTGTAAATTATGTATAAGGTATGTATAAGCTCAACAATAAAACTCTGATAATATATATATATATATATATATATATATATATATATATATATATATATATATTTGACTATATCCATTAGCATTAAAAGACAAAGCAGAACGATGACCGATTGGCTAGTAGCTGGCCTTCTGTACCAGAGTTCGTGGGTTCGAATCCCACAGTGGCATGGATGATAGTAGCCGTTCAGAATCGGCTTTAAGCTGTAGGTCCCGGTCTCATTAGCCCTCGTGTTGCAAAAAGTAGATCGTAGCTCTCCAAACCAAACCAATCAAAGACCAAGTACAATAACAGGCAACTACCGTATGGCAAATATTGAGTATGGCATTGTTTGACATTGATTTAAATAGCTTTAAAGATGAGGTGCAAGAGTGTTTTTTAAACATTTTAGATAAAAGAGACAAGCAGGCAAATAATAATATGCATGAAGAGTATCAGGTATGAAAGCCATTTTTCAAGTAGAAATTATTTTGAAAATTTTGTTAACTATTCGATATCAGATTTTTTTTTTGTTGTTGTTAAAAATTACGTTAAAAATGCAATGTCAGAATAAAGGTCGAATAACATAAGTATTTTATATAGAAAAAGGAATTTACATAAAAGTACTGAAAAGATAATTGATAATTTTACAAAACTAAAAGCTTAAAAAATTAGTTAAATATTTTCAAATTTTAATTTCAAATAAAAGCCTATACAGTTATATTATATTAAAAGTTTTTTGGAACAAAATATAAATAAAATATTTTTTATTTATTTAAAAGTTTGGTAATTTTGCATTATTTCTCCCTTTAGTCTCTTTTTAAGTGACCTAATACTTTTTCTGAACCCAGAACCTCAATTAATCCATCTTTAAGAAGAAAATAGGCTTACTAAATCGGTGAATTTTTGTGGTTATATAAAATGAAACCTGCATGTGTGCAATTCATAAGCATAAGAAATAAGATAGTTAAAAATCAATTAAGGAAAAAAAAGATAATTAGAAAATATGTTACAAATTTCTGCTTATGAGAATCTCCAACGACTATGTAATATAGTGAAAGTTTTTCTACTCAATAGATATGCTCCCTTGGCTTAAGAATACCATTTGACTACCATTATTTAAGAAGAATTTAACAAAACAATTTTGGATATGATTCTGTGGACCAAATTACATTAAAAGATTTTTACGAATGAAGACTTTAATGGCTTGAAAATTTTTAAATATTTTATATATAGAACATATTTTAAATAGAAACTGCATGTAACTAAGGTAACAGAGCAATATATGACAATAAAATGGAAATGACAGAAAATTTTGAGAAAATTCAAAGTCTGAGTCATTGGAAGTTACTTTAAAATGATCCGGATTTCTAATTCAGAGCAGTTTACTTATTCTATGTTTATGATTTTCTTTTCTTGTGAATACTACTTAACCATAGACATTTACGTATTATAACGTAATATGATACGTTGAGTATAGTTACAGTAAAAATTTAAAGAAATTTAAAATGACCCGGACTTCTAATTCAATAGCCGTTTGCTTATTCTATGCTTATAATTTTCTTTTCTTGTGAATACTACTTAACCATTGATATTTACGTATTATAACGGGACATGATGATTTAAGTATATTTACAGTAAACAATTTAAGAAAGCAGAGATATGCTTCAGTTTTAGTAAATCGATAAGTTTTTGCGATAAAAGTAAAACTTTAATATGTTAAATCCATAAATACGATAAGATAAAAAGGGAATTGAATAAAATATTTACATTTAGAAAATATTGTAGAAAGTACTGTTTATGCTGAATAATCAACATAAAAGTATTATAGTCAGTATAATTTATCAAACTACATCAGTTCACTTTGCTTGAGCATAGTCATTAATCATCGGTATTTACAAAGAAAATATCAAAATGATTTTAAGTAAATACAAGGCCATGAAATAAATCACTTTTAATCTAGATTCAGAAAATATGGTAGAAAGTACTGTTTTATACTGATTCCTCAACATAAAAGTAATATAGTCAATATGTTTTATCAATGTACGTCTGTTCACTTTGCTTGAGCATAGTCATTAATCATCGGTATTTACAAAGCAATATCAAAAACCTTTAAGTAAATACAATGCACGAATCAAATTACACTGTTTAATTTACATTCAGAAAATATGGTAGAAAGTACTGTTTATGCTGATTCCTTAACATAAAAGTAATATAGTCAGTATGTTTTATCAATGTACATCTGTTCACTTTGTTTAAGAACAGTCATTAATCATCGGTATTGACAAAGGAAATATAAAAAAAAATTGAAGTAAATACAATGCCATGAAACAAATTACACTTTTTAATTTACATTCAGAAAATATGGTAGAAAGTACTGTTTATGCTGATTCCTCGACATAAAAGTGATATAATCAGTATGTTTTATCAACGTACATCAGTTCACTTTGCTTGAGTATAGTCATTAATCATCGGTATTTACAAAGAAAATTTCAAAATAATTTTAAGTAAATACAACGCCATGAAAGAAATTACACTTTTTAATTTAGATTCAAAAAAATATTGTAGGAAGTACTGTTTATGCTGATTCCTCAACATAAAAGTATTATGGTCAGTATGTTTCATCAACGTACATCAGTTCACTTAGCTTGAGCATAGTCATTAAGCATTGGTATTTACAAAGAAAATATCAAAACAATTTTAGATAAATACTATATCTTGAAATAAATTACACATTTTAATTTACGTTCAGAAAATATGGTAGAAAGTACTGTTTATGCTGATCCTCAACATAAAAGTAATATAGTCGGTATGTTTCATCAACGCACATCAGTTCACTTTGCTTGAGCATAGCATTAATCATAGGTATTTAAAAAAATATCAAAAGATTTTAAGTATAATACGATGCCATGAAATAATTTACATTTTTAAAATACTAAAAACGCAGTAGCATGCATAAATATCGGTGATTCTATGACTGTGTATACATATATAAAATAAAAACTGTTTGCAAAGAAGATAGAGGAATAATCTACGAGACAAAAAAGCGAACACGAAAGAAAATTCACGTTTAGAAAATACGGTAGAAAGTAATGCTTGTGTTGATTCACCATGACAAAATAGAATAGTCAGCGCTTTTCAGCACAGTGGATCTATTCACTTGCTAATGATTTTCTGTTGTCGACTTAAGCAAGTAAGAGAAATGTAAGAGTTTTCTACCGCTATAATTCCTCCTGGAACATTCCTTTTAATGCGTCAATATCAGCAGTTCTCCTGGATAACGTGGTAGATACTATGTATCCTCAGTAATGGTTTTTACATAATAACACTGTTTACCTTTCAAGCGTTCAAAAAATAATAAATTTTAAACAGATGTTTTTTTATTTGTATTTCATAAGATATTTTTTTCTCTTTAAAGTTCTAAAGTTTTCATCTTTTTACAGTTCTACAAATTTTTAGTAGTTCTGCAGCTAAAAATAAATTTGTAAAATGGGTCATTTTAAAACATTTTATACATTTTAATTTTCTAGTATAACTATGTAATTCTATTTATAAATTATTTTCTTTTATAATTTTATAAATCCGTGTACTGAACTATAGCACTAAATTAGTCTCACTAATATATTATGTTTTCTTACCAATAAGTACCATATTGACTGACTCTCTAAGATTTTTCTTTTATTTTTCTAGATTTTTCTAGTATGACAATGCAATTATATTTAAAAAATGAATATACATATATATATATATATATATATATATATATATATATATATATATATATATATATATATATATATATATATATATATATATATATATATATATATATATATATATATATATATATATATATATATATATATATATATATATATATATATATATATATATATATATATATATATATATATATATATATATATATATATATATATATATACATATATATATATACATAAATATATATACATATATATATATATATATATATATATATATATATATATATATATATATATATATATATATATATATATATATATATATATGAATAATCACGAAGGTTAAATGGTATTCAATTGAAAGCATAGGCAAATTATTCTTATAAATACACGTAGCTTGAAAACTCGAGTACGGGAAAAACGTTGATTCAATTAATTGCTGCTAACTATTTTTGATGAATCAAATTTTAAAAATAAAGTTAATTTGAGGTTAAAAATGACATAAAAAAACAATTCAGAATAGCTACTATGATACTAAGAATACTAAGAAGTACCAAAGTTTATGATCAATTATAAGGCTAGTCATATCCAAATATAAAAACTTAGGGATTCAAAATCATAAGTATCTTGCACATTGAAGGAAACATTAATTTGATTAATCACAAAGATTAAATGGCATACATTTCAAAGCATAAGGAAATTATTCTTATAAATATACGAGCATGAAAACTGGCGAACAGTAAAAATTTGATTCAATTAATTGCTGCTAACTATTGTTTATGAGTCAAATTTTAAAAATAAATTAACTTGAAGTTAAAAATGGCAGAAAAAGGAATTCAGAATACCTACTAAGATACTAATAAGTACCAAAGTTTATGATCACTTATAAGACTAGTCATATCCAAACATACAAACTTAAAGATTCAAAATCATAAGCTCCTTGCACAGTGCTCTCTAGGGGAAAATTTAATATGATTAATCACGAAAATTAAATGGTATGCATTTCAAAACATGGGGAAATCATTCTTATACATATACGTAGCTTGAAAACTCACGTACATGAAACACTTTGATTCAATTAATTGCTGCAAACTATTGTTTATGAGTTACATTTTTTAAAGTAAAGTTAATTTGACGTTAAAAATGGAAGAAATAAGAATTCAAAATATCTACTAAGATACTAAGAATCCTAAGAATTACCAAAGTTTAGGATCAATTATAAGGCTAGTCATATCGAAGTATACAAACTTAGGGATTCAAAATCATAAGCTCCTTGCACATTGTTTTCTAAAAGAAAAACTTATGATTAATCAAGAAGATTAAATGCATTTCAAAGCATAGGGAAATTATTTTTATAAATGTACGTACCGTCAGAACTCACGTCCAGGAAAAAATTTCATTCAATTAATTACTGCTAACTATTATTCATGAGTCAAATTTTAAAAATAAAGTTAATTTAACGTTAAAAATGGCAGAAAAAGCAATTCAGAATAGTTTGCAAAACATCCTTGCGAATTTGAGTAAAGCCATTTTTGATTCATTGAATTGTTATTGCTAACTGGTATTGATGCTACAAATATTAGCTTTGATATTTATTATAGCAGAAACAAACAATTCAAAATAGCTTACAAAAATAACCTGTAAATTGTCGAATGGGAAAACATTTCATTCACTGAATTGTCTTTGCTAACTGTTATTGATTTAAATAAAGATAATTTAACCTTTATAATAACAGAAAAATCAGCTTTATAATATTTAGATATGTTAAAATAATTCTCTACATTCCTTGATACTTTATTAACAAAAGGAAAAAAATAAACAAAATAAACAAAATTTAACGAATGCAATATCAATGTAAGAAATAAACAATAAATAAAAAATATTAATTAATGAAAAGCTGAAAAAAAATCTTTGCTTTTGTCTGTTCAAAAAAATTCTGTAATCGAGACTCATATCTGAGGTTCACCGTTGTGAAACTTTTTTGATTTTTCCCCCGGTTAATTAACTTCATGTCACAGGAAGCAAGTTCATTGAGTAAACCGTTTCAGGAATAAATCATGACTACGCAGTATAAACAAAAAATTTTCTGGTTATCCTTGTTAATCAATATTCTTTGTAATCAGTAGATCTGTGTACTACAAAACATTAATTATTCCGAGATTTTAAATGAGATTTATACACAGCATTAGCAAAAGGATCCTCTGAGAAACAATGGTAATTAAATTATCAGGCTTAAAGGAGATGAAGTTTTCTTTTGTTGGGTGTTGTGTTCCTATCGTGCAATAATTTTTATTTCAGTTAACTTTTCTTTGATATTTTAGATAATAAGTGTATAGATAGTCCCCGGAATTTCAGTGCATATTGATTTTCCGTCTTTCTCTTCCTTTTCCTATAAACTGAGCTGTGAGTGAGATATTGTTTTCCTACCTTGCGGTAAGCAGGTAGAGCACAACTGGGATCGACTGCTTCCTCTCCCACGGAAGATTGATAAACTCGCAGTAATTCTGATTGTGTTTTTCATATAATTCTTGTTTCGTTCTTGTTACCTGCTGTTTTTTATTTTTGTATCAGAATTTTCCCGTAAACGTACGTTTATATTAATGCTGGGTACAAAAGCGAGTGTATAAATATTAGCAGATGCGTATAAAAGCAATGTACAGAATTCGTTTAGAAAAATAATTGCGGTGATAAGTTATTTTATAATGAAATTTTTATCACGTGCATAGTCCATGTCACTGCTGTGTTTATAAATTTAGAATTAAGTTGAAGGTCAACTAAACAAACAGCTGGTGATTTGTTTTTACATCTGTCGAATGGAAGTTCAGTTAGTGGGATTAGCGCCATCTATTGGAGGAAAATACCTTTACTTTTAATTGTTATCTGTAGAGTAGACTAATAGTATGGCTTCTACAGAGTTTGATACCTGGCAAGATCTAGCCTGGCACACATAGATTTAGGCAAGGCCGTAGGCAGGGGAAGGGATTTGGGGGACTCGTTCCCCCGAAATTTTGAAAGACCATTTTGTAGATAGAGAATGTCCCATGTTTGTGTATGTGTGTGCTATCTGCCTAGCTGTTCATGAACATAAACAGTTATTTTCTTAAAAAAAACCGCTCAGACCATAAAAGTCTTCCCTTTCCGCTAGCTTGAAATACAGCAAATACAGTTTCTGAAATACAGTGCTTTCCCTTTCATCAATTAAGTACCATTCACAAATAAAAATGTCTTTCTCCCTTGGTCCTCCTCCGAAAATAATTTCTGGCTACGGCCCTGGATTTAGGCACGATACTAACTTCTTCATCTATACTAATCACTAGCTTAATCTACTCTAATTTTATAAACTTACAGATTAATTGAAAGTGAAGAGCTCCTACTTTTTTAATGTAGTTATTGAATGGTAAACGTATTAAGCTTAACGATGACACCAATCGGCATCGTTATTCAAGGATGTAACTAGATCCTTTAGCGGCCATAGCAGAAAATTAGTCTGCCCCGCTACCACCAAATATAATGATAAAACATATAAACATATTTTTTATATCATATATTCAAAATTAACTCACAGAATATTTTCTTAATTCTTTTATATTAATTTTTAATTTTTTCTTCTATTTTAACCTTATTAATACTTAAATATCTTTTAACATTCTGGGGGTATTATTTTCATGTTAAAGTGAATAGTTTATTTGAGAGGAATATGTTTTATTTAGACGATGAATTTTCATAAAACGAAATTGGGGATATTTTTAAATTTAAATTTAGGTTTAATAACAATAGTAAATTTAAAATTTAAAAAGAAAACCAGGATTTATATGAAGACATATTAATTAGGATTGTTTGCCAAACATTTTGTAAAAATCTATAATAAGTTTAATCTCTAGAAGCATTTTAAAAAATAAGAAAATTCATAAAACAATAATTTTTAACACATTGGATTTTATAATTAAAAAAAATATATATTTCAACTTTTCCATATTTCTATTCGGGGCGAATCGTCCTCTTTCAGACCAAAATTTCCTCAAGGTACGGCGCCCTTATGACAAATGCGACCGTGGCAAATGCCACCTTTGCCACGCCCTTGTTCGTTATTGCAAGGATAAATAACGGGTGGCAATGTGTCAACAGATGATAATAGTAGTTTTAAATTTAGTTAAATAGAAACTTTCTAAAGAGCACTGTTGTATATCAAATTCTATAAATAACTAATATCGATACTTAAAAAGCAAGTCTAGAATATCATTTCATAGAAATAAAAGGACGACAGAATCTATTAAATGCAGATGTTGGCATAGGTAAAATATACCAGTTCTTATGGGATAGCTTGTTCTTTCTGACATTAGTTCCTGATTATTTTGTGGTACCATAACAACTTTTAAATCATTATCGTATTGATATCAGAAATAAAATCACTTTTTAATTCCATCTTTTAATTTGTGTCTATAATAATTCATCTTATCATATACATTCATAAAACAAATTCCTCCAGAACGAGTTAGATTTTTATGGTGTTTTAAATGCATTTCAAATCTTAAAAATGCTTTTCAAGATTACAAATTATGCACTGTTACAGTTCAAGAGTCGTGTAGAATCTACTTAATCTACTTTTAAAATAACTGATTAAGAAATGGAATCGCAATTAAGCTTATATTCTTCAACACCATGCACTGTGCATCTTCAAATCTCAAAAATGATCTACAAGATAACAAGTAATGCAATGTTGCATTTCAAGAGTCGAGTAGAATCTACTTAATCTACTTTTAATATAACTGATTAAGAAATGGAATCGTAATCAATTTTATAATCTTCAACACCATGCACTATGCATCTTCAAATCTCAAAAATGATCTTCAAGATTACAAATTATGCACTGTTGCAGTTCAAGTGTCAAGTAGAATCTACTTAATCTACTTTTAAAATAACTGATTAAGAAATGGAATCGTAATTAAGCTTATATTCTTCAACACCATGCACTATGCATCTTCAAATATCAAAAATGATCTTCAAGATAACAAATTATGCACTGTTGCAGTTCAAGAGTCATGTAAAGCCTAATTAATCTACATTTGAAATAACTGATCAAGAAATAGAATCGTGATAAAGCTTATAATCTACATGCACTATGGATCTTCAATTTTGTGAATTTTCATACTCTTAATTAATCTGTACTTAATTTTTACCTGCCAAAATCCGTTTTTAAGCTATTTTTATTCTTTTTTGCTTCATTACATAAAGTAAAATATTTTTCTACAAAAACTTTACTTTCATTCTTGTTATGCTTTTATCTTCTCAAAATTTCAGTTCATTTTAACAGAATACCCATTTTGGATGGCTATTTAAAGTGCTGGAAGTATCAACTTTGTGATAAAAAAACAAATCAGTGACAAGTAAAATTTAATTAATTGTCTTTATTCTGAACTATCAACTTTAAATACCATTCCTCTTCATACGGATGATTTTCTTGTAATGTTTCATTTTGTTTAATGCTAAAGGTAAATGAATTTGGGAAATTAAGTTATTACATACAAAAAAATAGAACACTACATTCATTAAGTTCTACTAAAGTTTTCTTGAAATCTAAAAAGATTTACGATATCAAATATTTAGATCTTTTCATTTAGAAGTAAATTTAATTTGCCTATTAAAGATTTAATATAGAGGTAGTTTATATTGCTTTTAAGCATTTAATAAATTATATAGACACAAATCAATACGAAAACGTACAGACTGAAAGTACTGTGGAAAGCTGAAATAAAAAATATAAAAGCTTTTTGCAGCATTTTAGTACCATGTCTGCAATTTATTTCGACAATTTTTTTAATCTTTGATAAAAAAAGATTAACTATTTGCTCGGAATTAATTCACTAGTATAGTGATTAACCCACGTATTAAACCTAGAGCTGAAAAACATCTTTAGGGTTAATTTACACATAATGCCGAAGAAAATCAGGAATTATATGGAACGATTAAATAAAACTAATTATGTAAATATATCTGTAATCAAACTAAGAGACACTTGAAGATGTAAATGAATAGGTTGGAAGATTAACCAAATAAATTAAAATGAGAAATTCTCTGAGTCATTTATTACTTATACTGTTGAGTGTTAATGTCTATGACTTTTACACATTATATATTTACTATAATAGATTTACTTCATGCACACGTAAATATATAGGATCATTATATATTTTACTTACTATTACTTTGTTTAAAAATTATATTTATTTGGGGAGTTGAAAATATTTTTACAAATACACAATTATTTAGTCTGAGACAAAATATTCAAGAACTGTCCAGATTTAAACATAATATTACGCTACAGTTAATGGTTCATGTCTCAAAAATCCTACTTAATCTAATCGAAATACTCAACGTAAATCATTTAAACGTCTAACTATAATGTCATCCTAAAACGTCTTCTTACTATAAAACAGAGGTGGGCAGAAGCCTACCCACGGGACGAATCCGGCTCTTTTGCTTACTTTATCCGGCCCGTTGAAAAATCCTTCATGCAATTTTTTTAATCTCTTATATGCTATTTTGTTGAAATCAACAGTATTTGTATGCGAAGTGTACATATAACTAATGAAAAATATATAAATAATAGAGAGTATTATAATTTGAACAGCTGTCACCATATCCATACTTTAATGTATGCAGCATACATACTCTCATAAAGCTTGTGGTCGGCGTACTACATAGAATTGAACGTGCACTGTTTTCACTCTTCGAGGGACGACAGACCGCAGCAAGGGTACTGTTTATTTTAATTTAGCACTAGTCGCATACTCGTCATTTCATTGAGACTAATGTTTGTTATTTTGCAAATATAATAATAAATTGAAAAAATTGGACTTTTGTAGGTAAAATTTCGAAACATTACCTTATAATAGAGAAAAAATGTCTGTCTTTTGCAAATAAAATTTAACAGTTCATGTCATCTGAATACGGACGATACATTATTTCTAGGAATAAACTATTTCGATTTGATGCTCTCTCTATAAATTACATGTATTTTAATGAACTTTGGTGTTTAAGTTATTAAACATAAAATAACATTTTAAAGTTCTTGAATAAGAAAATACAAAATGAATAGCAATATAAAGATTTTTGGTTTCGTTTCTATTAAACAAGGCATGTTTGAATATATGAACTAAAACAATTCCTGAACAAGTGATATATTCTAACTTCGAATCAAATGTGGCTGATCTACGAATCTATTTGCACGAATATCTTTCTGTGACATCCTCATTTGGAGATAAATATTATCTCTCATTTGCCAGCTCATTACTAAAATTTAAATTTCCTCTATCAATTAACACTGGGAGGGCAAATACGGAATATATTACGAAACAGGTACCTTACAATAGAGAAAAAATGTCTGTCTTTTGCAAATAAAATTTAACAGTTCATGTCATCTGAATACGGACGATACATTATTTCTAGGAATAAACTATTTCGATTTGATGCTCTCTCTATAAATTACATGTATTTTAATGAACTTTGGTATTTAAGTTTTTAAACATAAAATAACGTTTTAAAGTTCTTGAATAAGGAAATACAAAATGAATAGCAATATAAAGATTTTTGGTTTCGTTTCTATTAAACAAGGCATGTTTGAATATATGAACTAAAACAATTCCTGAACAAGTGATATATTCTAACTTCGAATCAAATGTGGCTGATCTATGAATCTCTTTGCACGAATATCTTTCTGTGACATCCTAATTTGGAGATAAATATTATCTCTCATTTGCCAGCTCATTATTGTAATTTATATTTCCTCTATCAATTAACACTGGGAGGGCAATTACGGAATATATTACGAAACAGGTACTTTTAATAGAGAAACAAAGTCTGTCATTTGCAAATAAAATTAAACAGTTCATGTCATTTGAATAAGAACGATAAGTTATATCTAGGAATAAACTATTTATATTTGACTTTCTCTCTATAAAGTACTTGTATTTTAAATAACTTTGGTGTTTAAGATATTAAACGTAAACTAACATTTTAAAGTATTTGAATAAGAAAACACAAGATGAATAGCAATATAAATGTTTTGGGTTTCGTTTTCTATTAAACAAAGAATGTTTGAATATATAAATTAATATACTTCCTGAACAAGTAATATATAGTTCTAACTTCGAATCAAATTTGGCTCTATGAATTTCATTGCACGAATATATTTCTGTGACATCCCCATTTGGAGATAAATATTATCTCTCGTTTGACAGCTCATTACTGAAATTTACATTTCCTCTATCAATTAACACTGGGAGGGCAAATACGGAATATATTACCAAACAGGTACCTTATAATAGAGAAACAAACTATCAATTAACACTGAAAAGGCAAATATGGAATATATTACGAAAACAGGAACCTTATAATAGAGAAGCAAAGAATGTCATTTGAAAATAAAATTTAACAGTTCATGTAATTTCAATATGGATGATAAGTTATATCTAGGACCAAGATATTTTGATTTCACGCTCTTTCTTCTATTCGTGTAAAAATTTACAGTTCATGTCATATCTGTATTTTGAAATCAACAAAATTCGTGTATTTTTTGTACTTTAAGATAACATTTTAAATGACTTGAATAAGTAATTAAACATAAAATAACATTTTAAAATACTTGAATATGAAAACACAAGATGAATATAATTATAAAGGTTTTGGGTTTCGTTTTCTAATAAACAAGACATGTTTGAATATATTAATTAAAATAATTCCTGAACAAGTAATATATAGTTCTTACTTTGATTTAAATTTGGCTCTATGAATCTCTTTGCACGAATATCTTTCTGTGACATCCCCATTTGGAGATAAATATTATCTCTCGTTTGCCAGCTCATTACTGAAATTTACATTTCCTCTATCAATTAACACTGGGAGGGCAAATACGGAATATATTACGAAATAGGTACCTTACAATAGAGAAACAAAGTCTGTCATTTGCAAATAAAATTTAACAGTTCATGTCATTTGAATACGGACTATAACTTAGATCTAGGAATTAACTATTTCGATTTGACTTTCTCTCTATAAAGTACTTGTATTTTAAAAAACTGGGGTGTTTAAGTAATTAAACATAAAATAGCATTTTAAAATACCTGAAAAAAACACAAGATGAATAGCAATATAAAATGTTTTGGTTTCGTTTTCTATTAAACAAGGCATGTTTGGATATATAAATTAAAATAATTCTTGAACAAGTAATATTTAGCTCTAACTTTGAATCACATTTGGCTCTTTGCACAAATATCTTTCTGTGACATCCCTATTTGTAAATAAATGTTATCTCTTGTTTGGCAGCTCATTACTGAAATTTGCATTTAATTTATCAAATAGCACTGAAAATGCAAATACGGAATATACTACGAAAACCGGTACCTTATAACAGAGAAACAAAGTATGTCATTTGCAAATAAAATTTAACAGTTCATGTAATTTCAATACTGACGATAAGTTATATCTAGGAACAAGCTATTTTGATTTCACGCTCTTTCAATAAAATTCGTGTATTTTTTAAACTACTTAGTTGCTTAACTTATTAAACATAAAATAACATTTTAAATGACTTGGGGTTTAAGTTATTAAACATAAAATAAAAGTTTTTAATGCTTGAATATGAAAACACAAGATGAATAGCATTATAAAAGTTTTGGGTTTCGTTTTCTATTAAACAAGACATGTTCGAATATATTAATTAAAATAATTCCTGAACAAGTAATATATATTTCTTACATTGAATCAAATTTGTCTCTATGAATGTCTTTGCACGAATATCTTTCTGTGACATCCCCATTTGGAGATAAATATTATCTCTCGTTTTCTAGCTCATTACTGAAATTTACATTTCCTCTATCAATTAACACTGGGAGGGCAAATACGGAATATATTACGAAACAGGTACCTTATAATAGAGAAACAAAGTCTGTCATTTGCAAATAAAATTTACCAATTCATGTCATTTGAATGTGGACGATAAGTTATATCTAGGAACAAAGTATTTCGATTTGACGCTCTTTCAGTAAAATTCGTGTATTTTCAATGACTTGTGTGTTTAAGTTATTAAACATAAAATAACATTTTAAAATATTTGAATAAGAAAACACAAGATGAATAGCAATTGAAATAAAGGTTTTTGATTTCATTTTGATATTAATTTATAGTTTGTAAGTAATTTAGACTTGTTTTAACTATTTTGTAAACATTTTATAGAAAGTAGATCTAAATTAGAGAGCAATTGAGACTGTTTAATGAATAGGTTTTAAGTAGAAAAATTATGTTTTAAGAATGGAGGTACTAAATGCATGAAGTTATATTTATAAGTACATGAAATCCTTTTAGAGTATATTTTATTTAGTGCCAAAAGGTAAGTCATTCTGAAATGTCAGACAAATAAAATGTGAACTTGTCAGAAACAAAGAGAGTATGTGATACAATCTGAATTCAAGTGTAAAACTTTAAAAAGTAAATTTCATGTGACTGATCTAAATTACAGAGCAATTGAAACTATTTATTATATAGGTTCAAAGTAAAATAAGTTAGGAAGAAATAAACATGGAACTATATGTATGATGTTATATTTCTGAAATCCTTTTAATGTGTGCTTTATTTAGTGTCAGAAAATATATATAAGAAATTTTAGACAAATAAAATTTAAACTTACCAAATGAAAAAAAGTGTGACACGATCTGAGATTATGTATAAAACTATCAAGTGTAAATTTCATTTGATCTATTTAAGAAAGCAATTGAAACTATTTAATAAATAGGTTCAAATTAAAATAATTATTTTGCAAGAATAAGACTATTAAATCTATGAATTTGTGTTTATGAAATTCTTTCAGTGTGTTTGTTTTAGTGCCACAAAAAATACGTCATTCAGAAATTCATGTGTATAACTTAAAAAATTAAATTTCATTTGATTAATCTAAATTAGAGAGGAGTTGAAACCATTTAAATATGTTCAAAATATAATATAGTACGATAAAAGAATAAAAGAACTAAATGAAGTTATATTTCTGAAATTATTTTAGTATGTTTTTATATAGTGCCAAAAGATACGTCATTCAGAAATTTCGTACAAATAAAGTTTTAACTTCCCAAACATAAAAAATGTGTGAGACGATATGAGTTCACATATATCACTTTTAAAAGTAAATTTCATTTAATTGATCTAAATTAGAGAAGAATTGAAAGCATTTAAATATGTTCAAAATATAATACTTTCGGATAAAAGAATAAAAGAACTAAATGAATGAAGTTATATTTATGAAATTCCTTTAGCATGTGTCATTTAGTGCCAAAAAATGCGTCATTCAGAAATTTCAGAAAGAAAATTTAACTTACCAATCGTAAAAAGTGTGACACGATCTGAGTTCACGTATATAACATTTAAAAGTAAATTTTATTTGATTGATCTAAATTAGAGAGAAGTTGAAACCCTTTAAATTTGTTCAAAATAAAATACGTTAGGATGAAAGGATAAAAGAACTAAAAGTATGAAGTTATATTTATGAAATCATTTTAGTGTCTGTTTTATTTATTTCAGAAGATATGTCAGAAGAAATTTCAGACAAATAAAATTTTAACTTGTAAAAAGTAAAGATTGTGACACGATTTCAGTTCATGTGCAAAACTTTAAAAAGTAAATTTTATTTGATTATCAAAGAATTATAGCCGATAATCTCCTTACTTGGTGGTTATCTAAAGATTAACACTAAATTCTATACGATTATTTTAGAGTTGTTTGTGGAAA
>CM063498.1:135780544-135820544 GCA_032207245.1 Pardosa pseudoannulata | reverse complement strand
CCAGAAAGAAAGTCCTCAACAAATATAATTAAAATACGAATTCATAGAGAGATTCGATTTTTCTTTAAAATATATTATAGCTTATAAAAAAAGGCAGAGGATAATTTACCCTCAATGCAAACCCCAAAAATTGGTTAATGAACAGAGAAACAGTGTCGTGGTTATAAGAATTAGTGCGAGTACATCGAGACAGCTAGTTGGTAACAATATTACGTTTTATATTCTTATGGATACAAATTAACTCTATGCCATTATTTGAATAAGTTTAGAAGAGTAATCATCACTTTTGTCATGTATTGTAAAAGAAATAGTTTTAAATTCCTGAATTGCAATATTTAAATCTAAAAACTTCAAACCACCATGTTAATCTTTGGAGGTGGGAATGTTTTAAATAATTAGGATAAAAGTCATAATCAAACTTATGATGGTTATTAGTATTACAGATCAAGATATCATCTACAAAGGTATATAAGTTTATTATTGAAGGAGGTTCCTATTTTTTAATGATGTAAAAATACGTCTTCTAATGCAGATTATCATTCTCATCCCACAGAAGATCCAAAAATTTATTTATTTTAATCAATACGATTAAATAAATAAGTTTTTGACTATGATGATTATTAGTGATGCTATTTAACTATGATTGTTATTAGTATAACAGATAAAGATATCATCTACAAAGATATATAAGTTTATTATTGAAGGAGGTTCCTATTTCTTAATGATGTAAAAATACGTCTGGTAATGCAGATGATCATTCTCCTCCCATAGGATATTCCAAGAATTTATTTATTTTAATCAATACATTTAAGTAATAAGTTTCTGACTATGTTGGTTATTAGTGATGCTGTTTAACTATGATTGTTATTAGTATAACAGATCTAGGTATCATCTACAAAGATATATAATTTTATTATT
This sequence comes from Pardosa pseudoannulata, assembly GCA_032207245.1. NCBI lineage: Eukaryota > Metazoa > Arthropoda > Arachnida > Araneae > Lycosidae > Pardosa > Pardosa pseudoannulata. The sequence continues at coordinate 135,819,626 of CM063498.1, read as the reverse complement.
GAAGGAGGTTCCTATTTCTTAATGATGTAAAAATACGTTTGCTAAAGCAGATGATCATTCTCCTCCCACAGGAGATCCAAATATTTATTTATTGTAATCAATACGATTAAATAAATAAGTTTTACCTAACACAATCTGAATTAAATCACGATATTTAAGAAATATAATATATGACTGTAAATCATATATTTACAACATTATTTCCAAAATGTTAGTGAGATCCTGTAAAAATATAGAATTGAATAGATCAGCAAAATCATAGTTCTGAATATCACTAATATCATTACATCCTTTCAGCACATCAATTACCTCATAGCTATTCTTGACGAAATAACCAACCTCAGCTTTTAATAAGGGAAAACTATTTTATTTAATATTAAGTAGTAGGGTGTTAGCCTGTGTTAATGTACATATGTATATGTATGTATACATGATATATGGGCGAGATTCATAGAAAAACACAACACATTTTATTTCTATTGAGATACATAAAATCTATACAACAGGCGAGAACTTTTTAACATTGTGCACACACACCGTTTTAAGTAAGGATTTCTCAGGTACTACGAAAGTATTACGAATAATCCCCCATCAGAATTGATGATGTGATAAAAAATAATCATGTTTAAAGAGAGCACGTTTGCTATTGCTTAAAGAAGTACAGACAGAGGCTTAATTAAGTCTATAGCATATCAGGGGGGGGGAAATATCAGAATTACCGATCAAACCCCAACTTAATTTATAAACGAAAGTTATTAAATTAATATTAAAATATGTAAATAAAGGTTTTTAATATTAAATATATATGTCTATAATGAGTTAAAAGTTAATACCCATAAATTTCTTCAAAATTCTACCAATTTACCTTCTATAATAAAACTGGTACCTACTGCTTAAATTCGATGCCTAATTGCTATGAACATCCATGCAACAGTGGGATAAGTCTGGTTGAAAATTTAATAGGATTATCCAGCATGGCAACATTAAGTCCACCAGTTAGGTTTGGCGGCTGTCTACGAAGTATCAATGCACAACAATAGCTCTCCTCTCTCATTAACCCACCGGTTGCAAAAAAAAAAGAAAAAATCATCAAGCTCTAAATCAAACCATATCATATTATGAATGTCATGGACAGGTATTAACATAACACATATGTTACACCTGAAGAATGTCAGAAAAAACCCCACTTACCTCATCCAACAGAGTAAACCAATATTTGAATCTGTAATTATGTGAAACCTTTACTCAAGTTCATATAAATGCATTTAAAACATCCATTACATTTTATCACTTTGTAAGAAGAAATTTAAACACTCTTAATATGCTTTATAAACATACATGGATTGAAGTAAATATATGAGCTACTATTTCAGTTAGATTATTTAAGTTCAATTTATGTTAAGTCAATGTTTTTTTCTTGGAAATTTAACCTCGAGAAAAAGTCTGAAAACGTAACTAATCAAAATAAATAGTAACAGAAATTTCTTTTTCAATAAAAACTATTCAAAAAGTGGGGAATTGGATTTGTTAAAAATAATCATCTGAAATTTAATCTTTTCCACAATAGAACTGTTTAAGATAGATTTTAGATCATTTCTATACAAAATTTTTCTAACACTAAGTTAACAATTTTAAAGAGCTTTGCAATGTCCACTGCCTTTTTCAATAAAATAAATTTACATAAATATATATATTCAAGTGTATACGATTATCAATATATATATATATATATATATATATATATATATATATATATATATATATATATATATATATATATATATATATACATCCCACACATATTTTTCTACACTTTTTATAAGAAAAAAGGTTTTTCATACACTATGACATTTTAAACTAAGGTCAAATCTAATGTCAACAATTTCGATACAGAATTTCATTACGACAATATTCCCAATGCAGGTAAATCAAAAAATGATAAGGTTACTAATATGGATATTTAAAACTTAAGACTATACTCAAGCCAACATATGCATTTGTTAACCCCTTCCCGGTTTTTCCCGAGCTGAACTCAGGCAGGCGAAATGTACCATCCTGGCTCATCCCGAGTGTAGCTCGGGCTCTGTGAAATTTTACACTGTGCAATCAGTCTTTCCCAAATTATCTATCATGTTTTTTTTTGGTTTCGATTGCTTTTGTTTACTTTTCTGGCTACTAAATTATTTGCTGCTCAAAGAGAGACAGCAGAGGGAAGAAAGTAAGTAGAGAAACAAGGTTCTAATGTTTAGATTGCGATATTGGACTCTGTGCAGTACCTTGTTTCCGATTCTATCATACATGACCAAATTTTGATTAATAATTTCGTAATCATTTATGTAAATGCAAAGGATATAAATACAGTTTAATTCAAGATAAAATCTAGATATTCTAAGCTGTGTATTTATAGTTAGTGTGAATTGACTCCAAAATTTAAAGATTTCTTACGCACAGAAAGCCAACTATACAGGTAAATTACTCATTTATTTACATTAATTTTACATTAATTACATCAATTTTTAGGAAATTTTGTATGTGAATAATGCTATTATATTTAAAAAGCTATGTAGGTATGAAAATAAGCATAAAAAATTGACATTGTTTAACCCATAAATAAAATGAACCTGGAAGGTGTTAATATATGTATCAGTCTATTTTCCTTTATTGTTCGATAATAGCATTGATTTCCATTTCAAAAAAGAGTCATTTAAGGAATTTGAAAAATAAATCTATCACCTAACATGTTTTTTATGTAAAGTGCCCCATTTAGATTTTAAAACTCCTTATTTCTAATATTTTCGTATATTTTATGACTTTCCTATTTGATCTAAATTGTGTACAAAATTTTCACCGAAAAAAAGACAAGGTAAACAAATTTCGTAAAAAATAATAGTATGCTCTCCTATGGCATTTACAATTTTTGGTTGGTTGGTTGGTTGGTTGAAGCTTAATGGCGCTAATTCCTCTAGGGACAAACTGCGCCAAACAAGATGAGGAAATAAACCAAAGACGAAATTTAGAAAAAAAATTTTGACAAAAGATAAAAAGATTACAATTCTTGAGTTAGTGACTCTTTTATTCAATGCATGGAAATATTAATATGTGTAATTGTTTTAGACAAAATATGTAATTAAATATATTTTAAAATTTTATTTTATGACAAAATCAGTAAATCTAAAATTATTAAATAGGAATAGTTTTGTATTAAATAAGATCTTTTAGTTTTCAGGGTAAATAAAATTTATAATAAAGACTGTTTAAAAAAAAGTTTATTAATAAACTGTGTCTTCTCAAAAAGTTTTTACACCACTTCGATATTAATACATCTCCAAAATATTTATAATAACAAATATTAAACGCACTATTCTTTGCAGGTTTAAACTACTTTATCTTGCGCCTTTCTCACTCAACAGATGGCGCAAGTTTTACACTTGACATTGATTTGTTATTAAAATAGTAAAATGAGGTGAAAGAAAAGAAATTCGGAAATAAATTGTAGAAAAGAAAAAATGTGAATTATTCTTTAAAATATTAAAATTTGATTTCGAGCTTAAAATTTAGATTTTTTTAGATTGCTTTTTCATTTTACTTCTTTTTAAATAATAAGAAATACGGTACAGAAAAATGTGAAAATAATTGTAATGTATATGTCTATACAGATATGTATATACATGCGCATATATATATATATATATATATATATATATATATATATATATATATATATATATATATATATATATATATATATATATATATATATATATATATATATATATATATATATACATATATATATATATATATATATATATATATATATATATAATATATATATATATATATATATATATACATATATATATATATATATATACATTTTCAAATGTAAGAGTAAATGTATCTTCACTATTAACGTGAAAATATATACTTCTTATTCCGAACCAAATGCAATAGGATTAACGCAGCAAAAATATAGACTTTCAAAAGTAGTGAGCAAAAACTACGAACAATCTCTCCCCTTTATAAAATGTCATAGAAAACATAGGCTAATATTGCTAAAATAAGAAATGTTTTTACTCAACAATATAAGATAACGTTTTATACAATATCTTTAATAATAAATAGACATTTTGGGAAAATAAAGACCATTGTTTACAGAAAACATATATACAAACCTGAGAAGTAAATATTTGTTTATAGTAATGGAGATAGAATGTATTTATAGTGTTTTCTGTAGTGAAATATGGTACCTTAAGTATAGAGAAAATATGACGTACTAAATCTTGAACGGGAAACATACTAAGACTGGAATGCTGGGTTACAAATAAAAATGATAATGGTGTAGTGAATTGTATTATTGTATTTCCATCAAATAGTATAAAAAGAAAATTTTCTCTTGGAATGATTTAATAATAATTAAGTTATATACTGTTCTTATATATATATATATATATATATATATATATATATATATATATATATATATATATATATATATATATATATATATATATATATATATATATATACATATATATATATACATATATATATGTATAAATATATATATATATATATATATATATATATATATATATATATATACATATATATATATACATATATATATACATATATATATATATACATATATATATTTACATATATACATATATACATATATACATACATACATACATACATATATATATATATATATATATATATATATATATATATATATATATATATATATATATATATATATATATATAATATATATATATATATCCTTTCCATAGTGAGGCACAGATAGGAAATGTTAATTTCCGTGAGCGGATCAGCATTAAAGAAGCTGAAAGTTAATACAAATATAGCAGGAAGTGCGAAAATAATTTAGCTAACAGCCAATCAAAGTTTCGTGTCAATAATTTTACAATTTAGGAAGTCGTATAAGAAGCCTTCATCATGAAGGATTATAGGAGTTACATATGTAAGTGCTGATGAAAGGTGTTTAGAGAATTCGTACGATTGTTTTCATTCTACACGTGTGTCTCTGAATTCCAGAAGACGAATGGAAGATTTTGATATTTTGTGAGCTACGGGATGCATTGAAGCAGGACAGTCTATCACTGATGTTGTTTGTTTCTTCGGCGTTCATCCTTCCTACTATTTCACGATTATGGAAACAATTCCAAATCATCCAGTTGTTCAAAAACATGTAGCCGGTCTCCAAAGCATACGACCCAACTCAAAATATATGTATTGTTGCTGTAGCTAAGTGGAATTGAAGATAGACCTTTACACGTATGACATCATGGTGGTATAGACCTTTGATAAGGCGACAAAAGTCACTATTGTACATCAAAGTCTCACTTGAACGGCCTGAAAGCTCGGGTACGACTAGTTTGTGTTTCTTTATCCGTCCCATCCAGAGGGGCATGATTAAAGTGGTGTCCCATGTGAATTGGATTGTGTTTGATTAGGGCAACGTGATGTTCACAGATAAATCCTAATTTGCCCTACACTCTGATGATAATTGTGTAATGATCGTGTAAGAATCTAGAGTCTTGAAGCCAATTGCAAAACTGTACTCTGCAGCAGTTGGTATTTAGTTTGCTTTTAAAAAGAAGCAGCGATGCAAAGGCTGATTGTAATCTTTTTAGTGGTTTCTGGATGACATCTTTCCTGACACCATAGCCTTAGAATTGTAGTGTCATAGAAGTAAAGCTCCCGGGAATGGAGCAAGCATTTCACGGTAGTCTACGAGACTTTGACTGTAAGACCTGACATTATTTTCTTCAGGTAAAAACACAAGTGGAAATTGTGTAGCCTAGTATATTCTGCAGAACTGTCAGCCGGCGCGAGAGTTTATTGGCAATATATTCCTCAAACGATGTCAAAATTTCAGCCACAATGTAGTTTGACATGGAAAATTTGCCGACATTTGAAAAATTCAGGACAACAACGACAACCTATCTGCTTGCTCATCACAAATAGTTTGAATATTAAAATAATTTACAAAGAATTTAGATTAGTACTCCTGTTCCAAATCTGTATCATGAATCTCACTTAGCAATCAGTTAGCGAAGAAAATAAAATTTGATAGCTTACATGCATATGCTTCTACTTATGATCATTTTTTTAGGTGTACATTAATGCACATTTACCAAATAAGTCAAAATAATTATATTCAGGATTACAAATTAGTATTTCTTCTAACATGGTAACGAGAATATATCAATTTTAATCCCTAAGCAAGTTTTCAGCATTAAAATACGTATTTATTCTTATTATGACAGAACAGAAACAAAGAGTAATTGTTATAAAATACGGGCTTCTAGAAACATTACAATTTATATGTTTTCTCGTATTTTAAATGTTATAGGGAAAACAACCTTTAAGTGTTAAACTAAAATCAATATTTGTGATCAATATAAGAAAGTATAACACTTTAGGCAATATATTTGTTAACGTGTACAAACTCAGGTAACTCTAAACCTATGCTTTTGTAAACATATCCTCAACTCTAACAAGAAAATATCAACCTAAAGCAAAAGGAATAGAATGTATTTACAGTATTTCTTGGTTAAATATAGTTAGATACGTATTGACAAAATATAACTCAGTAAATCGTAAAGGGCAAGTATACAAAAATTGTGCAGTAAATAAAAGTAATAAAGTTCATATTGCAACGTATTTTTAACAAATGGTATAGAAAATAACTGTTTCCTTACATATATTTAGTGCTAAATATAAGCTCGAGTATAGTATTAGTAATTGGTTAAGTTAATTAATCCAAGCATATTCATTTAATATTAAATAGGTTTTACCTCCTGATTTAGATAATTTTCAATTTTAATGCTTAAATCACTGAACGGAACCGTGAGTTTTTATGTCTCCTCTATCTAAAATGTTCCGTTGTTAGAAAGCATAAAAATAGATAATCATTGCGTACAATATTTAATGCCGTGATGTTTAAAAGCATTTTTATAACGTCGTTAAATTTAAAAATTTACAGCATCTTGTGTATGCTTATTAAAAAAAAGGATAGAATTTCTCTGCTTGTACACGTTTACTATGTAATTAGCACGGCAAGAACTTTTCTTTGCGTATAAAATGGCCATAAATTACTAAGTGCTCTCTTGAATTTTAATCAGCATAATTCTTCCAATCAGCTATAAAATTTTATAACCTTTAAAAAACATTATTTGTGACTTCGAACAGAGTTATGCGTAAGTCTTAATTAATGAGCAGTAAGTACTCATTTTAGGAAAGGACGGTATGTATTTGGGTATAAAGTAATCAATAGAATTTACAATATTATTCGTAAGGGGGAATTTTGTGATATTAAATCATGGGCTGAGTAAAAGAAAGGCAGCTGAAACTATGCAAAATTTTCCACGATGAATTAATTAGTCGAAACTGCGGTGCTTACGTTAGTAACTCAAATAAAAAATAATTTTGCTCCTATGCTTTGGCTTAAGTCTTAAACGATAGAATATGTATTATCATCAGGCAAAAGATGAGTTAGTAGCATGTAAATTAAGCTGTAAACTCTAAGTATTGATTCTAGTTAAGATTCTAAGTAATTATTCTACATGGTACTGAACAGAATAGTTGTAAACTTTTATAGGAGGTTATAATAAAATCATAGTTAAAATCAACCCTATAATACTTAAAAATATAAATGTAAAAGAAAATAAAAATGTATAATTTTTAACAGTTTTTATAAAAGTATTATCTAAATATTTATTCCCTAATTTTAAGCATTTTTAATACTGTAAAGTGATGTGTATAGTTCTGTTTCAAAACCTATTGTTGTAAATCTTCTTCTATAACTTTTTTATGCTGAATGTTATTATACTGTTATTATTTTTAATAAACATTATTTGTGACTTCGAAGATAATTTTACATGTTTTAAGTAAGAAGCATAGATTATTAATTTTAGCAATCGGTTAATTGTATTTGGTTTTAAAGTAACCAACAAAATTTCTATGTTATTCAAAAGGAAGAATTTTGAGATATTAAATCATGAGTTGGGTAAAATAAAGGAAGCCAAAATTATATAAACATATTCTACAATGGTAGTCGAAACTAACGTGCTTATGTTAGGAACTCAAATAAAAATAATTTTGCTTCTATGCGTTGGCTTAAGTCTTAAACGATAGAATATGTATTATCATCAGGTAAAAAATGAGTTAATAGCATGTAAATTAAGCTGTAAACTCTAAGTATTGATTCTAGTTAAGAATCTAAGTAATTATCCTACATGATACTGAACAGAATAGTTGTAAACTTTTATAGGAGATAATAATAAAATCACAGTTAAAATCAATCGTATAGTACTTAATGTAAATGTAAAAAAAATGAAAACGTATAATTTTAACAGTTTTATATAGTTATTATTATCTAAAAATTTATTTCCTAATTTTAAGCATTTTTAATACTGTAAAGTGATGTGTATAGTTCTGATTCAAAACCTATTGTTGTAAAACATCTATAATTTTTTATGCTGTATGTTACTATACTGTATGTTATTATTTTTATTAAACATGATTTCTGACTTCGAAGACACATGTTTTAAGTAAAGTGCATAGATTATTAATTTTAGTAATCGGTTGATTGTATTTGGGTTTAAAGTAACCAACAAAATTTCTATGTTATTCAAAAGGAAGAATTCTTTGATATTAAATCATGAGTTGGGTATAATAAATGCAGTTAAAACTATGTAAACATATTCTACAATGATAGTCGAAACTACTATGCTTATGTTAGTAACTCAAATAAAAAATAGTTTTGCTCCTATACTTTGGCTTAAGTCTTAAACGATAGAATATGTATTATCATCAGGCAAAAAATGAGTTAGTAGCATATAAATTAGGCTGTAAACTCTAAGTATTGATTCTAGTTAAGATTTTAAGTAATTATTCTACATGATACTGAACAGAATAGTTGATAATAATAAAATCATAGTTAAATAAACCCTATAGTACTTAAAAATGTAAATGTAAAAAAAATGAAAGCGTATAATTTTTAACATTTTTTATATAATTATTATTACCTAAAAATGTATTTGTTAATTTTAAGCATTTTTTAAAACTGTAGAATGATGTGTATAGTTCTATTTCAAAACCTATTGTTGTAAAACTTCTTTTATAACTTTTTTATGCTGTACGTTACTATACTGTATGTTATTATTTTTAATAAATATCAATTCTGACTTCGAAGATACATGTTTTAAGTGAAGAGCATAGATTATTAATTTCAGAAAACTGTTAACCCATTAACGCCCAGCGACCTCATTTGAGGACAGTCAAAAATGGTTTGTAGAGTTTTTGTTTTCTTGAAACGATTCTTCCTTTTTAATGGAAATAGATATTAATCTCATGAATAATATCCCAAGTTTTCAAATATGATCTGATCTATAATTTTGTAATTTCGATCGGCATTTTATGATTTTCCAGCTTAGAAAAGGAATGTATTATGACCGGTATTCTGAACGTATACCGGTTAAAATCATGACGAATAGCCATATCTGTAATAAGTCATCTCTTTTCTCATATAGGATCTCATATCTCATCATTTCAGTACTTTTCTCATATAGGATAGCAAATAAATCTCTTATCACGAAGTTTCCTTTTTTTATTAAAGACATCTTATTATGTTTTAAAATGACACCTATTCACTAATGATGACTTGATGTCATATTTAAAGGTGTTTAAATTTCATATTTTGTTTTACTTCCAGCTGTCTAGAATAGCTTCTATGTTAGGTAGTTACTAATATATAGTCATCAGAAATATCCGGGCATTAATAGGTTAATTGTATTTGGGTATAAAGTAACGAACAAAATTACTATATTATTCGAAAGGAAGAATTTTGTGATATTAAATTATGGGTTGGGTAAAATAAAGGCAGCTAAAACTATATGAATATATCCTAAGATGGTAGTCGGAACTATTGCGCTTATGTTAGCAACTCAAATGAAAATAATTTTGCTCCTATACTTTGTTTTAAGCGAGGCAGAATATGCAGTCATCTGTCAAGAGAGGAGTTAGTAGCATCTTTCTAAACATTATGTGGTGATTGTAGTAAAACTTATCATTTATTCTACATGGCAATGAACTTCGTAGTTATAATGTAAAATTTCAATAGTGGAAATGAATAATAGATTATTAAAATTAATCTTTTGTTATGCAATATTATGTATACTAAAGTAAACGCCAATATCCCAGTTTTTTGCAGTTATTTTGTAATTATTGTTATCTTAAAAAAACTTTATTGGTTAGATTCAAGTATTTTTAGAAATGTAAAGAGATATGTACCATTTAATTTCAAAAGCTATTGTTGTCAATACCCTTCTTTTATTCTTTAAAGAAGATTAGATTATATTTTATAACCTTAAAAAATTATTATTTATGACTTTAAACAGTCTGATGTAAATTTTAATTAAGAGAATATAAGGTTTCATCTTAGGAAAAGGTGGAGTATATTTGGGTCTATAAATAACTTTACTAGTTCGTTACAGAGTATTGAGCTATTAAATAAGTTGTGTTCAAGAAAGTCAGTTGACACAATGTAAAACATTTTAATATGAATTAATTAATTAGTTAAAACTTCGATATATCTGTTAGTAATTTATATAAAATGTTATTTCTTGTACTTTCTTTTAAATGAGAGAATATGTATTATTATCTGAAAAGAAAACTAGTATTTTGCCTTTGAAGATCAAGCTGTAAAGTCTAAATATTGATTCTAGCAATACCAAGTTCTACATTCTAGTATAACCATTACCAATCTACAATTCCAGTACATTCCAGTATAATCAATTATTGTACGAGACATCGAACAGCGTACGAAGAATTCACTTGTAATAAACAATAGTTGTTTATTATTAATGATAGATTATACATATATATTAAAAGATATTACTTTTTACAAATATTTTATAATTAGTGCTTTCTAAAAATGTTTCTATCCTATTTTTGAACATTTTTAAAACTGTAAGGAATATGTACTATTTTATTTCAAAATCAACAAAACACTTCTATTCGTCTCTTACAAGATAATATATTTTAATACATTTATAAAACATTATTCCTTACTTCGAACAGCGTTATGCATAATTCTTAATTAATGATCTGTACGTATTTTTTTTCTTTTTGAAAAGGAATGTATGTATTTAGTTGTAAAATAATCAGTAGAAACTTCAATTATTATTCATAAGGTTAGATTTTTGAGATATTAAATCAATATTAAAGTAACAGAAAGTTAGCGAAAACTGCACACATTTTTCAACGATGAATCAATTAGTGGTAACTGCAGTGCTTACGATAGAAACTCACATAAAAAATATGTTGTACCCTTTTATATGTTTACTTATACGAGAGAATATGCATTTTCTTTATGCAAGAGAATATTTGGGAGCACCAATGTTGAGCCAGGAACACGAATAATATTTCTAATAATTTTAAACATTATTCTACACTATTTTAAGCTTCGTATTTATGAACTAAGACTTCAATTGACTGAATTATAAAGTGATTTGAGCATTAATAGTGGTTTAAACGTGTCTTTTATGGAATAATGTGATATATGGATGCTTTTAGCACATAATTTATTCTTTGCAATTCTGTATTCTATAATCATAATGTTTTTACTGTAGTTTGATAAACATCATTAATATTTAAAATTATTGAAATACTATACTACAGGATATGTGTATTGTGCAACAATAGGTTACATGTCTTTACCATCTAAAAGGCATTTTTTTTATTTTCTGGTAAATGTTATATTGGAAAAGTATTGTAATCACCCAAAAATGTTCCAAAAATTTTACCTCAAGATTTTGATTGATCTTCACAATTTGGACTACCCTATGATAAGTAGGGGGTTCATTCTGAGACATGTTTTTTTTTTATATTTGAACAATAAAAATTCAAAAATTTACATCTCTAATGACGACTAAATTTGTGCCAGGTGATTATGGAAAGATTGCTAGTATAATGTTTCAGCAAAAATATGTTAATTATATAATTAAAAACTGTTTAATTTATCTTATATAACGACCATCACTGACTTTAGCTTACAGAGGTTGAACTTGACATTGCATTAATTGTAATTACTATTCAAACGTATAAGTGAAGTCTGTAGTGATTTCTTTTGTAGTGAAATGATAGATTTGTAGTGATAATGTATCTCTGTGAAAGTTAAGTTAGAAGAACGAGTTTTAAAATTTGTACAATAGATTTGTTAATTTATTTAATTTAAATATCTTAATTCTTTTAAAACTTTGTGTTTTGTTTTAAAGTTAAATATGCATTTTGGTATTTTAACACTATGGGTGGCTTTTGTATAATATTAATTAGCCTCTGGAGCCATTTTATGCATAATATATTTTAACAATCTCCTTTAAAATTTCATGAATGTCCTGTACGTGTGTATCATCTTCAAAAGTTGCTACTAATATCACACATGAAATGGAAAAATATGACAGATAAACTTGTCTATTATGACATCCCATTACTTTTGCTAAACTGAAAAATACGTAAATTGGTGTACCTCGAATATTTCAAAGGCAATAAACACAAACACAATAAACAATAAACACAAAAGAACATGTTTTAATAATGTAGAATAACTATACCATTGTAAGAATTTAGTAATCATTACACATTAATCTATTATTTTTAAGAAAAAAAACACCCAAGATAAGAGACTTTTTTAAAGAAACTTAGCTGAAAATTTTGCAAAAAACATGAAGAGTTTCACTTATAATTTTCCATAAATTAATATTATCTAGGATAAGGAATTTCATTCATTCTTTAAGAATTTTAACCATAATTCAATATGAGATCTCGCCATTAATATTCATTTTATAATACATCTCATAAAAGTGTTAAATATGGAATAACATAGACACTTCATTAGTACTAGAAGTATCGAAAATTAGATAAAAAAATCTTACAGAGAAAAATATTTATTGTGACATTCCTTTACTTCAGTGAAAATTCAAGAAACCTAGAAAAAATGTAGAAAATATTAATACACGTGAAACATTTTGAAGTCATATATAAGGTCAGAAAAATCAAACTTAAAAAAATTGATTTTAAAAGTTTGATATTTTAGTGAAAAATGCAATTACACAAATTAACAATCAATACATCTTTACCTATTATCATTAAAAATGTTAGCTAAGGAGAGTGGCTATTTGTTAAAGATACTTTTTTAAAGAATCATAAAAAACTAAAGAACCTTCACCTGTACTAATACAGGAACCAGTAACATGTAAGAATTACGAATTTCATATATTCCTTAGAACTATGATTTGTTTTTTATCTATTAACACTTGTTTTTTATGAAAGAATATCATTATTTATTAATAATAGTTACATTTCTGACGCAACATCTACAAAAGTCACCCATAGTGTTAAAACTATCAAAATGCATATTTAACTTTAAAACAAAACAAAAAGTTTTCAATGATTTAAGACATTTAAATGAAATAAATTAACAATTCTATTGTACAAATTTTAATACTCGTACTTCCAACTTGACTTTCACACAGATAGAAAGATAAGGTTTCTCTAAAAAAGAAGTCACTGCACACTTCACATATACATTCGTATAACTCAATTTGGATAGTCCACCTTGCAGAGCGTTTCTTAGATTCCTTTAACATTTTCAACTATGATGTTATCCATTAATTCTTGCTCCCAGAAATGAATATTCTTAATTATTAATGAGACTTATCCCTTGAATGCAACAGATAAATATGCCAGAAAACTTTATCTTTTGCTTTTTTTGAAAAAAAAATGCAAAAAGAAAGTGAAAACTGGCAATATCAATTTTAAAAGAATCACCGTGCTTTTTCGCTTATCAAATCACAGTTAACGATCGATGAGAGAAGTTTGCGTAAAGTGAACGCAAACTAAAAGGCGCCCGTTGCATTTTTTACTATAACGTTAGAAAAAAAAATTATATAACCCTCTCTCGAACAAATGCGAGATAATGATAAATTGAAAATGGGTCACCCTTGCACGGAAATGAAAGTGAAATCTGTTGTTTGATTCTACTTAAAAGCCTTTGCTTCATTTGTGTTTGAAAAAGTAAAAAAAAAAAAAATGACGTATGCATAATTTGGGCTAATTTAAATTCCGATTCTTTTTCCTTCCTTTTATTTTCTTTGATTAATTTTTTTTTACTCTGGACTTTTCTTCTTTTTTTTTTCATCTAAGATTTTGATTCATTGTCGCAGTGATGGTAGGGAGATGCAAAATGTCTTTCGAAAAAAAAAATTGTTTCATTGAGTTTTCGTCCCCTTCCAACTGAAGCATCTGTTTCTATTTTTAAGAATCGAGACATCGTTTGGATAAAGTGCTTTTTATTGCTTTTTAAAAAGAACGAAGGAATTTTGGAAACGGAATTTAATCACGTGATTTGGATGAAAGGATTGATAGGGTTTAATCAGGGAGAATCACAGTTCATTGGGCAAAATTTCTGCTCTTTCGATTCTGTGAAGTAAGTCCAATATCAAGGAATCGATTATATGTTCATCGCTTAAAACTCATGCCATCTAGGCATTCTGGAAAAAAATCAGGTTGAAGTAATTTCAGACCATTAACGTCTTTGTTCGTCAAATAAGAATAAAATCGTTTTCTTAAATGCTATTTTTGAAACACCTTTTTAGATATGAGTAAAAGCATTAAATAAATAAGTTTTATTTGAAAATAATTTGTCTCATGATGCTGAATGAAATTTTTTCGGGGTGTTCTATTAATTTTCCACTTTTTCGTGACATTAGGTATTTGATAATAAGCTCTAAATGGTAATAAAAGATCCTAAAAGATAGCGTTTGGAATATATAACTGCATTTGGGTTTTACGAGAGTTTGAACTTTAACTCGTTGTGTGCGGGTACATCTCGCTGAGGAATTGTACCGGGAGCGGGCATTTTCCGGGTAAATTTAGTTATTCAGTTAAATCACAGTAGGTCGAAAATTATTTAATTTTTTAACCAACTTTTCGCATGTTATATTGAAATATATAAACAAATATATAAATAGAAATATATATATAACAACCATAAGATTTATATCCCGGAATTGTACCGAGAGCAGGCATTTTCAGCGTAAATTTAGTTATTCAGTCAAATCCCAGTAGATCGAAAATTATTTAATTTTATGCTGTTCATCTGTTTGATACATGCTAAGGATTCCAATTTCGAGTAATTCGACATTGTTTACAGGAAACTATTAAAAAATTCTTTTTCCAATGTACACAGTTCTAAAAATACTGATTCTAAAAATAAATATTTTAAAGTACTTGGTTTAGTAAATCACAAACATCAGTCATCCGGCTACACTAAATAAACAATAATTTCAAGTATATCAAAGCAATGTAAACCGCTATGTGTTAATTAAAACTCAAAGATAAACATTTTTTTATTCTCTAAGGGTTAACTACTGTACATTCTGAATAATACAATTTCAAAACGGTCTTCTCAAAATGTTCTTGCATAATAGGAGTTTCTCAGTAAATTTGTTGCCAGTAAGTAATAAATTCAACTTTATAAGTGCTATGATAAATAGTATCTATCAAAGTTCAATCGATATTAGCCATAATTCAAAAAGTAGCCTTTATAGATTCTGGAATATTGTAATGATTTTGAGAGATACTGCTTTAACAGTCTTCTCATAAATTGTGTTACTTATTAGAATATTTTTACTTGTAAATAATTACCTCAACTTTATCAGGGGTTTTTCTATCACTGTTCGATATTGCCTAAGATTTAAAGGGAAGCACATTTTTGATGTGTTAGGGTTAACTGCAGAACTCTCCAGAAAACACTGGTTTTACTGTCTTCTCAAATATGTTTGCAAGATTAGAATTTTGTTGTCAAATATATTTCTAAAAATCACCAAAATCGCCAAATAGAAGGCAAATTACTAAGCATATTAATTTTTTTTACCGAACCACCTCTAACAAAAGTCCACTAATAAATATTTTCTTAGGTAGTCATTTTTTACAAATATATATTTCTACTTTTTTATCGTCTTCAAGATAACTTTAATACATTCTTTAAAATTGTGGATTTGCAACATTCTTGAAAACTTTTTGACATATTATAGGACATATAATAGGATTTTATCTCCAAAATTTCCAAAAATCACTTAACAGGATTAATTCACGGAGAATGTTCATTTCTCTGTCGAACCACTACATGTGATTGCCAAAGTCCACTAAATAAGATTCTTCCGGACAGCTACATTTTTACAAATGTATATTTAGCATTTTTATAGGATTGGAAGTTACTCTTTCACAAATATATACTTTTTTCATAGTCTTGAAGATAACTTTAATACATTCTTCAAAACTTCTGGTTTTACAATATTCTTGAAAACTTTTTGGCATAATATGATTTTATCTCCAAACATTCCAAAAATCTCCAAACAGGATTAATTCACCGAGAATGGTTATTTTTCTGCCAAACAACTACATGTGACTGCCAAAGCCCACTAACTAAGATTCTTTCAGGAAGTCACATTTTTCAAATGTATATTTAGCATTTTTTAGAGTTTTGGAAATAGTTGTAAACATTTCTAATAAATAATGTTTTTACGACATTCTTTAATTTTTTTAACACATTAGGATTTTGTCACCGAAATGCAGCAAAATAGAACAAAGACAACTCACCAAGCATATTGGTTTTTCTGACAAACCAGCAGTAATCAAAGGCCACTAATGACTATTTTCTCGGGAAGTTACTCTTTCCCAAATAAATATATAGACTTTTTAATAGTCTTCGAGAAATACACTAATACATTCAAATAAAATTCTGGTTTCACAACCTCCTTGACAATTTTTGACATATTACAAATTTGTCACTGAAAATTTCCAAAATCATCATTTAGAATCAACTTACCGAGAATATTGGTTTCTCTGCTGAACCAGCACATCTGCGTGCAAAGACTAAAAAATTAAGATTCTCTCGGGAAGTTGAGTTTTTACAAATGTGTATTTAGCATTTTTATTGTTTAAAGAATAATTAAATACATTTTCAAAAATGTAGGTTTTACAACATTTTTAAAATGTTTTAACATATTAGAATTTTGTCGTTAAAAAGCATGAAAATTAAAACTCAAGGACAACTCACCAAGCATGTTGGTTTTTCTGTTCAACAAGCACATTTGATTAGCAAAACTCACAAAAGAAGATCTCTCGAGAAATTACTCTTTCACAAAAGTATATTTAGCATGAGTACTTATTCTCCAACCACCAACAATTCTGATTAAGATACACTTTGGAATAGACAACAAATTAAGGGCGGTGAATTTTACAGGTAAAAAAACTAATACTAGAAATTCTCTTTCAAGACCATGGGGATTTTACAGCTTTGGAATAAAAATCTGCAATTCGAAAGGAAACTAATCCTATTTACCACTTCGCAACCAAAACTTAGATAATACAAGAAACTAACTTACACCTAACCTTTTTTTACTTTTCATAATCTCTTTTATTAAAACAGATAAAGGTTGACAAACTATAAACAGCCAAACTTGATTAATAATATATACCTAATAGGAAAAAAACGAAGCCTGGAAGAAAAAAGTGTCACATTAATAGAATATCTAATGAGATACTTTCCGAGAAATAAAAAATATGGAGCGAAGTTTTGCTGGCATATAAACCGGGATTATTACATTAAGTTATATTAAAGATAATAAGATTTTATGTTTTACTTCTCGATTTCCTGGAATGAAGAAGATTATTATTATATTTTTTTTTCTCTTGGTTTTCCGAAACTATCAGTATTACTTTTAATTTTGCTAATTGCAGAAAATAATGCTGTGCAGTATTTTTTTTCCTTCAAATCTAATCGGTTTACTCGCTGTATTTTAAGACTTTTTTCTTTGTTGGTAAATCTGCATACTCAAGGATCAATAACTTTCTTTCAATTTTTGCATGAAATTATGAAGTAAATGAAGGATAAAAGTGGAATTTCTCCAAAAGACGATCATTCGCTTCTCCATATCTCTAATAAAAAGAGAAAATGTTATTTTAGGTGGGGATAATTATTGACATTTATAATCATTAAGTATATATATATATATATATATATATATATATATGTGTGTGTGTGTGTGTGTGTGTGTGTATACGTATGTATATATTCATATATTTGTGTGTATGTATATATATATATATATATATATATATATATATATATATATATATATATATATATATATATATATATATATATATATATATATATATATATATATATATATATATATATACATATATATATACATATATATATATATATATATATATATATATATATATATATATATATATATATATATATATATATATATATATATATATATATATATATATATTCATGTATATGTATGTACCTGGTGGCCATAATTAAACTGACAGTGCTCACAGTGTTCTGTAGAGCGATCTATTTGCTAGAATGACGCCACATTTTGTAGGAAGATTAAACAAGACGGGAGACGTAGGATTCCACGTAAAAACAGATTAGTTCCAAAAGTGATCGCTAGGGGAATATTTGGCACTGTGTTATAGAAAACAGAGTGTTAACAAATGCAGATTAATACGGAATAAAATTAACTTTTGTTATGAACATTTTCTGATTTAGTTTTAATGTAATATGGCAACACTTTTTAAAAAAGCTTAAAATCTACATAAACACCGATAAAGTCTCGCAATCCCGTACGCTGAGCAGAAGAAGTTTTTTATTCAAATTTCATTTTACATCCATCGGCACAGTTAAGAAATTAATTTCCGTATTGATTTGCATTTGTTAACACTCTATTTTCTATTACACAGCGCCAAATATTCCCCTACCGGTGACTTTTAGAACTAATTTGTTTTTCCCCCGTCTTGTTTAATCTTCCTACAAAATGTGGCGTCATTCTCTAAAATAGATCGCTCTACAGAACACTGTGAGCACTGTCAGTTTAATTATGGCCACCGTGTATATAAATGTGTGTATATGTATGTATATGTATATATACATATATATATATATATATATATATATATATATATATATATATATATATATATATATATATATATATATATATATATATATATATATATATATATATATTTGTGTGTGTGCACTAAATACGTCTATCACCCTATTAATACGATTACCTACTAGTTTCTTAGCCTTTATTCAACATTTTCCTTCAGACAAATGATATATTTTAGGCCCAGTAATTATACAACAAAAATATAATTTATTTAATTTTTAAATGTTGGAATAGCTTAGAAATATTTCAAGAATTGCCATTATTAGTTAGATATTAATTAAAGAAAATTTTAATACATGCTGAATTTTTGTTTGTTCTTTATACCCATCACTTTTATATCTACAGTAAAAAAATTTAATATTATGTGTCACAAATTTAATGTAACGAAGTAGTATACAAAACTTAAAACTCAATAACTACCGTTATCTATATTTTTTATCCAAAAGTTAAAGACTATTTATAGTATTAATTTATTTTATGAACTAGTGTGCAATGGCGTACGAGTACTTCAAGAAATAAAATATTTATTTAGAATTCAACCTTAAGTATTTGGTTAATAACATAATTATTTCCTTCCACATTTTTGGCACATCATTTATAGTAATAGTATGCAATATGTAACTTAAAAACTTATATTTTAAAACCCTATTTCTCTTTTACAATAAACTAGACTACCCGACAGACATTGTCCTATTTTAACGCTGTAATCTAAAAATTGTAACCTATCTTTAAAGAAATTATAAATTGAACCATTTTTATTTAAAAGTAAGGAAAAAATTATTTTAGAACCATTGACGCCATCACGTGTACAATCATAACAAACGTGATTAGATTAAGCTAAAATTCCCACATAACTGTATGGAGATGCGATCATAGGACTTCTTGTACTGAAGCCCACTGCGTTGACCAACGACCCACAGACACGTTGTTAACGAAAGTTTTCAAGCGGGATTATAATAATATCAATAAGTGCGAAATTCTAGATTTTTAATAAAATTATTTTCTATCGGATCAAATTGTGAATCTAAACCATTCTGAAATCTACTTGATTACATACACAAAATTTTATCAAAATTAGTTCAGCCGTTTAGGAAGAGTTCTGTGAGAAACACACGGACAGAAAAACTTGATATATAAAGATTAGAAATACATAAAAATTGAAATTGCTGAAATTGGTCTAATTACAATTTTTTAATCCTTAATCGTGTTCTTTTGTGTTCATATTTATTCTACTTAAGTCGAATATTACAATAACATCAACAAAAAATTTCTACTGTTGTAATATTGTTGAATTTTTTCTCTACACACTTCTTTAATCTGTGATGAATTTTTGGTGTATTTGTTAAATACAAACTTAAAAAGACTCAAAATTTATTTAAAATAATTCAGTTAATCTTTTTTGTTAATCTTATATTTTTATTACTAATAAGGAATTTATTCTAGGGCACTTAATGACTGAAATCTGCGGGAAATTAGTAAAACACCTTAAATTAATTCAATAAAGAAATCTCCTTGAGTGAAATCATTCTTAAATAAAATGATCTGTGATGAATTTTTGGTGTATTTGTTAAATACAAACTTAAAAATACTCAAAATTTAGTTAAAATAATTCAGTTAATCTTTTTTATTAATCTTATATTTCTTATTACTAATAAGGAATTTATTCTAGGGCACTTAATGACTGAAATCTGTGGGAAATTAGTAAAACACCTTAAATTAATTCAATAAAGACAATTTCCTTGAGTGAAATCATTCTTAAATAAAATGATCTGTGATGAATTTTTGGTGTATTTGTTAAATACAAACTTAAAAAGACTCAAAATTCAGTTAAAATAATTCAGTTAATCTTTTTTATTAATATTATATTTTTTTATCTAATAAGAATTATTCTATCCTTATGACTGAAATCTCGATTAGTAAAACACCTTAAAAAATTCAATAAAGAAATCTCTGAAATCATTCTTAAAAAAAGATGATTTCTTAATGCATTCTTATACTAAATTTATCAAATGACTTTTCTCTCAGAAAACTATTTATAATGAAACAAAGAATAAGATGAAAAAAATAATAGAAAAAATCCAGAATCGAAATTTTTAGCGATCAAAATAATCGATTTCTAAATTATACAAACAGCAGAAATGTTGCTCAATGAAGCGTTCTTTTTCATGATTAAACCCTATCAATCCTTTCATCCAAATCACGTGATTAAATTCCGTTTCAAAATTCCTCCGTTCGTTTTAAAAGCAATAAAAAGCACTTTATCCAAACGATGTCTCGATTCTTAAAAAATAGAAACAGATGCCTCAGTACGAAGGGGACGAAATCTCGATGAAACTTTTTTTTTTCGAAAGACATTCTGCATTTCCCTACCATCACTGCGACAATGAATCAAAATCTAAGATGAAAAAAAAATAAAGAAAAGTCCAGAATAAAAAAATAATCAAAGGAAAAAAAGAATCGGAATTTAAATTAGCCCAAATTATGCATACGCCCTTTTTTTCTACTTTTACAAACGCAAATGAAGCAGGGGCTTTTAAGTAGAATCAAACAACAGATTTCACTTTCATTTCCGTGCAAGGGTGCCCCATTTTCAATTTATCATTATCTCGCATTTGTTAGGGAGAGGGTTATATAAAACTTTTTTTTCTAACGTTATAGTAAAAAAAAAAGAAATTGCAACGGGCGTCTTTTAGTTTGCCGCGTTCACTTTACGCAAACTTCTCTGCTCGATCGTTAACTGTGATTTGATAAGCGAAAAAGTACGGTGATTCTTTTAAAATTGGTATTGCCAATTCAGCTTTATTCTTGCTTTCTTTCAATAAAAGTAAAAGATAAGATAAAGCCGGCTAGCATTTGTAGTTGTTGCATCCAAAATGTAACTCTCATTAATAATTTATGATATTCGTTTCTTGGAGCACGTGTTAATGGATCACATAATGAATCATGGCTAAAAATGTTAAAGGAATCTATGAAGAAAATCTAAGGTGGATACTGATTTATTCACACGTATAGGTGAAAGTTCTTCGGTTTACAGCAAATTCTCCTTTAAATAAAGACTATGTAAGACTTTTTTATGTGAAAAACACGTTTAGAAGTATTGGTTTTCAAATTTGTACAATGGAATGAATATTTTATTTCATTAACACACGTTTCTTATATTTTGGTTTTAAAATTTTTGTTCTTAATTTTAAAGTAATTTTTTATTTTAAATTTTAAATTTTTATTTTTATGGTTTTACGTTAATATATATTTTAGTAACTTTAAATCGGTTCTTATGCATTAATTTTTTCAAATTTTTGCTCTTGATTGTTACTTAATTTCCCAATATAATGGAGGGTTACACTTTTCAGTTTTTCTTTTAACAGGTTTCCATTTCATTTTTAGTAATTCCATACAGGATTGAAGGAGAAGGATAATTTGAATGCAGATTTTTTTCTTCTTTTTATGGTTTTACATTAATATATATTTTAGTAACTTTAAATCATTTCCTGTGCATTAATATTTTCAAATTATTGCTCTTGATTGTTACTTAGTTTCCCAATATAAAGGAGGGTTACCCTTTTCAATTATCCTTTTAACAAGTTTCCATTTTACCCTTAGTACTTCCAACAGGATTAAAGGAGAAGGATAATTTAGAATGCAGATTTTTTTTTATTTTTATGGTTTTACGTTAATATATATTTTAGTAACTTTAAATCGGTTTCTGTGCATTACTTTTTTTTCAATTTTTTGCTCT
Source organism: Pardosa pseudoannulata (assembly GCA_032207245.1). Taxonomy (NCBI): domain Eukaryota; kingdom Metazoa; phylum Arthropoda; class Arachnida; order Araneae; family Lycosidae; genus Pardosa; species Pardosa pseudoannulata. Next base: position 135,796,811 of record CM063498.1, on the reverse strand, counting down.
GGATTGTTATTTAATTTCCCAATATATAGGAGGGTTCCTTTTTTCTGTTTTCCTTTTAACAAGTTTCCATTTCACCCTTAGTACTTCCAACAGGATTAAAGGAGAAGGTAAATTTAGAATGCAGATTTTTTTTTATGGTTTTACATTAATATATATTTTAGTAATTTTCAATCGATTTCTGTGCATTACTTTTTTTTAAATTTTTGCTCTTTATTTTTACTTAATATCCCAATATAAAGGAGGATTGTCTTTTTCAGTTTTCCTTTTAACAAGTTTCCATTTCACCCTTAGTACTTCCAACAGGATTGAAGGAGAAGGATAATTTAGAATGCAGATTTTTTTTATTTTTATGGTTTTACATTAATATATATTTTAATAACTTTAAATAGGTTTCTGTGCATTACTTTTTTTTAATTTTTTTATCTTCATTGTTACTTAAATCCCAATATAGAGGAGGGTTCCTTTTTTCTGTTTTCCTTTTAACAGGTTTCCATTTCATTTTTAGTAATTCCATACAGGATTGAAGGAGAAGGATAATTTAGAATGCAGATTTTTTTTTTATTTTTATGGTTTTACATTAATATATATTTTAATAACTTTAAATAGGTTTCTGTGCATTACTTTTTTCAATTTTTTGCTCTTATTGTTACTTAATTTCAAAATATAAAGGAGGGTTACCCTTTTCAATTTTCCTTTTAACAAGTTTCCATTTCACCCTTAGTACTTCCAACAGGATTGAAGGAGAAGGATAATTTAGAATGCAGAATTTTTTTTTCATTTTTATGGTTTTACATTAATATATATTTTAGTAACTTTAAATCATTTCCTGTGCATTAATATTTTCAAATTATTGCTCTTGATTGTTACTTAATTTCCCAATATAAAGGAGGGTTACCCTTTTCAATTATCCTTTTAACAAATTTCCATTTCACACTTAGTACTTCCAACAGGATTGAAGGAGAAGGATAATTTAGAATGCAGTTTTTTTTTAATTTTTATGGTTTTACATTAATATATATTTTAATAACTTTAAATAGGTTTCTGTGCATTACTTTTTTTCAATTTTTTACTCTTGATTGTTACTTAATTTCCCAATATAAAGGAGGGTTGCCTTTTCCTGTTTTCCTTTTAACAAGTTTCCATTTCACCCTTAGTACTTCCAACAGGATTGAAGGAGAAGGATAATTTAGAATGCAGAATTTTTTTTTCATTTTTATGGTTTTACATTAATATATATTTTAGTAACTTTAAATCGATTTCTGTGCATTACTTTTTTTCAAATTTTTGCTCTTGATTGTTACTTAATTTCCCAATATAAAGGAGGGTTGCCCTTTTCAATTTTCCTTTTAACAAGTTTCCATTTCACCCTTAGTACTTCCACACATGATTGAAAAAGAAGGATAATTTACAATGCAGATTTTTTTTTATTTTTATGGTTTTACGTTAATATATATTTTAATAACTTTAATCATTTCCTGTGCATTATTTTTTTCAAATTTTTACTTTTGATTGTTATTTAATTTCCCAATGTATAGGAGGGTTACCCTTTTCAATTTTCCTTCTAACAAGTTTCCATTTCACCCTTAGTTCTTCCACACATGATTGAAGGAAGGGATAATTTAGAATACAGAACTTTTGTGAAGTTTTAAAGAATATTGATGAAATGGAGTATGCACAGACCATTCTCAAAGCAATTTAATCTCCTGACATACAAAAACAGAATTTCATGCTTCCAAATTATACTGCTTATTTTAGTTCAACTGAACAGCTATGTGCAACCTGAGAACGTTTCATTTTAAAATTTCATTGTCAAAAAATATTTAATTGAAGCATACATTATCATTTATGTTACTTGTCATAGTATTTGTGTCTATGAGTTTGAAAAATTGCAGAGAATGGTATTCACCAAGCTAAATCACTGCTATACTTAATACTGCGTATTTTTGATTGGCTAATCCCCTATATAATAACAGTCTAAGTTATCTGTCAGTCTGTCCTCGAATGTATGAAGCGGTTGGACGTGGAATGGATAGGGCATCCACATTGGATTCTTAATGAGTTAGGGTTATCAAAATTCAAAAAAAATCTTTAAAACGTTCGAAATCCACCCCTTCCCCCCTTTTCGAACATTTAATACCATTATATCAAGTTTAATGTTCCCCGGTCAAGAACAGGTGATTAAATTTATCACATAAAAGAAACCATTTTTTTACCTTCCTCATAGTACTTTACAAATCTGGAAAATAAAAAAAAAATTACTTAACCCGTCATATGACGGGCTAAAATCTAGTTTTCCATACCGCAGTATTTAAGAGAAATTAAATATCTTATTTATTATCATTTGTTCACAGATTTTTCTATGTAGGAATAAAACCATAATAACGAAAATATCCAGACTAATAATAATAATACACTAATATAAATAATAATACACTAATAATAATAATAGACTAATAATAATAATACACTAATATAAATAATAATACACTAATAATAATAATAGACTAATAATAATAATACACTAATTATACTAAGACAAACATATAGCCCGTCATGTGACGGGATTAATAAAATTTTTAATTTTTCTGAATTATAAAGTACTCTATGAGGCAGGTAAAAAAATGGTTTATTTTGGGGCTGAGAATTATCTGGTACAAGCTTAATAATCTGTTTTCTCTCGATACTGTGAATGCAGTTTAGAATCAAATTGAATTCATTTAGTCAAACCGTGTTGTTATGTATAAAAAACAAACACACAAATGAACAAACTTTTTAATTACAAAAAATATATAACTTAAATGCTAGATATTTATTTATCTGTGAAGTAAACAATTTTGTACAAGGATGTGTACAAGATATGTGTAAGGACTGCTTCATTAAGGCAAATATTATATCTTATAAAATATTATAAATTAAATATTATAAAAATAATATATTATAATATTATCAAATTGAATTCATTTAGTCAAACCGTGTTGTTATGTATAAACAAACAAACACACAAATGAACAAACTTTTTAATTACAAAAAATATATAACTTAAATGCTAGATATTTATTTATCTGTGAAATAAACAATTGTGTACAAGGATGTGTACAAGATATGTGTAAGGACGTCTTCATTAAGGCAAATATTATATCTTATAAAATATTATAAATTAAATATTATAAAAATAATATATTATAATATTATTTAATTTATAATATTTTATAATATATTATTAATATATATTATTATTCCAGTGTTCATTGTCCTTTATCAAATGAATTCAATTTGATAAAGGGGAAGATCCAACAATTTTTACGCCAAGCTGTTTTTATTGTACAAACAACTTCATACTGACAATATTTTTTTATACTTTATTTATATCTCCTAACGGTAATTTGAAATTTTTTTAAACTATTCTTAACACATCACGGTTGGAGAAAGATAAAAAAAATTCATGTATTTTCTGCATTTATAATTCCTCATTATTTTGCCTATGATTTGATAAATCCGTATCGACGAAAAACATCTAGAGTGCACTAATTACACAAAGAGTGTAACATGCAAAAGAAAGGAGGACAAATCATTCTTCTTCTCGTGTTTCTTACATATTTATTTTAGTGGCTTGGAAAAAAGCCCAAAATATTCAATACACTTCACTACACGCGCGTCCCCTTTGCAGTGCGTGCGTATAGCGCCTCCTTTCGGAGGTGACTGAGTTCAAACAAATATATCAAGATATCCCAGAAAGAAAAAAAAAAAGCCGAAGTGCAGTTTCTGTCTTTTTATATAAACCGGTCATTATGGATATTCCAGCAACTTAGGCCTTCGCTGGCCCCTTCACAAAGCATCGCGTGCTGTCTCGGGTGGCCGGATTAATTTACTTGGGGAGGAGCTGGGCAAGAAGTGCCAAGAAAAGAAAAGGAGTTGAATGGCACCCAAATTACTCCAGATTAATAAGGGTGCACATTAGCGTTTGCCGTAGCACGTGTTGCGTGACAAGCTTTTTACAATGGGAGAGATAGATTTTAAGGACGTGTTAAGCTCAGTTTTTACCGGACTTATAAAGTGTAATTGGTTTTTGTGCTGTGAAATTTTTTGGCGTTTTTTAATTACAGAAATAGACCTGAATGTGGTGCGTTTTGCCTGAGTTTAATGGTATAAAAATCATTAATGCATACAAATGTTTCATCCTAGTGCGATTGTCTTCAAAATAATCTTAGAAATAAATACTATTTCAATCGTCACTTTAAGCATTTATTATGCATATATGACTATTTTATAAAACCTATTAAAATATCCATTGTATAAATTGCACCAACAATGCAAAGATGGACATAGATTTTCAAAACGTGCGAATCTCAGAATTACCGGACTTTCAAATTATAATAGGTTTTTCTGTTGTAAAATTTTTTTATGTTTTTTAATTTCAGAAATAGATTTGACTATGATGCATTTTAACTGAGTTTAATGGTATATAATCATTAATGCATACATATGTTTCCTGCTGGTGGTATTCTCTTAAAAAGAATCTTAGAAATAAATACTATTTTAATCGTCAATTTAAGCATTTATAATGCATATATGAAAGTTTTATAAATCCTATTAAAATATCCATTGTATAAATTGCACCGACAGTGCAAAGAGAGATAGATTTTCAAAACGTGTGAATCTTAGAATTACCGGACTTTCAAACTGTAATAGGTTTTTCTGCTGTAAAAGTTTTTTATGTTTTTAATTTCAGAAATAGACTTCACTATGATGCATTTTAACTGAGTTTAATGGTATAAAAATCATTAATGCATGCATATGTTCTTCAAAACAATCTTGTAAATAAATACTAATTCAATCGTCACTTTAAGCATTTTTAATGCATATATGACTATTTTATAAAACCTATTAAAATATCCATTGTGTAAATTGCACCGACAATGCAAAGATAGAGATAGATTTTCAAAACGTGCGAATCTCATATATTACCGGACTTTCAACCTGTAATAGGTTTTCCTGCTGTGAAATTTTGAGATTTTTTTAATTGCAGAAATAGACCTCAATATGGTGCATTTTACCTGAGTTTAATGGTATAAAATCATTAATGTATACATATGTTTCCTAATGGTGTTATTCTTTTAAAAAGATTCTTGGAAATAAATACTATTCCAAACGTCACTTTAAGCATTCATAATGCATATATCACTATTTTATAAAACTTATTAAAACATCCATTGTATAAATTGCACCAACAATACAAAGATAGAGATTGATTTTCAAATTGCGCAAGTATCAGAATTACCAGACTTTCAAAATGTATTAAGCTTTTTCTGGTGGAAAAGTTTTAATGTTTTTAAATTACAGAAAAATATCTGAATATTGCGTATTACTTTTTCTTTTGTGCAAGGCTTTAACAACATTTTCACATATCTTTAGATTAGTCCATTTTATCTTGTATTAGTTTGAGAAAATACTCTAAAGATATAAATTAATGTTTAAAAGGATTAAATAGTGTTGATAATGTAAAAACCGTTATATTTTACAAGACCAATTTATTCTGTTAAAAAATATTTTGTGAAGTTTTTACTATAAAGACCATGTAATTTGTTGCGTGCCTGTACGGAGAACATTTTCATTACAGCTGTACCTTAAGGATTATATTTATTTAAATTTACTCATTACTTTCAAGTTTACTTGAACTTAATGGTAGGAAAATCACAAATGTATGAAAACATATTTCCTTTTGTTGTTTTTGTTTTCAAAAAGAATTTGTGAATTTTGAAAATAAATATTATTTTAATTGTCCCGATGAAAATAAATATATATAACTATACCAAACAACCTATAAAAATATCCATTGCAGGAATTGCTTTATTAATGAGAAGATAGTGATGGATTTTTAGACCATATTAAGCTCAGATTTTATTAAAATTTAAAATTTAATTGGTTTATATGCTGGAAAATTTCGATGTTTTTAAATTACAGAATTAGTTATGTATGTGGTGTATTTTCCTTAAGTTCAATGGAACTAAAATCATAAATGTATGGTATATTTATATCATTTTTACGGTTAAGTCAAACAAAAGATTTATATAAAGAAGATATAACTACGTTAAGAAATCTCTTCAAAGATAAAAATAGATTTATGGAAAGTGATAAGCTCAGGTTTAACTGACTTATAAAGTGTAACTGGATTTTCTGCAGTTAAATGCTTGGTAAAATAAATTAATTTCTAATTTAAAATTTATTTTCGGTAGTTTTTTTCTTTGAAATTCATAAATGATAAAAGACCCTAAAACTTATAATCTCAATATTGTATTTTATATAATATTTAACTTAAATACCAACTGACTCACATGGAACTTTCACAAGAAAAATAATAAATTTTAAATAGGTCTAAGCTGAAATAGAAACCCCCACCTTCCATCGTGCCGAAGTAAGTCATTCTGCAACTCCATATGTTCTTTTTTCGCATAATATTCTCCCTTCTTCCCATTATAGTATGATATATATATATATATATATATATATATATATATATATGTGTGTGTGTGTGTGTGTGTGTGTGTGTGTGTACATATATATATTATATATATATACATACACACATATATGTATATATATATATATATATGTATATAACACACATATGTATATATATATATATATATATATATATATATATATATATATATATATATATATATATATATCAACCACTGAAAGTAAATGAATTTATAATGGGGATTTCTGCATTTGTATGTTATAAGATTATACATATTGATTATATACATTAAGATTATACATGCAGGTCAGTTCTGGAACCAAGAATAATTCCTCCCCAAACGAGCCATCCTGCACCACCGTAACGGTATCGTTCAATGGTGTTCTCTTGGTGGTAACGGTTACCTAGCGCTCTCCATATGAAAGTCCGGCGAGAATCAAAATGTAAACTGAACCTGGACTCGTCGGAAAACATCACACAAGACCACTTGTAGACACTTGTAAACAAGACCACTGTTGCGGTGTCCACAATGCATGCTCTCTAGCCCAGCATAATCGCAGGCAACAGTGAGTTGCGGTAAGGGGAACACATCTGACAGGCCTACGAGCATATAGACCAATGTTCCCTAAGCGTCTGTACACGGTCTGCCTTGAAACTGTCCTACCGGTAGCTGAAGAGAGCTGACGAGACAGGTCTGACGCTGTGCTCCGTCTGTTTCTTTTGGCAGTAACTGCCAAATACCGGTCATCATTCGGCGTAGTAACTCGGGGGCGACCTGTGCTGTAACATCTACTCACATTACCATCATGTTTGAATCATTGCCAAAGCCTGGAGATGACACTCTGGGCGATTCCAAGTTCCTTGGATACTTCCAGCTGCGTACGTCCACATTCCAGTCGTCCGATAATTCTACCACGTAAAAAATCATCCAAATGCTTCCTTTGTGCCATAACTATGCGGTTATTGCACTGAAAGGCTTTTAAAGCGCTTGTGAACAATTTTACTTCTTTGCTACCATTCCTTATATACCCCTTTCATACACTCTCGTCATTGTGACGTACTATCCGCGCCATCTGGTGGTTTCCTGCAATTTGCATATTCTTCTTCAAGATGTGTGTGATAATTCTACAAGTGAAATTTTTATTTTAGAGCTCAATTTCTGTGTGATTCTGAATTATCCTTAATTTATGGACATGAGTGTAGTATTACTAAGAACTTTCAATATTTTATAATGTATATATTAGAAAAGTAATCTGAGTTAAATTATAATCACAAATTATAATTTATGGCTATCATATTGCATCGGTTGATCATGGATCCAGTGAATGATACAGTTTCTCAAAACTAAAATGAAGAAAGAAGAAAGAAAGAAAACTTCTTATCAAAAATTAATACTGATAGTTTATTTTTTCCAAATTCTTGAACTACTTGAAACGGAGATCTCAAATATTAAATCCAATTTAATATTTATTTTCAAAGATTAAAGAAGTAAGTTGAAACTATAACACCACACATAATACATCTTTAATATCTATTAAATGAAATGTCTCTCCTCTTTCATTTCATCTAAGCAAACTAGTTTATAATTCTATCTTTCAAGATACGATTTTCTTAGTAATTACTTCTAATTTCTACTTTCTTATAAGATTAACTTTTTCCATTAGTTTTACGAAGTATAAGTTTCAAAATCTTATTAAAATCTAATTAAAACAGGACTTGTGTCATTTTATCAGAATTTGCCTATTGGTTATGATACAGTTGAATATAAATATTGTTAAATATAAAATGAAAAATAATTAAACAAAGGGGATAAAAGAAAAGAATTTCTCATTCAAAATTAATCTCTAGTTTATTTCTTCGGAATTCTTGAACTACAAGAAATAAAGATTTCAGAACTTCGGAAATATTATAGTTATTTTAATATTTATTTGAAAGACTAAAATAAACAAAAGGAACTAAAAACAATATAAACTAAAAATGTTAAAAATTAACAATTGAAATGCCAACTCCCATCTTTTATTTAAGTAAGATGAATTTTATACACACACACACACACACACACACATATATATATATATATATATATATATATATATATATATATATATATATATATATATATATATATATATATATATATATATATATATATATATATATATATATATATATATATATATATATATATATATATATATATATATATATATATATATATATATATATATATACATATATATATATACATATATATATACATATATATCCATATATATATCCATATATATATCATTTTAAGATTCATTTCGCTACTTTTATCTGTATCGGATTCTCAACCTTTCCCATTATTCCTTTAGTTTCATATTTTAAAGACTGAAGTATATTAAATTTGAAATCTTTTTTTTTATTATTTTACTGTTATAAAATTATTTCCATTTATACTACAGATAAAGAAAATTTTTCTCAAAAAATGAAGGAAAAAGGGAATTTCTGATATAAAATTATTCTTTCATAAATTATTTCAACTAATTTTTTTAATCACAAATATTGAAGATCTCAAAATTTTGAAATATTATATTCAAATTAATGTTTATCTTGTAACACCGAACAAGTACGCTGAAATTATAACAACACAAATTTTCTTTTTTCTTTTTAGAGGATTACCATCTATATTACAGATTAAAATAATGAAAAATTTACTCAAAAACAACAGAAAGAGAAAATTTCAAATCTAAAAATATTCTTTCAAAGATTATTTCTCCCAAATTCTTGGACCACAATTATAGAAGATCTCAAATATTATATTCAAATTAATATTTATCTTGGAACACCAAACAAGTAAGATGAAACTATAAAAGCACAAATTGTATTTTACGTATTTAAGATGATTAATATTTATACTGAAGATTAAGATAATGAAAAATTTATTCCAAAACAAAAGAAAGAAAAAAACTTCTGATCTAAAATTATTCTTTCGTAGATTATTCCCAAATTCTTGAACCACAAGAAATGAAGATCTCATAACTTCTCAAATATTATATTCAAATTATTATTTATCTTGGAAGGCCAAACAAGTATGCTGAAACTATAAGAACACAAATTTTATTTTACTCTTTTAATATGATTACTATTTATACTACAGAATAAGATAATGAAAAATGTGCTCAATATACAATGAAAGGAAACTACTTATCTAAAATTATTCTTTCCTAGGTTATTTATTCCAAATTCTTTAATCACAAAATATGAAGATATTAAAATTTCTCAAATATTATATTCAAATTAATATTTATCTTGGAAGACCAAACAACTAAGCTGAAACTATAACAACGCATATTTTATTTTACGCTTTTAAGGTTATTACTATTTATACTACAGATTAAGATAATGAAAAATTTACCCAAAAACAAAAGAAAAAGAAAACCACTGATTTAAAATTATTCTTTCATTGATTATTTCTCCCAAATTCTTGAACCACAAGATATGAAGATCTCAAAACTTCCCAAATATTATATTCAAATTAATATTTATCTTGGAAGACTAAGCAGGTAAGATGAAACAAATAGTATTTTAAGCTTAACAACACAAATAATATTTTACGATTTTAAGATGATTACCAATTAAACTGCAGATTAAGATAATGAAAACTGTACTCAGAAACAAAATAAAAAGAACACTTCTCATCTAAAATTATTCTTTCATAGATTACTTCTCCCAAATTCTTGAACCACAAGGATTGAAGATCTCAAATATTATATTTAAATTAATATTAAGACCAAGCAAGTATGCTGAAACTCTAACACAATTTTTATTTTACGCTTTTAAGATTATTACTATTTATACTACAGATCAAGATAGTGAAAATTTTACCCAAAAACAAAAGAAAGAGAAAATGTCTGATATAAAAATATTCTTTCGTAGATTATATCTCCCAAATTCTTAAACCACAAGAAATGAAGATCTCATAACTTCTCAAATATTATATTCAAATTATTATTTATCTTGTAGGACCAAACAAGTATGCTGAAACTATAACAACACAAATTTTATTTTACGTTTTTAAGAGAATTACTTAACTTTACTCAAAAAAAAAGAAGAAAGAGAAAACTTTTGATCTAAAATTATTCTTTCATAGATTATTTCTCCCAAGTTCTTGAACCACAAGGATTAAAGATCTCAAATATTATATTCAAATTAATACTTTTCTTGGAAGACCAAGCAAATAACTAACAGCACAAATTGTATTTTACGCTTTTAAGATGATTACTATTTATACTACAGATTAAGCTAATGAAAAATTTACCCAAAAACAAAAGAAAGAGAAAACTTCAGATCTAAAATTATTCCTTCAGAGATTATTTCTCCCAAATCCTTGAACCACAAGAAATGAAGATCTCAAAACTTCTCAAATATTATATTCAAATTAATATTTATCTTGGAAGACCAAACAAGTAAGCTGAAACTATAACAACACAAATAATAAATTTTAATAGCTATCAATTGAAATGTAAACTCCAATCTTTCATTTCATCTAAGTAAACTAGTTTATAGCTCCCTCCTTGACGAAGCAATTCGAAACCTTTTTTTAAACAAAAGCCTTCTTGCATTTTAAGCACGTTCTCTTTTAAAAATGAATAATTGATAGAACACATAGCACTAGAAACTCATTAAAACGATACTCAAGGGATTCGGAGAGAAAAAAAAAATGTCGCATTAACAGAATATCTAATGAAGTATTTTATTAAAAATAAAAGTCAGCTGAACCGACGTTCAGTGGGCGTATGAAACAAGATTATCATCCTGAGTGATATTAAAGATGTTTGCTTTGCTGGAAGATTTAGAAAAATGAAGTGATTTATTTAAAAGCATAGCTGCAGTTTTCTACAATTTCATTAATTGCATGAAATAATTCGAACATGTTGGTGGGTATTTTTTGGAAAGTAACTTGTTTGCTTGTACGTTATTCATCTCCCCCCCTCCTTTTTTTTCACAATGTTCTTTAAAACTGGAATTTTGCTAAATACATAAAATATTTCCTCTTGCTCAGTTAACTTCTATCAAACATCGCATTAATCTAATTAATATCTAAATATTTTTCAATATTTTTCGAAGTTGGTGTTTTATGATCCTTTTTAAAACAGAATCGAAAAGTTTTCTTTTCATTAAGGTGAAGGCTTGGAAAAAGAAGAAGGTTTAAAAAAAAAAGCCAAAATGGCGCATGTATCTCATTAAATTTTCTGGCAAATGTTTAAGAGAGACATATGAATGTTCTGCTTTTAAAAGGTTAAGCGTTTGGAATAACTCTGGTTTACAAAAAAAAATGAAATGAAAAAGTCATAACTAAAGAGCTCGTTCAAAAATGGTGAGTTTTCTCAACTTTTCCAGGGAACCATAAAAATTGATGGCGATAAAATGAATTCTTTAAATTTTAAAGCAGTCACTCGTGGTTTATATTTTTTAACATATTGTTATTCCACAGCATTTAATAAATATAAAATGCATAAGCGATAAAATATATGCATAAATTTGGACCTTAAAATTGGGATGTTTATTTTGTTAGCTAAATTTATTCAAAAACTTTCATTCAATTGTAATTTTTTGATGAGCTCTCCCAAGATGTTCACATTTTAATTTTATCTAATTAGTACATATCTGCTTCAAATTTTCCGTTTATTTTTGACAGAAAGCATTTTAGATTTTAAAAAATAGAAGAGTTTTAAGATGTTAAATTTCAACTATTTTAAAGTTGTAACACGGGCAAAAAAATTTATGTTTATTTAACGAAGTTTTATCTTAATATTATTTATAATTTTGATTCATGCGAAACTTTTATTTTTCTCTTCTAATTTTTTTTTATTATTTCCTTCTAATGCTTCCAAGATCTTTTTAAAGTTTACTCGGTTAGCTGAGTGTTTTTTGAGTGTTATTCTTAAAGCTTTACTGGATAAATTTCATTCTTCATAGTTATAAATATTAGTGTCAACAAAGTAAGTTAAAAGTAAGGTGAAGTCCCGATGTTTGTGCATTGGAATAGTGTCGAATCTACATCTATCAAGACTCGAAATGGAAATTTCCCTGCGCCCGCTGTGGTTAGCATAAGTAGTGACCAAGTCCCATGGGGAATGCTTATGCAGTGAACTCGAGGGGGGACCACAGCTCATTTTTCAGTTCCTCCCTCCATTTATTTAATATTTAAGAACGAAAGTGTCTTTTTTTTGGGGGGGGAGGCTAGGCCAGGTTAGGTTAGGGCTATTTCTAGGATCCTGAAGCCATGCGAAGCTTCAGTGGGTCTTTTTCGAGAGAGTCGAGTCCCGGGAGTTGTGCATGGTGGGCCAAAGCTCCATTGCAATGGCTTTTGAGTGATTGTCCAAAGCCCAGGTTTGTGATCGTCACCTATCAAAATTTCCTGTTCTCTTTTGTGGCTCATCCGGTCTCCCGTCTCTTTTGGTGCAATGAGCTAAATTCCTTATCTCTAATTCTCGCTCGTGGATTGCGCCTGCGGAACGACTTACGCGTTTTGGACGAGTGACCCAATACTCGCAATCTGCCCACCGCTGCCGGGATAAGCCTGGATGGCCTCATGGCTAAATGGGCCCGTTTTTGAGCTTGATTGCCATAGAAAATGCCTATAGAAATATACAATTAACATATATTTAATTAAAATGACAGAGTTAAAATAATTTGGTAGATAAAAAGACCTTCTAACTGAAGAAACACCAGTTGGTTCTAGCGGACAAACACATATTCCAAAAGGTTTATAAAAAGGGCTTTTAAAATTATAAAAGTTTGTACAATGTAGACATAAAGGTCTAATATGCTTACAGGAATCTGCAATTTTAAAACTATCCAGACAGTTGTTAACATAATAATGTAGGAACGTTAAAAACAATAAAAAATATTCAGCTGTAAAAATTCTGGGTGAGATGATTGCAACAATGGAACCAAATTGCACATTCAAGGTGAGGAAACTGGATGTAACAGTCGAAATGAAACTCCTGTGACTCCTGTAATTGCGTAGTACAATTTTCACTGTTCAGGTACTTTTCACATAACTGCAGACAAATGATGGCCGAATGTTAGAGCGCTGCTATTCGGTACTGGAGTTCACAGATTCGAATCCCTCTGATAGCATGGATGTTCGTAGCCTTTCGGAATTGGCTTTAAGCAGTATATCCCGGTCTCATTAGCCATCGCGACCAAAACAGGAGACCGTAGCGGTCTAAACTAAACCAAACCTCACTTTAAGTCGTCCAAGATCCGTTCTGAAACTACGTCTTTAAGCGAATTGGCCGATAAGAGAGTAGCTTTACCCATAAGTAGGAACCTTATAAAATTGTGAAAAATTTGGAAAAATATGGAGATGTAGAGAATCTGTGTATGGTTAATGACTGCAAAGAAACAAATTTGCACATTCAGCAGTGGGGTTCTTGAATGTAGCATTCGAAAACAAACTATTTTGGTTCGCTTAGTAATCTTCTTTTCTTTTCTTTATAGTATAAAAGTTCATATATTCTGCTTTCAACTTTATCAATACGTAGAGTATTGGGATCAATAGCCTTCTTTTTATTCTTAACAAATTCATTGAAGTGATGAAATACTTCTTTTTAGTCCAAATCAACACCATTTTGGGGTTACAAATATATAAAAATAATGATGTCACACAGTGTCTACTTGTGGAAAGAAAAGTAACTGAAAAATTGGGTTCGTAATCAATTTTGGGAATAAAGGAACAGGTTTTGCAAGAATTTTGAGGACTACATATCAGGACTACTTTTAGGAAATCCAAAATTCTCTTTACTACTATCAAAGTTTATTAAAACGTGGCTATGTTCCGAATTACATACACTTTACAAATAGTTTAAACAATTTAAATAAAGTAAACTGTTAAATGAACTAATGTTTCATAATCAGTCCGGAAATTGCAATTAGGGATAAAATAGTTACCCGGTGGTTGATCCCCTATCCTGCTGATTTTTAAGCATCTGCAACCCCATCTGGATATGTAGAAATCAAAATCCAGGAGTTTAAAAGATAATAGTATATAAATTCAAGAGTTTTAAGGTCCTTAAAAAACTTTCCTTGGTGCAGGTGTTATGCAGGAGTTTTGAAGCAGATGTGAAGTCTAACATTCTCTTTACTACTGTCAAGATTTATTTTAACAAGGCTACTTTCTCAATTATATATATTTCATAAATAGTTTAACTTATTTAAATAAATAAACAGCTTATTGAACCAATGTTTAATAATCAATCTGTAAATTGCAATTGGGGATGAAACGGATATGCGGAACTATCCAGCATTCCGTTGCTTTTTAAATATCTGGATTCCCATCAAAATATCTATAATTCAAAACTTAGGTGTTTTGAAGGAAATAGTACCAAAATCTAGGAGTTTGAAGTCCTTATTAAAAACTTCCTTAATCCTCTAAGCGGTTCGCACGTACATTTTCGCCAAAGCGGTTGTCACGTACAATTTTCGACCTCCAAAAACGTTCCGAAAATGGATGTATTGTACATTTATGCCAGTGTTTTCCCCATGGAGTTTTGAGGTAGGAGAGTCAGGTCGATTGTTTAGGAAGTGCACCCCTCTTTGACTGACATTTATTGAGGGATGCACTCCTACTCCCTGAGGCACATAGACGCTGATAGCTTTTCATGGCTTTGTAAATCTTTATTTCGAAGTATTTCGTTTGCGATAACAGATATATCTCTATTTGCACAACTTAAATAGCTTAGATGACTGTCGTAAAAAAATATAAATCATTCTCTTAAAGAATATTTTTATTTGTACTTTTAGAATCCATTATTTCTTATGGGATGATCTTCGAGACTTGACGAGCTTTATGTGTATTAAAGATTAACAATCTATAATGTCTATTTATATAGCTATTTATAACCGGAAGTAAAGGGACAATAACGAGGGTGGTTTTCCCGTATTCCAATTTAGTCGACAAAGGGTGAAGTAAAAAATCATCATAGAACACTGTGGTCACCGACACAATAAAACTTTAGCGTACCTTTTGGAGACTTTTTTCCTCGATGTGTTCCACTCGGAGGGTTAATGCAGGAGATATGCGAGTGTTTTGAGGAAGAGTACGAACCCTGTTCTACTCTTAGTGCGCATGTCACTATTCTCCAATAATTTGTCGGGAAGTTATACATTCGAAGTAGACACCTAATTGGTCATAATTGTGAGTGGTCATTTAGCCGATATTTCGTAAAGTGAGAGTGTAGTGGAACCTGTACTTCGGTTTTAAATTGGATGTTCTTTCAGTTATCTATATCTTATTACAAAAAAAAAAAAAAAAAAATCAAAATATGTTTTAGCAACTTTATCTTCAAATACACTGCTGGCTTTTAACTTACTAATTAACTAAACTATGTTTTCCACATGATAATATGCAACAACACCACTCATGCACTGCCATCTGTCGACAACCGGTAATTTTAACATCCGTTATGCTGTGATATCCCGTAATGAGACCAGGAGAAGAGATTTTGATACTAACAGTGGCCACCTGGTATTATCAAAGAATGTTTGTCTAAGACTTTGTAATTCTATGAAAAACCGTGTGGCTTTTTGTAGAACACACACATGTAAATAAATATTTTATAGGTATGTATATATGGATGTGTGAATAAGCATATGATAGAATTACGAGTAATAATTTTATAATAATTTATGTTGTGGTAATAATTATATTCGTTATAGAATACTGAATATTAGAAAACTCTTTTCTTTTCTCACCCAGTTACATTTAACGATAAAATAAGATTACAGAATTTT
>CM063498.1:135703044-135778044 GCA_032207245.1 Pardosa pseudoannulata | reverse complement strand
ATGTGATTATTTATTAAAAAAAGAGGCATACTTCATTTAATCCCATTTAAAATAAATTAAAATAAGTTTTAAAATTTAAATTTTCGAAATATTTTGTTTTAATTTAAAACGACTGTTGCGCATTATTTTTTTACCGAGGTATTCTTCTCAGAGAAGCACTATGTAGGGTGTTTATCACAAACATTTATTTATGTATTCTACTTTTAATAAATGATTTCAACTTTTGCAACAGTGAAAGTTATGTAGAAGACTACAAAACCCTTTAATATCTGCAATCACATCGTTTTTAGAGTTGAATGAAAAGTCAAGTTTAACAGACTGGAAACCCTGGTCCGTCCACTAGTCTATAAGAAATAAATATAACAATTGTATCATCCGACGTATGTTATTTCTTGATTTTTAGGGGGAGGGAGTTACACGTATTCGTTATAAATCTGCTCCTGTATTTCAGATTAACCCCTTAATGTGAACGCTCGAGGGAACTCGAGCTCGTTAAAATGGCTAAAATAGTGCACACTCGAGATAATTCGAGCGATTTGTACTTTATGTTGCTATAATTTTTCACACTCGAATCTAATCTAGAATTGAAAATAACAATGTGAAAGCAAAAAAAAAAACCAATCGTTTTATTGATATTTATCATTTACATGGGGTTGTAAGACATTATAACACTTACTTATTCAATATAAATATATATTTTTTTCTAGTTATCACTTACGACTTATCTCTTCCTTGTGAGCCTCTTTCCGACAGCTTATTCATATTTAGATTCTGATTCGCTTATTTTTCAATATATATTTTACTAAAATATAATATGAAATGAAATATAATTGTTAACTATTTTATTACTAAGCTCTGACTGTAAAGACATATTTGACTCGAGGCGTCACTTTATATACTTTATTCTTCAGATATGAAACATAAGGGCGCTATATTAGATACCTACGCATCAAGGGATGACACACCATAATGTCAATTGGTAGGTTGTCTACCAATTGAACAATATACTTTTTCGACAATAATAATAGTATTCTAAAAATTAGAAATCATACCAATTGTATAAATATCCAAAATACTCAAATTTTGATTACTTTTGTATTTTTGTAATTTTCATGTCAAGACAAAGTTCTAAATTGTGTTTTTTACATTATAAAAACTGATTTTTTTATTGGCCGGCCTTTTTGAAAAAAACTCTTTGCATTAAGGGGTTAAAAACTGTTGTGTTATTTGTGGTGGTGTTCCAAGAAGATCCTTTTCAGCTAAATTCTTTATAAGATTTTAAGGGTGTTTACCTTAGAGAGGGATTATACAGATTCAGATATGCATTGCACTTATAAGAACAAGCTATTATTATATTAAAGGAAAGTATAATATAAGCATAGAAGTTGATTAATCCCGAAGTCAACGTTTTTACACAGATTTCTTTTTTCGGTAAGTCAATCATGAACGAGACCCATTTAACCACAAGACCCTTGATGTTCGTTCCGACAAAAGGAGGTAAATCACAAGACTTTGACATCCCCCTCCGCAGCATACATCATTCGAAGTACTCCGGCAAATAAATCCATTCACATCAGTTATAATATTCTTTCGTAGCTGTTACAACAATCTACTGTCATCATTTTCTTATATGTCTTAATTTCTTTGCCTTTGCATTTATACCTATGTTCTCTGTTATCTCTTATATATTTTAAATTTTACCACCCATGGTCAATACATCTAAAAAGTATTTTAGGAGATACATAAATTTACTATTTATTTTACTAAAAAAATATTCTCGATCACTCCACACATCTTAATTTGTCTTTTGAAAAATCGACACTTTTTCTTTTCTGCCGCTTTAATTTAAAATACGAAGGAAAAGAATAAAATAACTTGCAAGTAAAGAAAAATAACAATAATGTGTTTCACAATACAAAATATGCAAGTCCTGTGTTTACTAAATGTCAAGGGAGTACAATAAGCTACCAAAGCCATTCAACACTCTTTTAAACTCTAATTTACCTAACATTTCAAAAGATTAGATTCAGATTTTTTTTTTCTTACTTTTAGTGAAATTGACATTTATCGTTAAAAGAGGTTCTTTGATCAAATAATTTTTCAGTTTGCAAGTTGTATAGGATGATGAAAGATTTTACAGCAGTTAGGATGTTTTTATTAGATATCAGATAATTCAAAAAAGATATTGTTGATGTTCTGTATTGATTGAACAAGATTTTTTATTATAACAATGCTTAAATGTTATATTCTTAAAAATGTTAAATATAAGATAGCTGAAATTTTATTTTGAAAAATGGCTTGAAATAACAAACATGATTTAACTTTAATTTTTTTCCGTACTTCTTCTGTATCATACAAACCTAAATATTTTTTATTTGACTGAAGACTTTTCGGCATTCTGTATGTTAAAATTTATCTAATACATGAAATAATGAGTTTAGTTAAAATTGGGATTTAACAATATACATATATACACTTTGATTAAATTAGTTTTCAGTTTTCAAAGTTGTGTGCAGTAATAATATGTTTTGTAGCTATAAGGATATTTAATAAGTATCAAATACATTGGAAACTCACTTATACGAAACAATCAGTTATACGACAAACTTCGTGTTCCCAGCGAAACTGAGATAAGATCATTAGCTTTCGTATAGCAATAAAGTAGATCATAATCATCAAAACAAACACATAAGTACCATGTACAAAATTATTAACTTAAACGAATGTTTAACTATCATACATATTCACTTAAACGAAAGGATTTTTGTTCCCACAATAAAATTTCCCTTTAATTATATGACGAGAACATGATATTCTAGAGAACCAGTTTGTATTTTCTCTAAAAAGTAGAGGGATTTTTAACACTGGAACTTCCAAAGAATTTATAATTACTGTTGCCAGAAATGTCAACAATATATGTCTGTTTGTATGTGTGTATACGTAGGTGTATACATATATATATATATATATATATATATATATATATATATAAATGCATATACATATATATATATATATATATATATATATATATATATATATATATATATATATATATAAATGCATATACATATATATATGTAATTAATTTATATATATTTATATAAAATATATATATTTATTTGTGATATTTAAGTGCTACATCTGAGTTGTTAAAAACGTATAATGTTGTAATATATTATATATTTAAACGAAAGAGAGAGAGAGAGAAAGAGAGAAGAGAGAGAAAGAGAAAGAAAGTGAGAGATTATATATATATATATATATATATATATATATATATATATATATATATATATATATATATATATATATATATATATATATATATATATATATATATATGTATGTATATATATATATATATACATGTATATATATATATATATATGTATGTATGTATATAAACTGTCTCTTTCTTTCTTTCTCATTATATAGATATATTGATTTATGTATATATATATATATATATATATATATATATATATATATATATATATATATATATATATATATTACAGGATTTCATAAAAGAATATTCATGGATTGTAGTCAGAATGACTTCAATTAACGTTCTAGCGTTAATTCATGTTTTTCATTGTTTTTAACATTCAGTATTATTTTACAAGAGTTCCATGAAAGGTACTCGTTGTATGTATTTATGTTTTTACTAAATACAGGAACTTTATGTATTTAATATACATAAAACAAAATTTCTGTTATACTTTGCAAATATTAATATAGACATATTTTTAAAATTCAACCATTGCATATTCACTGAAAAACCCTGATAACGATAATTATCTGAAATTTTATCTGCAGAGTTATGAATGAATAAAAACAAAATATTCATCTCCAACACAGAATTATATTTGAAAGTCACATCCGTTACTGTGATTGCAAAATTTAAACCCTCTTCATTCTCTAAAATTTAGGCTTTGAACACTCCCATTAGCTAATTAGCCCCATAATTTCACCAACACGTTTTTTTCTCAATATTTTATCACCTCTGATAAGGTTCTACACGCTGAATAACTGCTCATCTCAAAGTAGTTCCTATTTTTCTTTTTATTCCGAGCGACAAATTATCATCATATCACTTTTATTAAAAACATTCGAAATTGTATTCTATAATGGGTTTCTCTCAAAAAGTAATATCTGTGAATTCCAAAATATTAAAATACAATGATTTCTCGATTTTCCAAAATGATAGCTTATATAAATTTGAATCAAGAAGCAATTTTTCACCTACATTCATCCAACTTCGTGATAAATTGAATTGCTTGTACAGCATTGTCAAATATATATATATATATATATATATATATATATATATATATATATATATATATATATATATGTGTGTGTGTGTGTGTGTGTGTGTGTGTGTGTGTACCAGAGTTTCATAAAATGTGCTCGTTGTATGTAATCATGTTTTTACTGAATACATTAACTTGTATTTAAAGTACGCAAAAAAATATTTTATATTTTGCAAATATTAATGTAAACATATTTTCAAAATTAAACCATTGAACTGAAAAAACCCTGATAACGATAATTATCTGAAAATTTATCTGCAGAGTTTTAAATGAAAAAAAAACAAAATATTCATCTCCAACATTGAATTGTATTTGAAAGTCACATCCGTTACTGTGATTGCAAAATTAAAATCCTCTTCATTCACTAAAATTTAGGCTTTGAACACTCCCATTAGCTAATTACCACCATAATTTCACCAACACGTTTCTTTCTCAATATTTTATCACCACTGATAAGGTTCTACACGCTAAATCACTGCTCATCTCAAACTAGTTCCTATTTTTTTTTATTCCGAGCGACAAATTATCATCATATCACTTTTTTTAAACATTCGAAATTGTATTCTATAATGGGTTTCTCTCAAAAAGTAATATCTGTGAATTCCAAAATATTAAAATACAATGATTTCTCGATTTTCCAAAATGATAGCTTACAGAAATGGGAATCAAGCAGCAATTTTTCACCTACATTCATCCAACTCCGTGATAAATTGAATCGCTTGTACAACGTTGTCAAATATATTTTTTTTTTATTATCATACGCTTCCATCTCACATATTTAGTTCAATTTGAGTAGAAAACCAATATTTACTATCGAATTTTTAACTAAAAACCTATACCATGAACCTATTTTTATCTAAATCCAGTTTTTGCACATCCGTTTCATATTAATTTGCGATGCCCATGTCGTTACTTGTTTGGGAATTTTTTCGCTTTAAAAATTTCTGTTCCCCCCTCGATTGTGTCGAATTTTGCTCCCCCTTTTTTGTGCAAAACATATTTTCTGCAGATTATTTGCTTTTACGGAAATACATATCTTTCATTATTTGAAAAAGCATATCATCTGCTATTTGCAACGGAATTTCAAAGAAACCTTCTATGCTTTAGCTTTTAAATACAAAAATGTTCATCTTTTTTATTTTATTTCTCGTGAAATGAATGAAAATGAGATTAAATTTATTTCTTTTAACATTCCTTATTTTAAAAAATGCATATGTAAAATGAGATATTTATTAAGATTAAAAATTCTTTTTTGTGATCTTTTATTTTGCATGGAAATGATTTCTTTTAAATTTGTTTTCTATGATAGAGAATTTGAAATTCATATCATTGTAAAAATATCTTCAGATTAACTTTTTAAAAGAGCTATAATTTTCTTCCATTATTAAAAAAAATATTTTTTCAATATATAAGCGTCTGTTAAAGATACCACTGAAAAATTAATTATTTAAAAATTAGTAATTTCTCAATATACAATCCTAGGCCTTTTTCAAGTTTTAAAAATCCAATTTTTCTATATCTTACCTAATGTTTTTTACTATGATTAGTTCCAATTTTTTAAACATTATAAAATCTATTAAGCATTATGAAATCTATAAGGTATGATCCTTGAATTTGAATTATATTTTCTGTTCAGTCATTTAAAATATTATTTGTCCATTCTTCAAACATATATTTTGCAATCCTAGACACTTTTCAAAATTTTAAATAACACATTTTACTATATACTTACCTATTTTTTCTACTCTGAATAGTTCAAATTTTTTAAACATTATAAAATATATTAAATATTATAAAATCTATAAGGTATGATCCTTGAATTTGAATTATATTTTCTATTTCATCATTTAAAATATTATTTGTCTATTCTTCAAACATATATTTTGCAATCCTAGGCACTTTTCAAATTTGAAATAATTAATTTTTCTTTATCTTACCTAACTTTTTTCTACTGTGAGTAACTCGAATTTTTTAAACATTATAAAATCTATAAGGTATGATCCTTGAGTTTGAATTATATTTTCTGTTTCATCATTTAAAATATCATTTGTCCATGCTATAAATATATATTTTAGAATCCTAGGTCCTTTTCAAATTTTAAATAACCAATTTTTCTATATCTTACCTAATTTTTTTTTCTACTCTGAGTAGTTCGAATCTTTAAACATTATAAAATCTATAAGATATGATCCTTGAATTTGAATTATATTTTCTGTTTAGTCATTTAAAATATTATATGACAATACTTCAAACATATATTTTGCAATCCTAGACACTTTTCAAAATTTTAAATGACACATTTTACAATATACTTACCTATTTTTTTTTCTACTGTGAATAGTTCGAATTTTTTAAGCATTATAAAATCTATTAAACATTATAAAATAGATAAGGCATCCTCCTTGAATTAGAGTTACATTTTCTATTTCATCATTTAAAATATTATTTGTCCCTGCTTCAAACATATATTTTCCAATCCTAGGCACTTTTCAAATTTTAAATCACCCATTCTATTATATACTTACCTATTTTTTTTCTACTGTGAATAGTTCGAATTTTTTAAACATTATAAAATCTATTAAACATTATAAAATAGATAAGGCATCCTCCTTGAATTAGAGTTACATTTTCTATTTCATCATTTAAAATATTATTTGTCCCTGCTTCAAACATATATTTTCCAATCCTAGGCACTTTTCAAATTTTAAATCACCCATTCTATTATATACTTACCTATTTTTTTTCTACTGTGAATAGTTCGAATTTTTTAAACATTATAAAATCTATTAAACATTATAAAATAGATAAGGCATCCTCCTTGAATTAGAGTTACATTTTCTATTTCATCATTTAAAATATTATTTGTCCCTGCTTCAAACATATATTTTCCAATCCTAGGCACTTTTCAAATTTTAAATCACCCATTCTATTATATACTTACTTAATTTTTTTTCTACTGTGAATAGTTCGAATTTTTTAAACATTATAAAATCTATTAAACATTGTAAAATTAGATAAGGCATCATCCTTGAATTAGAGTTACATTTTCTATTTCATCATTTAAAATATTATTTTTCCCTGCTTCAAACATATATTTTCCAATCCTAGGCACTTTTCAAATTTTAAATCACCCATTCTATTATATACTTACTTAATTTTTTTTCTACTGTGAATAGTTCGAATTTTTTAAACATTATAAAATCTATTAAGCATTGTAAAATCTATAAGGTATGATCCTTGAATTTAAATTATATTTTCTATTTCATCATTTAAAATATCATTTTTCCATGCTCCAAATATATATTTTAGAATCCTAGGCCCTTTTCAAATTTTAAATAACCAATTTTTCTATATCTTACCTAATTTTTTTCTACTGTGAGTAGCTCGAATTTTTAAAATTATAAAATCTATTAAACATAATAAAATTTATAAGGTATGATCCTTGAATGTTAATTATATTTTCTATTTCATCATTTAAGATATTATTGTCCATGCTTCAAACATATCTTTTGCAATCCTAGGCACTTTTTAATTTTTAAATAGCCCATTTCACTATATACTTACCTAATATTTTTTCTACTGTGAATATTTCGAACATTTTAAGTGTTATAAAATCTAGCATTTGGTGGCTATACTTATTAATCTATTACTGGAGAAGTCCTTTAAAAGCTTTGTATTCATTAGTACTTAAAATTATATTGTTTTGTTTTACAATTTTTGCAGAGAATTATTTTAAATTTATTCAAAAATTCTGCATTTTTCCTTTTTATTGTGTTTGTTTTTGCACTCCACGATTATTTTAAATGAATCTTTTTCATACTCGAATATGGAGTAACGAAGTGTTTAACTGGCTCTCGTTATGGAACTTCTTTTATTTATAACAAGTAAAATAGCTACTTCTTTTACTTATACCAAGAAAAAGAGCCAATTCTTTTAGTTATACCATGTAAAAGAGGAACTTCTTTTACTTATATGAAGTAAAATAACTACTTCTTTTACTTATACCAAGTACATTTCCATACAAGGAATCAATGATATGAAACCTTTTTCAAATGTAACTGCCAGCTATTTTAATAACTATGATCAAATTACTTTATTATGAAACCCTTTTCCTACAAAAACTCGAATTTTACAAAGAAATTAGTCTGTTAGGTGTCAAGGGATCATAATACCTTTCTAAACATATAACCTGCATAATAGCAGCTTTACTCTTTTTCGATTCTTCATAAAACTAAAATTTCTGCTTCCTTAAAATGAATATTTTATATGCTCTTTAACAGATCTCAATCTTTCAATATAATATATAATTTTGTTATTTTAATTAGCATAATTTTTAAATAGCATCCCCTATATTATATTAGCCTAAGTTATCTGTCCGTCTGTCCTCGAATTTATGAAGTGGTTGGACCTGGAATGGATAGGAGCATCTATATTGGATTATTGATGAGTTAGGATTAGTAAAATTCAAAACAAGTCTTTAAATCCCCCTCCCCCCTTCTCGAGAATTTAATGCCGTTATTTCAAGCACTATTTTCTCCAGTTAAGAGCATACTATTAAGGTAATCACATAATTAATAGGTAAAAATAATATTTTTGCCTAACATTATGACGTCATTTTTTTAAACATCTCATTTAATCATTTCTTATTTTAAATTATTTAAATATCGTCTGCATTATTTTTTTACGTTTTATCACTGAACTTAGACACTACGTAAATAATTTTCTTTCATATTTGGAATAAATAATAGATTAGGTACATATGTGATAATTTTAAATTTAATCATAGATTATTTTTTGTTGAAGCGAAAATTTTATCATTGGTATTAACAACGAATTATTTTCATAAAAGTCTATGACTATATTTCACGGATTAATACATATCTAGCGTTTAAGTTATATATCTTTGAAAATTAAGAAGTTCGTTTGTTTTTGTGCTGTTTTTTACACATAACCACACGTTTTGACTAAATGAATTCAACTTGATTCTAAACTACATTCACAGTACCGTTAAACTTTAGAGGTGTATGAATATAAAAAAATTATTTAGCGTGTACCAGATAATTCTCAGCCAAAGTACAATTCATTTTTTTACTTGCCTCAAAGGGTGCTTTACAATTTTGGTAAATTAAAACTTTTACTAATCCCGTCATATGACAGGCTTTATGCTAGTAGCTTAAGAACTATACATCAAATGAGAAAGAGTAATTTCTCTTACCGGCAAAATAACTTTAAAAATATATATATTGGAAAATAAATTTTGCATAACCTTAAACATAAATATCTCATTTACTTAAAACTTTAAAGGTATCTTGTATTTTAAAAATTATAAACTGTTAATCTTGTTTTATATGATATTATATTCGTATTGTATCGATGCGTTGTATTGGTAATAATTACATTAATTATAGGATGGGGCATAATAAAACACTCTTTTTGATTGATACTCATAATTATAATTCTCTATTCAATAAAATAGAAATTTTCTATATAATATCTCTCATTTGATCAATCCTCATGTAACATCAAAATTAGCCGTAGTGCTTCAAACCAAATGAAATGGTCTGCAAACATTTAACCCCTTTCAGTTTCATTTTATTTCGGGATTATGGGTTAAACAATGTCAATTTTTTATGCTTATTTTCATACCTACATAGCTTTTTAAATATAATAGCATCATTCGCATACAAAATATCCTAAAAATTAATGTAATTAATGTAAAATTAATGTAAATGAATGAGTAATTTACTTGTATAGTTGGCTTTCTGTACGGCAGCAATCATTAGACTTTGGAGTCAATTCACACTAACTATAAATATAAAGCTTAAAATACCTAACTTTTATCTTGAATTAAATTGTATTTATATCCTTTCCATTTACATAAATGATTTCGGAATTATTAATCAAAATTTGATCATGTATGATACAATCGGAAACAAGGTACTGCACAGAGTCCAAATCGCAATCTAAACAGTAGAACCTTGTTTCTCTCATTACATTCTTCAATCTACTGTCTCTATTTCAGCAACAAATAATCTAGTAGCCAGAAAAGTAAACAAAAGCATTCGAAACCATAAAAAGCATATGTGAGATAATTTGGGAAAGACTGATTGTACAGTGTAAAATTTCACAGAGCCCGAGCTACACTCGAGATGAGCCAGGATGGTATATTTCCCCTGACCGAGTTCATCTCGGGAAAAACCGGGAAGGGGTTAACCAATAAAGAAAAATTCCTAATTTAACAAGATATTCTTATCTCATAACGTGATTAATACATCATGTATTGTCTGTTCGGAATGATTTATTAAACCGGATAGTAATTTCCATTAAAGCATTCAATTTTATGAAACTTACTTCCAATTTCCTCCTCTACCGTATTGTCAACTATTAATACACACTATTGCATAGCTGCTCAAACTAATCAAATAAATGTCACAATGACATGTGATTACACAATGTGAGCAGTTAAAAAGGAAGCCAACAAAAAAGTCACGATTGTACCGGATATCCTTTACTCATACAGGGCTTAATTGAACATATACCTTCCTCGTCCCGAATGGTTTACTAAAAACCATTTCCACACAACCATTCAATTTTCTTATCAACAATACACAAATTACAAAAGCGGATACATTCATTAAATCTTCAACCCGTTCCAAAACTCATTCAGAGCAAAATACAATTCATAAAAATTTCTTCAAAAAAAAAACCGCATGAGGCGAGCCGTCGAACGGCTATCATTCAACATTAATATATTCTGCAATATGCGGAACGCAAAACACCCAGACATCTTCATTACGATAACATAAATTCTATGTCTATCCTAACTTTTACTTAATTTAAACAATTCAAAAAATAGATAATCATCCTTTCTCTTCTTGATGTTTAGATTATTAACAAAATCCAGGCAGGAGAAGACAAACTATGAAAGAGACAGACCATCCATTACAAAAATATGCAAATAGTCCTCATGCCACTGTTGCCCGAAAAACATCGAACGCCGCTACAGCCGAGGCCCCACCCTGAAACGAACTCACAATCTACTTTAATTACCTTATCAGAGGAACAGCGCACGTTTTACTAAAGCTGCCTACCCTCCCTCGCAGTGTCCTACCTCCTCTCTCCATCTCTCTCTGTAGTCAGATTAGATATACGGCAGTTGACGTCACCGATAAGAGACAAAAGGGAGGGGGGGGCACACACTTTCACAAACCCCCCTCCCACCTTTTTAGAATTTGAATAAAGATATTAAACCATTGTCATGTCTTTCCAGGATGCTGATTTCAAATCATGAGTCTTCGAAAAGGACTATTGAGATGACACCTTTAATAATTTATCAAAGATTAAAAGTAAATAGCTCTCTCACCAGTGTTACGGTAAAAACATTAGCAGATCTTATGCGCAGGCTAATAACCTCGGTTTTTGAACGCTTCAAATATTCAATCAGCGAACGACAAAGCAGAAAGGCAATTTTTTTTTTAAGAAAAGGAAAATTTACACTTTCTCTTTCATTTTCTGCCGAACAATTATTTTATGATAGAAGTAGCAGAGAATACATTCAACAGTATTAGCTTCAAATCGTTGAAAAAGGGAAAAAATACTTTTCTCAAAAATGATTAAAAAAAAACGAGCCGTGGAAAATCATCATATTATTGCAATTTAGACGCTTTCTTATTAATTATGCTAATAACCTCGGTTTTGAACACTTCAAAATATTCAATCAGCGAAAGACAAAGCAGAACAGAAAAGAAAATTTGCACTTTTCCTTTCATTTTCTGCCGAACAATTATTTTATGATAGAAGTAGCAGAGAACTTTTACATGTGCTAAACTGTATTAGCTTTAAAGCTTGGGATAAGAAAGTTAGAATTTTGTACCCGTTCTAAAGAAAATGTTAGGGTTGGTATTAAAAACAGTTAGAGTGTGTTTTTAATTCTATCGTAGTAATTTATTATTGCAATTTAGATTGCTTATTATTAATTATGGCTAATAACTTTGGTTTTTGAACGCTTAAAATATTCAATCAGCGAACGACAAAGCAAAAAGGCATTTTTTTTAGAGAAGAGAAAAATTTGCACTTTCCTTATCATTTTCTGCCGAATAATTATTTTATGATAGAAGTAGCAGAGAACTTTTAAATGTGCCAAACAGTATTAGCGTCAAAGCTTGGGGTGAAAAAGGGAAAAATTTTTACTTTTCTCAAAAAATGTTATGGTTGATATTAAAAAAAGTTAGAGTGTGTTTTTAAATTTTATCGCAATAATTTATTATTGCAATTTAGATTGCTTATTATTAATTATGGCTTATAACCTCGGTTTTTGAATACTTCAAATATTCAATCAGCGAACGACAAAGCAGAAAGGCAATTTTTTTTTTAAGAAAAGGAAAATTTGCACTTTCCCTTTTATTTTCTGCCGAACAATTATTTTATGATAGAAATAGCAGAGAACTTTTACATGTGCTAAACTGTATTAGCTTCAAAGATTGATTTGAAAAAGTGAGAAAGTTTCACTTATTCTAAGAAAAATGTTAGGGTGGGTATTAAAAACAGTTTGAGTGTATTCTTAAATTTTATCGTAGTAATTTATTATAGCAATTTAGATTGCTTATTATTAATTGTTAGAAAAATTGTCGTAATTTCATTAAGTATTGAATGAACAATTTATGTTTGTTAACAGTTTATTTGAATATTCCTTATCCAAGTTTAAACCCTTGTTATCCTTGTGTTAAAGGAGTTCATTCTTCTTATTATTATTATTAATTTCCTGATGTTATTGATAGATATAAGCGCTAATAAAATGTAGTAAATAACTAAAGGTAGAATTTTATATATTGATCACATTTGGGTTAATCACACTCACTACAGTTTTGAAAGCATCAAACAATATTTGAGAAAATCAAATTCTATACAATTAAATTTTCAATAAAAAATCAATAAAACTACGTATAAAAATAATTTATCATGACCTTGAAAATAATTTTTATTTTTATTTCAGTAGGTGTGTATCACGATTTATTTATAAATGTATAGGAAAATTTAATAATTTATTATCGACTCTCTTACACATTTTCAATGATACTAACTATAACAGTATAAAATCTTACGCAGTTCACACAAATATGCCAATAACGAAGAAATTATTGATGAACTCATTTATTAATGAGTCTGTTTATTCTGTTTTATCAAAGATGTGTTGTGACCTCAAAATAGCTTTTGATTTTCATTACGTTCTATTATAGAAGAGCAAGACTACTGTTTTAAAGAAAAATTTTTCATATCATTGACTAAGAGTTGGAACTTGTTTTCACCATTTGCTAGAATTCTAAACCTGTACGCAATATTCAGCTTTTTCCGTAGCATCATAGAAGATGGATCCTTTTTACCCTTGATAAGGGGAAAAGGTTCCATACTTAAATGATTTTATTTACTATAGCAACTTATTTTTAAATGTTTGTGAATACCCCTAATGTTCTACATTTTCAATTTCCTGTCAAAGCTGCTCTTAATGATCATTAGGTAATAAAAGAACTAGTGGATTGCTATTTATGGTATCAGAAGATATTTAATATCTTTCAACTTCTTGCAATACAAGTGCTAACACATGGTATTTAAGGCACAATGCCTCCAGAACCTTCCATAAATTGTTCAAATAAATTGATTGGTTGGTTTTAGAGTGTCACCATCTACTTTTTTCTGTTTGAGGGATAATCAATAGAACTACCTAGACAAAACATTCTAATACAGAGATTTATAATAGTAAATTATAAAATTAACTGTTAGTGAAGAAAAACTCAGAAAGTATTGCAGACATGAATCCGTGAGTTCATAACAGAACAAATAATTTAGAAAGTTTGGTTTAATGTCTTGTCAGAGCTTTTATCAGTGATTGCTAGATTGGTAAACTGGTAGCACGCAGTTTTAATTTAGCAGTATCCTCGTATACGATTCCTCTGATGACATAAATGCTCATTTCGGGTACACTATGGTCAACTTTTTGCAGTTCAAGAGCTAACACGAGCCTTCAAGATCTTCTGGATAATGGTTACAGAATTGCTTGAGTCAAATCTTCTAATCCTGTTATTTCTAACAATAAAACATGAAAATGACAATGGGTGAGAAAATAAGAGTAAAAAAGGATAAAATACATGGATCTGGGAGATCATAACAGAAGAAAAAAGTGGAGAATACAGCGTTGAACTGAACTTTCTGCCAAAGCTATCTCAATGATTTGTGGTACCAGGATTAAATCTACTGTCATAGGGGTTCATAAAATCTAAAATAGCTACAAATTTAACCAATTCGTTCTCAAACCAATTAACTATAGCCAATAAAAAGCATTCTATCATTAATTTCCATGATGGGTTTTTATAAGATAAAAAGGAATTTCATACGATAGTATGAATATTATGATTTAAAAAAAGCTTATATTTCAAAAGTATTGACTAAGAAATTCAATGTTAAATAAATTCAATATTAATAATCTTTGATGGAATTTTTTAATATCCCATCCTTTCTATAACCTTAAATCCAACTCATAATTTTATTACTTGAAGAAATCGAAAATGTATCCTTCATCAAAAATAATTTGTCCTATGTATTTTACAATATTTCCTGGTAGTAAAATACATTTTAACTCAGAGTAACACATAATTTTTAACTCGTGAAAAATATTTAATAAAGACCTATTAGATACCTATTAGATACTTTATGAAATAAATACATATGTATGTAATATATCAAAATTATTTAACTTTAATATTTCCTTAACCCCTTAACGCATTTGCCCGTGTCTGACACGGGTGAAATTCAAATTAAGCATGTAATAAAATCGTTTACACTTTGTTTGTATAACAATTGTTTTATATACTTTTTACTCTTTCCAAGCTCCCTAGTCACCCCCAAAACTGAAATTGCAAAAAATAACTTACATTGTACCTATAAATCCCTTTTCTGTGAAGAAAATATGTCATATTTTATAATTTTTTCTAAGCCAAACTCGTGCTTTAAGGGGTTAAAAACCTTCTTTCCCATTCTAATTCCTTAAAATCTTCTTCCCAGCCTCTAAATGTCTTAATGAAAGGAGCGTTCTCGACTTAAAATTCTTTCGATACACTTTCCAAAGCTTTCTATCCTATAGATGTAAATTTTCTGTCTATTCAACACGTTTCCCAGGTGTCGCCGGCAAGTGTCTCCTAATTTTTCCTGATCTTACACTTAAATTCGCTGAATAAGTGGGAAAATTCTTTCTGTCTTCACTCTTGGGTTAACCTCTGTTCGAGCAGAGTGATTTTTTTGTCTTTCCTTTGTCTGTTGTTGAGTAGTAAAGATGTAAATTTTAACAGCTCTGAAATAAAGTTTTAATTAGAATTGTGCTGTTTTCTTCAATATGGCCAGACTGTTATTAGTGCTAGCTGATTAGGTTTCTCCTTGCAAAGTAGCCTGGGCAAATAAAAGCAATAGTAAAACAAAAATATTGTGACCGGCAGGTATTTTTTATTTACGGATTACATGTAAGTATATATATATATATATATATATATATATATATATATATATATATATATATATATATATATAAGAGTGTGTGTGAGTGAGTAGGTGTGTCCGTGTGTTATGTCCGAGTGTATAGCTACACAAAAGGATTATATGTATACAAATATTAGTATAGATACCAAAGAATTCTATATTTTATATAAGCTCCTGTAATTTTGTAATATACATAAATGTTATTCATTCCATCGCTCTACCTGGCACAGGTGATTTTTTCCGGCAAAGCTCTTAGAGAATGAACGTCATACGCATACACAATTAAAAGATTTTATTCTTTTTTATCTCCTCTAATTAAAAGAGCTCCTTCTCAACAGCAACGATTACACACCCTTCACGTGATGCCATTAATTTGAAATTCATAGAGGAAAATATTCAAAGGGATAAGAACTCAGAATTCAAGAGTCTATCATTAGGGTCAATTATAATAGAAGTGAAATGTATTTTGTTCGCTTAGAAAATGAAAAAAATGCATTATGATAAATATTAATGGAAAGGAAACCAATGTATTACATTCTTAAATGGCATTAAGCTTACACGTGGTTCTGCTTTCTCCTTCAATGTGAACTTTCATTTAAACTGTTAAATTTATTTTGTTTACTATTGTTAACAGCTAAAATAAAAGTATATTAATGGTAAGTTAAGATTGTACAAAAATAAATAAATAAAATAAATTCGTAAATCTGGATAACTTCACTTTATTGTGCTACTTAAAAGTCTCATTGAAACAGTTAATGTAGAATGAATATATTTAAAATTGTGAAGGTACTTATTATAATTGCTTTAGTTAGCGGAGATATTTTTATAAAGAATAACAATTTATACTTTCCTTTGTTATAAGTAGATAGTTATGTGTATGTAGTTATACATGTATTATAATGTACTTATACCTGGTTGAAAATATCCAAAAGTTTTGACGATATATTTTCTACGTGAAGTAAATTGTATGCCTCTTCAGAAGTCTTTGTTAATATTTAACCGAATTTAAGTTATCTAAATTAGAAATAAAATTTTTTGCCTTCATTAATGTCATAATTTAGGCGATCGAAATGACTGAATTAACTTCCTTTATTTTTTCAATTTAAGTCTAAAAGTTTCTTTATTATCCGTAGATGAGAAGAGTAGAACAAAATAAGACTTTGGATGTAAAATTCTTTGAGGTGGGTGGTTGTGCCGGTAGAAGAATGTGGAACCAGAAAATATGAGGGTATGTTTCGTAGAGACAGTTGTTAACTTATCTTAGTATAATGGCCTCTTGTAAAGATATTCGTATAGTTTAGCTGATTGCATAACAATCAGAAATCACAAAATAATCTTGTCATAATGCAAGTTGTATTATTTCTCATTGGGAAACAGTAATACAGAAGCATTCTCCTGTTTAGTCAGTGCCTACATACAATTCGACTTTAGACTAAGGATCATCTTTTGTTTTAGGTCGCAGCATCTGTATTTATATGGATGTCACAAGTTAATCTACAAATAATGGATCACACTGTTTTGGGAGATTCCTATCTGCCCAAAGAGACATCTTTTGTCTTTACTCCTGGCCATAGTTGCTAAAACAGACGGTATCATACCTTCAACTGTTTCCATGTTTATTTTTCAAATCTGCTTTTATGAGACTATACTTGTCTTGGTCATTTTTTAAATAAGTTTTGCAAGAGCATCATGAGTTAACTATGTTTCTGTGGGTTCTATTAAAAGTACTCGATACTTTACCGTTGGTACAATTCTCAGTCAACAGAAAACTGCCCCTCTTCTCTTTTTCTGGTCGTGGCATCACTTTCATAATAGTTTACATTCCTGAAAACGGAAAAGGAATTAGTCAGATATCATCATCTGTAAGATTTAATATTTACACGGTATTAAAGGCACATACAAAATCATGACTTGGAAAGAGAAGACATTTTATGGTTATGTATTCTCCTTTTAAATTAGCTTATTTAACCAAAATAGTTACAAAAAATAAAATTTATAAATAAAAGCCTACATTTCATTTATTAGAAAATCAAATATGTTTTTGTTTTAATTTTACTTTATTCAGTGCCATTGAGCATTTTGAATATGTATTAGATATTTTGTCCCTCTAAGTCTAAAATATGAAAAGAATTTTTTAGCTTATCGCTTAAATTATAAAGAAAGAGAATATAACATTTCATTGCATAAAGCTTAATAAAAACAAAGAAGAAATTTTTAAATATTTATAGCATATACTTTGTAGTTAAAACAATACATACTAATTTTCTTATTGTCGTAGAAATATACATTTTAATTGAAAACCCATTAAGGATTTTTTTTTATTCTATTCTACTCAGGAAACTGCCCTATCAATGTATGTTATACATTAGATATTTCGGTATATTACATTCTGTTTTCGGTATTGTTTAAATATAAAATTATTATAAAACGTAAATTATTCTTAATATTTACATTTGCATAATATTCCTATTAAAATATTTCATATTCACAGTTTAATATTCAAATGAAAACTTAATTTTATAATGCATTATTAAGTTGGCATAAGGAATCTTAAGCCATATTTTTGTAGATATCCAAATGCACTTTACGTATTATAAAAAAAAATGATTTCATAAAAAAAATTTAAAATGTATATATTGGTTTTGAGGTTATTGTATGAAGCTCAAAAGTTATTGTTTTAATACGTGTATTCATAGTTTCATTTCAATAACAATGTTTTTTTCCTACTATGTATATGTATATGTATGTATATATATACATATATGTATATATTTATATTTGTATATATATATATATATATATATATATATGTGTGTGTGTGTGTGTGTGTGTATATATATATATATATATATATATATATATGTATATATATATATATATATATATATATATATATATATATATATATGTGTGTGTCTGTGTGTGTGTGTGTGTGTATATATATATATTATATATATGTATATATATATATATATATATATATATATATGTATATATATATATATATATATATATATATATATATATATATATGTGTGTGTGTGTGTGTGTACGTATATATATATGTATGTATATATATTATATATATATATATATATATATATATATATATATATATATATATATATATATATATATATATACATATGTAATGGGTAATTTGTCTCATTACAAAGGGGAGAAATCCATTTATGTGCGGTCATGGCTAAAACATTGTTAAAACAAAGAAATGACCAGAGTTTATTGAGGCAACTTTTCTCGCGGACTTTTGTCCAAAAACACGCACATTTCTATTTTATAGTTGTATGGAACCAACCAATCAGAAATATTACAGACTATCACGTGTTGAGGCCGTGACGTAGTTAAGCGCCATAAGTTATCTAAAACTTTTATGCAACAGGAAGTTTAGCGCTTCGAAGTCGCCAATTTGATAGGAAAAACAAAGATATTAACCAAAATTGCCATAAAAGGATAGAATCACCCAAAAATTATTTTAAGATAGACATAATTATGTTGGTTAATTTTTATGTTGGTTATATATATATATATATATATATATATATATATATATATATATATATATATATATATATATATATATATATATATATATATATATATATATATATATATATATATATATATATATATATATATATATATATATATATATATATATATATATATATATATATATATATATGCAGGGAGAGGGGGATAGTAGATAGATAGATAGATAAACAGATCTATTTATTGGTTGCCTAATATTTTCATTTAAAAATTTATTTTTTATTAATTTATTTTAATATATTTGTTAAATCTAACAGCTGTGAGTTAATACATTTATATAAAAAATCTCTATATATAATTAAATTATTTTCAGATTTTTCTAACCAGTAAATGAATAAAGAATGGTTTTCCAATGCAGATGGCAATACAGGCACATATACCTTTATTCCAATATAAGTTTGTGAAGCTGTTACTCATTCAGCTCCATCTGGGGAGCGCGTGTAGCTTAAGGTATGCTACGGACGCGAATAACATTATCACCGCTGTATCCTAGTAATTTAGTGGCAGATATGAAGCAGAACACCCATAGACTTGACCTACCACATCCAGGGGTATGCATTGAAAACTTGGAGGACATTGTGACCACGAACATATTTTATATGCCCTAGTCACCTTGAACGAGCACAGCGGATACAGCCCCGAACCCTCAACCTTTTAGTTACGAGATAACTGCTACTGAACTACAGAGACTCATAAGAATAAAGATAAAAATTATCATTTTGCATGGATTTCGTTCATGCACAATTATTGATTCCTAATGGCAAAACTATCCTATTTTCAATGATTTTTAATTTTATTTTCCTTATAATTCTTTTCTTCTTTACACTTCCAAACTTAATATTAGTTTCTTTTATGAGAAAATAATTTTTTTACCTTATTTTTATGGTTTTATTATCTTATTAACCTTTAGTTAAAAATGTTATGTTTGAATTTTTGTGATTTTTATTCATTCTAAATTTTTTTATTACAAACTATTACTAAACATATTAGCAGTTTATAGCTTATAATTATATTTACTGTATGGAAAAAGTTTATAGTCATGTATTTCTTACCAATCGCAAATTGCAAATCTGAAAAAGAAGTAAATTAACATAATTAAAGCATAAAACCCAAATTTTATCTCCAACTTTTAACAAGGTGGTATAAAAAGCTTTTTACAAAAATCAAATAAAATAATTAGCGTTTTATTACAAAATTGCCGAGAGGGAGAACAGTATTGTATAATAAACTTTTTTATTTCTATCACCGTTAGCGATTTCTAGTTGATGTAAAAAGTAAATGAACATAATTAAATTGTCAGTAAATATCGGAACTCCAACTTCTAACAAAGTGGGGGAAAACTAGATTAGTAAGAACTAACAAAATACTTATTACAAAAACGTACCTGTTAGTATTTTGTTAAAAATATTTTGTTTACAATTAATAACTTTCAGCTGACATTAAGACTTAAAAAGATGAACATAATTAAAGTGCATATGTAAATGGAACACTAACTTCCATCGGTTCAAGAAAAAGACTTCCTGAGTGTACTGAGTGTACTGAGTAGTATCTGTAGAACATACTACTCAGTACGCTTCTTTACATTTTCTTATCTACTAGTATTAAAAATTAATATATAAACATATTGTGTAGTGAACATTTGTTTTATTTCTACTATTAAAATCTTTAACTGATATCAAGACTGAGAAACAATGAGCATAATTGAAGTGCAGATATAAACTCATTTACAAAGAAAACTCAAAGTTTTCTTAGTTACGTCGAAATTATCGCTATAGGATGAACAGCAGAGGTTTTAATATTGACAGTGATAATTTGACGGTATATATAAATGATGCACAAAATTTAGTGAATCGATTGCAAACTTTTTGGTTATATATGAGAAACAAACACACAAGCGAATAAAGTTCTTAATTTTTAAAGATATATAACTAAAACGGTAGATATTTATTAGTCCGTGAAATAGACTCCTAGACTTTTATGAAAAGAATTTGTTGTTAATACCGGTAATAAAATTTTCATTGCGACAAAAAATTACCGATAATTAAATTTAAAATTGTCACATATATACCTAATCTATTATTTAAGCCAAGTATAAAAGAAAATTATTTAAGTACTATCTAAGTTCAGTGATAAAAAGTATGAAAATAATGCAGAGGATACTTAAATAATTTAAAGTAAGAAATGACTAAAATTGATGGTTTAAAGAATGCAGTCATAATGCTAGAAATAAATGTTATTTTCATCTATTTATGGGATAAATTGATGAATTTAATCGCCTGCTTTAACCGGGGAAAATAGGGCTTGAAATAATGCATTGAACTATCGAAACGGAGGGAAGGGGTAGATTTTGAATGTTTTCGAAATCGCTTTGAATATTTCTAACTCTAATTAACCTTAACTGAGATGGTTACAGAAATGACGTCAAAAAAATTTACCTATACATTATGTGATATTTTTACCTATACTTTATGGGATAAATTTAATAGCCTGCTCTTAACCGGAGAAAATAGAACTTGAATTGATGGCATTAAACTGTCGAAAAGGGGGGGGGATTCGAAACATTTGAAAGATGATAGTATTTTTTGCTGTGATATGAAACATATATATTATAATTTATTTTAGAGTCGGATCGATATTTTAGGAGATGTTTTAGGAAAACTCATCAAGAATCCAATATGGATGCCTCTATCCATTGTAAGTCCAACTCAAATAAATTCAAGTACAGACGAACAGATAACTTAGGCTATTATTATATAGGGGATTTGTTTTAAATAATATCAACTTTAATCTGACACTGAGACTGAAAACAATGATAATAATTAAAGTTCAAATATAAATCCAACATTCCACTTAGAGCGAGGTAAAAGAAATTGTTTTGTTAGAGAGACCTTATCTATAGAGGATACTTTAGTACACTTCTTTTCATTAAAATGTCCACTGACATTGAAAATGAGTTAAACATATTATGTAATGAACTATTTGTTTTATTTATTTCCAATAATAACAACTTTCTCCTGACATTGAGACTACAAAAAAAATGAACATAATTAAAGTGCAAATATAAATCCAACATTACACTTAGAACAAAGCTAAAGAATTTGTTTTGTTATAGAGACCTTATCTATAGAGGATACTATTTAGTAAACTTATTTTTATTCAGCTGTCCACTGACACTGAAAATGCGTTAAACATATTATGTAATGAACTCTTTGTTTTATTTATATCTAATAATAACAACTTCTCCTGACATTGAGACTGCAAGAAAAAAAATGAACATAATTAAAGTGCAAATATAAATCCAACGCTCAACCTCCATCGAGGCAAGAAAAAGTGTTTTATTAGGGAGATCTTATCTATAGAGGATACTATTCAGTAAACTTCTTTTCATTGAATTGTCCACTGGCATTTCTCACCAGCATTTTTCTCCGACCTAGTTGATGGGTGCATCTAATGCTTAAGAATTCCGTCCACTTTCGCTGATGAAGTTTGGACGCAGTAATAGCATTTCCTCGTCGAGTGAATGAAAACGATCGCATGATTTAAACTACTGGTGAAATTCCCAAACCTTTCACTTTTATTGAAATGTCCAGAGTTGGAGGAAAATGTTCGCTTCATGGGTATTTATGCAGGGAAAAATTAAGGCGTTTGGAAAGTAAAATGTTTCTATGTGTGTGATCGTATTAAAGCATTTCTCGAAGGTATCTTTTAACCCGGGTGGCAATCTTATCGAGGTGCATTATGGGATATTACTTTGATGTAAAATTAGTGTTATTATTTTTCAAATATTTTGCTTTACAGATTCATATTTTTATCGAAATATAAAATGGGAAACTCATCATTACATGTATTAGTGACTTTATAAAGTTTATATCAGTTATAAAAGAAGATTCTTGTAATATAAATTGTACAAATATTCAGTAGGAAATAAGTCAATTAGTATGAATTTTTGCCATCACACTAAGTCTATTAATTTCTTTGTTGGTAGTTTTATGTTTACTTTTTTATCAAACTATATAGGAACTTTTCTCTGTTAAATTTTATCAAGGACGTGAGTCAATAAATTGTCAAACAATCTGTTCACTCATCACTAATTGAAAATGTGCAAATATTCAATAGGAAATAAGTCAACTAGTATGAATTTTGGCCATCACACTAAGTCTATAATTTCTTTTCGGTAAATATTTTTCGTACTGAATATTTAAATTGTGCAAATATTCAATACGAAATAAGTCATTTAATATGAGTTTTTGCTGTCACACTAAGTCTATTAATTACTTTGTTGGTAATTTTATGTTTATTTTTTTATCAAACTATCTAGGCACTTTTTCTCTGTTAAATTTAATCAAGGTTGTGAGTTAATAAATTGTCAAACAATCTGTCCACTGATCTTTAATTGAAACTTTACAAATATTCAATACGAAATAAATCAATTAGTGTGAATTTTCGCTGTCACACTAAGGCTATTAATTTCTTTGTTGGTAATTTTATGTTTATTTTTTTATCAAACTATCTTGCCACTTTTTCTCTGTGAAATTTCATCAAGGACGTGAGTTAATAAATTGTCAAACAATCTGTCACTGATCACTAATTAAAATTGTACAAATATTCAGTAGGAAATAAGTCAATTAGTGTGAATTTTTGCAGTCACACCAAGTCTATTATTTTCTTTGTGGTAAATATTTTTCGTACCGAATATTGAAATGGTACAAATATTCAATACAAAATAAGTCAATTAGTGTGAAATTTTACCGTCACACTAAGTCTGTTAATTTCTTTGTTAGTAATTTTTTTTTATTTTTTATTAAACTAGCTAGGCACTTTTTCTCTGTTAAATTTCATCAAGGACGTGAGTTAATAAATTGTCGAACAATCTATCCACTGATCACTAATTTAAATTGTACAAATATTCAATACGAAATAAGTCAGTTAATATGAATTTTTGCTGTCACAATAAGTCTAATAATTTCTTTGTTGGTAATTTTATGTATAATTTTTATCAAACTATCTAAACACTTCTTCTCTGTTAAATTTCATCAAGGACGTAAGTTAATAAAGTATCAAACAATCTGTTCCTTGATCACTAACTGAAATTGTACAAATATTCAATAGGAAATGAGTCAGTATGAATTTTTGCTGTCACACTAAGTTTATTAATTTCTGTGTTGGTAATTTTATTTTTATTTTTTATTAAACTATCTGGACACTTTTTCTCTGTTAAATTTCATCAGGGACGTGAGTTAAATTGTCAAACAATTTGTCCACTGATCATTAATTGAAATTGCACAAATATTCAATAGGAAATAAGTCAATTAGTATGAAATTTTGCAGTCACACTAAGTCTATTAATATATTTTTTGTTCATTTTATGTTTATTTTTTATCAAACTATCTAGACACTTTTTTCTGTTAAATTTCATCAAGGACGTAAGTTAATAAATTGTCAAACAATCTGTCCACTGATCACTAATTGGAATTAAATGACTAAGATATTTATAGAAAGAGAAAAGGGGAATCAAAGAAGAATTCTCAATCCCTAATTGAACAAAGAATGTTGTAGAAAACTCAAGGACTTGAAGAAGCTTACATAACCTTGAACTGACAGCACAAATTCAAATGTTACAAGTTCTATTTTTGCAAAATTAGTAGAATGTTTTGAGAAGATGATATCGAAATGGTATAGATAAAGTAACTTTAAATTACTTTTAGAGTATTTTAAGTTACAGTCAGAGTATGATCTTTAATTAATCACAGACTCCAGTTTTATGTTATTGCCATATATTCATTAGTATCAAGGTTTTTAGTGCTTAAAAGGATAAATTTTTATTCGAGGTTCAATTTTTGTATGTTTCCAAAAAAAATCAACAAATCACATTCTTAAAAATTTAGATATAGTGAATTTTCAAGCGCAACAAGCATTTTATTTTAGTAAGATCAATATATTGTCAAAACAGGTTATAAACATCCAATATTTTAAATGTGATTTTTTTTGCCTATTTGTTCTGTTGAGATTGATACAGTTAACACATTGTATGCAGGACACGTACTAGTACGTTTTCTGACGATTGATGCTTGAGCGTAAGTCACGTACTAGTACGGGTTAGTGTTACAGCATGGTTTCTTTGTGGGTACTAATATATACAGTGGGTTACAATATATACAGGAAAATGAAGCCGAATGTTCTTGTCTACTACATAGACTCTCAAAAAATTTAGACAAATAAAAACTAGTTTTTACATTAGTCGATGCGGAACCACAGAACTGGAAAAAATTAAAACTATATGCTACTATTTCTATTTGATTTTTCATATTTACGATACTATTATTAGTTTATCCACTAAAAAATATATTTTGTGTTTTACAAAAATCTTATGGTTGTTACTTATATATTTCTATTTATATATTTGTTTATATATTTCAATATAAAATACTAAAATTTGGTTAAAAAGATAAATAATTTTCAATATATTGAGATACAGCTGAATAACTAAATTTATTTGCAAAACGCCCGCTCCTGGTACAATTCCGCTGCGAAATGTACTCTAACACAATGTGCTAACTTTTTTTTTAATTAGGACTTAGTCTTTAAGGTCCTTGCGGTTGTTAATATCTATTATTTTAGTTTAATTTAATTGGTTTGTCTAAAAGGATTGTTATGTTCAATACAGTTTAGGCTGTTTACATTTCGTTTTTTTTCTACTTAAGGAAACTAAAAAGATGGAGTTAACTGTAACGGCAATGGAATTTATACCGTAGATTGAGATGCTGTAGACGTCTACCAATTTGTTCATATATAGGCTAGTATCTTTAATAAAAGTTTTGTAAAGATTTCATTATTACTGAGGATATTTATAGTCTTTTTGCCCTCGAGCAGATGGTAATTTTGAAAACAAAACAAAGAATCAACAGACTATACAACAAAGAAAAATAAACTATTTTTGATAATTTCTGAACGTTTCTCCTCGTCTTTTCCTTTTACTGCTTTCCTACATCTTAAAACAAATTTATTCTTTTGTTATAAAAGAATGGATGTTTCAAATAGAAGAGTGAAATAGAATCGTTTTATGCTTTTATTTCAGCCCATGCTGTATCTTACTGAGAATGAATGTGATGTAATTATTTTATTTCCTAAAGTCTGATGCCTCTGAAACTTCTTTATTTTATCACGCACATTTTAAACTTATAATTCAAATGTGAGTGAAGAAAATATTCTTTTTTCTAAATCAATTTTCTTCTAAGAGAATAATGCGATGGATATCGGCTGCTGCACTTATCTTAACTCGATGGATAACCACCTGATTTAACTTGCTACCAACAGGCTTCAGTCAAATATAAACCTGTTTAAATGTGATATCAAAAGACTACAGTTAACCTAAAAAGATGGATATCTGCTGCTTAAACTCCATTCCAATAAGTTGCTTTGAACTGTAGTAGCAGGGTATTTGAACAGTGGATTGAGATGACTTCGAATCTCAGAGCATTATTATCCTATATTAATTATCCTATCCCTACCAATTTTGCCGTTCTTAGGCTAGAACCTTTAAATGACAAATGCGTACATGTTTTATTGTCATAATGAACTATTTTAATCTTTTTTCCCGAAAGTAAATTTTAATAATGAAAACAAAACAAAAATATCCCCCTCAAAAGTTTAAAATTTTAAAAAATAAACTATTTGTTATGATTTCTTAATGTTCTTTCACATACATTTCCTCTTACTGCTTTTCTGCATCTTAAAACACATTAATTTATTTTTTTCGGGGAAGAAAAGCAATTTTTAATAAAGGAGTAAAATATAATCTCTGTATACATTCATTTTAGCCCATCCCATATCTTACAATGAATATGACGTAGTTATTTTGTTCATAAAATGTGGTGGTTCTGAAATTTATTTTATCGTTTACTTTTTTACCTTATAATTTAAGTTCAAGTGATGAAAAATATATTTTGTCGTAAATATTCATTTGGTCTTGGGAAAAAAAAGAATATGATGAATGGTGGCTGCTAAACGTAGCTTTAATAGATGGATAGTGAAAGTAAAGGTGGTTGTCACAGATTTTTGCTCTTAAATTTTATAATTTTTTGTTAATTTTATAAACATGCTATCTGCACAATATTACTTTTGGTTCTAATGTCTGATCCTATCCCAAAGGTTGGTTTTTCACATGCATTTTATGTCAAAGATTAAATAATTTTTTTAATTCACAAGTTGCATATAAATCTGTGATGGTTTTTTGTAATTTCAAAATTTGTATATAAACTTCTATGCAATGTTCATGGACCCACTCAGCACATTTCATACACTTCACCAAATTTTCTTTTACGGGATTAATTGAATATGTTGCACAGAAACCAATTGAAAGCATTATTCTTTGTCACATTCAAAAATGCAAAGTTGTCCTGTGTTCTTTTTGGTTTTTTCTGTACTAGATTCTTCTGTATTTGTCATTTTTTCCTAATTTCCTCTTAAAAACGGTTAGGATAGCTCTCTTTCATGCGAGAGATTCTGTTTCCTTTCTATTACCTGCTTAATGCAAAGGTCGAATATTTACAGCATTCCCAGTCAGCTGCTGATTCATATGGCTAATGTTGATCGGTGGTTTTTTTTCAGTAGCCGATGACAGATATAAAACAATTTAGGATTTATTGTTTAATGATTCTGTCTCTTTACAAATTTCATTTCTACCATCGCGCTCTGGTCTATTCAGAATGTACATTAGAGATATAAGTGCTGGGGACAAGAAACCTCCATTTCTATTGTGACATCTATCCCACTTGCTGCCATTTTCCTTCTGTAAACTAGGATTCTTCTGTAGTTGTCATATTTTTCTTCTAATTTCCTCTTCACAGGACTACCACTTAGGATAGCGGCCTCTCTTTCCTGCGAGAGATATTCCTGTTTCCCTTCCTATTGCCTGCTTTATACAAAGGTCGAATATTTACAGCACTCCCAATCAGTGGCTGATTCACATGGCTGATCGGTAGTTTTTGTTCAGTTGCAGATGAT
Organism: Pardosa pseudoannulata; assembly: GCA_032207245.1. Lineage (NCBI taxonomy): Eukaryota > Metazoa > Arthropoda > Arachnida > Araneae > Lycosidae > Pardosa > Pardosa pseudoannulata. The sequence goes on along the minus strand of CM063498.1, from coordinate 135,749,629 downwards.
AGATGTGAAGCTATTTAGGCTTCATTTTTTAATGATTTTGTCTCTTTAGCAATTTCATTTCTACCATAGCTATGGTCTATTCAGAACATACAATCTAGATATAAGAGCCTGGAATAAGAAACCTCCAATTCTGTTGTGACAACTATCACCGTTGCTGCCATATTCCTTTCTGTAAGCTATTTACAGGACGTTTACACCATTTAGGATTGCGGCCTCTATTTCATGCGAGATATGTTTCTGTTTCCCTTCCTATTGCCTGTTTTATCCAAAGATCGAATATTTACAGCACTCCCAATCAGCTGCTGATTCAAATGGCTAATGCTGATCAGCAGTTTTTGTTCAGTTGCAGATGATAGATGTAAAACTATTTAGGCTTCATTGTTTAATGATTCTGTTTCTTTAGCAATTTCATTTCTACCATCGTGCTCTGGTCTATTCAGAACATACAATGGAGATATAAGAGACCTCCAATTCTATTGTGACAAATTTCCCCTGTGCTGTCATTTTCTTTCTGTAAGCTAGGATCCTTCTGTAGCTGTCATATTTTTTTATACTTTCTTATTCTCATGACTACAATTTAGGATAGCGGCCTGTATTTTATGCGAGAGATTTTTCTGCTTCCCTTCCTATTATCTGCTTTATCCAAAGGTTGAATATTTACAGCACTCCCAATCAGCTGCTGATTCAAATGGCTTATGATGATCGGAACTCTTTGTTCAGTTGCAGATGATAACTGTGAAACAATTTAGATTTCATTGCTTAATAATACTGCCTCTTGGACAATTTCATTTCTACCTTCAGTCTCTGATTTATCCAAAACATGCAATAGAGATATGACAGCTTGGGATAAGCAACTCACGATCCAATTCTGACAACTATCCCACCCCTCTGCAATTTTTCTTTCTGTTAGCTAAATTTCTTAAACGCACTGAATAAACAAAGTTAATGTAAAAAATAGATAAATGTTTTTCAGATTATGCTTTTAAAATGTACAGGGTATATTAAAGAAACAAAAATAAGTAGTTTGCAAATGGAAAATAATCTCCTCACATGCTATAATTTTCAATTTTGTAACTATTACAACCACAAATACCTTCACATTCACTCAATAACTATGTTGAGTCTTTACTGACAATAAAATACAGCAACAAATAATATATCAGTTTCATTTGACCATTATAGGCTAAGATACTAAATTGGTAACAACTAACCGGTGTGACTTCCAGCCCTACGCTACTCCCCATCACGTGCTTAAATTTGCAATTAAAAGAATTCATTTAAACTAAAATATGGGTAACTGCTTTTTAAAGGGATACCAAAAGGGTTCGGTTACTGTAAAACATGAGGATGTACTGCTTAAACAATTATAAGAGGTTGCACTTAATTGAAACAGCAGTGGGGACTGAAACGTGGATTCAGATGGCGAAATCTCCTACCTACTATATTACACTCATTATTGGTTGCATTTCTTGGTTTGCTGGGATTGATACAGTCAATATTTGTTTTCAATAGGAACCTTGTTTTCAAGTCTATGTCCAGTCAAGTCTATTATATTTTAGTTTAAGTTAATTGTTTTATACAGGTTGTCCCAAAATGTCGTTTACAAACTTAACATGCTGATCTATCATATCATGATGAACAAGATTTACATAGAAACTTGTGTCCGAAAATGCAAACTGCAACCGCTAGAGGGCGATAATAGCAGGAACACGGGAGAGTGGGGAAAATAATCATCTCAGGCGTGGACGTTGAAGGAGAAGGATAATTGAGTTTAGTAAAGTAGAAATGGCCGACATGCATTACTTATACGGCGCAGCTGATGGAAATGGACGAGCCGGGGCATGGATGTACCTTGAGCTCTTCCCAAACATACGTCAGCCAAGTCATGTTTTGTTTGGACAATTGCACCACAGATTGCTTGAATTAGGAGCTTTCGAAGTACGTAGCCATATCGGTCAAAAATGTGCTATACACACGCCTGTCGTAGAGGAAACCGTGCTACAGGAGTTTTCATCAACCCTCAAAGACAACTCGGACTTGAAGCTCGGAGACTTGATGAAAACAGGAGTTTGTCATCAAGTCTCCGAGCAAGCGAACGTGTATTGGGTGTAGGTCGTTCCACCATAATACCCATACTACCTGTGAGGACACATGAAGTCCATGGTGTACGAGACACCCGTCACATCGGACATAGATCTTATCGTCAGGATCGCGGAAGTGGCAGCACGTGTCCGTAACACTCCTGGACAATTTGAAAGGATTCGTGAATCCATGCGCCGACGTTGTGAGTTGTGGCGAGGGGAAACAATTTTGAGCAGTTGATGTGATGTAATCCTCATCTGTAGTAAAAATCATTTTAACACCGCTGTCGATATCATTTTTTTCTCCTGCTCCACACTTGTGATCATAGCACTCTAGCGGTCGCAGTTTACATTTTCGGACATAAGTTCCTATGTAAATCTTGTTCCTCTTGATATGACAGACCAGCATGTTAAGTTTGTAAACGACCTTTTGGGACACCCTGTTTAAAAGAGTTGTGGTCTCATTAGCCCTGGTGTTACAAAAAATAGATCGTAGTGCTCCCAACCAACCAAACCAAACCAATAAAAGAGTTGTTATGATTGATACTGCTTAAACATTGCTATCTCTTGCAGAAAACAGAAACTAAAAGGATGGAGTTAACTGTAAAGGCAGTGGTATTTGAATATAAAGATTTATTAATTTGGTTATAAGTAGGTTCTATTTTTAATGAAAAATAAGCACCTTTAAATTTAGATCTTTGTACATGTTAAGCCTATGATAGTGAATAGTTTTAATTGTTTTTTCCCTCTACAGCAGATTGTAATTATGAAAGCAGAAGGAAAAATCTAGAGTAAAGCTTAAAACATTGAAAAAGAGACTATTTATAATAATTTTCTTAACATTTCTTCTCATATATTTTCAGCTTCCTTCTATCTTGTATTTTAAAACAAATTTATTTATTTTGTCGGAAAGAATAGCCGTTTCGAATAGAGAAGTGAAATATAATCTTTTTCTGCTTTTATTTTAGCCCATCCCACATCTGACTGACAATGAATATGACGTAATGATTTTATTTCATAAAGTGTGATGCATCTGAAATATATTTATTTTACTGGGAACTTATTTTTTTTCTCCTTTATAATTTAAATTCGAGAGAGAGAAGGAAAAAAATATCTTTTTGTCGTAGACATTCATTTTCCCTCCGAAATAAAATGATACGATGAATTATGGGAGTTTTGGGGTGCGAAGCGAAACTTCTCAGGTTCGAATGACGCCTGTAAATGTTGTGAATTTATTGCGGAAGGAAATAAGTGGCAGAATGTTTTATTTTCAACAACAGCGCAGAGAAAGCCTAAAATAAATTTGACGGGCTGATGGGCTTTTCCCAGCGGGGGTTACAGATGGTAAGTACAGGAACTGAGTAATAAAGTAAAGGAACCTTGCTTATAGGCTACATTTACGATACAAAAAAGGGGAAATATTGCAAAATATTTGAAAGAATTTAACACAGACATAAAATTAATATTGGAAAAAGGATACACATGTGTATAATATAGCTGGAAAGAAGCTGTAAAAACTACGTAATACGACATGTATTGTTCAGTTTCAAACAAAGAAACTATAAATAGATTCCAAGATTAAACGATACTCATTTTTATAAACCAACTGCTAGTGTTAGTTAAAGATAAATTATAGGTATTTTATATTGATGTGCACCATTGCTTTAAATTATAAGTATATATAAATATAAATAAATCTATAAGTATATATAATAATAATCTATAAGTATATAAATATAAATATAAAGAAATCTTACTAATAAATCCAATTTACAATACAAAATGAGAAAATATAAAATTCTTAAATACTTTAATGCATACAAATAAATATTTAAAAAATACAAATGTTTATAAAATAGATCTAAAGAAATCATTAAGTTTTACACGGAAAAAGTATCTAAAAGGTTTTTAATGGAAGTTTTTTTTTCATATTTAATATAATATTATTGTATTAAATTTAAATTTAAAATCTATATTCCATGAGAATATTAATAACTTAAGTTAAATGCTAGAAAGACTAAGCTTCTATAAGAAGTTTCAAGTTAATAAATGAATAATATTGGACTGATATTTTTATGTTTCTAACTTTTTTTAATGTAAAACTTCTATGAATGTAAACATGTATATATATATATATATATATATATATATATATATATATATATATATATATATATATCGATATCGGATCCAGTGTTAAGGCGAATGGAAAAGAGTCTTTCTTGATAATAATAAGTTTGTTAAATCATAGTTTATTTGAAAGCAACTTGCGCCATTTTCATTGTTCGTAGTGAGCTAAGCGTGGAAAAGTTTTTGACCGCTCTATATCTATGAGCTAACTGATCTTATCTGTTTGCAAACTCCTCAAATTCTTCCAAAATTCTTCTGTCTGACTGGATTATCCTAAAAGTTTACGCGAGTGTGAGTTTTTTTCATTTATTTTATTATTAAAAAAGAGTTCCCTTTTTAAAATCGCTTATAATTCACGTAATTTCCATCTACCCCATTTTTAGACCGGATATATATATATATATATATATATATATATATATATATATATATATATATATATATATATATATATATATATATATATATATATATATATATATATATATATATATATATATATATATATATATATATATATATATATATGTTTGTGTGTATGGTGTGTAGCTAGGGAAAGGTTCTAAATTAAATACATAAGATTATCCCCTATTATTTAGTTTGTCCACTCTTATTGGCAAAAAAAAAGAACTCTTATTCGAAATACGGTCATGATGTCATCAGGAAATGTGTCCAACTTTCTGGAACTTTCAATTTATTGAACATCAAAATGCATCGATCTAACGACCGTCTTTTCAATACTATAACTGCATAGGAGGATTTAAAAATACACGTTTGTCACCGATGTCGTCCCAACAGCGATCAAATCACGTGATTTTGTTCCAATGAAACTTAAGATGATTTAGCAATTTCTTGGAGGCAAGAGGGAATCTTAATCATTTAGGGTAGCTCGAATATACACAGGCAGTGATTTAATTATTGCGTAAGGAATACCATATTCTTGGGAGAGCTGAAATTTGTGGCAAGTGGACAAAAAATTAGCATTTATTCCAACGTCAGTTTTCAGAGATGACCAAAAAGTATTAAGTCGGAGAACACTCCTTTCAGTGACATTTTATAGCTTTGAAGTTACATAAAAGTTTACAAATGGGAATGAGGAAAAAGATAATTTTTTATATCTATTTCAGAGATAAATGTTTTTATATATTACCTATATATGTATGTGTTTGTGAATGTTCTTGTTTGTGTGTGTTTGCGTGTGAATGTGTGTGCATGTTTGTGTATACGCACTTTAATAAAACAAAATGGTAGGCTTTACGGCATGTGAAGCATATATTAGAACTATGACTGCGTGATAACTCTAAATATCATCTTTCAGCAATAAAAATTGCTATGTTCCTTCTTATCCTAACCTTTTAAATACTGAAAATTTTTCTAATTCGTATTTTTTTTGTATCAGGTTATTGTAATTAAAAGTTAAACTGATATTACAATAAACTTTACAATGCTGAATTACTGAAAATCGTAGAAAGAAACGGTGGAACAGAAAATACATTCACCATATTATTTCCAGTTCGAAATGGCTAGTCCGTAAAAAAAATGGCGAAACATTGGTTTGAAAATTTTCGAATATTTCGTTGTTTTTTTAAGGCTAAATGTATAAAAATCACAATGTTCCTTCTCATCCTAACATTTTAAATATTGAAAATTTTTCTATTCCGTATTTCTTAATCAGGTTATTGTAAATAGAAATTAAGCTAAACTTACAATAAACTTTACAATACTGAATAATTAGCAATGGTTGAAAAAATGGTGGATCAGAAAATACTTCCACCATATTATGTCTTGTGCAAAATGGCTAGTCCATAAAAAATATCAAAACATTTGTTTAAAAGTTTTCGAATTTTCGTTATCTTTTTACGGCTAAATGTATAAAAATTATAATGTTCCTTCTTATCCTAACCTTTTTAATATTGAAAATTTTTCTAATCGGATTTTTTTAATTAGGTTATTGTAAATAGAAATGAAACTAAACTTACAATAAACTTTAAAAATACTGAATGATTAGCAATGGTAGAAAAAAATGGTGGATCAGAAATACTTCCACCATATTATTTCCAGTGAGAAATGGCAAGTCCGTAAAAAAAATGAAGAAATATTGGTTTGAAAATTTTCGAATATTTCGTTGTTTTTTTACGACTAAATATATAGAAATTACTATGTTCCTTTTCATCCTAACCTTTTTAACATTGAAAATTTTTCTAATCGGATTTTTTTAATTAGGTTATTGTAAATAGAAATGAAACTAAACTTACAATAAACTTTACAATCTTGAATGACTAAAAATCGTAGATAGAAACGGTGGAACAGAAAATACATCCACCATATTATTTCCAGTGAAAAATGGCTATTCCGCAAAAAAAATGGCAATAAATTGGTTTGAAATTTTTCGTATATTTCGTTGTTTTTTTGCGGCTAAATGTATAAAAATCACAATGTTCCTTCTTATCCTAACCTTTTTAATATTGAAAATTTTTCTAATTGGTATTTTTAATCAGGTTATTGTAAATAGAAATTAAGCTAAACTTACAATAAACTTTACAATGCTGAATTACTGAAAATCGTAGAAAGAAACGGTGGAACAGAAAATACATTCACCATATTATTTCCAGTGCAAAATGGCTAGTCTGTAAAAAAATGGCAAAACATAGGTCTGAAAGTTTTTGAATATTTCGTTGTTTTTTACTGCTAAATGTTTTACAATATGTGTCTGTGTTTATGTGAATGTGTTTATAAAATAAATAAAAATATATATTTAAGTTTTGGAGCATTTTCAGAGAATATATAAATTTGCAAAGAATAAAATATATTTCAGAACATTAAATTAGTTTAACCTTTCAATTTTCAAACAATTAGAAATCTGGTCTCTGTTCTCTAAAAGTGCAAATTTCATACATTTTATTTTTTCCCCTTTAAACAAAGGTTCTTAAGGTAGCAATTCTACCTGCAATGACGTTTTTCTTTTCAGGAATTTTCGAATGTGGAGTTTATTCCATCCCAATGATTTATAGATAGTCAGATAGTCTTATAGTCAGATTTTACAAACTCAATTAAAGTTGGACTGTTTGGATAGATGTCTTAATATTCTGTAATTCCAAAAATGCAAATCTATTGTATTTTCTCTGATGATGATGGAGCACTTATATTCCAAATCACTATAGATATTGTATATTATACTAAATATGCACTCTAGAATATATTTTCAGTATATTTTTTGTGTTAACCTCCTGTTTACCAAAAAGATTAAAACTTTCAATGCTATTCATTCAAACACAATTCGCTTGGTTTGCTGGGATTGATAGAGTCAATATTTGTTTTCAATAGGAACCTTGTTTTCAAGTCTGTGTCCAGTCACGTCTAGTCTATTTTAGTTTAAGTTAATTGCTTTATATAAAAGAGTTGTGGTCTCATGAGCCCTCGTGTTGCAAAAAGTAGACCGTAGTGCTCCCAATCAACTAAACCAAACCAATAAAAAAGTTGTTGGGATTGATACTGCTGAAACTTTGCTATGTCTCGCATAAAACGTATACTAAAATGATGAAGTTATCTGTAAAAGTAATGAGATTTGAATCGTGGATTGTGACAATGTAAAGATTTACTTATTTGGTCATAAGTAGGTTCTATTTTTAATGAAAAATAAGCACCTTTAAATGGAGAACTTTCTACATGTTACGCCTATGATAGTGAATAGTTTTAATCTTGTTTTCCTCTACAGCAGATTGTAGATTTGAAAGCAAAGGGAAAAATTCAGAATAAAGCTTAATACATTTAAAAAGAGACTATTTATAATAATTTTCTTAACTCTTCTTCTCATATATTTTAAGCTTCGTTCTATCTTGTATTTTAAAACAAATTTATTTCTTTTGTCGTGAAAGAATAGCCGTTTCGAATAGAGCAGTGAAATATATTTTTCCACTTTTATTTTAGCCCATCCCACATCTGACTGACAATGAATATGACTTCATTAAACACACTCGCTTCTAGTTTAATTGAAAAATTGCTTGATTCATTTTTTGGGTTTTAGATACTTCATATATCTTACCTTAAAATGGTAATATAAAAGGCTCAGAAATTAATTACGTAAAAATTCGTTTAAATGTTTATGTTGGATTAAGATACAATTAATACGTGACTAATCTCAAATCATTTTTATTAGTTTTAATCAATTCTTACAATTTGCTTTCCCATCATTCTCATAAAATATAAAAATGAGGTCTGAAGATTAGACAGGATTCGAAAATAATGTTTAACTGTTGTTAACAGTTTTATCAACTGTTCAAAGTACCACTATTTCAAAATGATTTTAAAATTCTGAGAAGGTTTTACTTTTGCAAAACTTCTAACTTAATAGGATTAAGTAATACTTACGAAAAGATCTATAACAACTTAAAAAATTTTAAAAACTGTAGAAGTAGTTTTGATTATTTATATAAAAATACATTAGAAAAATTGAGGGCATGGTAATTGAGGACGTTTAAATGTTTATGTTAGATTCAGATACGAAATTAATATTGACTAATCTCAAATTGTTTTTGTTAGTTTCAGTCAATTGTTACAATTTATTTTCCCATCATACTCTTGGAATATAAAAATGTGGCCTGAAGATTAGACAGGATTGGAAAATAATGTTTAACTGTTGTTATCAGTTGTATTAACTGTATGAAGCACCACTATTACATACAAAATAATTTTAAATTTTAAGTATTGAGCAGGTTTTACTTTTGCAAAACGTCTAACTCAATAGGATTAAGTATTACTTAAGAAAAGATCTATTACAACTTTAAAAATTTTAAAAACTGCAGTAGTAGTTTTGATTAGAGATATAAAGGTACATTAGAAAAATTGAGGGCATGGTAAAAATAATATGTGGGTAGAAGAGACTCACTACATGTAATAAAAAACACTTATATATACAATCAGTTAAAATATTAGAGCACTTAAAAATCTCATATCTGGTGGATTAAAAAAAAGAGAAAGATTTAACACAAATCAATAATCAATTGCAAAGTAGGAAGAATAATTTAAATGTCTTATTAGGTTGCCCAAATAACATCAGTTTCCCGAAATTGATTTCCAAAATGTTTCCTTCCTTTATATAAATCCCAGATATTGAATCAGCTTAGAATCAACCATGGAAATTCATGTATTTCTCTTTGCTAAGTTATGCAAGGCTCTCCATTCTATGTCTTTTCATCTCCATTCTATGTATTTCTCTTTGCAAAGTTATGCAAGGGAGTTAAACACTTGAATGAAATGACAAAATAATCAATGCCATGATTGTATTAATGTGTTAAGAGATTAGATTTCCAAACGTCTAAAAGAAATATTGGAAGTTTATCCTTTTGCTTTCTTCTTTCAAGACATTAAATAGTATCAACTTTTATTTCCTACCTTTGCGACACAAACATGATACTCCAATCAAGTCAATAGCAAATCTAATCACCAAAAATCGTTGTGATCTGTAAGAAATTACCACTGCCTCTTTCCATAAAATGAGTCCAAGATAAAAGATGGTGTTCTGTGACATTCACAGATGTCACCTTTTTATTCTCTCTATTTTTGTCTTTCAAAGAAACTCTCGATGTTGAATCCATCTTATTGCATTCCCCGTCTCAGGTTTTTCCCGAATAAACATCGTAAATTTTGAAATGAGTACAACATCAAAATGCCTAAAATTTTTGCCCGGACCTCAAGCGTGGCGTAATGGTGGCGCGAAAAGGGACTTGATGCATGGGACCTAATTGCAGTAGTGCCTTAGAGGAGTGACAAATGGCCTGAGGTTGGGAGCACTTTACATTTATAATGCAGTCCGGCAGTACTCCCCCTTCCTCTTAAATCTCCCTGCGGTATCCACACAGCACTTTGCAAGCGCTATTTATCAGTGATCTATTGGAAAAATCCCTGCACATTGCTTACCGGAATTAATGGTTTCGGTGCACGTTAGACTTTGTTACTTTTCCCTGAGGTTAATTTTTTTCCCTAATGAGTTCGCTGCAATGTTTTTTTTAACGGAAAGAATTCTTTTAACTCCGTCCCAACTTGTTTAGAATGAATTGGAAGTGAATACCGAAAAAGAAATAAACGGGAGGGGGAAAAATAAAATGCAGGAATGTGTGTGAAAAGAGAGTTTAAAAAAACAAATTGCTTTCTGGACACTGATTCGGTGTTTCTTTTATTTTCTTTTTCAGTGTCTTCTTCCTCCCGTATACTTTTTTTCTTATCTCGGTCGACACTAAATCTAAGTTGAAAACACTTTCCCTGTTCGATTAAGTAAGGGCAATAAACTCATATTAAGGAAAGAAAAAAAAGTTGTGCAATTTTAATGAAAAGTGAGCATTAATTTTTTTATTATTATCACAATGTCTCGAGCTTTTCTATATTTTTTTATCCGACTAGTGTCACCAAAGTATTTTTCTTATTTCCCGTAGGTTTTTTTAAAAAAAAAGTTTTAGTCAAAGGAACTGTCAACATTTTCAAAGAATACAGCTAAAAGAAAAGTCCTTTTTATTAATACACAAAATTAAAATTCCAGCTGAGATTTAATTTTAATTAAATCTTAATTCTTAGCCTGACAAGCATTATTAATAATGCGTAATTCATTAAATTAAGATTTTTTAATGTAATAAGAAAATTTTATTTAGCACTTACACAAAAATAAAAAAAGTAAATATGTTTCACCTCATGAAATAAAAGTTTTTTTTTAGATTAAGTTTTTTTTTACTATTAATAATTAACGATTGGGGAGAAATTAATTTCTTCTTGTTCATTTTTTATAAATATTTTATAATCGACGATTAAAAAATATTTTTTGTTACTTTAATGATAAATTTTTCCTTTTATTAAGTTTGACTGAATTGTTAAAACTGTCAAAAACTTTCTTCGAAAATGGGCCCGGAATATAATTTTTAATAGAAAATTATTATATTGGAATTGATTCAATGAAAAATTATTAAATCAGAATTCTTAGGATTAACTTCTTAAAATTAAATTAATAGAAATTACCTGTACACTCTACTCATTTCAGAATAAATTTTTTACTAGTTCTTCTATAAGCCTCTAACTTTATAACAATTATTTAGCTTTTTTTGGGGGGGGGATGTTTAAAGTAATATATAAAAAACATTAAATATATACACCATATGTAAAAAAATTATTAATGTATTACAAGAGAGCGTACTGGTGTGTGAACTCTGGCATATAAGAAACCCAACTTTCTATTTTTTCTACATCCATTTTAAGGGTTAAAGATGTTTGACAAACACCTTTTATCGATAAAACGGTAAAAGATGATTTAAAAGTATTCATAAGATTATAAGAAAATTAAAAGATTAAGAGAAATATTTATAAGAACTAAAAATATTAATTAAAAATTATTTATATGTATAATATATTATACAATATTAACTTTCAATTCCTTTTTCAGAATACAGGTAAAGCCGTGGGGCTTCAGTTGGCAAAGGAAGGGATCTCGCAACCGGATGCTCGAGCAGGCCGAAGATCTTCCGTTTTTCTTAATAGTAGCTTGAGAACGCAAAATCTGTTCATGGTTGCAATGTTCTCCAAGATCCCAAACAACAACTCTAATGGTAGAAAGCTAAACCTGGGGGAGGAGGGGTTCTTCTGCATGGTCATCATCATTGGCTCTACAGTACTTCAAGGAATCTAGCCTCCTTTAAGACCTTTTTCTATTAAACCCGACTAGATGCTTTTAGTTTATAGTTAGTGATCCCCCAGCTCTTAAATCCTTTCAGCATCCTGATCCATCCATCTATTCCTTGGACTTCTTCTGAGTCTAGATCCGCCTGATGTTTCTTTTATGAGTCCTCTTGTGGTTCTGATAGGCTCCATTCTCTCCCCATGACCTAGTTATTGAAATCTCCTTGGCTTTATCCCAGGGACAATATCTAACTTTTTGCATGATCCCTGCTTCCAAATTACGAGGTTCTTCAGCTATCTTGGTTGGTCACTCAAATGAAGATGTAATTCTTAGCATTGGACCAGTCTCATACGGCGAAGAGATCTATAGAACCTGGTGTAATGCTTTCGAACAACAGGGGGTGAGTAACAAAAACAGCACAATTATTAATTAGAAAAAAATTATTTTTCACTAAAAAATATTTAGGGGGGAGTTTTTTATTACAACTAATTATTAAATAAGTACTGAGGATTTCTTCTGACACTTAACCGTCAATGAACTTTTAAGAGATCCTAATTAATTTTTCTTATTCCCAGTAGTCAGCAACAGATTAATGTTTGAGTTATATCAATTGATTAGCAACCATAATTGATTTGAAGAAGTGGGGACAATAATTCTTAAATTCAAAACCAGTGTTAAGCCACATTCGCAATTGTACTAACTTAAAAAAAGAAGAAGAAGAGAGAGAGAGAGAGAAAGAGGAAAGAGAGAGAAAATGTTGAATTCGAAGCGACATTGGACAGCAAATGTTTAATAAAAGAAAGATGAAAAGGGTTACAGAATTTCTAAAAGTTTTAATTATTTTAAGTACTTTCTTCATGCTGAAAAGTTAGTAATTATTTTTTTAGTTATATAATAAAAATCTAATATATATAAATATGTAAAAAAAAGTTCTAATTAAATGAAGGCTACCATCATAACATAAACTTAGTTTTTTCTATAATCAAATATAATAGAAAACACATATTTTATGAAAGAAAAAATTCTCTGTCCATGAATCGGAAACATAACCATAAAATTACGAAAGTCACATATTTTTCAATAACCAACAACGTATAAATATGGAAGTAAATGAGAATAATAACAGTTCTCTGTTATATAGTAATTCAAAATTTTTTTATAACTGTTTAATAGTCATACAATGAAATTATACTTCATCACAGTGAGCAGTAAATATTCTTTATACAATTTATCAATTAAGATTGCTTTTAAAGCAGAACTGTATGTTTTATAAGGATTTATAATTTAAATATAAATGTCCGTAAAAATATATCAAAAACAAACTTTAAATGGAAGAAAAATATTCTCCGGCCGTGAATCGAACACACGATCCTAAAGTGAAAAAGTACGTACTTTTCCATAGACAACAATGCATAATTCTGGAAGAGAAGAAGAATAACAATTATTGTTTCATAAAAATTTTAATTTTTTTTAATATTTGGTTTATAGTTATAGAATGAAATTACAGTTCATCACACTTATAAGAAAAAAAAATTATTTTAACCACTTCAGTTTTGATTGCTTTAGATTATTTTAAAGCAGAATTTTATTTTTTTATAGAATTTTGTATCTCTAATTTATATGTCTGCAAAAAATATCTGTATTAGATACATTATATTAGGAGCATTAATATGCTATTTTAACGATGTTCGAAGGCAAATGTTAAAAATAAGATTTGGAGAAATTTTATTTGAATTTATGTTAAAATTACATTATAAAATTTTTAAAATGATAAACGTATATATAGACTTGTATTTTGTTATTTAAATATAGCAAAAATTAAAAAGATAACGTTATATAAAACGTGTTAAAGATAACGTGTGTATATCATATGTGAGGTTCTAGTTGTTATCTAAAATTAGTTTTTAATTCACAAATTTCAAAAGTAATTTTACGAATAGTTTGATATCTACTTTTTATCACTTGGTATTATAATATTTTATTGCTGTTGTTGTTTTAATTATTGCTTCATATAACAAAACGAAATAATTTTTATTATGTTAGAACCTTATTAACTTTTTGGCAGTCCTCATTAATATCTAGATTATTTCTAATTCTAATAGGGTGTACATTAAATACAGAACTTTAAATTTCATGTACTTAACTGTAAAATAGAGCTAAATTTAAAACACTACATCAAATAATTTTCTTCTTAAACTGTAGTTCATTGTTTACCACGTGACATACAAGTGACATTAAACATTATGTGTGTATATCATATGTGATGTACAGGATGGGCAAAGGGTCAACAATCTAGAATTTTTTTATATTTTTTATTTTATATTGAATCAAATATAATTATATGAAAACTTTTTTTAGCTCGAAAGGCACTATCTCCCCTTAAGAGTAATATCTTTACGAGGTGGAAATCTGAGAGTATTATCAAAAATATGTATATCATATGTGAGTATATCATATGTGATGTACAGGATGGTAAAAGAGTCAACAATCTAGAACTTTTTAATACGGAAAGTTTCTAATTGTTATTAAAAATTAGATTTAATTTACAAATGTCAAAAGTAATTTTACGAGTAAGTTTATATTTACTTTTTATGACTTGGTATTGTAGTTTTTATTGTTTTTGTTTTAATTATTGCTTCATATAACAAAATGAAATAATCTTTATGATGTTAGAACCTTATTAACTTTTTGGTAGTCCCCATTAATATCTAATTTACTTCTAGTTCTAATTAGGGGTACATTAAATACAAAGCTTTAAATTTCATGCACTTAACTGTAAAATATAACTATATTTAAAACTCTACATCAAATAATTTTCAGCTTAAAATCTAGTTCATTGTTTATCACGTGACATACAAGCATATAAAACATTGTGTATATCATATGTGATGTACAGGATCAGCAAAGGGTCAACAATCTGAAATTTTTTTAATATTTTTTTATTTTATATTGAATCAAATGCAATTATAGCAAAAAGAAATTTCAGCTCGAAAGGCACTATCTTCCCTTAAGAGTAATATCATTACGAGGTGGAGATCTGAGAGTATTATCAAAAATGTGTATATCATATGTAAGTATATCATATATGGTGTACAGGATGGGCAAACAATCAACAATCTAGAATTTTTTAACATTTTATTTTATTTCATATTAAATGAAATATAATTATAATGAAAAATGTTTTCAGCTCGAAAGGCACTATCTCCCCTTAAGAGTAATATCATTAAGAGTTGGAGATCTGAGAGTATTATCAAAAATATGTATATCATATGTGATGTACAGAATGGCAAAGGGTCAACAATCTAGAATTTTTTTAATATTTTTTATTTTATATTGAATCAAATATAATTATAACGAAAAAAATTTTCAGCCCGAAAGTCACTATCTCCCTTTAAGAGTAATATCATTACGAGGTGGAGATCTGAGAGTATTATGAAACATGTGTATCTCATATGTGAGTATATCATATATGATGTACATGATGGGCAAAGGGTAAACAATTTGGAATTTTTTAATATTTTTTTATTTTATATTGAATCAAATATAATTATAATGAGAATTTTTTTCAGCTAGAAAGGCACTATCTCCCCTAAACAGTAATATCATTACGAGGTGGAGAACTGAGAGTACTATAAAAAATGTGTATATCATATGTGAGTATATCAAAATGTCAAAAATGTGTATATCATGTGTGATGTACAGGATGGGCAAACTATCAACAATCTAGAATTTTTTAATGTTTTTTTATTTTATATTGAATCATATATAATTATAATGAAATTTTTTTCAGATCGAAAGGCACTATTTCCCCTTAAGAGTAATATCATTAAGAGGTGGAGATCTGAGAGTATTATCAAAAAAAAGTTTCTTCTTAAGAAGCCAGACTTAGTGGAAACTAGGGAAAAGTCACGAGATTAGTGGTGACACTAAAGAAAAGTCGATTTTCTATTTCATTAGCATACGCTGTGGGGGTTTCCTAAGCCTCAGGAACTAATATCAGTTCTCTTACAAAAGGATTTGTATAATATAGGTTACCATGGCAGAATAAGATTCTTATAAGTCATACAACAGCTTAATTCCATAGGAATCGTTTTTAATTTCAATAGAATTAATACTCCTTTTGGACATACATACGTAAGAAAAGGTGTTTGCTTAAAGTAATGAAAGTAATTTAAAAATTATTAGTATGACAGTCTGAATATGGTGTTTGTTTACAAACTTATTTTTTCCCCTGCTAT
Organism: Pardosa pseudoannulata; assembly: GCA_032207245.1. NCBI lineage: Eukaryota > Metazoa > Arthropoda > Arachnida > Araneae > Lycosidae > Pardosa > Pardosa pseudoannulata. The sequence goes on along the minus strand of CM063498.1, from coordinate 135,733,523 downwards.
GGGAATTCTGTACCTTTTGGACATTTTTTTTAATTTAAAGATGTTTCATTAAATACTTTGGGTAACTTAAAATGATATATCCTGAATAGATTTTATTAAAGAAAAATTATTTACTTAGATAAAAATTGAAGATAAAAATATTGCTTCTCAATATTGAATTTTTAACTATGCTCAATGTTTTATAAATTCCCAATAATTCATATAATTATCCAAACATTTTGACATTCTTTTTAAATTTAAAGTTGTTTCATTCAACACTTTTTGTAATTTAAAATGATGTGACCTGCACAGATTTTGTCAAAGAAAAAGTCTTGGGTAAACCATTAAAATATTTTACTTAGATAAATATTTAATATAAAAATAATTTTTCTCCATATTAAATTTTTAACTATACTCAATGTTTTATAAATTCCCAATATTTCATTAAATGTATCTTGAAAATAATTCTCCAAGCCTTTTGACATTCTTTTTAAAGTTAAAGCTGTTTCATTCAATACTTTTTGCAATTTAAAATGATGTAAACTGCATAGATTTTATCAAAGAAAAAAGTCTTGGGTAAACCATTAAAATATTTTACTTAGATAAAAATTTAAGATAAAAACATTTTTCTCAATATTAAATTTTTAACTATGTTCATTGTTTTATAAATTCCCAATATTTCATTAAATGTATCTTGAAAATAATTCTCCAAACCTTTTGACATTCTTTTTAAATTTAAAGCTGTTTTATTCAGAAATTTTTGTAACTTAAAATGGTATAACCTGCATGGATTTTTCCAAAAAAAAAGTCTTGGGTAAACCATTAAAATATTTTACTTAGATAAAAATTTAAGATAAAAAACTTTCTTTCTCAATATTAAATTTTTAACTATGCTCAATATTTTATAAATTCCCACTAATTCATATAATTCTCCAAACCTTTTGACATTCTTTTTAAATTTAAAGCTGTTTCATTCAATACTTTTTGCAACTTAAAATGATATAACATGTATAGATATTGTCAAAGAAAAAAATCTTGGGTAAACCATCAAAATATTTTACTTTGATAATAATTGAAGATAAAAATATTGCTTCTCAATGTTGAATTTTTCCCTATGCTCAATGTTTTATGAATTCCCAATACTTCATATAATTCTCCAAACCTTTTGACATTCTTTTTAAATTTGAAGCAGTTTCATTCAATACTTCTTGTAACTTAAAATGATATAACCTGCATAGATTTTGTCAAAGAAAAAAGACTTGGGTAAACCATTAAAATATTTTAATTGGATAAAAATTTAGGATAAAAATATTTTTTCTCAATATTAAATTAACTATGCAGAATATTTTATAAATTCTCAATAGTTCATTAAAAAGCATCGTGAAAATAATTCTCCAAACCTTCCTTGTTTACATTACTTTTTAGCAAGCAGTCACATAAAAAATATTATATTATTCTTTTGTTTATTTCCCACTAATATCATAATTTTAAGTACTTCACATCTCTATTCTTAATATTAAGTATACATAATGTCACGTATTTGAACATTAAATGAATTCTTGTAAACAAAATAAAAATTCAAGTCGAGGAAAATTGTCTGCTTGTCCTCTTGTATATAATTATTGGAGAATTTTTAACATTTCGGTTTGCTTCTATGAAAAGTGAAATGAAATACTTATGAAACATCTTAGCTTTAATTATAAAAAGTAAGATAACATAATTTTTTATTAAAGGTAAGTGCTTAAATAATTTCATATTCTTCTCCCCCTAACATAATAAAAATTACATTTCAACGATGCACTTCATTTATTTTATTTTTAATTCTTTCAACAAAATATTACTTCTTTAGAATTAATTTCTGTAATAATTGTGTTACAAACAATTTATATATTAATTACATATTCATATATAAATATATGTATATATGTATATGTATATATATATATATATATATATATATATATATATATATATATATATATATATATATATATATATTATATATATATTTATATATATATATATATATATATATATATATATATATATATATATATATATATATATATATATATATATATATATATATATATATATATATATATATATATATATATATTATATATATATATATATATATATATATATATATATATATATATATATATATATATATATATATATATATATATATATATATATATATATATATATATATATATTATATATATATATATATATATATATATATATATATATATATATATATATATATATATATATATATATATATATATATATATATATATATATATATATATATATATATATATTTATATATATATATATATATATATATATATATATATATATATATATATGTATATATATATATGTATGTATGTATATATATATGTGTGTGTGTGTGTGTGTGTGTGTGTGTGTGTGTGTGTGTAGGGTTTGGTGTCTAGGGGTGTCGTTAGACAAATTCGATGACAAACTAAATTAACAATAACAAGCATTTAATGACGTAACAACACATAAAACATTTAAGCACAAAGATATATGGTATAGACAAGATTTCCTACTCGAAGCTTAACATAGGCAAGACGCCCTACTCGTTGTTTAACATAGAAAATACACCCTACTCGGTGTTTAATAAATTGAGGGAGCTCAAGTGCCATGGGTCCTTCACTCGACCTGGTCACTCCTTCTCTACGACTCCGACTCGAATGTCGCTCTGCCGTTCCTTACTTACCACACTCAGTGATGAGGGCGCGACCTTGCGAGGATGCGCTGCACTAAATTCCTACACACACACATATATATATATATATTGCTATACATATATTGAATATTATTTTACATGAATTGTATTTCATTTATAGAAAATGCAGTTTTAATTCAAAATTTAGCAGAACTTATCTAAATTTTCAGAATATTAGCCCACTATTTTATATTAACAACGCAATCAAATGCGAATTTGGAAAGGGAAAATGAAAGTATACTTTCGTTATAATGAATAAATCAATGGGCGATCATTATTTACTGCGTGTATCATTATTGATACAGTCTCTCTTTATTGAGATATCTGTAACGTGTAAAGCCCTCGTATCAAAGATAAGGGATAGAAATTACTCTTTTTTTTCGAAATTTTCCAATGATGATTATCGTTTGTCCTTCATGAGAAAATCAACATTCGCTTGAAGCTGGCATTTTTTATGATCTTGAGCAATATCTCAAAAGTTCACTTCGAAGTAATTAATGAATTTACATTATAGTATTTATCCTGCGCACCGTTCCAAATTACTTAAGAACCTTGACTAATTAAAACAATAAATAGTTCTCTCATATTCGCGCACATTCTCAGCGCCATAAATAACAGCAGTTGAAAAATTGCAATTTAAAACATTTTGAATAAATCATTAACACAATGAAGGCCACGCATCTTCCATAACTCTTCATTTCTAATTAAAGTATCCGAGTTACTATATTAAATAACTCGAATGCTTTGCATTCGATATGTGCCCTACATAGAATCGATGGCTGAATCAGTATCGTTAACGGAAAAGCTAATCCCAGGAGCAATTAATCGATTAAACAATCAAGTAATTAACTAAAATTCTTGAAACAATATGGGAATTACCTCGGAGCTCTATTAACCGTTTCGAAACATGAAATTCCTTTCATTTATATCGAATTGTAAGTATCGATTATTTAATCTGTCGGTGTATGTGAAGGAAACTTTGACCGTTAGGCGAAAGTAAATTCGATTTCAAATGAAAGTTTCCCGTCGCTATTTGTTATGCCATTTCATGTTTCCACGGCTTCTTTGTATTGACATCCTTTGATTTAGGTTTCCATTAAAATTTTCATTTAATCCGCTTATCGCAGCGAAACATGAACAGAAATCCCAGAGAAAAAGTGTATTGGATATTGCTGGTTTCTTTGTAAACAGCTATTAATGCTTGCTGTAAATTCCTCCGGATGGACTCATTGCTTTTGAATTGGTTTTTATTTGCCGAGAGAGGTTGTTTTTGGAATTTAAAAATACACGATACAGACTGGGAATGTAAGTGCTTACAAAAATATCAATCCGAGGAGTGGAATCAAAGCATGCTTGGTTACCATCCTTTCCATAGGGGATTATCACAATCCTCTCTCTAAATATCTCTCGCTTTAAATCCCACAGGTGGCCTTTTTATAGCTAGGGTTTTTTTTCAATTGCTCCTTTTTAAAAGCTTTATTGACTTATTTACTTTTTTATTTTTCTAGTTAAATTTAATAGATTCTTCCTCCAATAAAAGTCTTTCACAATTATTATTTTTTAGAAAGAAATATACAAGCAAATCCTACATTATGAAGTCATAAAATTCAGTAATAATTATTGGTAATTAACTATTTAACCCTTTATATCCTGAATTAATTTACCATCAACTTTCTTACTGCATTTTTGCACCATTAGATAAGTTTTAATGAAGAATAATCATAGAAAATGAAAATTAATTTTTACTGTATTTTAGTAGTTAATTTTGCAGGTGGTACTTCCTAGTACCAACATATATTTTTGACTCTATGATAGAAAATGGAACATTAAATTATGAATAAAACAAATGAAATTCTTAGCTGCGAAGTATAGAAGTCTATATAGTACCGGATAACTGGTAATAAACCACTAAATTTACTCAATTGAACAGCACGTGTATCAACTATACCACAAAATGACCTTCGAATGCAGCACGCCAATTATAAAATCCCTACTATTCGATTAAAAAGGATTCCTGATTGGTGCTGTCATTTCTTTTCTGCTGTAGGAACTGCATCGTTCATGTCCTTGTGAGTACAGTCAGGAAAACCGGCTTTATTAAGAATATATAGGTGTTTAATTGAAACGGTACTTATAAGTACCGTCAGGATAAAAAGTTTTAATAGCCGTAAACGATATACGTAGCAAGCTTTGAGACACTTGCATTTTAACGATGAAGCAGAACTAGTTGAACAGAATTTTTGATTTAGTTATGTTTCTTCTACGAAACAGTTGTTCATTAATAATTTTTATGCTTAATTTTATGTCTTTATTACGTTTGTTATGTTTAATAAATTTACAAAATATACCAGTGAGATTTTTCATTCTAGTACTAATTGAAAGAAGAAGAAATTTATTGCTTCTTCGATATATTTAAATAAAAATCTTAATGCAATCTTAAGACTGTAGATATCCCAATGTTATTTTTCTATGGTACATAAAAGAAAAGATGTTTCGTTTTGTTTTATTTTTCTGTATTCTATAATAATACATTTTGTTCTTTTACAAAATAACAGAGAAAAAATGTGATCATATTTGTATTAAATCGAAACAAATTTCAAACCAGAGAAAGTTTCTGCTGTATTTTCTTGAAGTAACATATGATTAATTTGTGAATATTAATGTTTGTATATATGTTTGTTAATAACTTTTGTGCTTAATTTTATGTCTTTATTACGTTTGCTATGTTTTGATAAATTTATTGTAAAATATGCCAGTGATATTTTTTTAATTTAGTACTAATTAAAAAAAGAAGACATTAAAGGAGTTTATTGCTTCTTCGGAAAATTTAAATAAAAAAATGCTGTGTAACTATTATTTCATTGCATAAATATAAAAAACATATATAGTGCTACTAATTCATACAATTAAGTGTATATTAACAGATATTTAATAGTCTCAATTACCTATACAACATGGAGTTATGTAAAGTTTAGAGGTAAGTACTATATTTAAGATTTTGGACATAAAATAGGTGCTGCCTAATACATTTTTCTGAAATTTATGTTTCAATTGAGTTCCTTGTATGTTAGTTAGTTAAGTGTATGTTAATTAGTTAGTGCTGCCATACTTTTATTACATTATATGCCAGTAAAAATTCTTATTAATTTAATGCTGAAAAGAAGTTTATTCATTTCTTAAAAATTCAGTAAACAAAAATATTCTTAAACTATTATTTTTCTTTAAAAATATAAACATATATAGTACTACTAATTCATAGATTTAAGTGCATATTACCAGCTATTTGATAGTCTTAATAAAATGACCTCTTCACAATGCAGTTAAGTGCAGTTTAGTGATAAGCATATTTAAGGTTTTAGCTTAGATCTGACTCTTCTGTAGAACAGGTGTTTGTTAATTGATTGAACTTAGTTTTTTGTTATAACTACATTTTTCCTTCTTCCATATTTTTATTACAGTGTCTGCCAGTGAGTATTTTTAAGATCTTCGTTACTGTCTCGAAATAAATAACATTTTGAAAAAGACTTTGCTTAATAAAAGCACAAAATTAAATCCAGCGTTATTAAGGCACAATATTCAGTACATAATATCTATAATTTGTTGTTTAATAGCTTTAACCAATTTATCTCTTCAGGTGCGGAGGTACGCATAGCTTAGTGGTAATACAGAAATTAATATTTTTGCTAAGTTCAGTTTCTCCTGTAAAAGAGATTCTTGCGGCCAATACATACTTAATTATGCCTTTATTCCATTTTATTAGCTTTCATATTTTTATTACATCCTGAAACAAAGGTCTTACTCTCTCTAATTTATTATTGTTTGTATTCTTTTTCATTTGCATATAATCGATGTCGGATCTTTTAATCTATTTCTATTTTCTTGTACAAAGCATTCATATTTAGTTCATAAATTTATTAGATATATAGTTAATTGCATCAAATAGTTCTATTATTGCATTCTTCTTTATCATTTTCTTTTACTCTTACATTGTTATCTTATATTTCCTGGTATTGGTACGTTAGTAATCAGAACCATTGATGAGATGTTTTTTATAATATTTTGACGGAAACTAACTAGTTCCAATCAAAGTTATCTTTCTATAATATTATCCTCCTCACAGCTGACAACAACTTTAAATAACAAAATTAAATGAGAATGAAATTACTCCAAACATATTTTAGTGGAATATGAGATATTGTTTTATAATATTTTGACGGAAACTAACTAGTTCCAATCAAAGTTATTTTTCTAGAATATTATCTTCCTCACAGCTGACAACAACTTTAAATAACAAAATTAAATGAGAATGAAACTACTCCAAACATATTTTAGTGTAATATTTATGAGATATTTTTTTATAATATTTTGACGGAAAATAACTAGTTCCAATCAAAGTTATTTTTCTATAATATTATCCTCCTCAGTGATGACAACAACTTTAAATAATAAAATTAATGCCAATGAAACTACACAAAATGTATTTTAGTGAAATATTTATGAGATATGTTTTTATAATATATTGACGGAAGCTAACTAGCTCCAATCAAAGTTATTTTTCTATAATATTATCCTCCTCAGTGATGACAACAACTTTAAATAATAAAATTAATGCCAATGAAACTACACAAAATGTATTTTAGTGAAATATTTATGAGATATGTTTTTATAATATATTGACGGAAGCTAACTAGCTCCAATCAAAGTTATTTTTCTAGAATATTATCCTCCTCAGTGCTAACAACAAATTTTAAATAAAATTAGATGCCAATGAAACTACTTCAAACATATTTTATTCGAATAATTTACATTTTACTGTATGCAGATATCTGTTTAGATAGTCTAGAAATAATTTCGACAGATCTAGAAGCACTTATATAAATATGGAGAACAAATATAAAATTTTGTTTAGTGTCTCCCTCATGTGACGCTAGAACTAAAGACGGTATATTAAAACTGAAATATTTTCCTTAGACTAATTTATCGGTAAATTTACTTTTGTGCCTTACATAAGAAGAAATCTTATATTTATTTTCTGAAATTCCAAATACAACGTTTATAACTTCATTCTTTTTACATTTTTACATCTATTACTTAATTAGTAAATTCCCAATTCTAAGTGTGTTTCAGCATTCTGAATATTTTGTAATATCCAATATTTATCTAATCTGTATTCGCTTCTAGAGAATCATCTGGAAACGAAACATGCTCTATTTAGAATTATATATTTATAACATATAATAAAGCAATTTTTATGCACTTTTACTGCTTTGTATTGAAAGTAAATAGATGACGGCATATGAAATTCTTGCATAACTTGATCAAATATGTTTCTTTTACTTACTTGGAGTTTCTCATAGTAAGAGATGCCGTATTTAATGTTATTTTTCTACAGTGTTATCTTTGGGGTAAAAAGACCATTTTATGTTACTTCTCTAGTATTATCTTAAGATTAACGATGTTCCAGTCGGAATAATTTCTCTATAGAATTGTCTTTTGACTATAGATATACCAATCTTGTTTTTCTACTGCGTTACATAGAAGGCAAGATGTTTCGTTTCGTTTTATTTATGTGTATTGTATATTATTTCTTTTTATGCGATACTAAAGGAAAAATCAGATCATATGCTTAGTGCATTCCATCTAAATATGTTTCAAACAGTTGGTATTTTATGTTGGACTCTATTGCAGTCATATAACCAGAAATATATTCTATTATTTTAGATGTTAATGCTCGGAGGGATGAGTTTCGAATATTTCTCTATATCAAAACTTTAGAAGTGAATAAGTTTCATCAATAATGATTTAATTGCTCTAAAAATGTGTATATAATCATAAATATAATATATACATATATCTATATATGTATTCACACACACACACACATATTTATAAACACATTGTATACGAATATATATATAATATATATATATATACAAATTATATGCAATATATAATTTTTATATATATACAAATATATACATATATATTTATTAAATATATATGTATATATATATATATATATAATATATATATATATATATATATATATATTATATATATATATATTTATATATATATATATATATATATATATATATATATATATATATATATATATATATATATATTTCTTTAGATATATATATACATTTATATATATATATATGTGTGTGTGTGTGTGTGTGTAATGTAAAAATTTAATATTAGTCTTAACTGATATTACTAACTCCTATAGTAAAAAAAAAATCCGCGATGTGTTATATTCTTAGTAGCCTCTTGGCGTTACAATCTTTTGTCTTAGAAAAATCTCCTTCCTATTGTGAAATTAACTACTCATCCTACTTTGTGATTAAGCACATTCTTTTTCTATGCCTGTGACATCAAAGTTATAAAAGGCCGTATGACAACCAATGGGTTTTTGCTGTTGACGTTGCTATAAGATGCTGCTAAAGTTCTCTTGATAAATCTTATTCTCTTCGCCAACTAACCCCTTCAAAAAAGTTACATTATGAAGCATAATGCGACGCTATGTTTCATAATATATTTAATATTTTATATTATTATATATTATATATTTATTTCTATATATATATTTTTTATATATTTATATATTTAAATATATATTATATATATATATATTTTATATATTTATATTTATATAGATATATATATTATAACATATTTTTATATTTATTTTAATTTATAAAATATTTATATAACATATATATATATTTATATATATATATAGATATAATATTATATATAAAATTATATATATATTTATTGTATGTATGTATGTATTTGTGTGTGTGATAGTGACACATCTTTTCAAGTAGATTTTTCAGATAAAAATACTACGAATAATCCCTAAGCTCAATTGATCACGTGAAAAAAAATACCCATGTTTAAAGAGAATGCGATAACTATTGGCTAAAGTAGTACGTACAGAGGCTGAATTAAGTCTATAGCGTGTCTGGAGGGAAAAATTAGAATTACTGCGCAAAAACGTAATGTAGGAAAAAATTATTAAATTAATATTAAAATATGTAAATAAATTTTAATATTACATGTACATATTTAGATATGTGTGTGTGTGTGTGTGTGTGTGTCTAAATTTTATGTTCCCAAATGATATTCAATGGGATAATTGGTGATCATTGTTATGTTAGCTGTATATTTACCGTATTTGATAGACAAAAGATTCTTTAAACTATCAGAATTGAATTAAAAAATACGCAATCTCTTTTTCCTAAAAAAGGTCAATATAAAACTATGCTTCATAATCTAGTCTATTTTTTATTCACAAGATCATTTTTAAACTAGTTGCTTCTAATGTATTCTATTTCTAAATCTAGAAAAGAAAACTTTTTTCTTTTTACTTTTTTGTTCTTTGCTTTTGATCATCAAATGTTGCAGTTGCATTCCTTTTTTCTCAATCTCTAACAAATTTTTAGAATTTTTGTATGTGTTTGTTATGAAACTGTGTATCCTTTACTAAAATATTAAGTATTTTGTCAATTTATAGAGTAACCAATACCGTAAAACAATTGAAAACCTTACTAAATCATTCTTTTAGAATTCTTTCCAAAACATTGCTGCGAGGAACACTTATTGTTATTTAAAATGGGCTTAATATTGAATATTATTTTTATGAACACATTAAATGTTCAAATTAAGAATATTTTCCAAAAGCAAAATAAGACAAAATTTTTAATGACATAATAATAGTGAGAAACTATGAAATTAAAAAGTTTTTAGCATATGTAATAATATTAGATTAATAAAGTATTAAATTTATGAATCTGATCTTCTCTTTACCTGGATGAGGTTTTAGATCCTGTGCGTTTTTCTTATGAAATAAGAAATTATATAGTAAAAGAAATTAAATAGTAATAATATAAGGACCTGAAAGCTTAAATCACATAACTATTGTATTTTGTTAATGTAATTTTCATTGTATTTACTACATTCAGTATATAACTGAGAGATAAAATTAAATGCTACATGTTAAATTTCCAAATTTAAAGCTGCTCCATGACTGAAAATTGTTTAGGTACTCTGCTTTATAAAAAAAATTGTTAGCATAAGTTGTATTTAAACAATTGCAATTTTATACCCAAAGATTTCATTGGAATCTCTTAATCTAAAAAAATCTAAAAATTATTTGAATAATTTAAATGAAATAAAAACAGTATCAATAAATGTTCTATGACTATTCACTTTTTATGAAAATTTTCATATTTTAATCGAAAATTCTTTTTATCTAAGTTGCAGTGCCTTATATACTTAATCTCATCATTAATTATCTGCAAATCAATATTATCAGAAAGTCGAATGTTGTTAAAATAGAGATTTAAGATCTTCTGTCCCCTCAAAGGTAAATATAAGAAAGCATATAACGTGTTTCCATAATATGACCAAATATGTTCTGTTCACTTACAATTTCTCCTAACAAGAAATACTTCATTCAATGTTATTTTTCTACAGCGTTATCTTTAGGATAAAAGGACAATTTTATGTTACATCACTCCAGTATTATCTTAAGATTAACGGTGTTTCATTCAGAATAATTTCTCTATAGAATTATCTTAAGACTGTAGATATACCACTGTTATTTTTCTATGTTACATAAAAGAAAAGATGTTTCGTTTCGTTTTATTTTTCGGTATTCTATTATAATAAATTTCGTCCTTTTTACAAAGTAATAGAGATAAAATGTGATCATATGTATGTTAAATCGAAACAAATTTCAAACCAGAGAAAATTTCTGCTGTATTTTCTTGCAGTAATATATGATTAAGTTGGGAATGATTTATTATAAATGCTATTTTAAAATTTTTAAACCGTGTAGAAACTATTTTAGAATGTATTTCATAATAAATCCACTGTAAACCATAAAAATTCAATATTTCCAAACATTTATATTTTAGCAGACATATTCTACGATTATTTTTACAGTATTAAATAGAAATGAAATATAATTCCTTTTGTTTTATTCATCTGTATTATAAAACAATATATTTTATTCACATTTTTATATGATATTCAGATAACGTAGCGTCACATACTTAATATGTTATATCTAAATATATTTTAAACAATTGAAATTTTCTATTGTATTATGCTTTTTTAAAATTATCTTCATACAAAAATATGTTATTATAATAAGTCTAATTTAAAATTTATGGAGACTGATATAATATTTCTCTAGATAAAAATTTTAAATTCTGAATCTATTAAAAAAAGTAAAAACAATTAGTTTAAAATGTTTTCTATCACTATTTATTTCTAGTGTTATGCAATAATAAAAATATTTCATTTCACTTTATTAAATTTAGTAACAATAGAAAATATTTTCTAGCCACATCGTTCCCAGTCTTCGATCTCGGTAATTTATGTTGTTCAAAGTGAAGGCAATTCGGTAAAGAAAGTTTTTTGAAGGTAATTTGAAAATTCAAACTAGTTTTTAGAATCTATTACAACGATATGATTAAATTCGAAAATAATAAAAATCATTTTCATGATGAATATCACCCTTTGTTATAATATGTTTTATAAACTTATAAAAACACAACATTTGACATATCATCATATCTCTTTTATAGATAATATGAATCCTTTTTATTATATGCAGCGTTTTAACTTTCACTATAAATATTAATTGATATCGTGGAACTTCGTAGAAATAATTATGAGGTATTATTGTCCACTTATTTTTTTAGAAAAATTTTCATGAATATTACACTTGAGGATTGAGTTTTCAAAAAGAGCTAGAATATTGCCAAAAAAAATCCATTTCAAATAATATAAATACTAAATCAAATAAACAACATAATAAATAAGTATATAGAACATCATAGTATCACATACATCACAGAGATATGTGATATATATATATATATATATATATATATATATATATATATATATATATATATATATATATACATATACATATATATATATATATGTGTGTGTGTGTGTGTGTGTGTGTGTGTGTACTTACATAGATAGATTTGTAAGATATAACTAAATAAGGTTTAATATAGACATAAAATACAAATATCTATAAATAAATAAATAGCTATAGGTACAAAATATATATGAATTAAACTATAGATTTAAATACTTAATAATGTATATACAAATTTCTGTATAAAAATAAATAGCTATAGATGCAAAATATGAATTAAACTATAGATTTAAATATTTTATATATATACACATTTCTAGAAATAAATAAATAGCTATAGATACAAAATATATATGAATTGAACTATAGATTTAAATACATAATAATGTATACACAAATTTCTATAAAGAAATAAATAGCTATAGATACAAAATATATATGTATTAAACTATAGATTTAAATACATAATAATATATATACAAATTTCTATATATAAATAAATAGCTATAGATACAAAATATATATGTGAATTAAACTATAGATTTAAATATAATATATATATATATATATATACAAATTTCTATAAATAAATAAATAGCTATAAATACAAAATATATATGAAATGAACTATAGATTTAAATACATAACACTATATATATACAAATTTCTATGAATAAAAAATAGCTATACATACAAAATACATATGAATTAAACTATAGATTTAAAAGCATAATAATATATATACAAATTTCTGTAAATAAATAAATAGCTGTAGATACAAAATATATATGAGTTAAACTATACATTTAAATACATAATGATATATATAGATAGATAGATAGATAGATAGATAAATGTAGACGAATATGAAGATTTAAATAACTTTAAAAATTAAAGAAACTTTGTGTAAATAGATAAATAGATGTAGTCTATAGAGGTAGGTATATGGTGTATTTACAGTGATAATATGAAATCAATATCTGCACTATGTTTTTTTTACTTATAATACGCGCAAGTTAAAAAACATCGTTTGCAGTAAAGTGTATATACATTTTTTATAGTTTTCATAAAATCTGTAATATTAAATGTAAACATCGTACAATTTTGCAGGTTCGAATTCGAATATTTTAACAGACTTTGTGTTAAATGATTTAGAAATGTCCAGTGATTTTTAAAAAAGTAAAGATAAAAAAAATTTTGAACGTTTAAAAGTGATGTGTTCAAATGAATAACATCAACCTCTCTTTTTTTTATGAATAAGATGAAATAATGAGAAAAACTTCTACAAAATAAAATCTATAAATTATCTATTAAATGAAATATTGAGACACAAATTCACGATATGTCAGGGAAAAAAACTAAAAATCTGCCTTTTACCTCATACAATTTTCAAAATTTAATGTTATTAAAACAAATTCCAGTTACACATATTTCCAGCAGAAATGAAGCACTGTAATTAAAATTTACTACACAGACATGCATATTTACACTCAAAACGCTGCTTTGACATGCGGGGAACATGCAGAGAAGTAGAGAAAGAATTTAAAACTGGAAATGAAATAATTCAATTAACATTGTTCCTACATCGTTAACACTAATGTCCCGAAAACTCAGATATATCTGAAAAGCCTGGGCTTAAAAATTAATTAAATTTTGACACTTAAAACCTTATAAAGTTTCATATATTTGAAATGTTGAGAAATACCCAACACAAATGCAAATATATAAACCGATGCGTCGACATGTTAAAGATTTATTAACGTTACGACATAATAAACCTCCAGGGATTAAATAGTAGTCATATTTAAAGAATAGAAAGTAATTTATTCCCTAAATAGATTCCTTAATATTTAAGAACTAATTAGGAAGATTAAAAATTCGATTTATTAACTGGAATAGTCGAATTTAAATATTTTTAAGCTGGACATAAATTTCTTAAGAATTAACAATCTAGGCATTTGAGAAATTAGGTGTACATGTGTACATATGTATATATATAAAGATAGATATCTAAGAGGAAACTGAATAAGGTTGTAATATAGATATAAAATACAAACTTCTATATATAAATAAATAACTATTGATACAAAATATTTTTAAATAATAGATTTAAATATATATTAATCTATCTATCTATCTATCTATATATCTATCTATCTATCTATCTATCTATATATATATATATATATATATATATATATATATATATATATATATATATATATATATATATATATATATAAAGAGAGAGAGAGATAAACATAGACGAATATATAAATTTAAATAGCTTCAAAATTTATGAAATTTTGTCTAAATAAAGAACTAGATATAGTTATACAAACATATATATGGATAAGTAGACGATTTTAGATAATTCTTTCGAATTAGTACAAATATATGACAGAGTTATAACTGAATCGACAAAGAAAAAGATAAACTAGCAAGCTAATAGGTTTATATCAAATAAAATAAAGCAAATTTAAAATAGATATAGATATAACTATAAACATTTTCATAGATAGCTATATGGATTTACTTATTAATTTATATTAAGAGTATCTCTCTCTCTCTCTCTCTCTCTCTCTCTCTCTCTATATATATATATATATATATATATATATATATATATATATATATATATATATATATATATATATATATATATATATATATATATATATATATATATATATATATATATATATATATATATATATATATATATATATATATACATATGTATATACATATATATACATATATATATACATATGTATATACATATATATACATATATATATACATATGTATATACATATATATACATATATATACACACATATATATATAAATATTTATTTATTTATATATGCATATATATAGATAGATATATAGATATATAGATATATATATAATAATCATATATATATATATGTGTATATATGTATGTATGTATGTATATGTGTGCATGTGGTGTGTTTGTCTATATATAAAGAAAGACAGAGATAGATATAAAAAACTTTTAATGTGTGCCAGTGCTTTAAAATATATAATCATAATTTCTTTTGTGCTGTATCCACTGTAACCCTAAGGCAATAGCCTCATTACCCATCATTTCTATTTAATTGAATATATCCCGTGAACCCCAAGCGACTAAGTTGGGGACGAAAGTAAATTAGTTTTCTCAGCGTAAACTAAGATTCGCAATTAAGGGAAAACTGTAAGCGCAAAGTGCAACGTATTCTCGTTATTAGCAGTTTTTTTATCGCTCTCTCCACCTCCCTCTCTCTCTCTCTCTTCCCCACCTATCTTCTTATTCTTTGCATCACACGTGGTCTCGAGAAATAAAAAATACATTCTCCTATTCCTCATCAGGGGTTTCGCTAAAAGGGAGAGGAGGGTAAGCAGCAAAGAAGAAAAACAAATCCACCTAAGTGGACTGTTCCCAGTTCATACCCATAACATACATATAATCAAAATCTCATTTCGCATTCCCTTCTAGCCTAGCCAAAAAAATATCGAAATAATAACAATAATAAAGAACCACTACGGGAATTCGAAGCCAGGGGTCTAAGACCCTTGAGGGAGCCCCGGTCACGCTCGAAATGTGGGCGTGAAAAGGGCCCCCTTGAGATTTGGCTGCAAGGAACATCTGCCCGACCCCTGAAATGTAAGAAAAAAATCGGGGCAGAAGAAAAGGAAAGTTCACGAATCCCGTGATCTACCTTTTAGCGAGAATTTCGGTGTGGAGTGTGTGACCTTGCATCTTTGTGCAATCTTTTGCGTAGAGCCCGCATGTGAGGGTTTTTCATTATGGGGCATTGTGTCAAGCAAGGAGGCATTTGCTGCTTGGGTAAAAATTCTCCTATACAGGTATATTGAAAGGAGTCTTGTAAATGCTTCTTATTGGCTTTCTATTGTCATTTCAACAATAGAATCCCAGTGATTGACTGTTCGCTTTCGTAGAAAAACAAAATCTCCCATTGTTTTTCTAGCTAGGTTGCTCAAACCATATAACCAATATACTTTGAGTAGTAATGTTAGATAGAGAGAACAAGAATTTATCCACTATAAGATAAATATTAATAATAGGTACATCTATACACATATAAATGTAGATAAGCAGAAACAGAAATTAATAATACTAATTTACTTACTCTCTTTTTCCCACACACACACATACATATATGTGTGTGTGAGAGGAAGATAGTAAGTTAATTAGTAATTAGTCATTTAGAGGTTTGAGAGCAGAAAACACAGCGCACTCTTTTAATGCAGGCGAATGAATCTTTAATAACTCATTATAAAGCAGTTAACACGTAAGGATTGAGAGAGATAGTCTTAAAGTGCTGGGTTTTTTTTTAAGAATGTGGAAGCTACACAACTGGCCACCATGTTTGATGATTGGCTATTAAACTGTTCAATATACATGAATAAAGACATTATCAAGACATCATTGGCTATATTACTTGTCATATGCATGGCATAACTATAAATTCTAAATCTTTAATAATCTTACACTAAAGTTTCGAAGTAGAAAGAGTTAATTTCATTAATTCTTAATTTCATGAATTCTTTATAAAATCATTACTGTAAAAGCGTTCTTAAGCTACGAATATAAACCTTGTATATTCCGCTTATATATTATATTACATCATATATATATATATATATATATATATATATATATATATATATATATATATATATATATATATATATATATATAATATAATATATATATATACATACATATATGTATATATATATATATATACATATACACATATATACATATATATACATATATATACACATATATATATACATATATATATATACATACATACATATCCATACATATACATGCATATATATTATTCTATAGTATACAAGATTTTATGAGATAATTTTTACTGCATACATTTCATCAATGCACTTTTGACTTTTGTACTGATATCTGTAATATTAGCGTTCAAATCTAGGCTAATATATAAAAGTAACTGTGTATATATTTCGCATCATGATTTTAATAGAAATAAATAGACTACCGTATCAGGTGTTATATTTTGTGTCAAATGTTTGGTGTATTTCCTGCTTTTGTAAAAATTCCCCTACCCATGTTATAAAAGGTATCTTATAAGGGATACTTAAATGCTTCCTATTTTCTTTGCACCAATACAACACCAGTTATTGAATTTCAAAATTCAAATATTTTGTTTCCCATTGTCTTTTCGACCTACATTGCTGAAGTACAGTCATCTAACTATTACATTAAGAGTAGTAATTTTATATGGAATGAATTTATCCGCTATAAGAAGAATAGTAATGAAAGATGCATTTAAATATATATAAAGAGTAGACAAAATTAAAGCATACTTGAATTAAATAAAAAAAAACATGGATTTTCTGTAAACATTTTTCCACCTTAAAGTGCACAGGATAGGGTTATGTATGGAAATGGGAAAAAGGCATCTGTAGCTTTGCTGGTACATACGCACTTTTTGCTCTATAATTTTCATGACTATTTTGCCTAAATGTGGCTGAATTGAGTTAATGCAGCGTTGAATTTCCTCTTTCAATGCACGCGTACTTGTGAGCTTGTTGGCATAGATTTTGACTTCAAATAACCCTATAACAAGAAATCCAGCGCTGTTAGATCACAAGATCTCGAGGACCAAATAATATCACCAAATCGAGAGAGTACATGGACAGGAAATGTTTCATGCGGTAATTGAATTATTTCATCGTTTTACTAACAGTTGTCAAACGGTCTTTTTAATAGGGTTATAAACAATTTATTGTAAGAAAGGCTTTGATATACCCTTAATATACATACACACACATACACACACACACACACACACACACATATATATATATATATATATATATATATATATATATATATATATATATATATATATATATATATATATATATATATATATATATATTATATATATATATATATATATATATAATATATATATATATATATATATATATACATATATATATATATATATATATATATATATATATATATATATATATATATATATATATAATATATATACATATATATATATATATATATATATACATACATATATATATACATATATATATATATATATATATATATATATATGTATATATATATATATATATATATATATATATATATATATATATATATATATATATATATATATATATATATATATATATATATATATATATATATATATATATATATATATATATATATATATATATATATATATATATATATATATATATATATATATTACTTTCATATAAAATTCGGTCGAATATGTAATAATACTTTTTTAGGAAAGATTCTATTTAGTTCTTAAAAGTACTTTTATAGAAAATATTTTATTAAAATGAAATTTTTATATGCTTACAAGTATGAAATATGATATTATGTAACTCATTCTTGTTAAAAGTACTAGAAGAATGTTTTTAGATGGAATAGAAAACTCTTAAAGTTTCACTCATGGATTACAAATTAGATTTTCTATTCCTTCTTAAAAACATATTTGTAATCCATGAGTGAAAACTTTAAGAGTGTTTTCTTTCTAAATTTTTTTCTCCTGTGTACATGTGCCATATAATAAATGAAATTATATTTCATAACATTTTAAACGTCAAGAAAGTTCATTTGTTTAAATAAAATTACAAAAAGGGTCAATTTAATAATATATACTTGTTTAAATAAAACATGAATTAACCACTGATAAATAAAAGTATAATTTAAAGACAAGTCACTAAAGCCTTTCATGATATGAGAAATTTGATATTTGCAATTAGAAATATGTGTGCTTACATAGTTTTAACGAACTTTATTTAAAATAAGTATTAAAAAGCTTTTATAATAGTTGTCCTGAAAATAGTTTTTTTAAGAATTGGCCTTCTAGTTCAAGATAAACTTTTATCAATCTAAAATATAATAAAACTTCATATTTTATGCAGGTTACCTGGTTTATAAAATATATAAATTGGTTTAAAAAAATTACTGTAAAATATTAACATTTGAACTAGAAGGACTAAACAATGGTATACCAGTCGCTGATTAATCATGTTAGATTTCTTTATTTTTCTGATTTTAAGCAGATAAACTAATTTAGAAAATCTCCATTAATTAAAATAATCAGAGTCAAAATATTTTTTAAGATTACAACCTGAGAAGAATAATTAAAGAAGAAATATTAAAGCATTATTTATTGTATTTTGATATCTTTACTATCTTATTTTGCCAAAATAAAACCTTGCAAAAGTTATGGCATTATTTTGCCCTCATAATAACAATTCTTATTAAGCTTTGAAATATTTCGCCTGTTAATACGCAATAAAAATTCAACCAAAGTGATTGCTAAACTTATTTCTGACATTAAGGGAAAGAAATATAATTTTCGCCGTATTTTATCATAAAAAAGCATTTAGTTATCTGGAATAACTTATCAGTTTTTTTTCCTAGATAAACTGAAACTGATCTCTTTATGCGTTAATAACACTGAAAGCAGAACATAAAAAAAGATACTGCCTTTGGGCGTTTACTGATAAGATCCAAGATACATTTCTAAGAACAGAGTTAATTTTTTTTTACCTTCTTATTTCTTTTTTTTTTTAGACCCCAAAAAATTCGCGATCGACATCAATAAAACACTACACAATAAAGTTGTTGAATTATGATTTCGATTCATGCTAGATCTTATCGATGAAAGGATTATTGTACAGTTGCTACACGCAAAAAACCTCTTTGTAGTATCTCCGTGCTTATCTTTGCTAGTCCATCGCAAACTTCCATTATTTAATTTTTTTTCTGGGATATTCTTTAAAGGTCGCTCGTGTTCATAGAGTGAGTTGATCGTGTGAACTATAGAGCTCGAGATCAGGTTGAGGCAAATCGTCAAATTCCATTACGAAACCCCAATGCTGGTGCAAAATGTAGAGGAAAAAATAGATGATCGCTTTGTTATTTTTGATGGATAAGATTAGCGATCCATATTGCTCTTTCGGTTGCAACTAGTAGGGAGTAGAAAGGGAGGAGTTCCCCCATGTACTCCGAATTTTTTTTTTAGTACAAGGGGAAGATTGCAATACCCACGTATGATCGCAGATCTGGAATAGATATCGCAGGTACGAGACAGTTCGTTTCAGCCGTCTCGTCAAACTTCAAATATGTCAAATGGGTCTCAGATTCCTTTTCAAAAGAAAATCCTTAGCAACCTTTAGTAAAATACATTTTCTTCGTCAAAATTCTGACATGAAAAGCATTTGCATGCATGTCTACACTGCAGATAGTATTTTTAATTTGAAAACAATTTTCAAATTTATCCCTTTATATCCCTAATTAATTTACCATCAACTTTCTTACTGCATTTTTGTATCATTAGATAATTTTTAATGGAGAATAATCATAGAAAAAAGAAAATTCATTTTTACTGTATTTTAGTAGTTAATTTTGCATCTGGTACTTTCTAGTACCAACATATATTTTTTACACTGTGATAGAAAAAAAACATTAAATTATGAATAAAACAAACAAAATGCTTACCTGCGAAGTATAGAAGTGTCTAAAAAATAATAGTACCAAATAACTGGTAATAAACAAATAAGTTTACTCAATTGAACAACACGTGTTTTAACTCTACCACAAAATGACCTTCGAATGCAGCACTCCAATTATAAAATTCTTACTATGCGAATAAAAAGGATTCCTGATTGGTGCTGTCATTTCTTTTCTGCTGTACGAACTGCATCGTTCATGTCCTTGTGAGTACCGTCAGGAAAAAATACTTTATTAGGAATATATAGGTGTTTGATTGAAGAGGTACTTATAAGTACCGTCAGGATAAAAAGGATTAAAGTACTCTGAAAGTAAGTTCCGAGAGTAAGTTATTTTTACATTGCATGAATTGATACTTTTATCAATTTTATAAATAAAATTAAATAAAAGCACATTTATATATTCCAGTCCTGATTTGCTAAACTCTAAGTGCAGTAAAATTTTTACTAGGAAGTGTGAACCTTGTACTTTTACCGTAATGAACATTTGATTACAATTGGATAGAACTACTACTTGATTACCTAGAGATGTATTTATTATTAATATTTTGACGATTATCCCTAAATTAATCTAATTAATTCTGACATGGAAAATATTTGGACGCATAACACATCTTTACTGCACAAATTTAATTCAATGTAAGTTGAGTGTAAATTATTAAATAAAGCGGTGACAGTACCCATTTAGACGAAGATATAGAGACTAGATACTATTCCTCTTTGACAGGCAGAAAACAGTAAAATTTGAATTCTAACCTGAACTTACAGCAGTCTTGGAAAAGGGAACGAACGATGACAAAAGTTGCAGAGTCTAAATTATTGTTGAAAGAAAAACTTACAGTATATGATCAAAGTGGAGGCCATGGAAGTTGTTACACAGTTCACCAGGTGAATAATTGATGGAACCCCCTCAAAGATTCCTGGTATCGTGTTAATAATGTGTGCGGCAACAACAATTCTGATTGACTTATTACAAAACCTATTAAGAGCAGCATGCTGCTTCTTCACACTGAAATTTGCATATGTTAAATATTTTGATAATCTGGCTTAGGAGATATGGTGCGTTGGCAGGTACAAAATGACGTCAGAGGCAATGTCTTTATCCTCAACGAGTTTTAATTTTACTCTTTCTGCCTCTCCCATGCTACACTATGTTCCATAAGTATTATTGCTTTCTTAGAGGGTACTATCACCTTATTTTGTAGAAGAGATAATACAGAAGAAATATTAATTTCGTAAATATTAAAGTTATTTAATATAAAAGTTAAATGTAAAATTTATTTTTGCTTTGCATATGTTTACACGTGTCTGGTAAGTATAGGGAAACCATGACCATTTTCACAAAAATAAAGATGTATTTACTGCTTTTTTATGAGGTTCTTATTTTTCTATGTGCATTTCTAAGCTTCCTATCCCTATGAAATGTATCAACTAAAAACTTTTTTCATGTAAAATAGATAAAAATCGTATGTTTTGAACCTTTAACCTAGCCTATCGAATACATACTTAAAAAATTGCCTTAATTTCGTAAAAACTGTATTAATTTCGTAAATATTAAAGTTATTTAATATAAAAGTTATATATATAAAAGCTATTTTTCCTTTGCATATGTTTACCCGTGCCTGATACGTATAGGATAACCGTGACCATTTTTACAAAATAAAGATTATCTAATACTCCCTTATGGGGTTCTTATTTTTTCTATTTGCATTTCTAAGTGTGCCCATCCCTTTGAAATGTATCAATTAAAAACGTTGTTTCATGTAAAATAGAAAAAAATCACATGTTTTGAAATCTACAACCTAACCTCTCGAATACATATTTAAAAAGACTGTCACAGCTATTTTGTACAGTAAAAATGAACATTTTTCCTAAAATTACTTGTTTTCTTATTATATTTTACATTTAAAATAATATTGAATATATATCTGGATGTTTTAAAGATACTACAAGTACTAGTTGTACGTGGGTTTGAATCCAACTGGCATTGATGTTCGTCGGCAGCAGGTAAGTCCCGATAGCATTATCTTTTGTGTAGCCAATAAAGACACCACAGATCTCCAAACCAAATCAAATCTAATTAAAGTTGAATTCCTATTTGTTAGAAACTAATGTTTGAGCCGGTGTAGCTCAGTCGGCAAAGGCCGCTA
The DNA here is from genome assembly GCA_032207245.1 of Pardosa pseudoannulata. Lineage (NCBI taxonomy): Eukaryota > Metazoa > Arthropoda > Arachnida > Araneae > Lycosidae > Pardosa > Pardosa pseudoannulata. The sequence goes on along the minus strand of CM063498.1, from coordinate 135,710,116 downwards.
TCTCCTAACTGAAAGGTTGCTGGTTCGGAACCCTAGCCTGAATTATATCCGCCCTGTTCGTTAAAGGTGACTGAGGCACGTAAAATATGTTCGTGGTCACAATGTTCTCCATGTCCTCAATCAATAACTGTGGGGGTGGCAAGCCAAATCTGTGGGTCTTCTACTTGGCCCCTGCTTCAAAATTGCGAGGACTTACTTGAGGAAAGTCTTTCTTTCACCTTAATGGGACTCATTAAAACGAAAGACGCGCACCTTGGCCTTAATACTAAAGCGAGCATTCTCAGTCGTGCTTGGTAGTCCAAGTGGCATGAAAAACAACAACATAAATAAATGTTATACGCATTAAACGAGTGTAAAATTTGAAAAAAAAATATTTATGTTCCATTTTCTTTTGATAGATTACAGTAGAAACTGCAAAATGTATTGTTACTCAAAAGCTTCATAAGCTCATGGCGACCTCTGGTTTAGTGCTTAGAGTAGTTATTCTCAACCTTTTTTAAGCTGTAACGGGTGAAAAAATATTAAACTCCCCCTCCCTTGTGAAAATCCCGTAGTTTAAAGTTTCATTAAAGAAAAGTACTCAATCATAAGAGACAAATTGTGTAAATATTTTTTTAATATAGTTACACACCAAATTTTTATGGTTTAACTCGATATTTTGTCCCAAGATATAATTGTAATCTATTTGTTCAAATTAAAATGAGTAAAACAAACAGAAACATGTTATAAATAGTTTATTCTCAGTTATACACCAAAAATTATTTTACTCTAAAAAATAAGTATGAATAAACCAGGGGGACCAATGTCAATGGTATGGTTGAGCTTGATAATTCAGAGACAGTTTCTTCGAACATTCGTTTCAAAATCATTGTCTAAAACATTCTCACCTGCAGCCTAAAATAAGTTCACCGTACCTTAGAAAGAACCAATTGTCTAGAGCACCTTTTCCCAAAGTGTTATAATTCACGTACCACTTAGTAGTACATTATGCTAAATTGTACCTCTTTGTAAAAATGATTGTAGTTCTTGAAATTTGTTATTGCGAGTATGTTTATTTATTTGCTTTACACATTTCATAGGGTGATCATGGTTTCACATCCCATGATGAGACAACTTACATTGAAACATGCTTAAAAGTCGTGTCGGATTACAAACTTACTGTAACATATATATATATATATATATATATATATATATATATGTTACAGTAAGTTTGTAATCCGACATGACTTTCAAGTATGTTTCAATGTAATTTCAATGTAAGACAAATTACATTGAAACATACTTAAAAGTGATGTCGGATTACAAACTTACTGTAACATATTTATATTTATATATATATATATATATATATATATATATATATATATATATATATATTATATATATATATATATATATATATATATATATATATATATATATATATATATATATATATATATATATAAAAATATGTTACAGTAAGTTTGTAATCCGACATGACTTTCAAGTATGTTTCAATGTAATTTGTCTCATCATGGGATGTGTATATATATATATATATATATATATATATATATATATATATATATATATATATATATATATATATATATATTATATATGTGTGTGTGTATATATGTGTGTGTGTGTTCAAAGTTTCATATATATCTACTATTTTGGCATATTTCGTCCACTATTAAAGGATTTTAATAGAAACCCAAAATTATAAAAAACAATTTAATTTATTTTCTTATCATAATCAAATATTAAATTTTAAAAATTTGATGAGAGCAATGTGCTTGTTTCAAAGAATATATTTTTTAAAAATTATTTATTAATTTTAAAAAATTATTACTAATTTAAATTACTATTAACATGATTACTATTAATACATTTACTAAATTACTATTAAAATTAAGTTATGATTATGTTATTAATTTTATGAATTACTATTTCCTAAAAATTATTTTAATTAATAATATTATAGAGTAAATCTGTTAATATGTACAGTCGATGATTGAAAATTCAGCTATCTGGCATATTTTGAACCAATCATCGACTGTGAATATTAACAACTTTATTATTAATTAAGATAATTTTTATTCATTATAGTCAAAAACGTTTCTATAATAATTTTTGATTTAATTTTTTTAATTTTTTAGTTCCGCCATTATCAATTACTTTTTGCCTTGTTGTTGTATCTCATGCCACTTGGAATACCACCAAGAACGATTGAGTCTGCGGTCTCTCGTATTAAGTCTTTTCGTTTTAATGAGCACCATTAAGGTAAAAGAACAACTTCGCTCAAGAAGGTATTCTTAATTTTGAAGCAGGGACCAAGCTGAAGACCCATAGACTTGGTCATCCACCCCCAGAGGTATTAATTGAGGACTTTGAGGACATTGTGACCACGAACATAATTTACGTGCCCTAGTCACCTTTAAGGAACGCGGTGGATCTTAGTCAGGCTCAGGTTCCGCACCAGCAACCTCTCAGTTACGAGATCGTTGCTTTTACCGACTGAGCTACCACGGCTCTGACTTCTTGAGTACCACCAACCAGCAACTTTACCACCAATGGTACACTTCCGATATGTTAGGAAACTAGTCTTTTCGCTTCCTAAACTAGTAGTTGCTGAGACTCCACAGCTTCCAGAACCTAGCGGAGGAGTCTGTGAATTTGAAAAACACATTCCAGTGAGAGTTCTTGTAGTCATTCGTAATTGACTATAAACAGTAAGTCCATTGAAGTAAGTCCAGTAATAATTATCCCTCATAGGTTAAACATATGACAAACCAACTAAAAATTATGGTTAAATCATGACAGAACATAATAAAAAAATTCTATTAAAATGAGTGGAATAATTATTCATTAAAAGTACCAATAATTACATAATAAAAATATTTATCGGTACAAGTCTGATATGTTAAGAAACGCTGGTCTAGAGTCTTTTCACTCCCTAAACTAGTAGTTGTTGTTGAGATTCCACAGATTCCAGAACCTAGCGGAGGAGTCTGTGAATTCGAATAGCACATTTCAGCTGGGGTACTCGTAGTCATTCGTAATTGAATATAAACAGTAAGTCCAACGAAGTAATTCCAGCAATAATTATCCCTCATGGGTTAAACATATGACAAACCAACTAAAAATTATGGTTAAATCATGACAGAACATAATAAAAAAATTCCATGAAAATGAGTGGAATAATTATTCATTAAAAGTATCAATAATTACATGGTAAAAATATTTATCAGTACAAGTCTGATATGTTAGGAAACGCTGGTCTAGAAGCTTTTTACTCCCTAAACTAGTAGTTGTTGAGATTCCATAGATTCCAGAACCTAGCGGAGGAGTCTGTGAATTTGAATATCACATTCCAGTGAGAGTTCTTGTAGTCATTCGTAATTGACTATAAACAGTAAGTCCATTGAAGTAAGTCCAGTAATAATTATCCCTCATGGGTTAAACATATGACAAACCAACTAAAACTTATGGTTAAATCATGACAGAACATAATAAAAAATTTGATTAAAATGAGTGGAATAATTATTCATTAACAGTACCAATAATTACATGGTAAAAATATTTAAATAGCTACCCCGTTTTTTTTATTAATTTAGTTTTTTTAATTCTACTAAAACAAATTTACCTTCATGATAACCCAAGATTTTCTTTTTCTTTTTTTCTCCATACTTTCACACCATCTGAAATTCATTAATGCTCTTCGTTAGCATAACTGCCTGGCCTTATCGGAGCAAATATTTTTCTAAATAGAATCAATTTCACATCAACGAATCATGCCATAACTGGAACAAGGAGTTATATTTTTTTTACACTTTACTATCAAAAACATTCTATGCTTCAAATTTTAGAGGGAAAAAATTAATACCGTGGCTATTGTTCTTTCAAAATCTACTTTGTTTTTACTAGAAATTAATTTTTTTTTCCTTTGAGACATATAATACGGCTTATTAATCATTCTGACATTATTTTCACCCTCGACTCCGCAAATTTTTATCTTTCTTAAGTTCAATTATAGATTTTCTTTTAGAAAACTGTATTTTTTTTACCTTGTTCGGACTAGAAATATTTATTTTCTAACAGCAGATGTTAGAATTCAGATGAAGTTGTAAAATAAAACTTAGCTTTTACACTTTACGTTATATAAATTATTATATTCATGATGTTGCGTTTATAAGCAGGGATGATCATACTTCTTTATAAGGCTTTGCACCAACTACAGCAAAAATTAAATGAGAAAATCGTCTTGATTATGGCACATGAATTACAGATTAATACATTGTGTGCTGGTATATTTCGCAGAGAAATTGTACAGGGGGAGGGCGTTTTGCGCATAAATTTAGTTATTCAGTTAAATATTGAAATATATTGAAATATATAAACAAATATATAAATAGAAATATATAAATAACTGCCACAAGACTTTTGTAAAAGAAAATATATTTTTAGTGGATAAATTTATAATAGTATCGTAAATATGAAAAATCAAATAGAAATAGTAGTATATAGTTTTAATTTTATCGAATTCTGTTATATAAAAATATTATTACATTATACAAACAGAAAAAAAGCAATCATAAAATTAATATTGTAAATACTAGTTTTTATTTGTCAAAATATTTTTAGAATCTATGTAGTGGACAATAACATTCGGCTTCGATTACCTGTGTATACCGTTATTTTTGTACCCACAAACAAGCCATGTTGTTACACTAACCCGTACTAGTACGTGACCTGCGCTCAAGTATCAATCGTCAGACTAGTAAGTGTCCCTCATCCAATGTTAATAGAAAAAGGTTCTTTTAAAGCCACAATCAAGTTCCTCTACTGTGAATACAAACATTGCTTTATGGCAGGATAGGCACTGATCCATAAGAAAATTAAAAGAAATTAATTCAATAAGTCAAATAAACATTAACAGAAAAGGTTTTTTCGTACCCACAATTCAGATCGGACTTCTCTGTGAAAACGTCTGCACTAAATTAAAGGAAATTCAACGAGATTAAACCCCAAAATAGAGTAAAATTTCATATTGAAAAGAGTTAATCTTTTAATTTTTAGTGATGAGTGAATTTTTTGGTGATTATAGTGACCATAGAAAATAATTAGTTTTGCTTAGATCTGTTCCGTAATATTTTTTGATATTGATATGAATTAATCATTTAATTTTCAGCAATGAGTGAATTCTTTGGTAATTATAGTGGACTGAGAAAATAATTAAACAGTTTTGCTTAGTTCTGATCAGTAATATATTTTGATATTTATAGGAATTAATATTTTAATTTTCAGTGACGAATACATTCTTTGGTAATTATAGTGACCAGAGAAAATAATTAAACAGTTTTGCTTATTTCTGTTCCGTAATATATTTTGATATTGATATGAATTAATCATTTAATTTTCAGTGATGAGTGAATTCTTTGGTAATTATAGTGACCGGAGAAAATATTCAAATAGTTTTGCTTAGTTCTGTTTCGTAATATATTTTGATATTGATATGAATTAATCATTTAATTTTCAGTGATGAATGAATTCCTTGGTAATTATAGTAACCTAAGAAAATAATTAGACAGTTTTTCTTAATTCTGTTCCTTAATATATCTTGATATTGATATGAATTAATCATTTAATTTTCAGTGATGAATGAATTCTTTTTATTAATAAATTATAGTAACCTAATAAAATAATCATTTTTTAGTTCTGTTTCGTAATATATTTTGATATCGATATGAATTAATCAATTAATTTCCAGTGAGGAGGGAATTCTTTATTAATTATAGTGACCTGAGAAAACAATCAAATGGTTTTGCTTAGTTCTATTCCGTAATATAATTTGATATTGATGTGAATTAATCATTTAATTTTCAGTGATGAGTAAATTCTTATTCTTTGGTGATTATAGTGACCGGAGAAAATAATTAAACAGTTTTGCTTAGTTCTGCTCCGTAATATATTAACTTAGTTTTACCTTCAGAATATGTTACATTTCCATATTAATCATTTTTATACGCAATCTAATCCCAGAATAACAGTTGAAATTATCATAAAAAATAATCCAACAGCTGATTACGTTATTAAACAATTATAAACTCCAGAATTGAGTTTAAAGGAATAATAATATATGCAAAGTAGGAATGCTCACAGAGAGCAGTTGTAGACATAAGGGATTTGAAAGGGAAAAAAAAACTTTAAATGCTAAGATCGCAGTTTGAATATTCATTCCTTTTTCATGAAAAAAAGGAGGGCGCAGAAAATAAGTCCTGTGTATAGAGCACTCAATGCGTCGGTTCCAAATATTTTCTAACTTCTTAAATTCATTAACATTCTTCGTTAGCATAACTGCATTTCGTTCACTGCCCGTTGAGGCATTTTCCGCGAGCGGGGCTAACTTTACATACGCACACACACACACACACATGCAGCAGTTCAGTATAATCCCGTTCCCTTAACAAGATCCAATTTTTCCAATAGCTCCGAACGTCTCATCCTCTCCGCCCCGAGGCAACGGAAGGGTCGGCGAGACTTCCATGTTTTTTTTTATTCCGTTTTCCATCCACCTCTCTTCCCCCTTTTACCTTATTTATATTTCCTCAGATCTCCCGGACGTGCATAATCCACGTTTCGCGTCTCTACCAATTAATTTCGGTTTGTGCAGAGTAATGACAACGCCAATCCGCCGAAATGGAAACTTAATTACCGATGTCGCCAGGCCCTGTGGGGGTCTGAAGGCGAACTCCTCTCATAAGAGCTCGAGATGACACCTTTCCGTTGTTGTAACATGTAGATATTAAAGTGAGGATATCGCCTCGAGCCGGTCTTGTTAACTCGGCTTCGGTCCTGGAAAATTCATGGTAGTAATTTGCCCAGTGTGCGCGCTTCGTGCCGTTTTCCGCTTCTGTCTCCGGTGTGAGTTTCTTCATCTGCGATTTTTGATTTCTGCCACTCCGGAATGAACGGAGCTTGTTAATAATTCCCTCCTTTTAGAAATAATTACTTTTATCGCGCCGAGGCAAAGTTTGAAGGTTATTAATTTCAGGGGGGTTTTATTCTTCGGGAATTCGTAGCG
>CM063498.1:135695544-135698044 GCA_032207245.1 Pardosa pseudoannulata | reverse complement strand
TAAACAGTATAAATATATAAACTGCAGAGAGCTTGAAATCCGGTAAATGGATTAGAAGTAGACATAAATAGTATAGAGACATGTAAACAGTAGAGATCTTGAAATCTGGTAAATTATTTAAAAGAAGACACAAACAGTATATAGATATAAACTGTAGAGAGTTTGAAATAAGGTAAATTAATTAGAAAAAGACATAAACAGTATATAGATATAAACTGTAGAGAACTTGAAATCCGGTAAAATATTTAGAGAGAGACATAAACAGTATATAAATAAACATTATATAGATATAAACAGTAGAGAGCTTGAAATCCGGTAAATTATTTAGAAAAAGACATAAACAGTAGAGAACTTGAAATCCAGTAAATTATTTAGAAGAAGACATAAACAGTATATAAATAAAAAGCATAAAGATATAAACTTTAGAGAGCTTGAAATCCGGTAAATCAATTAGAAGAAGACATAAACAGTATATAAATAAACATTATATAGTTATAAACTGTAGAGAGCTTGAAATCAAGTAAATTATTTAGAAAAAGACATAAACAGTATATAAATAAACAGTATATAGATATAAACATTATATATAGATATAAACTGTAAAGAGCTTGAAATCCGGTAAATTATTTTGAAGAAAACACAAACAGTATATAAATAAACAGTGTATATATATATATATATATATATATATATATATATATATATATATATATATATATATATATATATATATATATATATATATATATATATATATAAACAGTAGAGAGCTTAAAATCCGGACTTTGAAAATTGGAATATATCAATTCAGACATCTTCTTAACTGTCAATTTTTTAAATCGTTTGTAAAAATTATATCTTGTGATTTAAAATATGGTTTTCTTATTTACTTTTATCTGCATATAATAGTTATTGATTACATAAATTTTGTATATTTGTACTCTTATTTTAATATGACACCGATCGGTAGTGTTTTTTACCTCTCACACGATAGTGAAATTTCTGGTACAATTACAACAGAATAGCGAAATTTCCCCCTGAGTTCTTATACACAATGTCAAATTGCTGATGTGACAATATTACATTTTCATGGACCAAACTGATTCTACTCCTGATTTAGACCAGTGTGTCACGCCATAGAAATAAAATAAGGGTGCTGAAAGTTAACATTTTGCGTGTTATTTAATCTAGATGAAAAATCAATTCCGATTTTCTTAACTCAGCAGACCATAGTTGTAAATGTAACACACACACATACACAGACATGAAAGTCTAGGTGCAGAAAACTGATCTTAGACGTTGAAATCATGAATAACAACGAATAGCCCCTCCAACCTTGGTGCTCGCCTATTTAAAAACATTTCAAAACCGGAATCGACGTCATGATTGACTTCAAGAGACAGCCAATCATGCCTCATAGAATGTTCTAGCGAATTCTATAAACCCTTCCCACTTACAGAGTGCCGTGTGCAAATTCCAAAACCAGAAGAACGCAGCCATTTTAAAAGAATTGACATATAGAATTTTGAAACCAAAACCGAAATATATATGTAAGAAATTCATTGTTACATATATATATATATATATATATATATATTATATATATATATATATATATATATATATATATTATATTATTTAGCAATATAAATATAATATATATAATATTGTATATTTATTGGTTCTTTAATATTGTATATATATATATTATAATATATATATATATATATATTGTTAAGTATATATATTATACAATATTTATACAATTTATATATATATATATATATATATATATATATTATATATATATAGTATATATATATATTAATATAATTGATTGTATAAAAGTCAATACTTATTAGTATTTTATACTTTTAATAATGTCTTTAATATATATATATATATATTATATATTTAGTATTTTATATATATATTGTTTATATTGTATACAACATATTATATTTGTATTATTCTTATTTGTATAATTATGATTCTCTGTATTTTAATTTTATAAATATATATTTATATGTACGATATATGTAAATATAAAGTATCGTATCAATGTAAGCTATATGTCTATCATTTTCTTATAATATATCTCCGCTCATAATTCTTATATTTTTTTATTTGTTTCATATGAATTGCAGTAAAACTTACAATTTCTTTTAATAAACATAGCTTTAAGCAATTTATTTTCCAATAAAAAATCTTTTTAAGCTAATTTTCTGTATGAAGAGTTTTAACACACTATGTGTAACTCATAGTAATAAATATAAATATTTTATGTAGTTAGAATGTTTCTTGTATAATTTCAATATATGATGTCTGAGGAAACAACAAAATTTGTATTAATTAATTTGTAATTTGTATATTATGTATATGCATGTGTGTATTACATATAAATAATTAATCATTCTTACACTTACCTACGTTAGAAAAATAATTTAATTAGCATTCGCTACGTCATTTTCTATCTTGCGTTAGGAATACATGCAAAAAC
>CM063498.1:135638044-135690544 GCA_032207245.1 Pardosa pseudoannulata | reverse complement strand
AATATAAGGTGCATCCTCATTTGTTTGATTAACAGCCTTCAGGTTTTCTTGACATCGAAACCAAATGTAAGTACGAAGAGATAAATATTAGTTAGGTGGATACTGTAAATGTAGTTTTTTCAAAAGAAATCTAGGTTTCCAGAATTTTACAATCAGTAGTTGAACATATGAATGTAGTGCTAGAGAAATTATTTTGGTATTATTTATTTTTTATATAAACCATTTAATCAACACTATACTCTGTTTTTTAGTAAAATGTTAATTAATATATATTCCATTATAGATCTATATATGAATATCACATCACATTAATGTGTATATATATATATATATATATATATATATATATATATATATATATATACATATATACATATATATGTATATAGTATATATATATATATACATATATGAATATATATATATATATATATATATATATATATATATATATACACACATACATACATATATATATGTGTGTGTGTGTGTTTATACATATACATATATATATTTGAAATTTTTTATTACGAGATGAAATGAAGCTTTTAAAAGTTTTAAAAGTTTTAAAAGCTTCATTTCATCTCGTAATAAAAAATTTCAAATATATATATGTATATGTATAAAACACACACACACACACACATATATTATATATATATATATATATATATATACATACATACATATATATATAAATATTTATATACATTATATATATATATACTATATACATATATATATGTACATAGTATATGTATATATATATATATGTGTGTGTGTGTGTGTGTGTGTGTTTATACATATACATATATATATATATATATTTGTAATTTTTTATTACGAGATAAAATGAATCTTTTAAAACTTTTATACTTAATAATTCTTGCTTTTAAAATTTATCGACTGACAGGATTATAACTGTGATAATGTTTTAACATGACATTATGTCATAAAATATTTTTATCAAAATTATTTTAACTTTAAATTTAAAAACGATTAAACAAATGTAGTTAAGAATATATTCAAAGAAGGTTTCAAAATGTTTTTAAAAAATGACAGATCAGCCAGTCGTAGAAACCACAAAAAAGTTTTACATTTCAACAGTTAATTAGTAAACCAAATTTATTTTAATCTACTAAAAAACATCAAAAAATATTTTTAAAAGTTTTTTGCTATATTGATCACGAAAAACTTTACTACCTTATTAAATAAATATTTTTAATCTTCACATCTATTGTTCTTTGGTTTTAAAATTCAGAGAACCGATAAGGCATTTATATCTCCCATAAAAAAGTAAATATTACCATTTTCACTTTCTTAAAATTCAATAATTTTTCAAATCAGCTATATTACATAACTGTGATAATCTTTCAACGTGACATTATGTATAAAATATTTTAATCTAAATTATTTTAACTTTAAAGTAAAAAGGATTAAACAGAAACAGTTTAGAATATATTCAAATAATATTTAAAAATATATTTAAAAAATGACAGATCAGCCTGACGTAGAAACTACAAAAAAGCTTTACATTTCGACATTCAGTTAGTAAACCAAATTTATTTTAATCTACTAAAAATCATCCAAATATATTTTAAAAAATTTTTCCTATATTGATCAAGAAAATTTTACTACTCTATTAAATAAATGTTTTTTAATCTTTACATCTATTTTTCTTTATTTTTAAAACTTAAAGAACCGATAAAGCATTTATATTTTCCATAAAAATAAATATTACCATTTTCACTTTTATAAAATCCAATAATTTTTCAAATGAGCATCATTACATAACTGTGATAATCTTTGAACGTGACATAATGTCATAAAATATTTTAATCTAAATTATTTTAACTTTAAAGTTAAAAACTATTAAACACAATCAGTTTAGAATGTATTCAAATAATGTTTAAAAATGTTTTTAAAAAATAACAGATCAGCCGGTCGTAGAAACCATAAAAAAAGCTATACATTTCGACAGTCAATTAGTAGACCAAGTTTATTTTAATCTACTAAAAAATATCCAAAAATATTTTTAAAAGTTTTTTGCTATATTGAAAATTTTAACTTCCCTATTAAATAAATGTTTTTTAAATCTTCACATCTATTTTTCTTTGTTGCTAAAATTTATAGAACTGATAAGGCATTTATGTTTCCCATAAAAAAATAAATATTACCATTTTCACTCTCTTAAAATCCAATAATCTTTCAAATAAGCATGATTACATAAATGTGATAACCTTTAAACTTGACTCTATGTTATAAAATATTTTAATTTAAATTATTTTAACTTTAAAGTTAAAAACGATTAAACAAAAGCAGTTTAGAATATATTCAAATATGGTTTAAAAATGTTTTTAAAAATAACAGATCAGCTATTCATAGAAACCACAAAAAAACTTTACATTTCGACAGTTAATTAGTAGACCAAATTTATTTTAATCTACTAAAAAACATCCAAATATATTTTTAAAAGTTTTTTGCTATATTGATCAAGAAAAATTTTACTACCCAATTAAATAAATGTTTTTTAATCTTCACATTTATTGTTTTATGTTTTTAAAATTTATAGAACCGATAGGGCATTTATATTTCCCATAAAAAATAATTATTACCGTTTTCACTTTCTAAATATCCAATAATATTTCAAATCAGCATTATTACATAAGTGTGATAATCTTTAAACTTTACATTATGTTACAAAATATTTTAATCTAAATTAGATTAGTTTTAAAGTTAAAAACGATTAAACACAAGCAGTTTAGATATATTCAAATAAGGTTTCAAAATGTTTTTAAAAAATGACAGATCTGCCGGACATAGAAACCACAAAAAAATATTCACATTTCGACAGTCAATTAGTAAACCAAATTTATTTTAATCTACTAAAAAACATCCAAATATATTTTTAAAAGTTTTTTGTTATATTGATCAAGAAAAATTTTACTACCCTATTAAATATATGTTTTTTAATCTTCACATCTATTGTTCTTTGTTTTTAAAACTTAAAGAACCGATAAGGCATTTATATTTCCCATAAAAAAATAAATATTACCATTTTCACTTTTATAAAATCCAAAAATTTTTCAAATGAGCTTCATTACATAACTGTGATAATCTTTGAACGTAACACTATGTCATAAAATATTTTAATCTAAATTATCTTAACTTTAAAGTTAAAAATTATTAAACACAAGCAGTTTAGAATAAACTCAAATAATGTTTAAAAATGTTTTTAAAAAATATCAGATCAGCCATAAGTAGATACCCCCAAAAAAGCTTTACATTTCGACAGTCAATTAGTAGACCAAATTTATTTTAATCTACTAATAAACATCTAAAAATATTTTCAAAATATTGATCATAAATTTTTTTACCACCCTATTAAATAAATGTTTTTTAATCTTCCCATCTATTGTTCTTTGTTTTTAAAATTTATAGAACTGATAAGGCATTTATATGTCCCATAAAAAATAAATATTACCATTTTCACTTTCTTAAAATCCAATAATCTTTCAAATCAGCATTATTACATAAACAGTTTTAATATAATTAATTCGAACTTTAAAAATCCGAGATGATTACAGAGATTCTCTCCCCATTATCTAATAGAGTACTAAACGTTTATTTTTTTTTTTATTCAAAATTAGATTAACAAAAATCTCGCTGCAGAGAAACGCTTGAGACTACGTACGGGAATAATGGGCGATCATTAGCGATAAAAATACCATGCCCTCAAATTAAAAAGTTTTGTTTCCCTCCTATACTAAGAATCCGCTTTTATCTTTTATCTATGCTGCAAAATTTACTGTTTCCTGTGTTTTTTTTTTCGTTCGTCCTTGTAAACTTTCTAATGTGTTATCTCATTGTCTCTTTAAGATGCTATCTGGTCGCTTAATAATCTTCAATTTTCCTTATTTCGAGGCCTCATCCCTCCGGGGAACCATTGGGGTATTTATTACACCCATTGTGAGACTTGGATTACAATGGATAGGAGTAAAAGAGCAGTAGGAGAGGATCTCTTAAATTAAACATCAAAGAGCATATGAGATACGTTTCAAGAAGAAGAGGGTTTTTTTTCTTTTTTTTTTAAATCTTTGATGTTTTCCATTCCTGGACCGATGGTCATTGCTTTAATGTTGCCGCAGGTTAAAATATTCTTGTTTATGAGTAGCTAAATATGGACCAACATAGTATTTTTTTTCTTCTCAGAAACGTGTTCCAGTAAATTTGTTTTCGAGATGCTGTTAATAAGTTATCTAAAGATAAAATTAACTGGGTTCTAAAAAAGAAATTATGTTTCGTATTTGTTTAAGATGACATAAACAAAACTCTTAAGGATTAATAAAACTCATTTTTTAAATATGGAAGGACATCTATATGTATATATGTTTATGTGTGTGTGCATGTGTATGTGTATATATGTATATATATGCATGTATGTATATGTATGTATGTATATATATATACATATATATATGTATATATATATATGTATATATATATATGTATATATATATATATATATATGTTTATATATGTAGTATATATATAAATATATATATATATATATATATATACATATATATATGTATATATATATATGTATATATATGTATATATATATAAATAAATATATATATATATATGTACATATACGTATATATATATAAATATATATATATATATATATATAAATATATATATATATATATGTGTGTGTGTGTGTGTGTGTGTGTGTGTGTGTAATATATCAAACTTATTTAACTTTAATATTTCCTTAAAAACCTTTTCTCTCCTATTCTAATTCCTTAAAATTTTTTCCCAGCCTCTAAATGTATTAATCAAAGGAACGTTCTCGACTTAAAATTCTTTCGATCTATTTCCTAAAACTTTCTATATATAATATATATATATATATATATATATATATATATATATATATATATATATATAGATAGATAGATAGATAGATATAGATAGATATGTGTATTTGTGTGTGTGTTTTTGTAACCTGTAAAATTATGTTTCACTGAATACACGTTGAATAGATTATATTATTTAAATTCCCTGGCAACGTGTGTTGGGCGTGTAGTATATATATGTGTGTGTGTATATATATATATATATATATATATTATATATATATATATATATATATATATGCATATGTGTGCACATGTGTAAATAATACGTTACATTTTTTTTAAACTTTTAACGTAAACCGAATTTAAAACATCCTATATTCTTAAATACATTACATTATAATTTCATGCTGAAAACTAACAAACAATTACTTTTCAGTAAAAGCATAAAATTTTCGCAAATTTTGAGGATGATTAAATATTTTCGTCCATATTGAATCAAGTTTTTAACCTTTACTCAACGACAGTTTCAGAACCACTAAATGAAGAAACCATCCTTACTTTGCCCGTTATTTTCTACCAGGGTATAATTAGTTTATAATTTATCTTATGATGTGTAACTACCTCTGGAACTTATCCCTGCTGTATCTGTTGCTTATATCTGCAGTATACTCTACTCAGATGTAACTATATGACACAATACAGAACCACTAAGTTAAAAAATCATCATTCCTTTGGTCAGATCCAGGGGGTTCAGAATTTATGAAGGCTGTTTCTGACCAAGGTACTTACAGTTTGTAATTTGGCCCATAATGTATAACTATTAGAGGTAATAATTACTGATTTTTCTATTGTTCGTATTCGCAATGTGCTACACTCAGAGGTAACTGCAAGCCAGACTTTAAAAATCATACTTTCTCCGGTGAGTCCAGAGTTTTGGGAAATTATTTGACCACCAGGTTACACACAGTTTATTATTTGACTCACAATAAATACAATGTATTTTTGTTGCTTATGTCATCAGTTTACAACACTCAGAGATTAGTGTACGACAGACACAGAACCATTAAGTTAAAAAATCATTATTCCTTTGGCCAGATCCAGGGGGTTCAGAAATTATGAAGGACTGTTATTGACCAGGATACTCACGTTTGTAATTTGACGAATAAAGTATAACTATCAGAGGTAATAATTACTGCTGTTTCTATTGTTCGTATTCGCAATGTGCTACACTGAGATGTAACTGCACGTCAGACTTTAAAAATCCTCCTTTCTCTGGTGAGATCTTTTTAACAAAAAGTCCAGAGTTTGGGGAAATTATTTGCCCTCCAGGTTACTCACAGTTTATTATTTGGCCTATAATAAATACAATGTGTTTCTGTTTCTCGTGTCATCAGTTTACTACACTCAGAGATTAGTGTACGACAGACACAGAACCATTAAGTTAAAAAATCATTATTCCTTTGGCCAGATCCAGGGGGTTCAGAAATTATGAAGGCTGTTTTCTGACCAGGATACTCACAATTTGCAATTTGACGAATAAAGTATAACTATCAGAGGTAATAATTACTGCTGTTTCTATTGTTCGTATTCGCAATGTGCTACACTCAGAGGTAACTGCAGGTCAGACTTTAAAAATCATCATTTCTGTGGTGGGATCTTTTTAACAAAGAGTCCAGAGTTTTGGGCCCTTATTTTCCCACCAGGTTACTCACGGTTTATTACCTCACTTATATTAAATACAATTTGCTTTTGTTGCTCATTTCATCAGTTTACTACTCTCAGAGATTAGTGTACGACAGACACAGAACCATTAAGTTAAAAAATCATTATTCCTTTGGCCAGATCCAGGGGGTTCAGAAATTATGAAGTCTGTTTTCTGACCAGGATACTCACAGTTTGCAATTTGACGAATAAAGTATAACTATCAGAGGTAATAATTACTGCTGTTTTTATTGTTCGTATTCAGAATGTGCTACACTCAGAGGTAACTGCACGCCAGACTTTTAAAAATCATCATTTCTGTGGTGGGATCTTTTTAACAAAGAGTCCAGAGTTTTGGGGCATTATTGACCACAAAATTACTCACAGTTTATTATCTCACTTATATTAAATACAATTTGCTTTTGTTGCTCATTTCATCAGTTTACTACTCTCAGAGATACGTCTACGACTTCCACAGAACCATTAGTTAAAGTAATCCCTATTCCTTTGGTCATATCCTTTTAACAAGGAGTCTAGAATTAAAGACCATTATTTTCTGACCAGGTTATTCAGAGTTTACAATGTGACATAACTTATAACTACTAGAGGTAGCTATCCTTATCATTGCTCATGTCCTCAGTGCTACACATCAGAGGTAACTGCGCAACACACTCAGAACAACTAGAGTTAAGAAATTATCCTTTCTTAAAGAGATATTTAATAAATATTCTGTGCAAAGATTTATACATTTAGATAATTTGACGTCTTTCTGACTAGTCCCCATTAGTATATAAAGTCTCTTAGGAAAGTGCATTATATGTTTAATGGATATAATAGGCTGTAAATCCTGAATACCATGGTCTGAAAATATAGGTTATAAACTTGGGATAGAGCTGTAAAAAATGTCTCTTTAAGAAAAGATAATTTCTTACAGCTTTATGCCAAGTTTATAACCTGTATATTCAGACCATGGTATTCAGGATTTACAGCCTATTATGCCCATTAAACATATAATGCACTTCCCTAAGAGACTTTATATCCTAATGGAGACTAGTCAGAAAGACATAGAATTATCTAAAAGTATAAATATTTGCACAGAATATTTATTAATAGTCTTTTTATTGAAAAAACAAATACAATTTAGAATGCTACAAGTGAAACAATTATCTTAATTAAAATAATACGAAATTATTTTTAGCCCATTACCTATAATAAAAATTCTGAATAGGCTCAAATTTTCAAATGTAAATTCATGCAATCACATTCAACAAAGATGCTAGATTTTTTTTTCATTATATGACTCCCAGAATCTAAATGTAATTTAATATGAATACGGAAACTCAAATTTAAGATTTACAGCATATATTTTTAAAAATAATCTCTTTCTGTGATTTCCAAAAGTAATTGGAAAAATAATTCAGTTTCACTTTATTTCCTAGCTTCCGCTGAACACCCCTTAAAATAGTGCAACGAACTTCTTCCAGCTTAAAAACTGTTTCGCATCGTGTTTCATTACAATGAAACATTTTTCGTTCAAATTTATTAAAATGCCTCTGCCGTCGAATCCTAAGCTGAAAATCAATACAAGCATTCTTTATTTTGTCCGTTCATCCAACTCATTCATTGCACATTTTCGAGAATTAATACAATAAACTATTCTTCGAATGTATGTTCTCCATTTTCATACACGCCTTGAAACCCCCTATAAAACGAAAATTGTACTTATATGCCACTCTACGTTATCAGAAACATGATTTAAATTTCTTCAAAGCCTCGTTGATCATATTTTCACCCCGATAAATGATTTCAAAAAATAAATCAAATTCTCTCATAGACTCGTAAACGGAGTGATTTCTCATATTAAACGCGCTGCGTTAAGGCATTTTTAAACATACATGAATTGTTTTCATTTTCTATTGAATTAAACATTCAATGGGATGCCAGGTTTTTAAAATGACGCTGGAAAATAAGGATTTATGAGTGTTTCTCGGTATTAAAAATGCAGATTCTCCGCAAAAGGAACAGCAGTTTCGCATTTAATTAATTTGTAGTGAAAACAAATATATTGCTTCTTCGAAACGGAATAGAAGGTGGATGTGAGATAAGGAGAAGAATCTATAAGTCTTGGCAGGTTTTATTATTAGTTCACGAAGCACAATGGAAGTACTAAGCTATGTAGACAGGATAAATATTACGAGCGGTTTCCTCTTTATTATAAACCAAATGAAGAGAAAGTTGGGATATTTATTAACTTAAGATGTAGAATTAACAAAGGAATTTGCATTTTTTTTTAAATACTCGTAGAATAAAACCCCAGTTTTAAAGATTTATTTCTTTTCACTGCCGGTAGTTTAATTACGTGATTTAAGCATTGTTCCTACAGTCTTTGGTTATAGAAAGTATTAAGTTATGTTTCTGACATAAAGTGGGTATTGATTAACTGTATATAATTATTATACAACTAGCATACAGCCCGTCAAATGACGGGATCAGTAAAATTTTTAATTTTCCAAAATTGTAAAGTACTTTATGAGGCAGGTAAAAAAATGGTTTGTTTTATGGCTGAGAATTATCTTGCAACAAAAAATAATCGATGATTTAATTTAAAATTATCACATATGTACCTACTCTATTATTTAAGCCAAATATAAAAGAAAATTATTTACGTCATATCTAAGTTCAGTGATAAAACGTATGAAAATAAGGCATAATTTAAATAATTTAAAATAAGAAATGATTCAATGAGATGGTTAAATGAATGACGTCATAATGCTAGAAAAATGTTATTTTTACCTATTTGCTGTGTGATAAATTGATAAATTTAATCGCCTGCTCTTAACCGGGGAAAATAGGAGTTGAAATAATGACATTAAAAGCTCGAAAAGAGGGGAAGGGGTAGATTTCGAACGTTTTAAAGAAGGCAGTATTTTTTGCTGTGATATGAAGCATATTTATACCAATTTTTTTAGAATCGGATCGATAGTTTAGGAGAAGATAAACATTACTCTCTTTGAATTTTACTAACCATGGATGCCTCTATCCATTCCAGGTTCAACCGTTTCATAAAATCGAGGATAGACGTGCAGATAACTTAGTCTATTATTATATACGGGATTAGCTAGGAGTTGAAACATTATTTTCATGCGACTGAAATTTGTGGGTTGTTTTTCTGCGTATGCCAGGGGTAGCCAAGCTCCTTAATAGTCCGAACCATTTTTCAAAATTGGAAATTTTTCGCAAGCAACAATTAAATAGTATTTAAAAGTCATGCAAAAAGGGTATTAAAAATTTTTAATTACAGAAATTATGATTATTGAATGTCATTTGGAAGTTCTTCGTCCTTTAATTTTTCAAGGAAATTTTTGAATTGGCGATGATTATTTGCATTGGTGCGAATGTAATTTAAGATGTGTTACACTGTTTTCATAACATCGGGATATTTTAAATATTTTGTAACGAGATGTTCTCGGCGAATTATTCAGTGAATCGGTATGAATTATGGAATTTGAGAATCATCTCTTAAAAGGTCAATAAGACCGATATTTTTTACCCAATATTGTTGGAGCTTCATAATTTGTAATATTTTTTTTAATATAATAACACAAAAATGAAAAGGGAACTCGGGTACATTTATCGAGAGCCACAAATAATCCTTTAAAGATCCGCATGTGGTTCGCGAGCTGTAGGTTGGCCACCCCCTAGCACAGGGGTAGGCAACGCGGCGACCGCGGGCGCCATGGCGCCCCCGATCGATTTTTAATGCGCCCTCGCTATACAATGTAAATGTATGATAGCCAGAGCGAATTACTTACTCTTGTCAAACGGCGATATACAGCAAGTAGTCAGTTGAGTTTAGGATTTTGCATAGATTAGCAGTTTTCTAACCTTGAGCGTATCTAATAACACACACGTATTTTTTGTTAGTGTGTGATCGCATTTCGAATAGACAACGCGTAGACCGTGCATTTAAAACTACCAAGTAATCCGAAATATTTTTTTCTTTCAAAACCCTTCATGGATAAATGTAAAAGAAAAAGAACATATTATTTTAACGATGAATGGGAACATCTATATTGTTTCGTTGATTACAAAGGGAAGTGTATTTGTTTGTTGTGTAATAATAGTGTTGCGATTCCCAAGAAAAGTAATATTGAACGACATTTTAAGACCGTTCATACCAATTTTGATAGTGACTATGCAAAGAACTCTGAAATTAGAAGGAAAAAATTATTTCTTTAAAATCTTCAATAACTAACCAGCAAAGTTTTTTTACTAAACCACTTACATAAAGCAGCAACGATCGCGTCATATAAAATATCGCATTTGCTAGCTAAGAATAAAAAACCATTTACAGATGGAGAAATAGTGAAAGAAGCCATGTTAGAAGCTGCTGATTCACTTTTTGAAGAATTTAAAAATAAAAAAGAAATAGTTTCAGCTATAAACACGTTGCAATCCCCAATTATAAGAAATTATCAGAAAATAAGGACACCCAAGTTTCACACTGAATTATATGTATAATTATGTATGCCACCAACAAAATAAAGTTATAAAAAATCTGTTTTTTATGCCTATTTATACCTGTTGATTATCTGTAAAATATGCGCCCTCGGTGATTTTCAAATTTAGTATTGCGCCCTTAAGGACAAACAGGTTGCCGACCCCTGCCCTAGCATATGCCATTGCCCCGATTGAACAGCTGTAGGAAAATTCTAGGCCCCTCCCCGTCCTTTTAACATGAAAAGGTTATGTTCCTGGAAATCTTGTATGTGTAGCATATATAAATTCGTACTGTGTATAAAGGCAACAAAACAATTTCCTACAAATTATCTGATTAGTTTTTTCAGGAATTATTCAATTATCAGCTGTCTTAATGAATCCAGATTCCAAGGTCCTTTGTATGTATACCAACTTCATAATAGATCCGAATACTTAAGTTTAAGGTAAGGTCTTATTATCAACTAGAATATAGCCCATCATAGTACGGGATCAGTAAAAAACTTTACTGGCCGTATGTTAGTTTCCAATTTTAAGTTATCAACTATAATTTTTCTTCTTTGACAATTATTTTTTTACTAGCATATAGCTCGTCATATGAAGGGATCAGTAAAATTTTTACTTTTCCAGAATTATAAATTACCTTATGAGGCAGGTAAAAAAAATTATGCTTCTTTCACTGAAAATTATCTGGTACACGCTCAGAAATTTGTTTATCTTTACTGCACGTATGTTAGTTGCCAACTTTAATTTATCTTGTCATATTAAGTGAGAGGATGGACAGCAAGCGTTTAATTATTGACAATGATTATTTAGCAGTATATATGAATGACGTCCAAAATTTGGTGAATAGATAGCAAACCGTGTGGGTATGTATAAAAATCAATCACACAAACGGACAAATTTCTTAATTTTTAAAGATATATAGATTAAACGCTAGATATCTATTAGTCCTTAAAAATAGACTCCTATATTTTTATGAAAAGAATTTGTTGTTAATACAGGTGATAAAATTTTCCTTGCAACAAAACATAATCGATGATTATTTAAAATTATCTGATATGTACCTAATCTATTATTTAAGCCAAATATAGAAGAAAATTATTTACGTAATATCTAAGTTCCGTGATAAAACGTATGAAAATAATGAAGACGATATTTAAATAATTTAAAATAAGAAATGATTAAATGAGATGGTTAAAGGAATGACGTCATAATGCTATAAAAAAATGTTATTTTTACCTATTTATTATGGGATAAGTTGATAAATTTAATCTCCTGCTCTCTAAATGGTTTGGTTTGGTTTGGAGCGCTACGGTCTACTGTTTTGCACACGAGGGCTAATGAGACCGGGACCTACAGTTTAAAGCCGATTCCGAACGACTACAAACATCCATGCCAGCAGCGGGATTCGAACCCACGAACTCCGGTTCCGAAGAGCAGCACTCTACCATTCGGCCATCGACTCTCTAAATGGAGTTTCATATAATGGCATTAAATTCTCGAAAAGAGGGGAAGGGGGATTTCGAAAGACTTAAAGACGATGCTTTGAATTTTGCTAACCCTAACTCATAAAGTATCCAATATGGATACCTCTATCCATTCCAGGTCCAACCACTTTATAAATTCGCGGACAGACGGATAGATAACTTAGGATATTATTATATAGGATATTTAGAGAAAACAAGTATCAACTCACACATACCTACCGCCATATATGTAATTGTGTGTATGTGTATGAATATATATGTGTATAAATACATGTAGGCAAAGGAACAATGTTTCAATATAATTCTTATATTTTTCATGAAATTAAAACATTAAGCTAGAACTTTAATATAATGATTCTCGTATACTGTAATTGAAATAATCTCCAAAATAAACATTAATATATATTTTATAAGACTGAAAACTAACGTAAATTCTTATTACGATTAAGTGCTTAATTTGTTAGGTATTAGAAGATTAAAGTTTTATGTTTGTAAAAGACTGTAGTAAACATTCTGCTTTTAAATATCAATTTTAATCATACGATAAGTTAATAAAATAATTTTGATACGTATATCAAAGAATGAATATTATAATAGTAAAATTGAAGAAGCTTTAAATTGTTTATTATAGATATTGAAATTCATCTGAAAATATCAATGAACCATACAAGAATCCATTTACTTTTAAATGTAAATTAATTGTCTGATTTAAGGATAATGAATTATATTTCGCTTACAAAAATATTTTTTAACATGCTAATAAGTACTTCAACCCTATTTGTAAATCTCGCATGCTCTTTGACAAATTAATCCATTAATATTAACAAATAAAAATAATTCAAATTTTATGAAAGCATTTAATACTTTCATAAGATTTAAATTATTTAAATAATTTAAATCTTAATTAAATTATTCCAAGTTTAATTAAAATTACTTTTTTGGTTAAATTTGCAATTATATTTTAGTTAATACCTAAATCCCAAAATTTATTGTAAATTAAATATTGTTCATAAACAGAATTATAAACATACAATGAACAAATATTTTTCAAAATGCATTCATCACTTTATTGTGATATTTTACTTCCTAAATAACATAAGGCTTTTGTATATCTTATAAATATAGTATTATAACTTCTTACGGATACATTGTACATAAGCTGCGTTTAAATTACAATAAAAACATAAACAGGGGACTGGCTATAATATCAGCTAAATATTCTAACGGCAGCATAACCCATTAACGTAGCGTTGATGCATAGAATTCATAAACACAGATTATTGACTAAACATATATTATCTTTCAGCAAATTGTTTAAGGGATTAAAAATAATGCTAATGCATTTTGCATTTGCAAAAGATTACATAGACGTTTAGTAAAATTTCTTTATTTTGTATGCTGAGCGTTAAACATTAGAAATTTAAACAGGATAAATGCTATTAAACAGATAAACATAAATACTAAAAAGTTTCAGAGTGATGTAAACCTGAAAATTACCGTAACTGATACGCATAATTAATTCAAAATAAATTTCTAAAATGAATGGTTTCAGATTTTGTTTGTATACAATTAATAATTACTTCGCAATAAAATACACAAAACTTTCAAGATCATTATTAAAATATGTTACACTACTATACAATTAGAAGTTTCATAAGACATAATCTCATATAAATTAATCAGACATTATGAAATTGATTATGTAGGAGTTGCTTGAAATTATTAAACACCATTAACTCACTTGACCTTATAAAATTATTTATCTTCCATGAATATATGCACATAATCAATAAATGTGAAAGGGAGATATGTATTTATGTTTATTTAAAGGCAATAATGCAATCATTCTTAAAAAATAAAAACCACGACAAAGGAAAAATAAACGGCTTCGATTTTGTTTGTATGCAATTAATAATTACTTTGCAATAAAATACACAAAACTTTCAAGATCATTATTAAAATACGTTACCACTACTATACAATTAGAAGTTTCATAAGACATAATCTCATATAAATTAATCAGACATTATGAAATTGATTATGTAGGGGTTGCTTGAAATTATTAAACACCATTAACTCACTTGACCTTATAAAAATGTTTATCTTCCATGAAATATATGCACATAATCAATATCTGTGAAAGGGAGATATGTATTTATGTTTATTTAAAGGCAATAATGCAATCATTCTTAAAAAATAAAAACCACGACAAAGGAAAAATAAACGGCTTCAGATTTTGTTTGTATGCAATTAATAATTACTTTGCAATAAAATACACAAAACTTTCAAGATCATTATTAGAATGCGTTACCACTACTATACAATTAGAAGTTTCATAAGACATAATCTCATATAAATTAATCAGACATTATGAAATTGATTATGTAGGAGTTGCTTGAAATTATTAAACACCATTAACTCACTTGACCTTATAAAAATATTTATCTTCCATGAAATATATGCACATAATCAATATCTGTGAAAGGGAGATATGTATTTATGTTTATTTAAAGGCAATAATGCAATCGTTCTTAAAAAATAAAAATCACTACAAAGGAAAAATAAACGGCTTCAGATTTTGTTTGTATGAAACTAATAATTACGTTTTAATAAAATACACAAAACTTTCAAGATCATCATTAAAATATGTTACCACTACCATACAGATAGAAATTCCATAATACGTTTACATAATCTCATATAAATTAATCAGAAATTATGAAATTGATTATGTAGGGGTTGCTTGAAATTATTAAACACCATTAACTCACTTGACCTTATAAAAATATTTATCTTCCATGAAATATATGCACATAATCAATACCCGTGAAAGGGAGATATGCATTTATGTATATTTAAAGGCAATAATGCAGCCACTATTAAAAATAAAAATCACGACAAGGCAAAAATCAGAGAAAGCGAAAAATTATGCCACATTTGTACCTGTCATGCTTTTATAGTGAGTATTAAACAGAATAAATGTCATTAAATAGATTAACAAATTCAATAAAACGTTTTCAGTTGTTGTATGCATGGAAATCTACATATATAATAAACATAATTAATGTATTATTAATTGCTAAAATCAAAGATTTCAGATTTTGTTTCTATACAATTAATATTTAACTTGATTATCTCACAAGACCTTTTAAAAATAGTTATAAGCATATCATTAATACCTGTATAAACGAGGTATGTGTTTATATATATTTACATGCAATAATATAACCAATATTTAAAAACAAAAAACAAAAATCAACATATTGTATGCGGGACACGTACTAGTACGTTTTCTAACGATTGATACTTGAGAGAGGGTCAAGTACTAGTACGGGTTAGTGTAACAACATGGTTTGTTTTTGGGTACAAAAATAACGTATGTACAGTAAAACGAAGAAGAATGTTCTTGTCTACTACATAGATTCTGGAAATATTTAGACAAATAAAAACTAGTTTTTACATCAGTCCATGCGGAATCACAGAATGGGAAGGTTGATTAAAAAAATCAATTTAGATTTAAAATTAACTTTTTGTTTATCCTTAAATGATATTACATATGTATATATATATATGTTATATATATTTCTTTAAAATATAAAATATATATATATAAAAATAACATATTGTATATATATATTTTCTAACATTATATAAATAATATATAGTTTATGTAAAAATGTTTGTCAAAAATAATATATAAAACAAAAAATGTGTTATAAAACAAATATTTAAAAAATAAAAATTTTTACATCGTAGCATACAGAATAATATTAAAAAATAATTTTAATTAAAATTAAATTTGTTTATCCTTAAATGATAAACATATGCATATATATGTATATTAAATATATAGTATTTAATGAAAATTATATTGTTTTTAACACATATATATGTTTATAATAAATAAAATATGAAAATTTGTAAAAAATAACTTTTGCTATAATTTAACTGAATAACTAAATTTTAACTGTACAAATAAAAAAATATAAAATTGTATAGAAACCAAAAAATAAAAAACTATTAACATTTTGTGATTTTTGCATAACGAATTAAAAGATCTTAATTAAACAGATAAACGCATTTAATAAAAATTTAGTTATGTAAACCTGAAATCTGAAATTATAATATAATTAATGTAATACTAATTGCTAAAATCTATACTTGCAGATTTCGTTTGTGCACGATTAGTAATAACTTCGGAATAAAATATACAAAATTCTAAGATAATCATTAAACTGTGTTACCATCATCTTACTGGTAGAAACTATTAATTATACTTTTACATGATCTTGTATAGATTCATCGAAAACTGTAAAATTGATGACGTATAGAATATCCGAAACTATTAAACATCTTTGTGTTGCATAACGGTTAAAAAAAGGGTCTTCTTTAATTAAACAGATATACGCATGTAATGAAAATATTTTAGTTGATGTAAACCTGAAAATCTACATAAATGATAAACATAATTAATGTAATAGTATTTGATAACATCTATGGTTGCAGATTTCGTTTGTACACAATTGATAATAACTTGAAAATAAAATACACAAAATTCTAAGATAATCATCAAACTGTGTTACCTCCATCTTACTGATAGAAACTAATAATTATACTTTTACATAATCTTGTATAGATTCGTCGAAAACCATAAAATTGATGACGTATAGAATATCTGAAACTATTAAACAACTTTGCGTTGCATAACGGTTAAAAAAAAGGTCTGCCTTCAATTAAATAGATGTACGCATGTAATGAAAATATTTTAGTTGGTGTAAACCTGAAAATATACACAAATGATGAATATAATTAATGTAATACTAATTGCTAAAATCTATACTTGCAGATTTCGTTTGTACACGATTAGTAATAACTTCGGAATAAAATACACAAAATTCTAAGATAATCATTAAACTGTGTTAGCCCCATCTTACTGATAGAAACTATTAATTATACTTTAACATAATCTAGTATAGATTTGTCGAAAACCATAAAATTGATGACATATAGAATATTTGAAACTATTAAACAATTTTGAGTTGCATAACCGTTAAAAAAAGGTCTGCCTTCAATTAAATAGATATTCGTTTATAATGAAAATATTTTAGTTGATGTAAACCTGAAAATCTGCATAAATGATAAACATAATTAATGTAGTACTATTTGATAAAATCTATGGTTACAAATTTCGTTTGTACACAATTAATAATAACTTCGAAATAAAATGCACAAAATTCTAAGATAATCATTAAACTGTGTTACCCCCATCTTACTGGTAGAAACTATTAATTATACCTTTACATAATCTTGTATAGATTCGTCGAAAATTATAAAATTGATGACGTATAGAATATCTAAAACTATTAAACACCATTATGCTGCATAACGGTTAAAAAAAAGGTCTGCCTTCAATTAAGTAGATATACGCATGTAATGAAACTATTTTAGTTGATGTAAACCTGAAAATCTACATAAATGACAAACATAATTAATGTAATACTAGTTGATAAAATCTATGGTTACAAATTTCGTTTGTACACAATTAATAATAACTTCGAAATAAAATGCACAAAATTCTAAGATAATCATTAAACTGTGTTACCCCCATCTTACTGGTAGAAACTATTAATTATACCTTTACATAATCTTGTATAGATTCGTCGAAAATTATAAAATTGATGACGTATAGAATATCTAAAACTATTAAACACCATTATGCTGCATAACGGTTAAAAAAAAGGTCTGCCTTCAATTAAGTAGATATACGCATGTAATGAAACTATTTTAGTTGATGTAAACCTGAAAATCTACATAAATGACAAACATAATTAATGTAATACTAGTTGATAAAATCTATGGTTACATATTTCGTTTGTTCACAATTGATAATAACTTGAAAATAAAATATACAAAATTCTAAGATTATCATTACACTGTGTTACCCCTATCTTACTGATAGAAGCTATTAATTATACTTTTACATAATCTTGTATAGATTCGTCGAAAACCATAAAATTGATAACTTATAGAATATCTAATAAAACTATTAAACAGATTTATGTTTCACAACGGTTTAAAAAAAAAGATCTGCCTTCCATTAAAAAGATATACTCATGTAATGAAAATATTTTAGGTTATGTAAACCTGAAAATCTACATAAATGACATATAGTTGCAGATTTCTTTTGTACTCAGTTAAGATAATCAATAAACTGTGTTACCCCCATCTTACTGGTAAAAACTATTAATTATACTTTTACATAATCTTGTATAGATTCGTCGAAAACCATAAAATTGATGACGTATAGAATATCTAATAAAACTAGTAAACAGATTTATGTTTCACAACGGTTTAAAAAATGGTCTCCCTGTAATTAAACAGATATAAGCAAGTAGTGAAAATATTTTAGTTTATGTAAACCTGAAAATCTACATAAATGATAAATATAATTAACTTATTACTAGTTGCTACTATCTATGGTTGCAGATTTCATTTATATGCAATTAATAATAACATCGGCATAAAATGCACAAAATTTGCAAGATAATCATTAAAAATCTCTTATTACTATCTTACATATAGATACTTTTAATAAGACTTTTATATAATCTTAAATACATACTTCAGAAATTATAAAATTGATGATGTAAGAAGTACCTCAAAATATTAAATGGCAATACCTCGCATAATGGGCATTTTCATTAAAAAATGGTTTGTTTTCAGGCAAATTTAAGCACATAATTAGTGTATTTGTGCGTTTCTAAATTTAATAATAAAACTCATCCTTAAAAATAAATAATAGAAAATTCCTTAAAATGAGTAAAGTTGTGACTCTTAATAATAACATTAATACATTAATTTAATATTAAGTTATAAATATACATGGAAGATTTGAAAACGTACAAAATCATTCCATAAATTTTTTAAATATTAAAAATTGAATACGATACTCTTATTTTGCATATTTTAATTTATTCCACAAATGTCTAGTACATATTATTAATTTTTTATTATTTTTCATAATTAAACATTAAAATTTCATTAAAAACATACTTACGTATAATAAAAATGTTGAGAACTTGAAAATATTTTTAATTATCGTAACATTAATTGCTAAAATCCATTAATGCAGATTTTATTTTTGGATATATTTAACAAATTCTTCGAAGTAAAGTACATAAAATATTCAAAATCCTAATTAACAATTGTTTCTTTGAACTTTATATATGTTAGTATAACATCGTTAGAAATTATAAAATTGATGATGCATTTGATCAGCTTAACTTAGGGAGCAACTGAAACAATTAAGCGCTATTATCTCGCATGATATTTTAATAAAGGTTAGTCTTCCTTGCAAATATATGCATATATTTAATAATAGCATATACCCCATCATATGACGGGGTAGTATAAATTTTAATTTTCTAGAATTGTAAAGTACCCTATGAGGCAAGTAAAAAAATGGTTTGTTTTTTGGCTGAGAATTATCTGGTACACACTCAATAATTTGCTTATCTTCACACTCCTCTAAAGTCTCACGATACTGTGAATGCAGTTTAGAATCACGTTGAATTCATTTAGTCAAACCATGTGGTTATGTATAAAAAACAAACACACAAACGAACAAACTTCTTAATTTTCAAAGATATATAACTTAAAGGCTAGATATTTATTAGTCCGTGAAATAGACTCCTAGACTTTTATAAAAAGAATTTGTTGTTAATACCGGTGATAAAATTTTCATTGCAACAAAAAATAATCGATGATTAAATTTAAAATTATCAAATGTGTACCTAATCTATTATTTAAGCGAAATATAAAAGAAAATTATTTACGTAATATCTAAGTTCAGCTATAAAAGGTATCATAATACTGCAGATTATATTTAAATAATTTAAAATAAGAAATGATTAAATGAGATGGTTAAAGGAATGACGTCATAATGCTAGAAAAAAATGTTAATTTTACATATTTATTATGTGATAAATTGATAAATTTAATCGCCTGCTCTTAACCGGTGAAAATAGGGCTTGAAATAATGGCATTAAATGCTCGAAAAGAAGGGAAGTTTCGAACTTATAGACTCGTTTTGAATTTTTTCTAACCGTAACTCATCAAGAATGCAATATGGAGTCCCCTATCCATTTCAGGTCCAACAGCTTCATAAATTCGAAGTCAAATGGACAGATAACTTAGGCTATTATTATATAGGGGATGCGTATATACAAAATATGCATTTATGCTTGTTAAAATTTAATAATGCAATCTATTTTTAAAAATAAATATCTGATACGAACACAACATGGTTGTTTTTCTTACGCGTACTAACTTAAAAAATATTTTTTACTGCACTTCATTAAGCTTAAGTAAAGCTTAAACTTATTCTACTTGAATGTGAGGTACGATTCTCCTATTCTTGAATAAAAGTGATTCGAACTTCAAAATATTTTTAATTATTGTAACATTAATTGCTAAAATCCATTACTGCAGATTTTATGTTGGATATGTTTTATAAATTAATTAAAGTAAATACATAAAATATGCAAAATCCTAATTAAAATTTGTTTCTTAAACTTTATTTATTGTAGAATAATATCGTTAGAAATTATAAAAGTGATGACTTATTTGATTAGCTGAACTTAGGGAGCACCTGAAACAATTAAGAGCTATTATCTCGCTTGACATTTTAATAAAGATTAGTCTTCGTGCAAATATATGCATATATTTAATACTAGCATATAGCCCGTCGTATGACGGGATCAGTAAATTTTTTAATTTTACAGAATCGTAAAGTACCCTATGAGGCACGTAAAAGAAATGGTTTGTTTTTTGGCTGAGAATTATCTGTCACCACTCAATAATTTGTTTATCTTCATACTGTTCTAAAGTATCCCGATACTGAGAATGCAGCTTAGAATCATGTTTAATTCATTTAGAAAGATAATTCAAAGTTTTTTCAGCTACGTCAGAATTATCTTTAAATCCTTCCAAATATTTTTGACACATTAATTAATTAAGGTAAAGGAATGAAACTATCTTTTCCACTACACCCTGGAGGTAAACAGCGTACAACATTTTTACCTATTTATTATGGGATAAATTGATAAATTTCATCAAATGCTTTGAAAATATGGCTTGATATAATGGCATTAAACGCTCGAAAAGGGGGGAAAGGGGTGGATTTCGAATGTTTTAAAGACGACAGTATTTTTTGCTGTGATATGAAGCATATTTATACCAATTTATTTTAGAATCGGACCGATAGTTTAGGAGAAGATAAACTTTACTCGCTTTGAATTTTGCTAACCCTAACTCATCAATATGAATGCCATTCCAGGTCCAACCGCTTCAGAAATTCGAAGATAGACGGATAGATAACTTAGGCTATTATTATATAGGGGATAAAAGTTTTTCTGCACTATTAATTGATAATAGAATAACTTTACGTAAACTATTTAGAGTTCATACTAGGCAATATTTTTATTCGTAATATTTATACACCATGTGAGAAAAGAAGAAATACACAACCCTGGAAAAGAACTATTGAAATTTGTAAATTAGAAACTACTTTTGTCTGTCAAATTGAAGTTAACAGTGAACTGCTTTTACATTTACGCGAACAATAAATTTTATTTTATAGTATGATCAATACAACTTTTTTATTGTACAGTTTGTTTTTTTTTACTTAATATAAAAATTCAAACACTCAAATTTACGCTATGATAAAATAGATTTTATAGCAAAAAGAAACCTATTATATTTATATTCTATGAACCTATTATATTAATGTAAGCATGTTTTATTTTAAAGTATAACGAAAGCTAATTTTTATAATTTTCAATTTCTCAACAGTGATAGTTTGCCAAATCTACATAGTTTTATAGTTTACAGAATATAAGTAAATATATTACTTTTTTTGGTGTGTATTTTTAGGTTTCTATAAAAATATATATTGAAATGAAAAAACTAAATTTTTATGGTTGTACTAATAAAGATCTTTAAAAATTTGTTATAAAATGTCAGATCATTTCTTTTACAGATAAAAATCAGTAATTTTATTTCAACTTGATAGAAAAATTTAGTTTCTAAAATGCACATTTCAAGTCGTATCTCGCAATAAGTGAATTTAATCATTTTACAATTTGTGTGCATTTTTTACCATTCTAAAAAAATATGCTATTTGAAATTGCAAAACTAAAAAAAAATTTTATAGTAAAAAGGCTAATAAAGATATTGTAAAAAATTCGTTATAAAAGGAGCAGATCATTTCATATTACGATGAATCAGTAAAAGCTGTTAAAATGAATATTTCAACTTGATAGAAAAATTTAGTTTCTAAAATACACATTTCAAGTCGTATCTCGTAAATAAGTATATTTAATCATTTTACAATTGGTGTGTACTTTTAACGTTTCTATAAAAATATACTATTTGAAATTGCAAAACTAAACAAAATTTTATAACAAAAGGATTAATAAAGATCTTGTAAAAAAAATTCGTTATAAAACAAACAGACCATTTCATATTACGATGAATCAGTAAAAGCTGTTAAAATGAATATTTCAACTTGATAGAAAAATTTAGTTTCTAAAATACACATTACAAATCGTATATCGCAACAAGTAAATTTAATCATTTTACAATTGGTGTGTATTTTTTTACGTTTCTATAAAAGTATGATATTTGAAATTGCAAAACTAAACAAAATTTTATAACAAAAGGACTAATAAAGATCTTGTAAAAAAAATTCGTTATAAAAGGAGCAGATTATTTCATATTACGATGAATCAGTAAAAGCTGTTATAATGAATATTTCAGCTTGATAGAAAAATTTAGTTTCTAAAATACATATTTCAAGTCTTATCGCATAAAGTAAATTTAATCATTTTACAATTTCTGTGTATTTTTTACGTTTCTATAAAAAAATCCTATTTGAAATTGCAAAACTGAAAAAAATTTTATAGCAAAAGGATTAATAAAGATCTTGTAAAAAAATTCGTTATAAAAGTAGCAGATCATTTCATATTACGATGAATCAGTAAAAGCTGTTATAATGAATATTTCAACTTGATAAAAAAATTTAGTTTCTAAAACAAACATTTCAAGTAGTATCTTTCTATAAGTAAATTTAATCATTTTACAATTGGTGTGCATTGTTTACGTTTCTATAAAAATATGCTATTTGAAAATGCAAAACTAAAAAATTTTTATAGCAAAAGGACTAATAAAGATCTTGTAAAAAAAATTCGTTATAAAAGGAGCTGACCATTTCATATTACGTTGAATCAGTAAAAGCTGTTGTAATGAATATTTCAACTTGATAGAAAAATTTAGTTTCTAAAATACACATTTCAAGTCGTATCTCGCAATAAATAAATTTAATCATTTTGATATTGTTGTGTATTTTTCCGTTTCTATATAAGTATGCTATTTGAAATTTCAAAACTAAAAATTTTTACAGCAAAAGAAGTAATAAAGATCTTGTATAAAAATTCATTATAAAACAAGCAGACTATTTCATATTACGATGAATCAATAAAAGCTGTTATAATGAATATTTAAAGTCATTAAATATACTGTATCTCTTTAAACACATAGAGACAATATTCAAAATCAATATAACATTAATTGTTAAAACCCATTATTGCAGTTTTCACTTTGGATACAATAAATAAATGCTTCGAAATAAAACACATAAAATATGCAAGATCATCATTAAAATTTTATTACTTCGAACTAAAAAGAAGAAACCATTGATCAGAATTTGTATATTGTTGTATAATTTCGTTCGAAATTATAAAACTGATGACGTAAGGGAGCACCTGAAACTATTAAACGCCATTATCCCGCTTGACGTTTTAATAAAGACTTGCCTCCCATGCAAATATATGCACATATTTAATACGCGTATATGCAAGGTATGCATTTATGCGTATTTAAATTTAACAATGCAACCCATTTTCAAAAAATGGAAAATAAAAAACAATACAAAACAAAAAAAACAGCAAAATTGTGCCACGTTCGCATCTCTCCACCTGATTTTCAATTACTTGTATTTTTCCCCGTTCCTTCCACGGGAAAGAACACTAACAAAAAAAAAAAGAACAAAAAAAAATAATCCATTCTAATTCCATTTCCTTTTCATCCTGGAATTCCTGAAACATTGTGCCAGAGCTCCCCCTTGCCTTGGCTCTTATTACGCAGAGGGGCGCTTCAAATCACGCAAAGCCCTAGGGAAGGGCGCTAATGGGGCGTTCTCTCTTCGATTCTAGCATGCCTCGGAGAGGGGGGGAGAAGTGGGGGCGGCTGGTCTGCCCTCGGGGAGCTTTCCAGCCCCCCCCCTCTCTCTGGTTCCACTCCCCCCCTTTTCGCAATGGATGATACTGAGGCACGAAGCGCGAACGAGGCTCGCAAACCTTAAATGAGAAGGTCTTTTCCCTCTCTCAAACACACATACACACATCCATGTGCTTCGCACACCCCAGGGGACCCGGTGGGAGAAAAGGCAATGTTATAAAGTTGGATGTCTACTGCCACATGCAATAAAAAGTAGTCAGGAGTTGCAGAAGGGTAAAAGGAGGAGGAAGTTCGGTGGATATTTCCGGGATTGCGAGATTTTCCTAGACAATGTGTGTGCCGGAGTTAAGGAGCAGGAGAGATGTGGATTGCGTCGTAATATCTCGTATTTCCAGAAGATGTGCACGAAATATCGAATTCGTCACCTTTTCCATCACCCGATAAGTAGTGTCGAAATATAGAAGAGAATAAATATAATGGACCTGAATGAATGAGAAACCTCGCTACGACAAATCTCCCTATGAGGATATTTTATGGTCCTGACAAATTTAAATGAAATATTATCTTAATTTTTCTCCAGTTTAACGATATTCCTTTATCAACGATAAACATCTATAAAACTCTGTAAAATGATGGTTTTCCCTCGCATAATCATTGGTTTTTCTATTCATCTACAATAATATTCAAATTACAAATACTAGGATAAGAAGACGTAGAGGAAATTTTAACACGGGATAATGGAGTTATGGTTTTTGAGGGAGTTAGTAATGAAGATATTTTGCCCAAAATCTTATAAAAAAAGGATAACTATACAGGAGAAGCTGTTAGTAAAAATATGAATCCCTCTCATTCTTTATTGAGAGCTAAATGCTGAAGCAACTATTATATCTGTACGGATATTTTTCAAGTCTTACATATACAAGTTATATCGCTTGTG
The DNA here is from genome assembly GCA_032207245.1 of Pardosa pseudoannulata. NCBI lineage: Eukaryota > Metazoa > Arthropoda > Arachnida > Araneae > Lycosidae > Pardosa > Pardosa pseudoannulata. The sequence goes on along the minus strand of CM063498.1, from coordinate 135,664,754 downwards.
TGCTTTATACTGTATTGCTTGATACTCATTCATACATTTTTAAGTGATTTGTCAGTGATAAAAATCTATATTCAATTATAAATAATGGATATTTTTCAATAAATAAGTGTATTAGGTATGTGAATTTAATTACATGTCTGGGATGGTGTTTTTTTGTTTGTTTTTTCTATATTTTGACAATAATTAACAATACACTTTTTTAGAAGTTATTATTGTGTCATAAACAAATCTAATTATATTTAAGTATTTTAGATTGACATTATATCGTCCCTTGATATAACGATATATCCCTCTATAATAATAATTTAATTGGGTCCCTTAGTCATTCTTATTTTACTCGATACGTGTGTGTAACGTCTTAAGTCTAGAGGTGAATTCCTGATTGAAACAGATTGGGATTTACAGATAGTGTGAGTTATTTCATTTACTTCTTGACAACGACGAGTTGGAGTTGACATTTAGTTCTCATATCTTTATAGATTTTGAAGAGTTCAATTAGTCAAGAACTGATTTCAGAGGTCGCCATGCAATATACTGTAAAGAACTACTAAAATTAATATTTTATATTATCTTGGTTTGGAGTGCTACTGTCTACTTTTTGCAACACGAGGACTAATGAGACCTGGATTTACAGCTTAAAGCCTATTCTTAACGGCTACGAGCATCCATATAACAGTGGGATTCGAACCCATGAACTCCAGTACCGAAGTCCAGAACCTTAACCAATCGGCCAGCGCTCGGCTTTGTATTGCCGCATAAATAAGCTTAGGCAACGAGCTCAGTGGCCGAATGGTCAAAGCAAGCGATCCAAACCCGAATATTGTGAGTTCGATGCTTGCTGTGGCCATTCATCCAAAGAACGGATTTTTAATTTAAAAATGTTATTTATTTTTTTCCTTAGGTTCTTGAATATTCTAGATCTTTCTGTAATATGTAAATTAGTTATGAATATTCTGTTGTGTATAAAAGCTGATTCCCACTATTGTAGGCAACTTCTTGATCTGGTAAAAGTTGCGATTGCTACTTAGCTTCAGTAAATATCTGTTAAGTTAAGCGGTGTGTTCATTCGAATACGTGACAATATTAACTTATTTTTCCCATTACCATTATCCATCAACCTGATCAAATATTATATAACAGTCTAAATTTTAAAAGAAAATATTCTCTTTCTTTTCTTGCATTTCAGCTGTTTAGTTCAGCCAAGTTAAATGTCACAAAAGTCATATAGCAAATTTCAAGCCTAGTATACATTCTCGTGCTGAATAAATTTGGAATAGTGTAGCAGCACTTGAGTAGGTCAACATTTTGCTTCTGAGACATTCAGAGAGTTACCTTCTGCAATTTAACTCAGAGACATTTAAGATGATGTTACGTTTCTCAGCAAATTTAGTATTTTTTCTCCGATTTCCCCGAGTATAGCGTTTGTACTAATGTCGCCTTCTTCCCTGTAACTAAGCTATTTTTACAGATAAAAACTACATCAAACATCCTATAAAAATGTTCTTAAACTCAGTACTTTTCAGTAACATGGAAAATTAATATAAGTCGTATTAAAAAGAGTAAGGAAATGAGATTTTATTGTGTATTAGAAGAGAAATTATTCTTGAATGAAATCCATATTTCAGACATAAATAAATAACGAAATATGTATTTTAAATACAATTCCTTATAATAGAAGCAAGAATCTCTTGGAATATTTTATAAACTTTATTGAATAACACGAGATCAAATTTTATTAGTAGTAAGCCAGGCCTGAAAAGGTCAAATACCTTTCATTGAATTTTTTCATGTTGTGGAGATATAAAGTTATTTTTAACCCATTTTCTTTAAACATATGTATGAAATGAGTGTGTCTCGAGGTCTATAAACAACCATATTAATTAGCCTTATATGCTTTAAAAATAGTTTATGCTATTTAAATCCATGATTTATCCATTAAAACCTGATTTGGACTATTTAAACCAATCAGTATAACATGATAGATTTTGATATGTAATAAAAAAAATCAAAATACTTCATCGGTGCTTTTAATTGTCTTCTAATACTACTTATTTTCTGTACATAAGTCGATAATATATATTTCTAATACGTAATTTGTACTTTTTATTGTAATTTGAGTTTTTATAGATTAAAAAACTACATCAAACATTCTATAACAAATGTTCTTTAATAAGCAAATGAGCTTTTCCTGTTTATTAGAAGAGAAATTCTTGAATAAGATCCACATTTTCAGACATGTATAAATAACGAAATACATGTTTAAATAGAATTACCTATAATAGGAGCAAGAATCTCGAGGAATATTTTATAAAATTTATTAAATAGAACGAGATCAAATTTTATTAGTAGTATGCCAGGCCTGAAAGGGTTAAAGACCTTTAATTCAATTTTTGCATGTTGGGAGAGTATAAAGTTTTTTTCAACCCATTTCTTTGAAACATCTGTATGAAATGTGTGTGTCTCGAGGCCTATAAACCATCATATTAATTGGCCTTTTATGCTTGAAAAATTAGTTTATGTTATTTAAATCCATGGTTTATCCTTTAAAACCTAGTTTGCACTATTTAAACAAATCAACATAAAATGCTATATTTTGATATGTAATACAAAAAAAATCAAAATACTTCATCGGTGCTATTAATTGTCTTCTAATATTACTTATTTTCTGTACATGACACGGTAATAAATATTTCTAATACTTAATTTGTATTTTTTATTCTAATTTGTATTTTTATAGATAAAAACTACATCAAACATCCTATAACAAATGTTCTTTAAATTAGTACTTTTAAGTAACATGAAAAATTAATACACTTAATATTAAAAACAGTAAGCAAATGAGATTTTCCTGTGTATTAGAAGAGAAATCATTCTTGAGAGAGATCCATATTTTCTGACACGCATAAATAACGAAATACATGTTTTAAATAGATGCCTATAAAAGAAGCAAGAATCTTGGGGAATATTTTTAAAAATATATTGCATAGAACGAGATCAAATTTTATTAGTAGTATGCCAGGACTGAAAGTGTTTAAGATCTTTCATTCAATTTTTGCATGTTTTGTAGATATAAAGTTAATTTCAACCCATTTTCTTGAAACGTCTGTATGAAATAAGTGTGTCTCGAGGTCTATAAACAATCACATTAGTTGGCCTTTTATGCTTGAAAAATTAGTTTATGCTATTTAAATCCATGAGAACTCCATAGTTTATCCTTTAAAACTTCGTTTGGACTGTTTAAACCAATCAGCATAACATGCTAGATTTTGATATGTAATAAAAAAAAATCAAAATACTACTTTTAATACTACTTATTTTCTGTACATGACACGGTAATAAATATTTCTAATACTTAATTTGTATTTTTTATTCTAATTTGTATTTTTATAGATAAAAACTACATCAAACATCCTATAACAAATGTTCTTTAAATTAGTACTTTTAAGTAACATGAAAAATTAATACACTTAATATTAAAAACAGTAAGCAAATGAGATTTTCCTGTGTATTAGAAGAGAAATCATTCTTGAGAGAGATCCATATTTTCTGACACGCATAAATAACGAAATACATGTTTTAAATAGATGCCTATAAAAGAAGCAAGAATCTCGAGGAATATTTTATAAAATTTATTAAATAGAACGAGATCAAATTTTATTAGTAGTATGCCAGGCCTGAAAGGGTTAAAGACCTTTAATTCAATTTTTTCATGTTGTGGAGATATAAAGTTTTTTTCAACCCATTTCTTTGAAACATCTGTATGAAATGTGTGTGTCTCGAGGCCTATAAACCATCATATTAATTGGCCTTTTATGCTTGAAAAATTAGTTTATGTTATTTAAATCCATGGTTTATCCTTTAAAACCTAGTTTGCACTATTTAAACAAATCAACATAAAATGCTATATTTTGATATGTAATACAAAAAAAAATCAAAATACTTCATCGGTGCTATTAATTGTCTTCTAATATTACTTATTTTCTGTACATGACACGGTAATAAATATTTCTAATACTTAATTTGTATTTTTTATTCTAATTTGTATTTTTATAGATAAAAACTACATCAAACATCCTATAACAAATGTTCTTTAAATTAGTACTTTTAAGTAACATGAAAAATTAATACACTTAATATTAAAAACAGTAAGAAATGAAATTTTCCTGTGTATTAGAAGAGAAATCATTCTTGAGAGAGTTCCATATTTTCAGACACGCATAAATAACGAAATACATGTTTAAATAGAATTACCTATAATAGGAGCAAGAATCTCGAGGAATATTTTATAAAATTTATTAAATAGAACGAGATCAAATTTTATTAGTAGTAAGCCAGGCCTGAAAAGGTCAAATACCTTTCATTGAATTTTTTCATGTTGTGGAGATATAAAGTTATTTTTAACCCATTTTCTTGAAACAGCTGTATGAAATGTGTGTGTCTCGAGGCCTATAAACCATCATATTAATTGGCCTTTTATGCTTGAAAAATTAGTTTATGTTATTTAAATCCATGGTTTATCCTTTAAAACTTCGTTTGGACTGTTTAAAACCAATCAGCATAACATGCTAGATTTTGATATGTAATAAAAAAAAAATCAAAATACTACTTTTAATATTACTTATTTTCTGTACATGACACGGTAATAAATATTTCTAATACTTAATTTGTATTTTTTATTCTAATTTGTATTTTTATAGATAAAAACTACATCAAACATCCTATAACAAATGTTCTTTAAATTAGTACTTTTAAGTAACATGAAAAATTAATACACTTAATATTAAAAACAGTAAGCAAATGAGATTTTCCTGTGTATTAGAAGAGAAATCATTCTTGAGAGAGATCCATATTTTCTGACACGCATAAATAACGAAATACATGTTTTAAATAGATGCCTATAAAAGAAGCAAGAATCTTGGGGAATATTTTTAAAAATATATTGCATAGAACGAGATCAAATTTTGTTAGTAGTATGCCAGGACTGAAAGTGTTTAAGATCTTTCATTCAATTTTTGCATGTTTTGTAGATATAAAGTTAATTTCAACCCATTTTCTTGAAACGTCTGTATGAAATAAGTGTGTCTCGAGGCCTATAAACAATCACATTAATTGGCCTTTTATGCTTGAAAAATTGGTTTGGGCTTTTTAAATCCATGGTTTATACTTTAAAACTCGGTTTGCACTATATAAACCAATCAACATAACATGCTATATTTTGATATGTAATACAAAAGAAAATCAAAAGTACTTCTTCGCTGCTATTAATTGACTTCTACTACTATTTATTTTCTGTAAAAGACTCGGTAATAAATATTTCTAATAGCAGGTTTGATATAATATCGACTATTGAGTATTCTGAAGATTCCTCAAATGAAATGTTCCCTTCTATATAAATCGAGAAAGATAATTAAAGGCTTAAAGCTGGTCCTTCAGTTTTTTTTACTGGTAGGTGTAACCCAATTTCCGGTGAGAGAAGAAGGGAGAAAAAATGAAGAAGTCACATCATTTATCTCACCCTTCGAAGTCGAGTTTCAAGGTTTCGACCTTTTTCCGAAGATCGATTTGATGGTCCAGCCTTATGTTATGTATCTGACCCGAAGGCATTTTTTGGATAATGTTACTTCTTAATGGCCTCCAGGACTCGTGGGTTGATACGGTTTAATATTCTCCGTCGATATGAGTTCAAGATATGTGAAAGTGGTTATTAAGAAAAACATATACAAGTATATACTTTATTTTTTTAATAACGTCTGGAACATTCTACAGTTGACAGCTTATGAATAAATCTGTCTAGCAGGTAGAAATTACGTAAGGTTTCATATATTTTTTTTTGTTTGAAATAATTTATGATTCTCCTTTATTCACACGTTTCTTGGTTCTTTCAAACTCCCCTCACAAACATTCATTTATTATATGAAAATCCAAGAAAATAATTTTGAGATTTATCATACTTAAAATGATATACTAAATTAAGTAGAAAAAATAAATTTACCTTGATCCTACTTCAAAGAACTTAATAAAAGTCTTAAATGGATGAGGGGTTCTACAATCTGAACAAAGCAGGCAGTACATTTAGATAATAAATTAATTTTACACTTGTATTAAAACTTTAAATGATATTGTCGCGAAGATGACAATGTTCTTTGCAATCTTTCATTTCGCGGCAATATTCTAACTTTTACATTCTTTTGAAAGAAGAGGTAAAAATCAAAAGCAAATAAATTCAATCTATATGCATTCCTTCAATAAATCCAAGACATTAACTTTCCAGTATCCTGCTATCAGCTGTTATCGAGAACTAAAAGAAATTTAAAAGACGTATGAGATTATATGTATAAAAGTTTTTGAAGATAAAAGTTTCTTGAAAATTCTCTTAAATTATTTTTTAAGAGTAGTCCAAATTCAAGTGTTTTAATGATATTGGTATAAATTAGTACACAAAATAATATATACCAAACATATAGGCTAAGAAATGCTGCCTTGGAGGTTAAAGAGGTGCTCCAGTAGTCGATTAGAGGTTGGATGTCCTGGATAAAGAAACTCTAGAATTAACTTGGTGGTAACCTTAAGGTAATGCAACCTTTCATTCAGAATTGTATGAACACTTCCTTTACTCATAGACAATTCATTCGCTATCGAGTCGCGATTCGTCGATTATTTCTCATGATACCATCAGCTATCGCAATTCCATCCTTGGTGATAACCGCAAGCGCTTGCTCTGGTCGTGAGCTGTCGTCCGTACTGCTTTCTCCTTTACGAAAATGATTACACTATTGAAATAGTGATGTGCATGACTTACATTTTGTGTCTCACACAAAGCTAAAAATTATTTATTCTTCATATAGAAATTAAGCTTAGGCTGGAAATGCAGCCTTGGAGGTTAAAAAGGTGCTCCAGTAGTCGATTAGAGGTTGGATGTCCTGGATAAAGAAACTCTAGAATTAACTTGGTGGTAACCTTAAGGTAATGCAACCTTTCATTCAGAATTGTATGAACACTTCCTTTACTCATAGACAATTCATTCGCTATCGAGTCATGATTCGTCGATTATTTCTCATGATACCATCCGCTATCGCAATTCCACCCTTGGTGATAACCACAAGTGCTTGCTCTGGACGTGCGCTGTCGTCCGTACTGCTTTCTCCTTTACGAAAATCATCATACCATTGAAATAGTGATGTGCATGACTTACATTATGTGTCTCACACAAAGTTAACCCTCTAAGCGGTTCTTACGTACAATTCCGCGGTTGTCCCGTGCAATTTTCGACCTCCAAAAGCATTCCGAAAATGGATGCATTGTACATTTCTTCCAGTGCTTTCCCCCATGGATTTTTGAGGTAAGAGGGTCAGGTCGATTGTTTCGGAATTGCACCCCTCTTTGACTGACATTTATGGAGGGATGCACCCCTACTCCCTGATGCATGGCTTTGTCATTCTCTATTTCGAAGAATTTCGTTTGCGGTAACAGATGTATCTCTAATTGCACTACTTAAATATCTTGGTTACTTTCGTAAAAAATATAAATAATTCTCTTAAAAATATTTTTACTCGTATTTTTAAAATCCATTATTTATTATGGGATGATCTTCGAAACTTGACGAGCTGTATGTGTATTTAAAATTAAGAATCTATAATGTCTATTTATATATCTATAATCGGAAGTAAAGGTACAATAACGATTTTCGTATTCCAATCTAGTCGACAATGAAGTAAAAAAATCATAGAACGCTTTGGTTACTGACATCCAATAAAACTCCGTATTTTTGGTGACTTTTTTTGCTCGTTTGTGTTCTGACTTAAAAATCTTTAGTTTCCATACAGAAATTACGCTTAAACTAATTAAAACGGATTCAGGCATGGTCAAATAATTAATTTATTTCGCACAATGGGCATAAAATCAGACATAGAAAGTAAAACGTGGTCAAAATCTGTTACATAATTGTACTAAAAATCCATTACTATTTTTTAAAGTTATATTATAAATATATATAGATTTATTAAACATACCATATCATTCTCAAATTGTTTTAAAACATTAAAAATGATATTGGGGCACTCATCATGTATTTGCAAATGGTTGACTAAGAGTGTCTTAAATACCATGTATCTTGCTGGTTACTACCCATTAAACACATAAAGACTCATAACAAACATTAATTTTCAAAAATCTATAGTTGCAAATTTGGTTTTGGATACAATTAATACATATTTTGAAATGATATGCATAATATTTGCAAGACCATCATTAAAATTTGTTACCTCGATCCAAAAAGAAGAAACTGTTCATCAGAATTTTAGACTTTTATATATCATATAATTTTCTTGGCATTTAAAAAACTCAGGATGGTAACTCAGGATCAATAGGTAAAAGTCAAAAGCAAACATTTTTAATTTATATTCAATAAATCTGAGACATCAACTTTCCCTACCAGCTGTTATCTAAAACTAAAAGAAATTTTAAAAGACGTATTAGATTATAAGTATAAAAGTTTTTGACAATAAAAGTTTCTTGAAAATTCTCTAAAATTATTTTTTAAGAGTAGTCCAAATTCACTTTAGTCACATTTAGAATAAATAAATCGATAAATAATTTCTTTAAAACTCACAGTTTCCGTGTTGAAAACTTCTCGACTGCACTTTAAAAACGTTTGTAGACCATGATATGAAAGGTATCGTTGATTTTTGGTCTTTGTTATCGTTTGAAGAGTTACGGTCTATTTTTTTGCACATAAGGGCTAATGAGACCTGGGCCTACTGCTGAAAGCCGATTCCTAAGAGCTACGAACATCCATGGTCGCAGCAGGATTCTAAATCATGAGCTGCGATTCAAAAAAGCAGCGCCCTACCATTCGGCTATCGTTCAGCACGATACCGATGAACTTGCTCTTACGCTACCACCCAAGCATTTGTCGTAATCTGAAGATAAATTTCCTTAACACTCATATTTTTCGTATTAAAAATTGCTCTCATGCACTTTAACAACGTTTGGAGGCTATGAACGATACCATTGAAATAGCTACTACGCTGTCACACAAGCATCTATCGTCATCTAAAAGTATCTCATTCGTTCTCAACACTCAGTGCCTTGTATAAACATAGGCGGAGTTTTTAGTTTCTTAACGGTGGCACAATCACGATAGGGTTACTTTCATTTTGGCGACTCTTATAGTGTAGGGGGGGGGCAATGTTACTTGAGTGAGTAGCACTCCTTAACCCTTTAGCGTACAGTGGTTTCGTAGCAAAACCACCTATTAAACATCTTTTTTTTATTTAACTTTACTTTTTGGAGTACTTTATTTTATCTTTTTGTAATTATTTACGGCTCCAATCTCATACATCTGACATATGGAAACCAATGATGTAGAATTAAGAGCTTTTGCAATTAAAAAAAAAATTTGGAGACATGGATGAGTTTTCGATTATATATATATATATATATATATATATATATGTGTGTGTGTGTGTGTGTGTGTGTGTGTATATATATATGTATATATACATATGTATATATACATACACACACACACACACACACACACACACACACACACACATATATATATATATATATATATATATATATATATGTATATATATTTATATGTATTTACTTATATATATATATATATATATATATATATATATATATATATATATATATATATATATATATATATATATATATATATATACATGTTATACATATTATATTTTTGATATTTTAAATATATAACAGATGATAGTTCTACGTTTGACTTATTGATTTTTTTTTCTATTGAAATATATGTATTTAAACTTTCTGTACTTGAGAAGTCAGATCCAATTTATCTTACTTATGACCTCAAAAAAAAGTATCTATACAAACAACACTTTTAAGTTGTTAAGCTATTTATTTATTATACCAGTTTAAGGATTATCATATTTTGTTCTTCCAGTATAGTTAAACTTTTAAAAAGGCATAATGTTCAAGCTGTACAAGGGTAGGGGTTAGCCAGTTAAACCACTTCTCAAACCGTAATTTGGTATCCTCTAAGGCAAACCCTTCTAAGGTATGTAAAATTTGTTTATATATTTTACATATACAAGGCTTTTAGATAACATTTATAAACAAACTACATTAAATTCCCACGAATTTATTTTGGTGACCTTTAAAGGGTTAAGCTACACATGTCTGTTGGATGGTGCTAAATGAGTAACAGTCTTTGAAGCCAAGATAGCCTCTGATTCTCTGATTTGCTTTTGGCTAATTTCTCTTTCTTGCCCCATTTGCCGTACTGAATGCTGATCATCTCCTTGACTGCTCAGCTCTCATGATAAACAGCATCTACTCTCAATACTGGGAGGCCAGAGACTCTCTCAACACGATAATTTCATAATTTAATGTGCTTCCCTAATTTTATTTTTATACATTTCTTGTGCTTGCTCTTGTATGTGTCACTATTTGTTTTTATTCTTTTGATCTATGCCATGCGTTAGAATGTTTCGCCTGCTGCATTGGAATATTAAAAAAAATAGTTAAATTAAGACCCTCATATGTAGAACTTTATATAATCTTAACGCACTGTATGCGGGACACGAACTAATACGTTTTCTGACGATTGATACTTGAGCGAGGGACACGTACTAGTAAGGGTTAGTGTAACAACATTGTTTGTTTGTGGGTACAAAAATAACGATATATATAGGAAAACGAAGCCGAATGTTCTTGTCTACTACATAGATTCTGGAAAAATTTAGACAAATAAAAACTAGTTTTTTACAGCAGTCGATGCGGAATCACAGAACGGGAAAAAATTAAAACTATACACTACTATTTCTATTTCTATTTTTCGTATTTACGTATTTACGTTTTTTCGTATTTATAAATTTAATCACTAAAAATATGTTTTTTGCTTACAAAAATCTCATGGTTGTTATTTACATATTTCTATTTACATATTTGTTTATAATGTTACGAATTTCGCAAGTTGGCATGTATTTTTGCCGTATACTGTGTATTATAATGGGTAAATCATGTATTTGGCGAGATATTGGCTCGTAGGCGATGTTTTTGGAGACTAATTTTTGGTGCCAAGTTTGGCGATTTATCGCCAAATTTGGCGAATTGGTGACTTTCTTGGCGACCGTTTGTACCTAGTACTTTCTAGAATATTCCAGTTTCTCCCGAGGATATAAATACCGGGGGCCGATCCTGATCGAAGTTGAGTTAGCTGAGAAATTTGTAGAGGTAAAGACCTACGTTGTTTGGCGCTAAGAGTTTTAGTGAACTATCGCCTGTGCTAGCCAGTTGGCTGCTGTATTCGTGTTTTCCCTGCATTACGAATAAAGTGCTGTCTTAATTCAAAGTCTACTCAATCCACGAACGCTACGCTTCATAAATTGGTTACAATATATTTCGACATAAAATACGAAAAGTTAGTTAAAAAGCTAAATACATTTCGATCTATTGATATTTAACTGAGTAACTAAATTTACGCGCAAAACGCCCGCTCCCGATACAATTCCGCTGCGAAATGTACCCTCACATAATGTGTAAAGATCTGCAAAGCCAATGCATAGTATTCTCTGGATGTAAATTCTCTTCTCATGCATGTATAATCGATGGCCATATGAATATAGACTGTTATCCATGAAAAAGTAAGGAAAAAAATAATCTTTGTTATTAATTTATCAATGTTTCTAATTAATTTATCAATGAGAGCATATATGTGTTCATGTGCATGTGGATGTTGCAGTTTAGTATTATTTTACATTTGTTCGAACCTTGAAAAGCACATTAAAAATGTATTTTCTCAAAATAAATTCATTCTTCATAAGTAAGATGTATATAGCTTCAACTCATTTTCTATGAAAAACGTATTATGTAACCAATCATTGTTTAAAAATAATTAAAAAAAGAACTATGACAAACTTCAAACGTGAGAGCCTTATTCAATGAAGGCTTGTTGCCAAAAAAAAAGCTTCTTTTAAATAATAGTTATTTACATCCTTTTATCCCAGTATAACCTAAATAATTAAAGTTAAAAGAAAAAAACATATTTTTTTAGTCTAAACTTAAGAAGTTGACTTACGTCAAATCCGTTTTATTGAAAAATTATTTTTAGAAAAATTAGAAGAGTATACTCCGAACACTTGAGAGATTTTTTTTATTTTTCCCTGCATATAAATTTTCGTTTAGTCCCCTGAAAGTGAATTATAATAAAAGTTTCATCTTTGTAAATGAAGCTTAAATATTCCAAATTTTAAAAAAGAAGTAACGGCTTGAATTACGGCGTAAATATAAAAGTTTTTTTTTCGTCAAAAATTACATATTGTAATCTTTTTTCTTTTACTTTAATTAACATAATGGAAAAAATTGTTCCATTAGTTAATGAATCTCTTCCATTAATGCAAAAAAAAATGCTTAAAACATATCAATATCCCGGGTTTTCTTTAAAATATTTCAACTCTTAAAATTACCGCAACTAATTAATTTTAACCACTCTCGCTCTCTTGCATATAAGTTAAATTCAACTACTCTTTCTATATTTTGCAAACAAATACATGATCGCATTTCTGTACAGGTATCGAGTAATTTAATAAATTTCTCTCCCGAAAAATGCTGACCTTTGTAAAAATGGGGATTTTAGCCGTAACAAAAGTTTTCAAATGATACTGAAGAAGTTCTGCTTCTCTATTGGCTTACATAAGAATTAGCTAAATTACGGCCAAAGCATGTGTAACCAAAGGTTTTCCCGGAATATAATGATATCCCTCATTTTCTGAAGTTTCATATTTCTCCCTGCCATAATCACTCATCCCCCCTTAAACTTTTCTTCGAATATCCAAACAATATAGCCGGGGTTTCCTGTGACAATTAAGCGTCTCTCTCTTTATTTTTAGTGGAGAAAGAGAGCTCCTGCTAAATGATTTAGAGCTCTCCCATCCTACCAACATCGCCGTCTTGATTAAAGTTAGTATTCTACCTAAGTGAAATTTAGTGTTATGTAACGATGACGGAGTAGAAGTTTGGAACGAAATAAATTGGAAACTCGTTCGCTTTTTATTTGATTTTCTAGAGAGTATAACTATTACAGGGTGTTTTTTTACAACGACCACATACATTGGGGAGCTTATCTAAGTTATCTAATACCGAGAGATGAAAGTACGAAAGTTAAAATGTATTTTAAAGAACTTGATATCTGAAATGAATTATTATAATGAATGTATATGTTCAGTCCTTAATGTAAGTTTATTTTACACTATGCAGGATAAATTTTCATATTGAATTTCAGAGCTTTCTCAAAATCTTGTCAGACGAATTTTTGTATACTTCCCTTGTTATTATCATCTATTAGTGAATATTATCCTGTTATGTAATAACAAATAAACATGTTTTGAAGCTGCTGAACATGTTCAGTACAGAAAACTAGTGTCCAAAATTTTATATGGGTAAAACTGTTGACATTATTTCAAGTTTCAACGCATTTATTGTTGAAATGGATGTGAAATCCACCCAATTAGGTGCCGGAACATCAAGTTTGTTTTAAGACAAAATATGACCTGTGTAGAAATAAGAAAACGTCAAGATAGTCGTTATCAAGGGGATTACATAGAAAAATTCTAATTAGAAATACTGTTTCAAGCTAATCGCTGTCAAATTTTCTCCTTAAGCAGTGCACAAGATGATTAAAAAAAAGAACTTGATTGATTTTAAAGAACTTGATATCTGACATGAATTGTTATAATGAATGTATATGCTCAGTCCTTAATGTAAGTTTATTTTATACTAAGCAGGTACATTTTCATATTAAATTTCAGCGTTTTCTCAAAATCTAGTCAGACGAATATTTTTTATTATTCCCTTGTTATTACCATCTATTGGTGAATGTTATACTCTTAAGTAATAACAATTAAACATATTTTGAAGCTGTTGAACATGTTCAGTACAAGAAAAGTGTCCAAAATTGTATGTGCGCAAAACTGCTGACATTGTTTCAAGTTTCAACGTACCTATTGTTGAAATGGATGTGAAATTCTCCAAATTAGGTGCCGGAGCATCAAGTTTGTTTTAAGACAAAATGTGACCTGTGTAGAAGTAAGAAAACGTCAAGATATTTGTTATCAAGGGGATTATATAGAAAAATCCAAATTAGAAATGTTTTATTTCAAGCTAATCGATGCCACATGTTCTCCTTAAGCAGTATTGGTTCAACTACTCTTTCTGTATTTGGCATACAAATACATGATGACATTTCTGTACAGGTATCGAGTAATTTAATAAATTTCTCTCCTGAAAAATGCTGACCTTTGTAAAAATGCTGATTTTAGCCGTAACAAAAGTTTTCAAATAATACTGAAGAAGTTCTGCTTCTCTATTGGCTTACATAAGAATTAGCTAAATTACGGCCAAAGCATGTGTAACCAAAGGTTTTCCCGGAATATAATGATATCCCTCATTTTCTGAAGTTTCATATTTCTCCCTGCCATAATCACTCATCCCCCCTTAAACTTTTCTTCGAATATCCAAACAATATAGCCGGGGTTTCCTGTGACAATTAAGCGTCTCTCTCTTTATTTTTAGTGGAGAAAGAGAGCTCCTGCTAAATGATTTAGAGCTCTCCCATCCTACCAACATCGCCGTCTTGATTAAAGTTAGTATTCTACCTAAGTGAAATTTAGTGTTATGTAACGATGACGGAGTAGAAGTTTGGAACGAAATAAATTGGAAACTCGTTCGCTTTTTATTTGATTTTCTAGAGAGTATAACTATTACAAGGTGTTTTTTTACAACGACCACATACACTGGGGAGCTTATCTAAGTTATCTAATAACAAGAGATGAAAGTAGGAAAGTTAAAATGTATTTTAAAGAACTTGATATCTGAAATCAGTTATTGTAATGAATGTATATGTTCAATCCTTAATATAAGTTTATTTTACACTATGCAGGATAAATTTTCATATTAAATTTGAGCGTTCTCAAAATCTTCTCAGACGAATTTTTGTATTCTTAGCTCGTTATAACCATCTATTAGTGAATGTTATCCTCTTAAGTAACAAGAAATAAAAACATGATTTGAAGCATTCAGTACAAGAAAAATGTCTGAAATTTTATATGCGTAAAAATGTTGACATTGTTTCAAATTTCAACGAAACTACTGTTGAAATGGATGTGAAAATACACCCAAATAGGTGCCTGAACATCAAGTTTGTTTTAAGACAAAATGAGACCTGTGTAGAAATAAAAAAACGTCAAGATAGTTATTATCAAGGGGATTACATAGAAAAATTATAATTAGAAATATTGTTTCAATCTAATCGCTGTCAAATTTTCTGCTTAAGCAGCATTGGTGCAAGAGGTGATTTAAGCAAATGTGCAGGATGGAGACTCCCTGAAGTGTAAAAGTAGATTCAGTTCGTTAGTAAGAAAAAAAATCATATAAACGGGGATAACTGAGACAATCAAGAATCTATTTTTACCTTAAGAGGAAAAAGCTATATAAATACAAAATATATATATATATATATATATATATATATATATATATATATATATATATATATATATATATATATATATATTCCGTTATTGGCATAAGTTTTCATTTTAATGCAGATCCTCTGGCATGTTATGAAAATAACTCCATATTTATAAGTCACTATTTGCAATAAACATCCAACATTTATTTTTTTCTTAAGCTTACAATGTTTCACTTTGCTCTTTACCCCTAACAGTATTTGCTTTATAGCACATCAAATCACTTCTAACAAAATAAAATTCATAGAAATATAATTTACACTTAGAAAACTGTTAGGCTATACCAATAGCTGAACTTAATAATACACTTTATGGCGTATTTTATAAATTAACGAATGTGAGTAGTATCGTGTAGTTTTACAGAAATTTTGAATGTTTAATCCTTACCCAAAATTCAGACTTTCATATAATACAGCAAGGCACAGACAAATTTAAGGATTCAGTCACAAGTAAAAAAGAATTCATAAGGAATATTACTAAACGATACAAATATATATTAACACAAGCTATTTCCTTGATAGTGACTTGCACTCTTTCCACTGGTAAATCATAAAGTAAATCGTAAAGATCGTTACAATATTGCGAGCTATAAGTATGCTTCTTCTAATGGTTAAAATTTAAATGAATTTTTCAGCTTTCAAAATGTTACAACAAATTCCGGTTTTCACTAAATACGATATCCATCTTACGTGTTAACAGATTGAATGGACTTTTAAAGAAAACGTGCAACAGAAATTTATTAAAATTCTTAAAGAAACAGCAAAAAAATTTGTATTATTAATCAGAAACAGACCTCGTTCAAGATAGGTCCGCAGTATGCAAGAACACAATATACTACAATGCAAAGTCGTGATGTAAACCTCTGACTAGAGATCTCCGTAATGCAGATCTGCTCCAACTA
The DNA here is from genome assembly GCA_032207245.1 of Pardosa pseudoannulata. Classification (NCBI taxonomy): domain Eukaryota; kingdom Metazoa; phylum Arthropoda; class Arachnida; order Araneae; family Lycosidae; genus Pardosa; species Pardosa pseudoannulata. Next base: position 135,648,332 of record CM063498.1, on the reverse strand, counting down.
TCTGGAAGTCTCTAATGAGTTTGTTTTTGTAGATTCAAGGTACTTTCTGGACACGGAGTAAACTGAAAGATACCATACTTCAAATGTCGCCAACATCTTGCCGTAGTTTACTCATCCCAAAACTTATAGAATCTCTATTCAGAGATCTCCTTAATGCATATCTGCTCCATATATCTGGAAGAGTCTAAGGAGTTTGGGCTTTCTTTTTGTAGACTCAAGGTACTTTTTGGGCACGGGGTTTACTGAACGATACCAGACTCCAAATGTCACCAATATTTCGTCTTAGTTTACTCATCCCTAAACTTCCAGAAAGCTAATTTGAATATTAACAAGAAAATGCCTAAAATAAAAACTCAGTTTCGTAGGCTGCTTGTCAACTTATACTACAATGAAAAGAGTAAAAGAGACCTCTGACTAGAGATCTTCGTAATGCAGATCTACTCCAACTATCTCGAAGTCACTAATGCGTTTGTTTTTGTAGATTCAAGGTACTTTCTGGACACGGAGTAAACTGAACGATACCATACTTCAAATCTCGCCAACATTTCGCCATAGTTTACTCATCCCAAAACTTGTAGAATCTCTATTCAGAGATCTCCTTAATGCAGATCTGCTCCATCTATCTGGAAGAGTCTAATGAGTTTGGGCTTTCTTTTTGTAGACTCAAAGTACTTTTTGGGAATTGAGTTTACTGAACGATACCACACTCCAAATGTCACCAACATCTAGCCATAGTTTACTTATCTCTAAACTTCCAGAGAGCTGATTTGCTTATTATCAAGAAATTGCTTAAACGGAAAACTCTGCTACTTGTCACCTTATACTACAACGTAAATATTAAAGCAGATCTCTGAATAGAGATCTCTTTAATGCATATCTGTTCCAACTATCTGGAAGTCTGTAATGAGTTTCGACTTTGTTTTTGTAGATTAAAGGTACTTTCTGGGCACGGAGTTTACTGAACGATACCATTTTCCAAATGTCGCCAACATCTCGCCAATTTGGAAAGTTATTATAGAAACCCTAAAACAGTAGACTAATACCACAGCTCTTAATCGAGATATTTTCGCTCGCCAAATTCATAATTATATGTATAGATTTATAGATATTGTATTTTAGAAGACCAATCTTGAAAACGTTTCACGCATCTTGCTTTATAGCTTTTGTTAAAATTTTAAACAGTTGAGTAGTCTCATTTAATGTTGCTGTTCTTTTTTATCTAAGATTTAGACTCGTTTGTTCAAATTGTAATCTAAGAAGAATATGAATCTAAAATTCTTTTTCTCCCTATGAAGAATGTAGCTTTAGATAACTAAGCATTTCCATTTGCGTAATACATTTGGATATTTTTCAGTTGCAATGTTACAACTTCAAATGCTGTGTTTTAAAATGTATCTATGGTACTCATATAAAATACTGAGTAGCTTTTAAAAGATTATAAACAGTTCATTACTTTCTTTCTGTTTGCGTTTTTGTCTCTATTACAACGTTAGATACTAAATTTAAACTTTATGCTAGTTACAATAAATCTCTAATACATACAAAATGCTTTGGGTTATTTATAAAAGTTTCCACTTAGTTTATAAGCTTACTTCAATTCTTTTGCGTTGTTTTATTTAAATTGAGATTTTGTTATATAATTTACAATAACAAACATCTAAAACTATATCTCTCCGCTTTGCAGCTTTACTTGGATTTATTTTTAAAATGGCAATTAAAATTTTAAAAACTGTAACTTTTTCTCTTTTTTGAATATTAGTCATCAAAAACTGCAAGATTTAACTCATATTCTCTTACATTTCTATACTAGCAACAACATTTCCTGCTATTTATGATGTTCCCCAGAAATTAAAGCTATATTTATAGTTAAGGCTCCTAAATTCAGCTTACGTTGCTTAATAAATATTCAAATTATGTATTCATAAAATAGGAAGATTTAGCTACTCATTAAAGCTTTCAATATCTATTTAAAGTTCAAAGACTGTTAACATTTCTCACTCATAAAAGTCAAGAAATGGAAGCAAAAAAGTCAAAAGATATTTTTAGGAACAAGTGAACTATTAAATAAATTATTGTATATATTTGCGGATACGTATCTACACACTGGCATATATATATATATATATATATATATATATATATATATATATATATATATTGTGTGTGTGTGTGTGTGTGTGTGTGTGTATATATATATACAAGAGACAAAACATTATGACCACCCCTACATTTTGCAATGAACTCGCCTGGATAACGTGGAAGGCACGTGATCAGGTGGAAGTGGTATTTAAGTGCTGCTGGAGAGTCTGAAGAATCATTCTTTCACTTATTTCTGTGTGTGATGGGAAAGGCTGCGGATCTAAACGATTTTGATAGAGGGCAGATTGTAATGGCTCGAAGGCTCGGAACAGGTATTTCCGAAACTGCACGACTGGTCGTGGGTTGTACGCGATCTACAGTTGTTAGTACTTATGAAAAGTGAATGAATGACGGTAAAACCAGAAGTAGACGACATGGTATTGGACGTTCACACGCTATCAAAGAAAAAGGTCGTCGGAGACTGTCTCGCATGGTGAAGCAAAACCGGAGCCAGACAGTGACTCACCTGACAATCCAATACAATGCAGGGCCAAGTAGAAGAGTATCGGAGCACACTGTTCAGCGGACGCTGTTGGATATGGGGCTACGCAGCAAACGTCCCACTAGTTTGCCTTTGCTGACCAAGCGTCATCGCTAACTGCGCCTACGCTGGGCCAGGGACCATCGCGACCTGTCCATGGATCATTAGGAGAGAGTTGTCTGGTCAGATGAATCATGGTTTGTCATTCATCACGCCAATGGTCATGTCAGGATACTTTGTCTTCAAGGCGAACAGTTCCTTTCTCAATGCACAGTAGGTCATACACAGGCCGGTGGTGACTTATTATGCTTCAGGGACATTTTCTTTGGCGTCTCTGGGACCCGTGATTATGGTAGAGCAGACCATGAATGCTACAGGGTATGTGAACATCCCTGCGGACCAGTTTCACCCTTACATGGGATCCGTTTCTCCATCTGGAAATGGAATGTTCCAACAGGACGACGCCCCGTGTCACAAGGCTGAAATTGTGTTTGAATGGTTCCAGAAACATGATGCAAAATTCCAGTTAATGTGATCACCGAATCTCAATCCGATAGAACACATTTGGGATCTCATGTAACGGCAGCTCAGAGTTCAAAGACCACTAATTCACAATATCTCGGATTTGCGTAACAGTCGCTTAAACATCTGGTACAATCTGTCTCCAGCCATCTACAAAGGACTTGTGGCATCCATGCCAAGGGGTGTTGAAGCTGTGTTTTGCAGCAAAGGTGGGCCAACTCGTTATTGACAAGTGGTCATAAAGTTTTGGCTCTTGAGTGTACATATATATGTGTGTGTGGTGTTGCAAAAATTTTTAAAGACACACAATAGAGAAGAAGAATGCTTGATAAAGAATTAAACTTGATTTAGTCTTAATTTATGTATTCTGTAGATTCATACATAAATTTAATACGCCAAAATAATAAAACTGTTGGGGAAAGTTGCAAGAACATTTATTACAGCAAAAATCAAAAGAATAACTGTTTTAATTTGTAACAGAAGCCCTGACTTGCGCACAGCGCAAAGCACACACAGACAAGTAGAAGGAAGAAAAACCGAAACATCTCGAAGTCTCCAATTTATAGAGTTCAAAGAATTTAATGAGCACACAGAAAAACTTGTACTTCGCACGTGAGTTCCATGGTCGAAGTTAGCTTCTGCGCTCTTCCTATCCTTGAGCTGAATACATTTTACTGAATTAGGATGAAATATTAAGTTAAAAGACTAAATAGAGTTTAACAATATATCTCATACTTTTCTATCACTATAGATGTATATATATATATATATATATATATATATATATATATATATATATATATATATATATATATATATATATATATATATATATTTGTGCGTGTATACATTGTGTGTTTGAAAAGTTTAGTGACTGGCCTCATAAAATAAAGTCAAAAAGAATTGCAAACAAAAAGACTTTATTAAAATTAAAAAAATCGACTTTGGTAACAACACACTTTGATATCGATTAGACAGCTGCTAGAAACTACCAGCAAGGACTTTTTTCGGTGTCCTTTGAGGACCGTATCTGCAAGATGAAAAAACGTAGGACTTTCAGGACTCCTTTGAGTTAGGGAAATCTGTAGGTGTCAGATCTGGAGAATATGAAAGATGTTCAAAAACTGTAAACTGGCGTTTGTAGAGGAATCGTATATTGCCACTCGCTGATCACAGTGTACGGACGGGTAATATAGTACAGCAAATTTCTTTCTCCGCTGACGTACAACTATAACCAAACCCACTGTATGCGTTGCAGAAATCATTTAAAACACTCCCTTGTAGGATTCTGCTTCGAACGACTGTACACTCAAGTACAAATTCACGATCAATCAAGCCTTCGTAGACGGTCCACCCATGCTCAAATCATCTCCGACATTTTCTTTCTTGTCTCCAAAGAGTTCAAATCACTCAAAAACACAATTTACATTGATTCCTGTCTAATTCACTAATATTTCCTTCTACTCCTTCGCTGTTTTGACTAATTTGAAGGAAAACTCGACGTTTACATTTTACTCCGATTCAAGGTAACACATCTTCTTGCACTGGTAACGTTAAATTGGAAGTAACACGCACTTTCACGTTTGGATTTGTATATTACTGGGCACTAGTTAAAATCTCTCTCACTGCACATGTAACTTCATAACCAAAGCAGTTAGTTAAATATGGAATCATTTACCACTCTCTTTAAACACACCCTCTCTCTCTCTCTCTCTCTCTCTCTCTCTCTCTCTCTCTATATATATATATATATATATATATATATATATATATATATATATATACATAGTAATCTCCAGCTTATAAACCTTTGGTTATGTGTTGAAACCTTTCATATTAAAAATTTAGTGATGAAAAACAAGGAATTAAGGCAGACAAATTTTTAAATATTTTAAAAATCCATGCAAGCATATTAAAATTATGAGGAACGACAAATTTAAATTTCTCGCCAGGAGTAAATATTGTTAGCTATGTTTCTTTTAAAATAAGGTTATACATTATTTCGAAATATTCCGTGAATAAAACAAAAAATAAATTCCTTATATAAAAGAAAAACGATTCCAATTTTTAAAAATATCCCTATCGATGCTTTACCATGAAAAGCAATGAAAAATAACATGTTTACTTCCAAAATCGACCTTTCTATACAATTATTCCCCTTATTAAAATATTAATAACATCAAATTATTCAAACACCGCATGTGAGGCTCAAACACCCGAATAATTTAATAGTTACTCTGGTTAAAGAAATATGAACCCCATAATTTGAATTCAATTACTGGCGGGTGTTCGATTTCTCAACCCGGCGGAAATCTGTAGCATAAATATTTATGTGTTGTTACTGTTATTATAATATTAATAGCATCAAATTATTCAAACATCGCATGTGAGGCTCAAACAGCCGAATAATTTAATAGTTACTCTGGTTAAAGAAATATGAACCCCATAATTTGAATTCAATTACTGGCGGGTGTTCGATTTCTCAACCCGGCGGAAATCTGTAGCATAAATATTTATGTGTTGTTGCTGTTATTATAATATTAATAACATCAAATTATTCAAACATCGCATGTGAGGCTCAAACAGCCGAATAATTTAATAGTTACTCTGGTTAAAGAAATATGAACCCCATAATTTGAATTCAATTACTGGCGGGTGTTCGATTTCTCAACCCGGCGGAAATCTGTAGCATAAATATTTATGTGTTGTTGCTGTTATTATAATATTAATAACATCAAATTATTCAAACATCGCATGTGAGGCTCAAACACCCGAATAATATAATAGTTACTCTGGTTAAAGAAATATGAACCCCATAATTTGAATTCAATTACTAGCGGGTGTTCGATTTCTCAACCCGGCGGAAATCTGTAGCATAAATATTTATGTGTTGTTGCTGTTTTTATATTAGATAACATCTTATTCAAACATGCATGTGAGGCTCAAACACATAATTTAGTTACTCTGGTTAAAGAAATATCTCCATAATTTGAATTCAATTACTGGCTGTTCGATTTCTCAACCAGAAATCTGCAACATATTTATGTGTTTTGCTATAATATTAATCATCAAATTATTCAAACATCGCATGAGAGGCTCAAACACGAATTTAATAGTTACTCTTTTAAAGAAATATAATAATTTGAAAAAAGTCGAATTTCTCAAGAATCTGAAGAAAATATTTATGTGTTGTTCTTTTTTTTTTTTTGATTCTCAAATTAATTTTGTTGTTGTTTTTCAAGATAATCTAGTGATTTGGAATGCGGTGATTACGACGAAAGTAATTTATTATTATTTCTAAGAATCACAGAAAACTCGACCTGAAATTAATTATTCTATTTAAAAACACCCTTAGAAGCATAACTCGATCTTATGTTGTCAAACTAAATTATCGTCTACTACGGAAAAGTATGGAGGCACATTCTTTTTGACCACGATTTCAGAGATATATATATAAAAAAAGGGACCGAAGTTATTTAACCGCAAAAAAAAAAGTTCTGAGAGAAAAGAGAGGAAAGATTTTTAGTTGAATTTCTTTACTTTTTTTTTCTTCTCAAATTAATTTCTCGTATTGATTTCAGGAGCAAATCTTCCAGAAAATGAAAGGTTCCGGATTGGAACGACAAAGTGATTACGACATGAAAGTAATTTATTATTAGTATTTTCTAAGATTCTTTCTTTAGAAATATTCTTTGAAAACTCAGAAATTAATTAATTACTATTTGAAAAACAACCTCATTTAAAATAAAGATTTTACTGAATATCTTTATTGCAAATCTCAAGAGTACCTGAGTATGAAGTTCTTCTATTTCCCTTTTAAATAAAATATGCAATTTTACTTCAATTTACAATGCTCAACTGAAAGATTTATAAATAATACATACATGTTTTTTTTTTCAATATAATTTGTCAGAATACTATGAAATGAAAAAATATTCATTTAGTAGTTATAATCTGATAATGTATGCTAACATTTTCATAACGTTTATTTGTGAGGAACTAGTTTAGTATTTTCTACTATAGCATATTGCTAAATGTTGATCCAGAATACATAAAAGTAATTTATTATTAGTATTTTCTAAGATTCTTTCTTTAGAAATGGTCTTTCAAAACACAAAAATTAAATAATTACTATTTAAAAAACAACCCCATTTGTAGTAAAGGTTTTACTGAATATCTTTACTGCAAATCTCAAGGGTCACGAGTAATACGATAAACTTTTAAGACCATCTCTTGAAAAATCAAGTGAACCCAGGCAGCTGGTTTCACAGAATTTGAATGTTGTATATAATGAAATTGGGTATTTATGATGAACAGAAATATTTAGAGATAGAGTTTTACTGCTTAATTTCATACTCAGTTAAAATTACTGTAATAGGTACTAAGATAGTTAAAATTTTAAGATTGTATAAAATTAGCCAACTGAATGTTTTCCACATTAAATATTCAGATAAGCTAATCAATTGACCTCACAGATTTTAGGATGTTTTACATATTGGATATTGAATATATAATATAAACAGCTGTGTTTAGAGTTATGGAAATAATTTCACTGAGTATTGCTACAGTTTATTATAAGTAATAAGCTTCTTTCATGCCGTTATGAAGTAGTCTTTTACATGTTCAGATAATACAATTGGATTTTGATACTGAATGACGAACATACTCAATATCAACTATTTAAAATAAATAGATTTATTTAGAGAGTAAGGGCAAATATTTTATCGGATAACAGTATAAGTAATAACTTCCATTTTATATCATATGAGCAATAATTTCTATACAGTTGTGAAAATTACTTCAAATATTCATGTATATTATAAGTAATATCCTATTTATTCACAGTTATAAAGCACAACTCTAAATACATAGGTAATCCAGTCAATTGATGTCACAGATTTTGGATGATCAACGTATTAAATATTGAATATTTAAAATAAACAACTTTATTAAGAGTTGGGGAAAGGACTTTCTTTTGAATTCTTTTTCAAAACCTGACAAGTAAACGCTCTGTTTATTTATTTTAAAAAGGCATTTTAATCTTCCACTAATTACCTTCAATGTTTCCGGAAAATTTAAGAATTCATCGCTAGAAAATTTTTACTTTTAGAAGGTACACAATTTTAATTTAATGACATGTCATAAATAGACATCATATTAGTACGTATGTTCTTTAGAATAATGAAGGAGGTTAAGTTTTTCTACCGATTAATAAACAAATGCGATGTGTGTGTATTTACATGTAGCGAGATAGATAGATGTAATATACATGGATATAAACTTATGTATGCATATGTAAGTATATATATATATATATATATATATATATATATATATATATGTATGTATATATATATGCATATATGTATATATATGTATATATATGCATATATATATGCATATATATGCATATTATATATATATATATGTTGTGTGTGTGTATATATATGTATATATATATATATGTATATATATATGTATATATATTTATAATATATATGTATATATATGTATATATATATTATATATATATGTACATATATATATATATGTATATATATATATATATATATGTATATATATATATAATTATATATGAATATATATAAATATATAATATATATTATAATATATATATATATATATATAAATATATATATGTATATATATGAATATAAAATATGATATATATATATATATATATATATATATATGTATGTATATATATGCACGATAACACGACATGCCCATTTGCAGTGGCGTCGGATTTATTTGAACAGGAATGCTACTGGCTGGAGTAGAATAGTCTTCGGTGATGGCAGGACGACAAATGGCAGGCCAGAATATATCTGGTGTAATTTAATTTCTTAGTGGAATAAGAACTTATGTCTTCATATAGGCTGACAACCAAGAGTGATAGTACTATTTCAATTCATAGTAGAACCCTTTGGTTGTCATCTGTGGCATTGAAGCACAGATACGTCAATGAATCTACGTCCCGTTGTGTTGTCTTTCATGTCACGCCGTTGATCTTTTACGTCGTGGGCCTTTTTCGGGTGTCTGAAATCAGTTTATCAGTTGTACTATATTCCAAGATAAAATTGCTACCTTATCATATGTAAAGTGGTAGCCGCTTTTATAGGACGCTGTTCTTTGGAAACGTAGTTTGTGAGTTCAAATCAATCTGCTAACATGGATGTACGTAAACACAGGGAATCGACTTAAACAATAAGTCAATGGTCTCATTAGCTCTTTCGCAGCAAAATAGTACACCATATTGCCCCAATACAACCAATCAACTAGCTTTCTCTAAAAAATAATGTTATGTTGGTCTAGTGTTTGAGAAAGAAGAAATTAATACTAATTTATAAACACATGGACAAATATGTCTTGATTAAATGAATTTATACAATTAAATAAATACCTAAAGAATTCAGCTGTAATCAACTTATCATTTGTAGATTTCGAAGACTTCTCTCGAGTTGGCGCCGGCCCTAAAAAAAAATATGACGATGATTTTTCTCAATGGGTCTATCCCACAAGCAGCAGATGCCAGCAGCGTTCACCTTCTACTCTCCTCTGGTCACAACCTTATCCTCTAAAAAAATCAGACTGCCTCACTGAGGAAAAAATCAGGGGTCTACTTCAGAAAGGCGGGGGTTCAGAATTCACCAAATTCACCCTTCTATTGGTTGGGAAAAGTCCGAAGTTTCTTTCTAGTTCAAACCGGTCCTGTTCTGGTATGTCTTTAATGATGACTCACGGGAAAATGCAAAACTAGCTGAACCGAATGTAAAAAATTGTTACCATTTCCATATATGAATAATTCATGAAACATTTATCTAGTTAAAACAAAGAATATCTGCATTAGGCAAAACATAATTTTTTACTAACATATCATGATGGTATAACTGAGTCTCATCAACTCAACTACAATAATCAGGGTTGTCGAAGATACATAAAACGCCCTGGAATGCAATTCTCTATCCCGTTTCAGAGCTATGAGGAACAAACATTCAGTTTAAAAATATTAAGCTATATTAATTATATTAATATCAATTATTAATTATATCATTATTGGGTTAAAGTTCCTCCAAGATCAGTCTTCTTTGAACGAACCTAGAGATAAGCTAAAAATTATTTTTA
>CM063498.1:135625544-135630544 GCA_032207245.1 Pardosa pseudoannulata | reverse complement strand
CTGTATTTTGATGAGCTTGATGGATTTTGATGGTCTTTTCTTTTCTGTTACATTTTGCATGTAAGTAGATTTATAACTTTTTTTCATTTTGTAAACCTATTTTATGTTTTAATGAAAATAAATTACTTTATAAAACAAAACTAAATATTTTTTTAAAATATTAGAACTTTAATAAGGATCTAGAATGAAGACTTCAGTACTAAATAAAAGTTTATTTTTATTTCATATTGAATCACAAATAAGATGTTGTGATGAGTTATTTTCATCTCGGAAGATGCAATGTCCCATTAAGAATTTAATTTGTACTTAGAGTCAGAGACAGAGTTAAAGATTTGCACAAAATAGTGCAACATCCCGAAAAATGTAGAATTTTAGTGACTCAAAACTACTAGAGAAATGGAACTTTTAGTTATGAATAAAAGCAAGTATAGTTTACTTTCATGAATATGAAAAATTATCTTTCAGGCAGTCATCTGCTGTATTTTGATGAGCTTGATGGATTTTGATGGTCTTTTCTTTTCTGTTACATTTTGCATGTAAGTAGATTTATAACTTTTTTTCATTTTGTAAACCTATTTTATGTTTTAATGAAAATAAATTACTTTATAAAACAAAACTAAATATTTTTTTAAAATATTAGAACTTTAATAAGGATCTAGAATGAAGACTTCAGTACTAAATAAAAGTTTATTTTTATTTCATATTGAATCACAAATAAGAGGTTGTGATGAGTTATTTTCATCTCGGAAGATACTATGTCCCGTTAAGAATTTAATTTGAGGTTCGAGTCAGAGGCAGAGTTAAAACATGCACAAATATAATGCAACATGCTAGAATAATGTAGAATTTTAGTTACCCAAAACTTCTAAAGGAACGGAACTTTTACTTATGAATAAAAGCAAGTATAGTTTACTTTCATGAATATGAAAAATTATCTTTCAGGCAGTCATCTGCTGTATTTTGATGAGCTTGATGGATTTTGATGGTCTTTTCTTTTCTGTTACATTTTGCATGTAAGTAGATTTATAACTTTTTTTTCCTATTTGTAAACCTTTTTTATGTTTTAATGAAAATAAATTACTTTATAAAACAAAACTAAATATTTTTTTAAAAAATTAGAACGTTAATAAGGATCTAGAATAAAGACTTCAATATGAAATAAAAGTTTATTTTTATTTCATATTGAATCACAAATAAGATGTTGTGATGAGTTATTTTCATCTCGGAAGATGCAATGTCCCATTAAGAATTTAATTTGTACTTAGAGTCAGAGACAGAGTTAAAGATTTGCACAAAATAGTGCAACATCCCGAAAAATGTAGAATTTTAGTGACTCAAAACTGCTAGAGAAACGGAACTTTTAGTTATGATCAAAAGCAGGTATATTTTGCTTTCACCGGTAGTTAAAATTTTATCACCTGTATTAACAACAAATTATTTTCATTCAATCTAGGAGCCTATTTCATGGACTAATAAATGTTTAGCGCTTAACTTATATATCTTTGAAAATTAAGAAGTTTATACGTTTGTGTGTTTGTTTTTATGCATAACCAAACGTTTTCGCTAAATTTTGGACATCATTCGTATATACCGTCAAATAATCACTGTCAATATTAAAACCTCTGCTGTTCAAGATGACAAGATAAATTAAAGTTAGCAATTAACATGCTGTCAGTAAAGATAAACAAATTAGTGAGCGTGTACCAGATAATTCTCATTTGTAAAAGAAACCATTTTTTACCTGCTTCATAGGGTACTTTACAATTCTGGAAAATTAAAAATTTTACTGATCCCGTCGGGATATATTCTAATAAACTGTTATAATGAGATATTTTCATCTCGGGAGATAAACTCCCCTTAAGAACCTAATATGAGGTTCTTGTCAGTAATAGAGTTAAAGACACACACAAAAATAGTGGTCGAAAGATTTCCGAATGGCAAAGAGCTGCTCTTCGGAAACAAAGTTCGCGGGTTTGAATCCAGCTTCGGGCATGGATGTTCGTAGCCGTTAGGAATCGGCTTTAAACAGCAGGTCTCGGCCTCATTAGCCCTTGTTTGCAAAACAGTAGGCAGTAGCTCTGCAAACAAACAAATTAAAAAACAAAAACAAAAATAGTGCAGTACACCTGACGAATGAAAAACTTTAGTTATCCGAAGCTTCTAAACTCGTAAATTTTACTTATGAATAAAAACAGGTAAAGTTAGCTTCCATGAAAATGGAAATTTATCTTCCAGACAGTCATCTGTTATATTTGGATCGCTGATCTATCTAAAAGTGTCTAGATTCATTACGATCTCTCATCATCTCTATCCAGAAATGTCTTCCGATCTAACTTGAACTATAGTGAAACCTAAAATAATTTGATAATAGTTAACGCTGCAACCAGTGACTTAGTTGGATAAGATGTCAAAAGCTCAGCTGAAGAAAATTTAGATAAGAAAAGAGATATGGAAGAGAAGATGTATTAATGATATTTTATATGTGAGAAAAATCTATTTTCAGTCATTTTCTGTTATTCAATAGTGATAACTTTCATTATCTTTGAAAGGAAAGACTTGCTTGGAGTTTTATCTGCTTTATGATGAAACACAAATCAGACTAATAGTAAAAGTTAGAATAGCACTAGAAATCTCACAAATTAGAGTTTGATAAAAAAAAAATCTGCAATTTTTATAATTTAGGGTATCACCTTATCCTTGGAAGTATTAGAAACTAAAAAACAATTACATTAACAAAATCTTTATTTTCGTTTCTAAATTTCTAGATTTGTTTTCACAATTGTTTTTAAAAATGCATAGCATGGTAGCAACCAAAATTGTTTTGTTTAAGATTACGTTGTTACGATGCTAAAAGTAGTTTCTAAAAATTGTATCCCCTGTATAATAATACCCTAAGTTATTTGTCTGACATTCCTCTAATTTGAAAAGCGGTTGGACCTGGAATGGATAGAGGCATCCATATTGAATTCTTGATGAATTAGGGTTAACAAAATTCAAACCCGGTAAAATTTATCTTCTCCTAAACTATTGATGCGATTCTAAAGTAAATTAATATAAATATGCTTCATATCACGGCAAAAATTACTTTCGTCTTTAAAAAGTTCTAAATCCACCCCTTCCCCCGTTTCGAGAGTTAAATGCTGTTATTTCAAACCCTATTTTCCCCGGCTAAGAGCAGGCGATTAAATTTATGAATTTATTACATAATAAATAAATAAAAATAAATTTTTTTCTAGTATTATAATGTCATTCATTTAACCATCTCATTTAATCATTTATTTTAAATTATTTAAATACCGTCTGCATTATTTTCATAAGTTTTATCACTAAACTTATATATTACGTGAATAATTTTCTTTTATATATGTCTTTGAAAATTAAGAAGTATGTTCGTTTGTGTGTTTTTTTTATACGTACCACAGGGTTTGTAATCGATTCGCTAAATTTTGGACATCATTCGTATATACCGCAAATAATCACTGTCAATATTAAAACCACTGCTGTTCATCCTATCATGTAATATGACAAGATAAATTGAAGTTGGCAACTAACATGCGGTCAGTAAAGATAAATAAATTATTGAACGTGTACCAGATAATTCTCATTCAAAAAAACAAACCATTATCTACCTCCCTCATAGAGTACTTTATAATTCTAGAAAATTAAAAATTTTATTGATCCCGTCGTGTGACGGGATATATGCTAATAAACTGTTATAATGAGATATTTTTAACTCGTGAGATGAATTCCACTTAAGAACCTAATATGAGGTTCTAGTCAGCGACAGAGTTAAAAGACCCCCTCAAAAGAAGTGCAATACACCTAACGAATGAAAAACTTTAGTTACCCGAAATTTCTAAATTCGGAACTTTTATTTATGAATAAAAACAGGTAGAGTTTGTTTTCATGAATATGGAAATTTATCTTCCAGACAGTCATCTGTTATATTTTGATGGCTGATCTATCTAAAAGTGTCTAGATTCATTATGATCTCTCATCATCTCTGTCCAAAAAATGTCTTCAGATCTAACGTGAACTATAGTGAAACCCAAAATAATTTGATAATAGTTAACGCTGCAACCAGTGACATAGTTAGATAAGATGTCAAAAGCTCAGCTGAAGAAAATTTAGATAAGAAAAGAGGTATGTAAGAGAAGATATATTAATGGTATTTTATATGTGAGAAAAATCTATTTTCAGTCACGTTTCTGTTATTCAATAGTGATAACTTGCATTAGCTATGAAAGGAAAGACTTGCTTGAAGTTTTATTTGCTTCACGATGAAGCACAAATCAGACTAATAGTAAAAGTTAGAATAGTACTAGAAATCTCTAAAATTTGAGTTGGTTAGAGAAAAACATCAGCAACTTTTATAATTTAAGACATCACATTATCATTGGAAGTATTAGAAACTGAAAAAAAAATACATTAACAAAATTTTTATTTTCGTTTTTAAATTTCTAAACATGTTTTCACATTTCTTTTTAAATATGCATAGCAGGGCAGCATCCAAAAATTTTTAGTTTAAGATTAGGCTGTTACGATAATAAAATTTTTAAAAATTGTATCCCCTGTATAATAATAGCCTAAGTTATCTGTCTGTCTGTCCTCAAATTTATGAAACGGTTGGACCTGGAATGAATAGAGGCAAACATATTGGATTCTTTTTGAGTTAAGGTAAGCAAAATTCAAAGCCAGTAAAGTTTATCTTCTAATAAACTATGGATCATCTTCTAAAATAAATTGGTATAAATATGCTTCATATCACAACGAAAAATATTGCCATCTTTAAAACGTTCGAAATCCATCCATACCCCCTTTTTGAGCTTTTATTGCTATTATTTCAAGCTCAATTTTCCCTGGTTAAGAGCAGGCGATTAAATTTATCAATTTATCGTATAACAAGTAAGAAAAATGACATTTTTTCTATCATTATGACGTCATTCCTTTAACTATCTTATTTAATCATTTCTTATTTTCAATTATTTAAATATCGTATG
>CM063498.1:135615544-135620544 GCA_032207245.1 Pardosa pseudoannulata | reverse complement strand
CTTAGATGTAGCGTGATTATTTTTTGATTTATGTGGTTTCAAATATTTAATGAGTTGTGTAACCTTCCAAGGTAATACACATAGAACCAATTATAATAATTCTTTAATTGAAAAAGAGAGCGAATTATTTAATAATGTTTAATGTTCAATATCATTTTAGGCAGATTAATACTTTGAGGAATGTTTTGATACATAGCAACGAATTTTCTATTCACGCTGAGGAATCCCCTTACATTTGATCATCTAAAAGAGGGGAGAAATTTACTCATGATTCCGTATTTTCCTTCAACCTACAAATCTCCCAGTGAGCGGATAAACAGAGCTATCCAGAATTAACTTGTATGTCTCTTGGAAGATGTTTAGAGCAAATACTAGGTCCGAATCCAGTACCACAGGAGTCCGTATTTTGCTTCAACCTACAAACTTCCGAGTGAGCGGACATTCAGATATATCCAGATTTAACTTGCATGTCTCTCGGTACAGAAGAAGATATTTAGTGCTATTACCAGATTCGAACCCGGTACCACACGATTCCTTATTTTTTCTTCAACCTGGAAACCTCCCAGCGAACAGACATCCAGACCTATCCATATTTAACTTGCATGTCTCTTGGTATACAAGAAGATGTTTGTAAATGCCAGGTTTTAACCCGCTACCACAGGATTCCGTATTATTCTTCAACTTACAAACCTCCCGGTGAGCGGACAACCTGACCTACTCAGATTTAACTTGCGTTTATCTTGGTATACAAGAAGATGTTTAGTGCAATCGCCAGGTTTGAACACGCTACCACAGGATTCCGTATTTTTTATTCAACCTACAAACCTCTCAGGACAACCAGACATATCCAGATTTAACTTGTGTGTCTCTTGGTGTACAGGAAGATGTTTAGTGCAATTGCCAGGTTTGAACCCGGTACCACAGGATTCCGTATTTTTCTTCAACTTACAAACCTCCCAGTGAGTGGACAACCTGACCTATTCAGATTTAACTTGTATGTCTCTTGGTGTACAGGAAGATGTTTAGTGCAATTGCCAGGTTTGAACCCGGTACCACATGCTTCCGTATTTTTTCTTTAACGAGCGAACTCCCAGTGAGAGAACATTCAGACCTATCCAGATTTAACTTGCATGTCTCTTGGTATATAAGAGGATGTTTAATGCAATTGCCAGTTTCGAACCCGGTACTACGGGATTCCATATTTTTCTTCAATCTGCAAATCTCCCAGTGAGCGGACATTCAGATCTATCCATATTTAACTTGCATGTTTCTAGATGTACATGAAGATGTTTAGTGTGACTACCAGGTTCAAAACCGGCACCATAGGATCCTCACTTAAACACTCAGACATCTCTAGCCTTCAATAAACTTCTTTTAAAGGTTCATAGTTTAGGATAATGATCTGTAAACTACGACCTGCGAGAAAGACTTTCCCACTTGAAACTTCTCTCCTCTTTGCCAGAGTTTTTGAAACAAAGGTTTAAATTGTGTCCCCTGTTAGTATTTAAGAAAATCATGTAAACAATATGTTCAGTTTTCACATATGCAAAAAGTTTGTTAAATATTTTATTTATTTTCCATAAAAATTATAGTTATGAAATTTTTTAAAATTTTAATTTTCGTACACAAAGAACGTAAAAGGCTTTAATACATATAGATATAATTATAAAAATATTCTTACTTTCTTTTATACTTAAATTTATAAAAACTAATATTTTGTACGAGGAATTTTAATTTACTGATAACATATTTATTATATACTACATAATGTAGTATGCGCTGTAGTATATTAAATACTACAGAGTTTCTTATACTTTTCGATTGCATATAACATTATTCTTAAGGAATATGAGAAAAACTGAAACATACTGTTCAACTAAAAAATGAAGAAATTTACAGAAAATTTTCATTGTAAACTTCTTATTTTAGTTTTCAACAGTTCTACAATAAATAAATTTAGTCAACCTAATTTTTTTCATTTTTTCTCACCTTTTCTAAATTATGCCCATCTCTGATGTTGGGCATTCGAAATACGTAATGTCGCTTGATATAAATCCCTATATAAAATCAGTCTCTTTTACATACCCTGCTAAACAAAAGAAAATTTTGCTAAAGCTTATGATACAAAGTAGATTTTATTTTCGTAAAAAACGTGCACGTTTCTGCAGTGGCATAGTATAAGTTTCTACAGCCCGAGGCATATCCAAGACTGCCTACCGAAGAAGATGTTATATTTTCCGCCCCCTTCCAAAAGGATACTATTATAAAAATAAAATATCTAAAGTTAGAAAAACATTTAACTTCAAAACGATATTTTTCTCCAAAATTTAAAACTTTTACAAACTAGTAAACAAAATTTAACACTGAATACATGATTCAATTTTAAAATATTAACAATTGTTAACTAAAACCAAGATTATAAATCAAATTTATTGACAATAAAATGTATAAAAATTAGCATTCAAATACTACTGACTGCTGTAATAGCTTACATAGGTTTTAATCACTGAAGAAGCTACTTTTGCTCTATTTTTTATAATATAAAATATATTTTTTGATTTGCATCCCTAATATTAAGTTCAATGACAGGTATTTTGCAAAGCGTCGCAACGGGTGTCCCCTTCCCCTACCCCAATTCTCTACGTTATGCTATTACGTTTAGTTTACTTGATACTTCTAAGAATGTTGCATAAAGACTTGTGGCATTACAAATCAGTGTTAACTATTGAAATGGTTTAATGAGCCTCTCTCTTAAATTTACAAAACTAAAGAAATTTCTGACGCCTTTTATTCTTTATTAAAATTTGTATGTCCACGAATTACAGTTCTAAGTATAAATTTTAATCCTATAAACATAATATTTTACGGCACTTTTGACTTTTTCATACTTTGCTCATTTTAATATTTCCTAAATTTCAGTCTATCCAAGGAAATCATTCGTATTTTCTTAAATCAAAGATTAACTACAAATAACTAATCCTAACAAAAATTAAAGAAATCAGCTAACTTTTTTATCACCTTTCCTAAAAATAAAACAAAGCTATACTGTATAAAGAACATTAAATGGTTTATCAGCCTCTTTCTTAAATTTACAAAACTAGAGAAATTTCCAACAAATATTTTCTTATTAAATTTTGTATGTACACGAATTACAGCTCTGGATATAAACTTTGTTCTGATAAGCATATTTTACGACAATTTTTACTTTTTCATACTCTCCTCATTTTAATGTCTATCTAAGGAAATCATTCTTGTGTTTAAAGTTTAGATCAAAAATTATCTCAAAATAATTAATCCTAACAAAAATTTAAAAAGCTCGAAATGAAGCTAAAATAAACTAAAAAAAATAAAATACCCAAATAAGCTAATTTTTTTCACCTTTCCTAAAAAGAAAACAAAACTATACTGTGTAAAGAACATTTTCTTCTGCCCCAAAGTAAAATTTTAAATGCAAACATTAATCGGAGAATTTTTTTTATCTCTTCCCAGGTTACCATGGAGTTAAGTGGATTTCGCATAGTGGGTGTCAAGATACTTCGAAGAAAAAATCAAAAATTTAAATTTAAAAATAAGATTAATGGAGGTTCTTTTCATTTTTTCTTTCACCGATCTCAAGTTAGCCTCTAACTTGAAACAAAAAAAAATTGAGCATTAAATTGAATGCATTTATTTAAACTAACTTCTATATTTCAAAGTTCCGTAGAATAAAGTTTGTAAAAAAATGGCTTCAGAAAGCACAAATGCATAATGGGCAATTGTTCACAATGTCCCTTCCAAGAAAATAGATTTAGACCAAATACCAATATTCTCTTGAACAACCTATGTTCTACATTTCCAATATCAGATATTCGACGCAATTTACATTCTTAAAGCATCGAGTGGCATAAAAACATAAAACGATACACATAAATCCTTTGGGTCTCTTGTAATACTCTACAAACTTCAAGTGAAAAAAATAAAAATAGAAAAGTTACCCAAACAGTCGTCTTGTCTCTCGGCCTCTCTTAGTTTCTTCCTGTTTCATTTCTACAGAGATAAGAAAATGAGAAAGTTCGTATCAGAGTTCAGAAATCAGGTTCTGGGTTATCACTTCCGAGACCAAAAAGCTTCAGTGCATTCTGAGGGATTTTTCTTTTTTTTTTTCATTATTATTTTTTCATCTTTCCTTTCGTCTCGAGATGCTTTGAATAGAAATTCCCTATTCATGTGCTAGAGGAAAGAAGAGTTTGATTTCGATTCCCTATTTGCACAAATAGATGTATAAAAACACGACGAAACAATGTCGGATTCCCTTTGAATTTTGCATCCGATGTGTTGTTGCCTCTCAGGCTCGAGATTTATCTTTTTCTCTTCCTCCGCTCTTCTTATCCTTTTTTTTTATATTTTCCTGTTGCTTTATTCTCTGTGCAAGTATTCCTATGAAGATTGAGTAAATTAGCAGAAATCGTACTCGAACATCTTTCCATATAACTGAAATTTTGTCGATGCTATTTATTCGTGACGTAATCTAAATCATCTTTCCTTTCGTCTCGAGATGCTTTGAATAGAAATTCCCTATTCATGTGCTAGAGGAAAGAAGAGTTTGATTTCGATTCCCTATTTGCACAAATAGATGTATAAAAACACGACGAAACAATGTCGGATTCCCTTTGAATTTTGCATCCGATGTGTTGTTGCCTCTCAGGCTCGAGATTTATCTTTTTCTCTTCCTCCGCTCTTCTTATCTTTTTTTTTATATTTTCCTGTTGCTTTATTCTCTGTGCAAGTATTCCTATGAAGATTGAGTAAATTAGCAGAAATCGTACTCGAACATCTTTCCATATAACTGAAATTTCTTCGATGCTATTTATTCGTGACAAAGTTTAAAAGTATTCATAGCAACAGAAGAAAAGCCGTAGAAAGATTGTATAGATATTATTTTATAACAACTTCTTCATAACTGACTAAAAAATATTCATTTAATAGGGCATTATACAGTTCGAGGATAAATGTGTTTGTTA
>CM063498.1:135570544-135610544 GCA_032207245.1 Pardosa pseudoannulata | reverse complement strand
AAATGACATTTTATCAATTTTCAATGATACAGGATTCTATCAATTCTGGTAAGTAAAATATTTTGTTTTCATACTATCTCTATTATTTTTCTTAAATAGCCATATGTTTCTAATATTTACAACTTGTATACTTGTTTAGTTTTTATAACTTTCTTAAGACTGTATATGTTCCAGGAATATATACAGTCTTCTTATCTTTACAATGATGTAAAACCAACGGGAAAATCGTACAAGTTATATATACAAGGATGAGCCGTGGTTCCTCAGTCGGCAAAGGCAGAGTTCTCGTAACTGAAAGGTTGCGAGTTCAGTGCTGAAGACGGCCTAAGATCCGCCGTGTTCACTAAAAGTGACTGGGGCACGTAAATTATATTAATGGTCACAAAGTCCTCCAAGTTCTCAAACGATTCTCTGGGGATGGTAAGCCAAGCTTGGGGGGGTCTTCTGCTTGGTCCCTGCTTCTAAATTACGAGGAGCCAGCGGGGGTAAGGTTACTCGAGTCCGTAGTATACCTTAAGATACACGTGCTTTCCAGGTGGTGTTAAATGAGTAACTTGTTAAGACATTAGGATAATGTCTGTATCGCCTGCTCCGCTGGAAAATATATTTACAAGGATACTTTTAGATATAATAACGTTTTCCAAAAAAAATCTAAAACATCTCAGAACTCTACATATTGTTGAAAAGAATTAGTCATACTACTGAGATAAATAAATAGTACAAGTAGCAACAACGCCGATTTTTTAAGTGTTTTCATATTTTATTTTAAATTTATTTAATAAAATATCCACTCTTAGTGTAATCTACAATAGTTTATTAATATAACATCACTTTGCATATTTTCCTTCGCTTATACAAATTGGAATGGTAAGAACTAAAACGGGATGAGTAAAATGAATCATAATTTTTCTTCTATATTAATTATTCTTTTATCATAATTGTTTCTCTAAGTGAAACTCCCAATATTTTTTAGATATGTATTGCAATTTAATTTTGCCTTGCAGATTCTTGACAATGATTATAGAAATTAGAATAGGAAGACCAAAACCATGATGTATTGCAATATATCATGATTTTTCTTATATATTAATAATTCTTCTAACATAATTACACCTCTTAGTATAACATCCAATAGCTTGTTTAGGCATTGATCCCAATTCAATATCGCATTGCTGGTTCTTCTTTACAAAGCTTATACAAAATTCAATAGGAAGACCTGAAACATGATATATTCCTATACATGATAATTATTCTTCTACATTAATTATTCTTCTATCCTACCTATTCATTTTAGTGTAACAAACACTAATTTATTTAGACATTTATCGCAATTTAATATCGCTTTGTATGTTTTCCTTCACAATGCCTATGCAAATTAGAATAGGAAGACCTAAAACATAGTGTATTCCAATACTTCGTAATTGTTTCGTTATTTACATAAAGCGTAATTTCCGGAAAGATATCTAGTGACGTCAAGAAACCTTACAAATATCGGTGAGGGCGTAAACAACTGCATTCTCAGAGATATCATACCTCTAAAAGCAAGAAACAATCATTCCATTCCGAAAACCTTCTATCTTTCCCTGATAATTTCACAATTGTTTTCGCATAAAAGCTATAAGGAAGCTATAACAGTTACATTTCAATGAGATTCCTCCTTACAGTCAAAAATTCTTTCTTGAAACTGAAACCAAAGCAAACTTTTCAGGCTTCTCATAAGAAATTCTTTGAAATGTGAATGAAATAAATTGCATTTCTTTTCACAAAACTGTGACTACTTATTAAATTTCGAGATCCAATTTACAAGGTTATCTTTAGGAAACAAATAAAATGTTCAGTATTAAATGACATACCTCTGATTAAGTGTATGTACCACATAACTAAGATACAAATTCAATGATGTACAGTGATTACTCGTTTTTCGCTGACCAGAACCTCCCGCGAAACCTGAAAACCCGCGAAGTAGGATTTGCCCCTTGGAATTTTCATGTATGGGGGTACACGAATGTTTTAAATATGTAAACAGTATTTATACTTTACACATTTAATACAAAAATTACAACAGTATACGTATTTACTTAAACGTGTCAATATTAATCCTCTAAGCGGTTCGCAAGTACAATTCCGCCAAACCAATGATGTTGTCACGTACAATTTTCGACCTCCAAAAACGTTCCGAAAATGGATGTAATGTACATTCCTGCCAGTGTTTGAGGTAGGAGGGTCAGGACGATTGTTTAGAGACTGCATCCCTCTTTGACTGACATTTATTGAGGGATGCAGCCCTACTCCCTGAAGCTCAAGGACGCTGATAGCTTTTTAAGGCTTTGTAAATCTCTATTTCGAAGTTTTTCGTTTGCGGTAACAGATGTATCTCTAATTGCACCACTTAAATATCTTGGATAACTTTCGTAATAAATATAGATAATTTTCTTAAAGAATATTTTTATTTGTACTTTTAGAATCCATTATTTCTTATGGGATGATATTGGAGACTTAACGAGCTTTATGTGTATTAAAAATTAAAAATTTATAATGTCTATTTATATATCTATTTATAACCGGAAGTAAAGGGACAGTAACGAGGGTGGGTTTCCCATATTTCATTCTAGTCGACAAAGGGTGAATCATAGAACGCTTTGGCTATTGACACAATAAACCTTTAGCACATATTTTGAGACTTTTTTTTAATCGGTGTGTTCCACTCGGAGAGTTAAGAAGGTTAATTACAAAATCTTATAACCATTAATCAACATTAATTTCTGAGAGAGGCGAAGAGTCTTGTGTTGGTGGTGGCTCTCACTTGACTCATTGAAGTTTCATGCTCACTCGGAGACTTCAGCTAAGAGAGCTGACGGGAGTTGTCTTTGTTTTTCCTTTTCCTGCAAAATTCCTCTGTACAAGGACATAACCCCGTCATAGCGATTGCTGAACTGGACAGCTCGAACCATATTGTCGTCACTATCTTTTGGAAATTCTTGCCATGTTGTAGAATTATTACAGACTCTTCAAGGTAAGGCCACACTTTTCAGTTTGTTCTTCGTCTTCCTCTTCATTTTCTTCCTCACTTGCAGGCTTTGTCATCTTAAGAGCCCGTGGTATGTATTCTGAATCAACTCATCTCAACTCTTGTTTGCCCTGCAGGAGTCCTTCTCTCTCTGGCATCAACATGAAACAACGCTCCTTTCTGCAATGTAGCTGCCGACATGGTTGTATTTTTTCATTTTTATTTTTTGATGAATATTTTGGGAAAGCCCGCGAAGCACTAAAGCAGCAAAACATGAAGCGCGAAGTAGCGAGGGAACATTGTTTGACTAACTAGTATTCTTTTAGGATAAAACTATATTTAGATACCAAATAGCATACTTTAAATGATTTATTCACAAAATATCATTTATCACTGATCAAATAAATCAAATTATGAACGCAGGAAATATTATTAGGAGATGAATGTAGTGATCTATAACTAACTAACAGTCATATAAGAAAAGTTTAAAAATACATTTAATGAATAAATAACATATTTCAAAATAGTCTATTCAGTCACGTAATCAATTAATTACTACTGGTAATAATTGAATCCGGTATACACAACATGTAAACTTTTCGAAAGAGTCTACTGTTTGATAGACAAAAGTGTCTAAAACAATATCCAATTTGTTTGTTGCTATGGATTAGTTAAGCTTAAAGTTAGTATCGCTTGAGAGTTACGCTTAAGTTACGCTTTTGTAGATTTCTATTCAAATTATCTTTCTTATCCACTAATATACATATATATATACATACACATATATATATATATATATATATATATATATATATATATATATATATATATATATATATATATATATATACATATATATATATATATATACATACATATATATATACATACATATATACATACATACATATATATATATATATATATATATATATATATAT
The DNA here is from genome assembly GCA_032207245.1 of Pardosa pseudoannulata. Classification (NCBI taxonomy): domain Eukaryota; kingdom Metazoa; phylum Arthropoda; class Arachnida; order Araneae; family Lycosidae; genus Pardosa; species Pardosa pseudoannulata. Next base: position 135,606,596 of record CM063498.1, on the reverse strand, counting down.
ATATATATATATATATATATATATATCAGAAAAGTAAATTAGATCGGGAAGCTAATGTAGGTATTTTGTATAAAACTCTTAAGTCGGACCGAGAAAATTCAAAACTCAGGGGATTTCAAAACTTAAGTCAAGGGCAAAAATTGCAGCGTCCCTTTACGTTTCTTTTTTTAACCCCTAACCTAAATAGACCACTGGGGCTACAGTTCACGTCTTCAGAGAAGCGGTCTAACCAATTATAACTATACTTTACCCTAGCAGACAATTTCAGAAATTTCCAAACAAAAAGGAGATAGACACTATCGGGAGATTTTTCTTGAGATTTTCACACAGATTTTCACTGATATGTTAACCCAGGTGTTAAGGACATTTCATGTATAACTTCATGCTAGCTGATCTCTCAGTTTGTATTGTTCCTATAATGAAATGTTAACCCGTCCTACAACGTTCTGTTAATAAATGTCTTTAACTGAAACGGTGTCATTTTTATGAGTCATGACTTCAACAACCCATAGTGAAGTCCGTCTTATTACATATATATATGTGTGTGTGTGTGTGTGTGTGTTTGTGTGTGTGGCGAAAATTAATCCTCCTATCACAAAGAATTAAGCCCCTATCGTATTTACTTGCTGGCTTGCAGGGCAAGGAGAAGCCTGGGCAGATAGACTTTTGAAGTAAACAGTTGTGGCACATTGAAGAGAAGAAGCAGAAGTCTGAATCGAGCTTAACTTTTATTGAGCTTTTATAAGAGAATGACATTTTCTTTTCACATCCAGAGGACAGAACGATCATGAAAACGTGTGTATTACAGGGTTAGACCCCACAGCGAGATGCTGGGACAAATTCCCAAGAGATAGCTGCTTAGTCGGCGCTATTAACAATAAAAATTAACTTGGATCATTGAAAAGTAAACGGAGAAAGCTGGAAAATATGGAGAATGGGCAGAAAATTTGTGTTTATTGCGGAGAAAGCTGTGGGAAATGGTTTGGAAGAATATTGAGTTATTCTTTAATTAAGATATGTTGGGACTGGGAAAAAAATTTGAAGGAATAAAAATATGAAAGAAGACAATATTTTAAGAGATATTAAAGTGTAACAATTTTGATATATCACACATATATCCGCAAAAATATTACTAATTTTAAGACGTTACCCCATCTTATTTTTCAATTAAAAATTTTTTCATTTATATCACATGTTATATACAATCGCACGTTACGTTACATTAGATGTGTGTCTCATATGAAATGTACAGAATAAGCAAAGAGGGAACAACAATATTTTGTCAACTATCCAAATTAATTTTATTGTTATTGAAAAATAAAATAGGATTATTTTAAAATAAGAATTACACATTCGGTTAATTATCAAACTGCTAATTTTTCTTCTGCTTCTAATTCTGCTTCTGCTAATTTTTCATTAGATTTAAAAACAAAATGGTCTCTACAGGTAAAGCATAATATTAATATTTTTAAATTTCCAGTTTGAAAAAGGTTGAGTAAACGCAATATTAGTCCAAAGTGTGTTTTTGTAGATATGTTACGTTACATTTTTTACTCTTTGCCTGTGCTGTACATCACAAATTATATACACATCTAATGTTTTGTATACTTGAATATCACATATGATAAGCAATGAATTATACTTGAAGCGGAAAATAATTTTGTGAATAGTTTATAATTTTCAGTTAAACGCATGATAATTAAAGTTGTATATCTAATGTACATCATATAATTATTCTTTCATTTAGAAACAAAGGGTGAAATGTAAATAAAGTCTTGTGGTAAACACATCGAGTTTTTACCTCAACTGTTTTACTCATACCGTAGGAGAGTATATTATATATGAAGTAGGAAAATAATTTTGTGTATAGTTTATATTTTTCAGTTAAATGTATGATAATTGAAGTTGTATATCTAATGTACATCATATAATTTTTCTCTCATATAGAAACAAAGGGTGAAATGTAAATAAAATCTTGTGATAAAGTAAGTTGTATATCTAATGTACATCATATAATTATTCTCTATAGAAAAAAACGGTTTGGTTTGGTTTGGAGCGCTACGGTCTACTCTTTGCAACACGAGGGCTAATGAGAACGGGACCTACTGCTTAAACCCGATTCCGAACGGCTACAAACATCCATTCCATAGTGGGATAGAAACAAAGGGTGAAATGTAAATAAAGTCTTGTATTAAAGTAAGGTGTATATCTAATGTACATCATATAATTATTCTCTCATATAGAAACAAATTGTAAAATGTAAATAAAGTCTTGTGGTAAAGTAAGTTGTATATCTAATGTACATCATATAATTATTTTCTCATATAGAAACAAAGAGTGAAATGCAAATAAAGTCTTGTGGTAAACACATCAAGTTTTTACCTCACCTGTTTTACTCATACCGTAGGTCAGTATATTATACATGAAGTAGGAAACAAATTTTGTGTATAGCTTATATCTTTCAGTAAACGTATGATAATTAAAGTTGTATATCTAATGTACATCATATAATTTTTCTCTCATATAGAAACAAAGGGTGAAATGTAAATAAAGTCTTGTGGTAAAGTAAGTTGTATATCTAATGTACATCATATAATTATTCTCTCATATAGAAACAAAGGGTAAAATGTAAATAAAGTCTTGTGGTAAAGTAAGTTGTATATCTAATGTACATCATATAATTATTCTCTATAGAAACAAAGGATGAAATGTAAATAAAGTCTTGTGCTAAAGTAAGTTGTATATCTAATGTACATCATATAATTATTCTCTCATATAGAAACAAAGGGTGAAATGTAAATAAAATCTTTTGGTAAACACATCGAGTTTTTTACCTCACCTGTTTTACTCATACCGTAGGTGAGTATATTATATATGAAGTAGGAAAATAATTTTGTGTATAGTTTATATTTTTCAGTTAAATGTATCATAATTGAAGTTGTATATCTAATGTACATCATATTTTTTTCTCATATAGAAACAAAGGGTGAAATGTAAATAAAGTCTTCTGGTAAACACGTAGAGTTTTTTACCTCACCTGTTTTACCCATACCGTAGATGAGTATATTATTTTTAAATATTACGATTCAAATTAAAGGTGAGTATATTATTCTTATTTCCTCTCTTAACACATTGCTTGACTTCTAAAAAAATAATTGTAAAATAAAATCATAAATTATTGTCGGCAAACCTCGAGTTCCAACAAATTTTTTTCACATGAATTACAGGACGATATTTTACTTAGAAATAGAGCGCTTTATTAAAATTTCAAAGATTATTTAAAAACGAAATCTGATTCCTCCTCATAAAAAAAAACTTTAGTAATTTCAAAATGGAAAATTCTTTGAATTATCTTAAACATTACAACACATTTTTTCTATTTTGCATCAATTATAGATCAGTATATTTCGTAGAAATATTGTGTTTCAAATTACAATTCCAAGAATGGTCTGAAAAAATACTCAGAAGTCTTCCTATTAACATTGGAACATCGATTCTAAAAGAAATCCTTAATGGAAATTTGTGGTATAATTTTACTGAAAAAAACTCAAACATATCTAAGTTTAAAATGTAATTTGAAATATATCTATGGGAGATTTGTCTTAAAAAATAAATGAATAGGAATTTCACAATTCAAATTAATTCTTCATAGGAGTATTCCGTTTCAAATTAATGTTTCAAAAATTATCTTAAAAAACAACTGCTTTTCTTTTTAAGAACTAACAGTAGTAATTTCACATATGATAAATCTTGAACATTCAAACATGTTTTATCTTTGCATCTATTACATAATATTTGTCGTAGTAATATCCCGTTTCAAATTAAACAAAGTACATTTTTGCACTTTTTGCTCTGCTTCGCATAGTATAGGCAAGAAAAAGAAGTAGGGCCAGAAAAAAACTAGAAAACAAAGCAGTATCTTTCAGCAAAAAATTTACCTACAGCGTCTTAACTTTAGCAAAAAAGTAATAGCATGGCTACTCACATAGAAAGTAAGTGAAAGAACAAATATAAAGCATTTAGCATCTCCATCATAGGAGTATTGCCGTTTCAAAATTATCTTAAAAAACAACTGCTTTTCTTTTTAAGAACTAACAGTAGTAATTTCACATATGATAAATCTTGAACATTCAAACATGTTTTATCTTTGCATCTATTACATAATATTTGTCGTAGTAATATCCCGTTTCAAATTAAACAAAGTACTTTTTTGCACTTTTTGCTCTGCTTCGCATAGTATAGGCAAGAAAAAGAAGTAGGGCCAGAAAAAAACTAGAAAACAAAGCAGTATCTTTCAGCAAAAAATTTACCTACAGCGTCTTAACTTTAGCAAAAAAGTAATAGCATGGCTACTCACATAGAAAGTAAGTGAAAGAACAAATATAAAGCATTTAGCATCTCCATTGGAGTATTGCGTTTCAAAATTTATATTTAAAAAACTACTACTTTCCTTTTTGAGAACTAACAGTAGTAATTTCATATTTGATAAACCTTAACTATTCAAACATGTTTTATATTTGCATCTGTTACAAGTTAGTATCTGTTGTAGTAATATCCAGTTTCAAATTAAACAAAGTACACTTTTACACTTTTTGCTCTGCTTCGCATAGGATAGACGAGAAAAAGAAGTTGGGCCATAAAAAAAAACTAGAAAACAAAGCAGTATCTTTCAAGAAAATATTTACCTACAGCGTCTTAACTTTCGCAAAAATTATTGGCTTGGTTACTCACATAAAAAGTAAATAAAAGAACAAATATAAAACATTTAGCATCTTCGTTGGAGTATTGCGTTTCAAAAATTATCTTAAAAAATACTGCTTTCCTTTTTAAGAACTAACAGTAATAATTTCACATATGATAAATGTTGAACCTTCAAACATGTTTTACCTTTGCATCTATTACAGGTTAGTATTTATTGTAGTAATATCGAGCTTCAAACTAAACAAGGTACTTTTACACTTTTCGCTCTGCTTCGCATAAGAAAGACAAGAAAAAGAAGTTGGGTCAAAAGAAAATTAGAAAAGAAAGCAGTATCTTTCAGGAAAAAATTTACTTACAGCGCCTTAACTTTCACAAAAAAATAATGGCAGGGCTACTCATATAAAAAGTAAATAAAAGAACAAATATAAAGCGTTTAACATCTTCATTGGAGTATTGCGTTTCAAAAATTATCTTAAAAAATACTGCTTTCTTTTTTAAGAACTAACAGTAGTAATTTCACATTTGATAAATCTTGAACATTCAAGCATGTTTTATCTTTGCATCTATCACAGGTCAGTATTTGTTGTAGTAAAATCCTGTTTCAAATTAAACAAAGTACACTTTTACACTTTTTGTTCTGCTTCGCATAGGATAGACAAGAAAAAGAACCAGAAAAAAACTAGAAAACAAAGTAGTATCTTTCAAGAAAAAATTTACCTACAGCGTCTTAACTTTCGCAAAAATAATGGCTTGGTTACTCACATAGAAAGTAAATGAAAGAACAAATATAAAGCGTTTAGCATCTTCATTGAAGTATTGCGTTTCAAAAATTATCCTAAAAAACTACTGCTTTCCTTTTTAAGAACTATCAGTAGTAATTTCCCATTTAATGAATCTTGAACATTCAAACATGTTTTACCTTTTCATCCATTACAGGTTAGTATTTGTTGTAGTAATATCCCGCTGCAAATTAAACGAAGTACACTTTTGCACTCTTGACTCTGCTTCGCATAGGATAAACAAGAAAAAGAAGTTGGTCCATAAAAAAAATTAGAAAACGAAGCAGTATCTTTCAGGAAAAAATTTACCTACAGCATCTTAACTTTCACAAAAAATAATGGCATGGCTACTCACATAAAAAGTAAATAAAAGAATAAATATAAAGTGTTTAGAATGTAGAAGCATTATTTCCTTGCTTTCTCACGCTCTTGGAATGTAATTGAAAACACTACTTAATTCATATATTTAATACAGGATTTTTGTTACTTCTTATTTATTTGCTCATTGTTTCTAATTAGGATCTGCGGTAGTAATTTTTAAATGATTCCCACACTCTCTGAAGCATAAAAGCAGTATCTTACCCGCCGAAAAATCTACATTTACTATAATGACAATTCAAATTAAAGCTGTACTTACAAACACCAATTTCACAATCGATAAATTTTGAATATTCAAACACGTTTCTTCTCATCTAGTACAAGTTTGTAGTTTGTATATGTAGTATGAATATTCTATTTCAAATTAAACAAAGTACACATTTAAGAAATTTTCACTCCTCCTTGCATATAAAAGAGAAGAAAAAGATAAGAGTTGGTCCAGAAAAAATAACTAAAAAACACAACATCTTTTCACCGGAGAGAAAAAAAAACTTTACCTACATCGTAGCAACTTACGAATAAAAAAAATAAAGACATAACTACTCATATAAAAAATAAAGTGAACAAACAAATTTAAGGCATTTAGCATGTTGAGGCATTGCTTTCTAGCTTTTCTCACGCTCCCAGAACGGAATTAAAAAATGCCACTTAATTCATACATTTGTTGCAGAATTGTTGTGGCCTCTTATTTATTTTTTTTATCATTTTTAATTAAGATCTGTGGCAATAATCCCCGAATGATGCACACACTCTTCCTCTCTCCGAAGTAAAAATGCAATATCTGACTCCCCGAAAAGTCCACATTTACTGTAATGCCAATGCAAATTACCGCCGTAACTCTCCTAGTCTTGTATTTCCCTGAAGATGTTTCGGAGGCACCATTTCCGGCAAGGCATTTCTTCTGGGCTCCTTCCATTCGGCTTCCTCTCGACGGGGAATAAACCTTGCTCTTCCCTTCCCCTCCTTGATTTTGTTTCCTTCGTTCAGATCATTTTCGCCAGAGTGGCTTATCTTTGAGAGGTGGGCTCCCTTTTATTTTACTCTTTTTTTCTTTCTTTTTTGCATTCTCTTCTTTCTCTCTTTTGACTTTTCTTTTCCGTCATTTTACTCCTTTTTTTTCTCTGCTCTCTCTCTCTCTCTCTCCTTCTCTCTTCCCATTACCTTTTTCTTTTTTTCCCTGCCTTACATTTTCTCCGAGATGAGTCAGTATTTGGTGACGCCTTCCTGAAGGGAAGAAGTATTGAGGTGATGGCATAATGCGGATGCGCCATTGTTCTGTACGACAGTTTTGATAACATAATAAGTCATACCTTAACAATTCGGAAAAATGCTTTCGAGTTTGGACGGAAGAAGCGAGATTTTGTGCGAGATCTCCGTCTCACACAAATTTGTGTGTCAATGGGGTTTCCCGAAAAAAAAAGGAATTTTATATGAATTTTTAAAAAGGAACAATAAACATTCCTTTTGATTTTTGTGTGGGTACCTTTTCTAGTATTATATATAATAAACAAGCACCTACTACTTGAAGTTGATTCTGAACGATCTTAAACATCGAAGGTCTAACAGGTAGTAATATTCTACCTGTTAGACCTTCTTTCCCATTTGAACAAAGGAATTAAACGTTATGAAAACTTAGCTAATATACATAGCCGGAGCATGTGAGGTAAGTAATTGCCTTTGATGGCCAAATTTATGAGCAGCAAAACACCCTGAACTATAATGAAGAAATAAATAAACAAAGATAACAAAATTGTATTTTGATTACTTTAATCTTGAAAATGAGTAGTAAAGTCAGCTTTATTTTTTTGTTAAGGGTCTTAGATTTGAGCACCTTGGTCGCCACTTTCATGAGCCTTAGAAGCTACAAAATATTCCTGTCAGCTGTCTGCTGAGGTTTGCTTCAACCACTGGCCTCTTTTCCAAAAGCACCTAAGGTGCTCTTGGGGTTGTTTTTTCTAGAACTACGCTACGATAAACTTCTGGTTGCAGTGCTATTCTCTCCATTCTCTTGGGGATTCCTTGGGAGCTGCCCTAAAGGAGATTTCATTTAATGTTGATATTTTTTTTAGTTTTTATAGCTTGAATTATAGAAATTTTGGGCTTTACCCTTGGCAAAAGCACTAGTGTTGGCTATGATAATATGTGTGTGTGTGCGTGATAATGCTGAAAACTGTTTTACTCTATTTCAATTTTCTAGATTTAAAAATAAACAAAATAACTATACACTTCGTCATTATTTAGCTACCCTTGGCTTATAAGTCCTTATTTATCGAGGACTTCCTGAAGAGGTCTGTATAATGCAGATATACCATTATTATATACGGCAGGTTTGATCACTTAATAAATCATACCTTGAAAATTCGGTAAAAGCTTTGACCTTTCAAAGCGAGAAAAGGGAATTTTGGTCTATCTCGTGTAAATTTGTGTATCAATAAGTTTGTAGGATAAAATTTAAACTTTTATAGGAATTTAAGAAGAGAGTAATAAGTTTCTAATCGCACTGCCATGCTGTTGGAAATTCCTCAGGAGCTGCTCTAAAAGCGATTTCATTCAAGGTTAATATTTAATTTTCTTTTTTTTTTAGTTTTGTAGCTTGAAGGACAGAAATCTTGAGATTGATCCTCGGTGGCAAAAGTACTAGTATTGGCTATGATAATATGTGCATGTGCATGATAATGCTAAAACAGTTTCATCTACTTCAAGTTTCTAGGATTAGAAAGGGACAAAATAACTATTCGTTTAGTCTTTCATTTTGTTACCCTTGGCTTATAAGCCCTTTTTTTGCGAGGTGTTCTTGAAGAGGTCTTGGCATAATTCCGATATACCATTATTCTGTACAACAGGTTTGATGACATAATAAGCCATACCTTAACAAATCAGAGAAAGCTTTCAACTTACAACGAAGGTAAAAGAAGATTTATTCCATCTCGTGCAAGTTTGTGTGTCAATACGTTTGTCTGATAAAACGAAACTTTTTTAAGAATTTAAGAAGACGCTTCTTTTTGCAGTGCCATGCTGTAGGTGGTCCCTAAGGAGCTGTCCTAAAAGTGATTTCATTCAAGGTTAATATTTAATTTTTTTTAGTTTTGTAGCTTGAATCACAGAAATCTTTAGCTTGACCCTCAGAGGCAAAAGCACTATTGTTGGCTTTGATAATATGTGCGTGTTCATGAAAATGTGAAAACTGTTTCACTCTACTTCAACTTTTTAGGTTTAGAAAGGGACAAAATAACTATTCATTTATTCTTTCATTTGGTTACTCTTGGCTTATAAGTCCTTATTTAGCGAGATCTTCCTGAAGAGATATTAACGTAATCCAGATATACCTTTATTCTATACGACTGGTTTGATCACATAATAAGCCATATCTTAACAAATCGGAAAAATCTTTCAACTTTCAAAGAGTTGAAAAGTGGATTTATTCCATCTCGTGCAAATTTGTGTGTCAATAATTTTGTCGGATAAAATGAAACTTTTATAGGTATATAGGTATTTAAGAAGAGAGTAATAAGTTTCTGATCGCAGTGCCATGCTGTTATAGATCCCTCAGGAGCTTGTCTAAAAGTGATTTCATTCAAGGTTAGTATTTAATTTTTTTTTTAGTTTTGTGGCTTGAAGGACAGAAATCTTGACCTTAACCCTCGGCGGCAAATGCACTAGTGTTGGTTATAATAATATGTGCGTGTGCATGACAATGCTGAAAACTGTTTCACTCTACTTCAACTTTCTAGGTTTAGAAAGAGACAAAATAACTATTCATTTCGCTACCATTTTGGTTTCATTTAGTATTTGGAGATGCTTTCCTGTAGGGAAGAAGAGTTATGAGGGTATTAACATACTGTCGATGAATTATTGTTCAATATGATAGTTTTAACAACATAAGATTACCTTTTATTACCCTTGGTTACCCTTGGTTACCTTTGGTTACCTTGGTTACCCTTGGTTTATAAGTCTATATTTGTCGAGGCCTTCTTGAAGAGAAGGAGTGTTGAGGTCTTGACATATTGTAGATATACCATTATTCTGTACGACAAGTTTGATCACATAAGTCATATGTTAACAAATCGAAAAAATCTTTCAACTTTCAACGGGGGGAAAGGGGGTTTTGTTCCATCTCGTGGAAATTTGTGTGTCAATAAGTTTGTCGGATAAAACTGAAACTTTTATATAAATTTAAAAAGAGAATAATAAGTGTACAGAGGTCAGCACGTGCATGCACAGGTGTGGGAAAATTTCACCTAACAAGAGATTGGCAAAGAAGAAAAAGGGGCGTTAAAACCAAGGTGATGAGTCGGGAAAGAGTTAAGAAAAAGGAGTTGAAGTCGGGATTCAAGAGTAGCTGGACATCTAAATCCCAAGCCCTGCTCGCTAGCACCGGTCTCCCGTTCCTTTACTGGAGGTAAAACAGATTTAACATATCCATGACTGTTATTTAGGCCTCAATTAGTAATTCAATATTGTGATTAAGGAATAACGCATAACTAAAGAAAATTGTAATAATTATGGTGTAATGATAAATATAAAATCTAAATAATTGCTGGTTATGTTATATGGTGATCACGTATATCAATTTGTAAATAATTTACAGAATAAATGTCTTAATCTAAGTATAAGGTATCATATTTTTACTGTGTTTCCCCTTTGTAAACGAACACTGGTGTTAGTGTTGTAAGTACATTACAACAATAAGCATTCATTTTGGTTTTTGTAGGGGTATCTTTTCTAGTATAATATATAATAAAAAAAGAACTTACTAGTTAAAATTGATTTTAAGTAAAATTAAAATATTTCAAAAAAGTGGTTGCATTTCTAACAGGAAGTTTAGTACGTATTAAGAAAATAAATCCCTCAAATGTGGATTTTAAAAAATCTATAATAAATGATTTACTATATAAAAATGGATGTTTCATATTTTTCCTTATATATACGCTCTATTATATACATATAATATAATAAGTTAGGAGCTAAAATAAATGTTTCATATTCTAAAAATTGTATTTTTAATTACTTAAAATAAAAAATATAAAATACAAAATATATATAAAAAGAGTTTTTATAGGTAATTTGTAAAGTAAAAAGGAGTATTTTCATAATTACTGTTACTTTCTCTGAACCTTTTTCATAACTATTTCTGGTAACAATTAAGTTTCTATTCTCGGCTTAAAGCTGTTGCTATAAATAAAATGTGTAGAGGAATGGGAATAAAGTAGTTTTCATAAAACTAATTTAGGTTAAAAAAATAAATAATTATTAATCATTGAAATAAGTACCTTGATATATCCGACTGGGTTTAAAGACATATTTTTGGTGAAATATTAGAGAAAGGTTGCTTTATTCAAAAGACCACAATGTTAACTTTCCAAAACAATTTGTCTTTTGTATTTACGATCTATTAATACAAGTTATAACAATTTTTATTCTAGATCGATGAACCAGAAATTGCATTTAAATAATCGGAAGTTATGTGTTAAATGAATTTATCGTTATATTTAAGTTTTAATTTAAAAATAGATTTTTTTGCGATGATTTCGGTTCAATTCCATTTATAAAGCTGTAGATTTTTAAGTGGCTGAAATAAACATTTTTAAAATTTCTCTGAAAAAAATCTTTAAATTCTTTTTCTAGGAAACAATATTTTGACTTTTTATTTCTCAGAAATAACGTGTAATAATAAAATTAATTTTTGGCATAGCGGTATAAAACTTATTACAGATATATTAATGATATTGTTAGTGTAATGAATTGACAGTTTGATTATAGAAGAAAATTTTGAAAAATTACAAAATTCTTTATAAAATAATAAGTTAAAGTTATTTTTAAAGAAAATAGCTGAATTGTTACTTCATAATGAATATCTTCCAGCGGCATCACATCGCCAAATCAGCACTAAAGATTTTGACGTTACCACTTGGCAATAAACTAAAAATGTAACCGTACAGGCTGTACTTCATATGCAGCATATATAATGTAATGCTCATCATCTCTCAGCTCCTTTACAACTATTGTGGTTCACTCTGAGCTGGTAATCCGCATTCCTTCTCCTTACAGCAATGTATGTAAGATGTAACTATTCTCCAAATTAAATTGTTAAGTTTATTTTACGACTGGCACATGTATCCTCAATTTTAACCTTTTATTTTCTTTAATTTTTGATGCACGTTCGAACTATCGGGCTTCAATCTCTTTTAAATTTTAATTTCGGTCACGGATAAAGCTTCTTCAAATACTTGAGGTCCGAGGCATGTATGTAACACATACCTTAGACATGGAGCATAGTTTTATATGCCTTACAAAAAGTAAACAAGATTAAAACCGTTTGCAGATACTCCAATGTTTTTTCCATCCTGTCGACTTTTTGTGAAGCGCGTACATAACTTCATTACTTATTTCAACATTTTTCATTATTTATGACAGCTTTCGTTCCTCCCTTATTTACGTTTTATTGACAAAAATTATAAATTTACTTGTTGATAATGAATTAAGCCGAATACTAATAATCAATTAGCCAAATTAAATATTCAGTTCAGTAGAGATAAATAACCTTTTTTCTGAGAAGTAAGGCTCTTGCCAATCTAAAACATTGTACGCATCTTACATAAAAATATATTGTTACGAACTTCATTGCCGGGTTCGGGGATTGAATGGTCTTTAAGTAAGACAGCACGAAAACAATAATTTATTAGCCACCAGTTGGAAAATACAACACAACGTGCGTACCCTGTAAACTGAGAAATCCACTTAACGACTCTCTCTGTTTGGGACTCAGCCTGCCTTATATAGGCCCAAAAAAACTGCTGGAATGTTTCCGAAACGATCCGGTATCTCGCCAATTTGTCGAGATACCGGCTCGAATTTTTTTTTAATTTAGGGATTTTCTTTTTGGGTATGTGTCTTGTTTGTGTTAAGAATATAACGCTCGTATAGACGTTAAATGACAATGACGAAAAAGTCATTTTTAAACATTTGTGATGCCGTGGTAATGTTTAACTTTTTGTTAAGCCTGGTGCATTAAGAATAAATAAGAAACATATTCATGCAGTTAACTTGAAATAATAAAAATCGTCTTCCTATTAAAATCATGAGTGGAGCATTATTTTCTGCACCTTACAAAAAGTCGACAAGATCAGAAACCTTTCAGAGAAACCACAATGGATTTAGATCCTGTCGACTTTTCGTGAGGTGCACACTTCAATATTTAATTTAATATTTTTCACTGTTTATTTTAGCTTTCGTTCTTCGCCAATGGGCAATTTGTTGACTGTATAAACATACTTGTTGACAATGAATTAAGCCTAATACTAATGACTAAGTCGCTAAATTTATTACTTATTTCAGTAGAAATACATAACTTTTTTTTTTCAAAGAAATTAGGCTCTTGCTAATCTGATACCTTGAATATATGTTACATAAAACATATTCTAATTAGTAACAATCACATAAATAAGTAATTATAAATTAGTTTTAATATTACTGCAATAAGCTAAATATTGTTTTCAATCACTTTAACTACAAAGAATATTTAATAATTGTTGATACCCATAGAGTCATATGTTAAATTTACAGTTCACTAAACAAATTCGTAACAATATTTAAATTACTTTACACTGGTCATTAAATAATTCTTGTAAGGTAAAATTATTATTACTGGATAATTATAATTTGTCTCCTACCTTTCGTTGTAAGTATTAAAAATTGCTTGATTTTTTCAATATTTAAAAAAAAATCTTGGCAAAATTTTCAAAAATTCATTTTTTAAAATTTAATTATGTACTGTAATTAATTATGTACTGTTTATAAAATTTAATTAAATACTCTAGAAACAAATATTAGCACATTCTTTTACTGTTTTTCAAAATAGGATTCCTGAACTCATTCACTTACCTTAGACTTTATCTAAGAACATACAAGCTTTTCAAGGCAATTCATTAAAAATAAATTAATTTTTCAAATCCCACTGTCAACCTACCTAGCTAAAACAAAAACAAATGCACTTCCAACCTTATAAAATAAATACAACTCTAACTGCCCATATCTGAATACTTCAGCTCCGAAATATTTCGCATTTTCCAGCGAAAGTTCACTTATTGTCTTAATATTTTCCTTTGAGGAAAAAAACATGTCATTTTTCGGTGTATAAAAACCATCCTATTTTTCGAAAGGCCTTTATTTTGGAAGAAAAAAGAAATAAACACTGCCTTTCCTCCTTCACTTTATTGAAAAAGTAAAGCACTGTAATTTTCGTTAAAATTGGTGTCTAAAACGCGTGTAGGTAAAAAAAAAGAAATATGTTTTTAAAAAAAGGCTGATGTTACGCATTGTTTGTATAACTTTTGTACTCAGGAGCCATTTTCTAAGCAAGAATATATTTTGTATATATGTTGCCTTATGTAAGATACAAAAGTATGCTTTGAACAACATTTTTTTGGAATTGAAAAGAGTCTTTACTTGCCGAGAAATGAGGACAAAATATCTTCAAGGAAAAAGGAACAAAAATAACTGGATGTAAAAATTAAAATTTATGCTATATGGTTAAAATGTGTTGGATTTATTTTTCCGAGAATTAATCTGAAAAATCAAATGCATAACCCTTCATCATTAATCACAATAAGAAATGAAAAATTTCACAATCATTTTTTTTTAAATTATAGATTTGATTTTTGTGTATGCATCTTGTTTGTGTTAAGATTATAACGCTTGTATACACGTTAAGTGATAATGATACAAAAGTCATTTTTAAACATTTACGATGCCGTGGTAATCTTTAAATTTTCGTTAAGCCTGGTATATAGAAATGAATTAGAAATATATTCATTCAGTTAACTTGAAATAATCAAGATCGTCTTCTTATTAAAATCATTGGTGAAGCATTATTTTCTGCACCTTACAAAAAGTCTACAATATTAGAAAACGTTCAGGGAAACCACAATCGGTTTCGATCCTGTCGACTTTTCATGAGCTGCACACTTCAATACTTAATTTAAGATTTTTCACTGTTTATTCCAGCTTTCATTCTTCACCAATGGGCAATTTGGTAATTGTATAAACTTACTTGTTGACAATGAATTAAGCCTAATACTATTGACTAACTAACAAAAAGTCGACAAGATTAGAAAACGTTCAGGGAAGCCACAATTGATTTCGATCCTGTCGACTTTTCGTGAGGTGCACACTTCAATACTTAATTTAATATTTTTCACTGTTTATTCCAGCTTTCGCTCTTCGCCAATGGGCAATTTGCTGACTGTATAAACTTACTTGTTGACAATGAATTAACACTAATACTAATGACTAACTCTAAATTTATTACTTATTTCAGTAGAAATACATAACTTTTTTTAAAAGAAATTAGGCTCTTGTTAATCTAAAACCTTGAATATATGTTACATAAAACATATTTAAATTAGTAATAATCACATAAATAAGTAATTATAAATTAGTTTTAATATTACTGTAGTAAGCTAAATATTATTTTCAATCACTTTAAAATAACTACACTGAATATTTAATAATTGTTACATTAATTATAATATACTGCATTTTGCTACAAAATCCAGTATAATAAATATATTAAAGCCATCTATCCAAAATTATTTTTAAATGCTATGTTTCATTGAAAAATTAAATAATGATTTTTGAGCTTATAACGAGGAGATTGTTAAAGAGGAGACTGCATTATGTTTTTATTCATTTATTGCTCCTTGTGATAATTTATTGGAATTCAATCCATTTGCATTAGGCTTCTCGTCAAAAAACTAAACAGCATTCCACATTATCAAAGCACTAAAGACTTAAAAAGAATACATTAAAAGAATTAAAATGGAACACAAACAGTACATTAAAAAGTAAATTTGTATTTAAAGTACATAAGATATGATAATGGCGATATATTAAAACATTTTAAAAATTGCAGAAGTCACTATAATAGAACTAAAGTTAGCGGAATGTCTAGGGGAGAGTATAGAAATGTTCTGGGCATGAGGTCTCTAGCCATCCAGTATAGCGAACCCAAATCACCTTTATCATGTAAGGTAGAGACAAGATTTTAACACACTAGTAAATGAGGTTTAGCAATAGCGTCCGTTTTACAAATAAGACATAGGTCATTACTAATTATGGCGTCTTTCACCGGCAGTTCACCATGGTATGCTGACAATTATCCTGGTTTGTCTCTATCATAAATAACTAATGGGATCCTCAATGAAATGCTTTCCAAAGAAAACATTATAAAGACTGCTAACGATGTAACAACCTTTGAAGCTATTTTCTTTTACAAATCCAAGCAGCATTCCCACCTAGAGTATGGTGCAAATCACTGCTAATTATATTTCGTTTGAACTACTGAACTACTATAACGGCAGAAAAACACCGAGTCTGAATAACAATACATGAATGGTGAACTTTTTTTTTAAAGTTTCATCCTTTTTAATTGCAAACAGCACAGAGACGGCGTTAATTCCCTGTTTGAGATGCGTAAAGCATGATTCTAACCATACCATTGTTCATTTGCCAAAAAAATCGCATTCTTATAATAACATTAGTGCGTATCTGACAGATATCCATAAAGAAATCTGCACAATTATTCCATTCGCTAGATTCAAGGCTGTTCCAGAAATTATCAAGTCTATCTGTGTGAATTTTAGAAACATACGACGATGTTGCAAATACAAACCCTTCACATATATTTTCTTTGCATTGTTATTCTCAGTTGTAGCTTTCCATCAAATTCACTGTGCTACTATGAAGATTCTGTATATTAATACTTCTTGATTACTCACTTTACATTAGTTTCTATGTCAAGCTATTATATTATGGACATTATCCATACTATTAGCTACCAAAATTGCTTGTATCACCTTTATTCTATGAAAAACTTGATTTTCCTTTGAGCTAATACTAGATTTTACATTAGAACCAAAACACTGTGACCAATTAATAATTTAGGCATTTGTTTACATTTCTAAAAAAAATACTTTCTCCTCATTTCCTAACTTTAGCCATGTAAAATACATTCTTATACTCAAAATTTCCAGAGAAGTGATGACGGTTTATGCAGTTATGAGAACCTCCCACATACGAATAAGAAAAAAAAATACTTTTCATAAGTCTGCATCATGTCTGTATCGTAATTTTTAATAAATTTACCTGACTATTGACAGTGATTTTACGATATATTTTTAAACGTAGTCCATATATTAAATAATATTTAAAAAATTATTAAACATTTCAAACATTTTTATGAGTGTTTTCCTCATAATTCCTAAATTTTATATAAATAGCTTATGAATTTTGCAGAAAAAGTCTTCTTTTCCAAGAGGAACATGATAATGAAAATTAAAAATTTAAAAATTGGACTGATGACCATATGTAACTATGTAAATGAAATATTCTCTTACTTCACATGCGCGAAATATACCCATACTTCCATTATAACTAATACTAGAGAGCATTAAAAAATTTAAGTGTAAAAATTTAAATGAATGTTATGAATATTTAGAGCCGGTCTCACCAAAGCGTTTAACGGATAACCGAGATTAAGCTAATGGCTCCACCCAATAGTGATACTCAGTTCTCCGTTTAAATAGAGATTAACCGAAGTTAGCCGTTAAACGACTTGGTGAGACAGACCTTAAACATATCTCTTTGTTATATTGAGGTGTATATCAGTAACTCTCTGAAACTAGCTCAAAAAAAAGATAATTCACGCATATATTGTCAAAATAAAATGTTTGAAAACCATTAAGAAAGTAGTTTATATCACTAAAGAGCCCAAAGCAGTGATCCGAAGATTTTGGTTTTTCATTGTATAAGAAGCATATGGGTATTTAAAAATTATAATTTATTTTTGCAACCTTTTCAAACACTGTATTTTGCCAATACATGAATGACGTATTATTAAGAATGTCTTTTACTTGGAAAACGCTAGTAAATTAATCACCAATATTTTTTTAGAAAATTAAACAAATGACTGAACTCTTAAGTTGTCATATGTTTTTGGTTCTTTAGGAGATTATATTCCTCTTGGAGATTTATATATTATTTATAAATTTCTTTAAAAGTTATTAATAATATTGTGGAATTATTAAGAAAAACTCATAAAAAACTTTTCCATTTTTAAAATAACCATTATGTATTTCAGTTTTGCATTGTGATGTGTATCAATATATCTTGCTACAAATATGTGTTTCAACTTTATTCTATAACAGAACTCAAAGTCATTCAGGCTGAAGTAGCTGAAAAATATTTTGTATATTCAGCATCAATAGATCTAAAAAGTTATAATTCACTCATATTTGCAAAATAAAATGTTTGAAAACCATTAAGAAAGTAGTTTATAGCACTAAAGAACCCAAAGCAGTGATTCCAAGGATTTGGCTTTTCATTGTATATAAAGCATACGGGTATTTAAAAGTTATAATTTATTTTTTCAACCTTTTCAAACACTTTTTTTTTGCCAATACATGAATGGCATATCATTAACGCTAGTAAATTAATCCAATATTTTTTAGTAGAAAATTAAACTTCAAAGTTGTCATATCTTTTGGTTCTTTAGGAGATTATATTCCTCTTGGAGATTTATATATTTTTTATAAATTTCTTTAAAAGTTATTAATAATATTGTGGAATTATTAAGAAAAACTCATAAAAAAACTTTTCCATTTTTAAAAAAACCATTATATATTTCAGCTTTGCATTGTGATGTGTATCAATATATCTTGCTACAAATATGTGTTTCAACTTTATTCTATAACAGAACTCAGTTTCAAAGTCAATTAGGCTGAAGTAGCTGAAAAATATTTGTATATTCAATATCAATATATCTATCGATATGATGATATAGGCTGTATCATACTAAAGAATGTGCATAAAAAGCTGATTTGTGTAGTTTCGAAACGGGCGAAATAAAGTTCAAAATTCTTTAGTGTGCAATATTAAGTGCCAATTATAATGTCCTTTAAAAATATTGATTAAAATAGCAATATAGGTTATATTGAGGTGTATATCAGTAACTGTCTGAAACTACTCCAAAAAAAGTTATAATTCACTCATTGGCAAAATGTTTGAAAACCATTAAGAAAGTAATTTATAGCACTAAAGAGCCCAAAGCAGTGATCCCAAGGATTTGGCTTTTTATTGTATAAGAAGCATAAGTATATTTAAAAGTTATATTTTATTTTTGCAACTTTTCAAGCACTTTTTTTTGCCAATACACAAATGGAGTATCATTAACGCTAGTAAATTAATCTCCAATATTTTAAGAAGAAAATTAAATGTCTGAACTTCAAAGTTGCCATGTGTTTCGGTTCTTTGGTGGATTATATTCATCTTGGAATTTTATATATTTTTTATAAAGTTCTTAAGTTATTGATAATGTTGTGAAATTACTAAGAAAACTCATAAAAAACTGTGCAATTATTAAAATAACCATTATATATTTCAGATTTTCATTGTGATGAGTATTATTATATCTTGCTACAAATATACTATGTTTCAACTTTATTCTATAACAGAACTGAGTTTAATGTATTTAGGCTGGAGTAGCAGAAAAATATTTGTATATTCAACAACAATACATCTATAGATAGGATGATATAGGCTGTATCATACTAAAGAATGTGCAGAAAAAGCTCATTTGTGTAGCTTCGAAACAGACGAAATCAAGTTAAAAATTCTTTGATAGGCAATATTAAGTGAGAATTATAATGTCTTTTAAAAATATTGATTAAAATAGCAATATATGTATAACAGTGCCATTTAAACCACAATAAAAAAAATTCGAATAATGTTATAGAATTTATCGAACCATAGTAAACCTTAATAAACTATTTCCATTAAGAATAAAATTCCTATATAGGTCAACTATACTGTCAACTGATCTGATAAAATACCGATTTTCATGTTGTGGAAAACCTATAAAAACGTCATAAAACAGTACCAAATCAATAAACTCAAAAATATTACCTTAAACTTAGCCCTTGATTTTTATTTAAAAGTCATGTGTCGAGATATTCATTTGTAATATTATTACAACCAGATTACAAGTTCTTTTGATTTCTTTTCTTCTAACAGTAGGTGTTTCTTCTAATTCTACGATTTCTTCTTAAGTTGGTATCAATAAACTCAAAAATATTATCTTGAACTTAGCCCTTTATTTTTATTTAAAAGTCATGTGTCGAGATATTCATTTGTAATATTATTACAACCAGATTGCAAGTTCTTTTGATTTCGTTTCATCTAACAGTGCTTCTTCTAACTCTACGATTTCGTCTTAAGTTGGTATCAATAAATTGAAAAGTATTATCTCGAACTTAGCCCTTGATTTTAATTTTAAAGTCATGTGTCGTCCT
Organism: Pardosa pseudoannulata; assembly: GCA_032207245.1. Classification (NCBI taxonomy): domain Eukaryota; kingdom Metazoa; phylum Arthropoda; class Arachnida; order Araneae; family Lycosidae; genus Pardosa; species Pardosa pseudoannulata. The sequence continues at coordinate 135,586,393 of CM063498.1, read as the reverse complement.
TCATTTGTAATATTAATATTATTACAACCAGGTCACAAGTCCTTTTGATTTCTTTTTCTCTAACAGTAAGTGTTTCTTCTAATTCTACCATTTCTTTTTAAGTTGGCATCAATAAACTCAAAAATATTATCTTAAACTTATCCCTTTATTTTTATTTTAAAGTCATGTATCATCATTCATGTGTAATATTATTATAACCAGGTTACAAGTTCTTTTGATTTCTTTTTCTCTAACAGTAAGTGTTTCTTTTAATTCTACCATTTCTTTTTAAGTTGGTATCAATAAACTCAAAAATATTATCTTAAACTTATCCCTTTATTTTTATTTTAAAGTCATGTGTTGTCATTCAGTTGTAATATTATTATAACCAGGTTACAAGTCCTTTTGGTTTCTTTTTCTCTAACAGTAAGTGTTTTTCTAATTCTACAATTTCTTCATAAGTTGGTATCAATAAACTCAAAAATATTATCTTAGACTTAGACCTTTATTTTTATATAAAAGTCATGTGTCGAGATATTCATTTGTAATATTATTACAACCAAATTACAAGTTCTTTTGATTTCGTTTCATGTAACAGTGTTTCTTCTAATTCTACGACTTCTTCTTTAGTTGGTATCAATAAACTCAAACGTATTATCTTGAACTTATCCCTTGATTTTTATTTGAAAGTCATGTGTCAAGATATTCATTTGTAATATTATTACAACCAGGTTACAAGTTCTTTTGATTTAGTTTCCTCTAACAGTAAGTGTTTCTTCTAATTCTACGATTTCTTAAGTTGGTGGTTCAGAACGAAAATAAATTTTCTGTTAGACTGCCCAACATTGAAGACGTTAGTACCCTTCTTCTAGGGAAATCAATTTAGTATTCCGAAACAGGTACTTTCCATCCATTTTCCTCTGAAAGAGATCGATTGTAAGCTAAATGACTTCAAACGCCTACGTCAGGGATATTTCTACACAAAAGTGAGATTTCCTGGAAGAAAACTGTTACTAAGTCACGTTAATTAGTAGGACTCAGAGGTGATAAATGAAAGTCATACTTTTCTCAGCGTTGTGGTACACAGAGTAAAGTAGAATAAATGCATAAATGCAATATGTAGTTTGTCATTTACGTTACGAGAAAGAATGCAATTTATTTGCTTTTAAAAAATCATTGGAGGAAATTCCAACGAAAACAATGTATCATTTATGAGGATTGTTTTCTAAATACAAAATGAACAACTTGGAAAATATGAGAAGAGTTTATAATAAAGAAATTTGTACTATTATAACAGAAAGCCCATCCTTTTCCTCTTTTCTTTTGAATCACTTAAACCAGAGGTGGGCAAATACTTTTAAGCGCTGGCCAAAATGAAATTTTCAAAATGTCTCCCCTGCCGGAGGACTAAACCGCATACGCTGTGCACACGCGAATGTTTTGGGTGGAGTTTTTTCCCTGCCCAAGAAATTTTTTTGACAAAAACACTATAAGTATCATTTTAAAGCATTTGGACAGAGAAATTTGACAGTTAATAAAAGATAATAGTAATAATAAATTGTCTTACTGAGATGTATATGCGAACAATTTGTGCTCAGTAAAATATGTCACGTAATTGTAATTTTTAAAGAAATATGATCCATTATATTAAATTAATGGTCATTAAATAAATCAGTTAATGAAAGATTTTTTACATATTTATTTATATTTTAAAGATACGAATTATTTTATTTTGATCATAGTTATTACATTTTTATATTATATTACATTTTGTAAATATAATAGTAAATAGAATTATAAAAAGGAAAGACAAGCATCAAACGTTAAAATAGAATAGTTTTAGTTAATGCGAAACGTGAAATCTGGAATGTTCATTTGATATTATTTCTTCAAAAATTTGGATCCAAATCACTTCTAGCAATCCTTAATAACGAGTGTAGATTTTCGTCAAATTATAATACTCTTTATTTTTTAAACTTTGAGTTTGGGCAACAATAATTTTAATAAAACTGTGTGATCCCAAGTAACACCTAAATTTTACTATTCCAATAGCTGGAAATGGGACTTCATTCCACTAAATAAGACGTAGTCTAGAATATAAAATTTGTCATACTTTCGTTGCCCCACTTATGCCACAGGAAATAATCTGTATTCGCAATCGTTTAAGAAAGAAGATTTACCTGCCTGGTGATAAATTTTTAAACTTTTCACTTTCTTTTCTTCTTATGTTAATCTCTCTTACAAACATAAGTACTGTTGAAAGGGCAGATCCCTGCCGTAAAATTTCCTGTAAGAGGTCATTAATGTAACTACAAATGTAATTCAAATAATCTTAGCTGGTTTTGACATCTTCTTCCCTTGCGCTCCATCTTACCTAACCGCTTACTTCTTTTCACAAGCATCCTAAATTGTTGAAGTTACTAGTGTCTTCATGCTTTCTACTCTTCTGTCTTTTGGTCCATAGACGTGAGGAGCTTTTTGGACAATTTCATGGTTTAAACGAAATAGATTTCTCTCCTGTCTGTATAAATAGCCTTACACACTAAAGCAAAGGTTGCACCTCGGAGGTGCTAAAAAGGTAAAATCTTTTTACGTCAAATATTTTGAAGCGGCAATTACTAAGTATATTCCAGAAATTACACAAAAAAGAAGTTTACAAATTAAATAAAGAGGAAATATAACTTCAGACACATATTACACAGAAGTAAATTTAATGCCAAAAATATTTTTAAGCGAAATTATAATGACGTTCACAGAATGGATGATATCTGCTAACCTGCTAACAAGTGTCTAGCAATATCATGCAATAAGCGGGTTAGAATTGGACCGATTACCAATAGTAACAACATCCTGTTAGGGAAAGATCCCGATTTTAAAGGGTTAGTGACAATTAATCTAAAATCTAACAAGTTTAAAGAAAAAAGTTATTCTTGATTAATTACCAATATCACAGATTTAGATATAAACCAAATTCAAAAAGTGTATCTTCTTCAGATAGCTGCAGAACTAAATACGATTTTACAGTGGCAAAACTATGCAAAATTTTTCTGCACTGATTCAATCAGATGGAATAAGGAATTTAAAAAAAAATTAAGCTACCTTCTAACAAAACTTTCTTACGTTTACAGAATAGGATAATACCTCCTGATAAGTATCTAGCAAGCTCATGCAATAAGTGGCACATAATTGGACCGATTACCAATAGGAACAACATCCTGTAACGAAAAAATCCCCCTTAAAAGAGACGGTGACAATTAATCTAAAATCTAACAAGTTTAAAGAAAAAAGTTATTCTTGATTATCACAGATTTATATAAGATAATAAAATTCAAAGGTATACTTCTTAGATAATCAGAACTAAATACGACTTTACAGTGGCAAAACTATGTAAAATTTTTCTGCACTGATTCAATCAGATGGAATAAGGAATTTAAAAAAAAATTAAGCTACCTTCATACAAAATTAATGTAAGTCGATAAAAAAATCAAATCTCATATTAGTATGCATATATCTTTTGAAACATACCGGCTTGATAAATATATATATATATATATATAATATATACTATATATATAATATATAAATATATATAAATATATATTTAAATACATGAAATCTATAATATTAATTAATAATATATTAAATTAATATTATATAATTAATAATGTATAAAAATATTAATTCTTTGTTGTCCTCATAGATTTCGCTATAGCATTAATTTAAGTATCTGTTCTTCAAACAGATGTAGAATTAAGTGCGATTTTACTGTGGTAAATGTGTATTAAATTGCTCTGCACAAACACCTTTCGGTGAAAGCTTGACTTTAAAAATGTATATCATGCGTACAGAATGATATGCAGTACACAAAAACTAAAGTGATATCAATATGCATATATATTGTGTAATATACCTGCATAATAAATATAAATATTACATGAGAAATTGGTATATATACCTACTATTGAATTCACAATCAGCAGGGTTGTGCAAGATTCGCCGAATAATAAACTAGATTAATCCTGATATAAAAAGAATAGTACAAAAGTTATACGTTCTATTTCTTATCACATTACAAATGCTACAGACATTCCAGGGGAGCTTTTATTCTTTTTTAAAAAAATATCATAGAATCTATTATGATTTCCTATGTGCACAATACATCATGTTATACTTTCTCCAATTTGCCAATGGGGGGAATGCCATTTCTTCGCAAACGAGAATAAAATTAGATTTGGTATCGAGCAGGTAAAAATATCTTTAAACTAGATAAATTTAAATCGATTTTTGGACAATTCTCTTCGTACGTTCCTTTCCTTTATGTCCCGCCGTCATGAAGCATCATACATTTTATCTACCCAAGCGTTTTAATTGCGAGTGATGATCGATCAAATTCTGTTTTTCTAAAATAGACCTTTCTTTTACAGATATACTTTCTTTTGGCGACTGGGAGGAAATCAATACGTACAATAATTCTAAATCGGATTCGATTTTTCAATTCAATATATATATTTTTTTTTCCTGCAAAATATTAAAGATGTCTCAAATCTTAGAGAGAATTGCAGAAATTTTTTTTTTCCTGGCTGTAAAATACTTCGGAAAAAAACTTTTAAATTGGGTTTGATATTTATGAAATAAAGTGTGTAAGGAAAACAATTCTACTACAATAATCCGCAGTTCACATGTACATTTCGAGTTCTTCCTTTGCAAAAACTTTGTGATTTTCTTTATCCTGTTTTCCACTCAAAAGACTCTAGAAATTTGTAACTAGATCAGAGAGATTTTGTTTTCACGTCTTTTTGTGAAATATTTATTATGTAAAGTAGGTGTACCTTAATATAACAAGTTTCTGTAAGCGCTTTCAGTACTTCGTAATAAATGTGTCTTTATTTTATACCTGTCTAATCTTCAAATTTTGGATATATTTTAGTGATGTATGTAGTACGAATAAACGTGATTATTTAAAATTTATTTTAGTAGACCTTTCTTTTGTAGATGAAGAAATATTATGCATATAATAATTTTCAATCGGATTTTTTCATTCAGTATACAGGGTGCCCCAAAACGACCGCATAAACTGCACAGCCAGATTCCTTGTTGGGAAAAAACTGTCCAAATAAGCGTTCCTGTACGATCCATAGTTTACGAGAAAAATACTAAAAACAGTGTGACGTCACTTCCGGTGAAAAAAAAAACACTTTATTGGACATATCATCAACAGTATTTGCATATCTTTCCAGACCATAATGTTAAAAACGCTCGCCCCGCATATCGCGTCATGCATGATGACGTTACCTGCGAACTGGTATTTAAAAGCTGCATCTTGCAGCTACCGTTAGTCTTCGTATGGTGGCCATGTATTCCGTTCGTGACTACTGCGACATGTACTGGCCGATGTAATGGAAATGTGTTACAAAGTGTTACGGAGTATTACCGTGCATATAATGCTGTTGATATGTTCAATAAAGTGTTTTGTCTTGCACCGATAGTGACGTCACACTTTGTTTTTCGTATTTTTCTCGTAAACTATGGATCGTAGAGGAACTCTTCTTTGGGAAGTTTTTATGTACTCCTAACGAGGAATCTAGCTGTGCAGAGTTTATGAGATCTTTTTGGGATACTCTGTACATATATATAATAAAGTTAGTCGTCTACTTTGACCCAAGCTTACGTCCAGATTGATGACATCTACGGGAGACCTGCATCAGAACAGCGATCCTAAGCCTACGAAAGGTCAGTCATGGTCAGATTTAATTTTTGTCCAACTTAGTAAGTTATGAGTAATCTCTACAGACAAAAGGTAGAGATAACCAAGAAGGACGGAAGAGGGAAGTTCCAGTAAGGCACTTTGGGCTTGTCACACCCGTACAGGGTTATTAGTAGATCTCAAGATTAATAAACATTGCGATGAACACGGTGTCGCAAACTATGTTTAATATGTGAAAACCAAAGAAAACGCATGCAGGCTCTAAGCATAGAGAGACTAAGGGCAGATCTCACCAAAGTCCTTTAAAGGATAACTATGATTTACCCATGGTACCAACCAATGGTGGAACGCAATTCTCCGTTTAAATAGAGATTAATCACGGTTAGCAGTTAAAAGACTGTGGTGAGACCGTAGTACTCTGGACTTTGCGAGCCGGTTCGCACGCTTGTTGCGACGCCACTTTGACGTCAGATTGCGGACATTATGCGAGTAAATGGTCAAGTTGACGTCAAAGTGACGTCACATCAACTTCGCTCAAGTAGGTCCTCGTAATTTTGAAGCAGGGACCAAGCAGAAAACCCAGAGACTTGGCCTGCCACCCCCAGAGGTATTAATTGAGGACTTGGAGGACATTGTGACCATGAACATATTTTTTACGTGCCCCAGTCACCTTTAACAAATGCGGAGGATCTTAGGCCGGCTTGGGTTCCGAACCCGCAACCTCCCCAGGTAGCATGCATACTTGCAGCAAGTTTGATTTTTTCTGGATAAGATCTTGTCATAACAAATTGGACGTGACAAATTTACAACACATTTCCTGCAAGTAAGACGGAGCATAAAGCGACCACTCATTTTCAAAGTCATTTTGCTGCAAAACCGTGGCAACCTTGTCATGGCAATCTTGAAGCAAGCTAAAATTCTTAGACTTGCTGCAGTCCTGTTTCAAACTTGCAGACTTATCTAGCTGAACTTGCTTCAAGTTTGCAGGCTTTCAAAGCAAGACTGATGCAAGTTTGCTGCAAACTAAATTTGCTATCTGGGTTCCTGTTACGAGATCGTTGACTTAAACAAATGTTATGAAACTCAGTGAAATTTTAATGCAGCAACAAAAACTATTTCATCACACTATCTAATATTACGAAGCAATGAAGATAGACAGAAGAGGTATGTTTCGATGGTGTCTACATGATTAAAGGGACTCCTGCCGAAATTATCAGATATCACTGTTGCACAAATCAAATGATGTATACCAGTAGGTAAACCCCCTAAATGTAAAAAATTTAAAAAATAAAGAGAGAAAATATATATTGAATAATAATTTGTTACACATAATTCGCGAAGTCAAATGACGTTGTAATAACTTTGTATCATAGAACGTTTTCAAACATTTTCCTAAAGATCATTTGACTCGTCGTTTTTGGTATAGTGTTAGCAACGTAATGCAATTTACCTCCACCCTTTCCATGTTCCATACTTAAAGCAATCACGTATTCATGGATTTTTAGTAAATGTATGCATTGATTGCATTCACAGTGGATGCTAGTCGATGAATCTGCTGTTAAATTGAATTTCAGTATTGATTATATTGAATTTCAGTAAACATTTTAAATGTGGAACATTCATATACGTTCAGTGCTTATTTAAAATTGCGTGGTGCACCGTTGAAAAGTTATTGTTAACCAAACTATTAATGCAGCGGGATATAGTATAAGGAAGAATCACTGCTGTGAGTGAGTTTATTTAGGTGTGTATATGTTTTCCGTCCAAAATTTAAATATTATTCATAAAATGCGATATAGACTTATTTAAAATTGGTTAAAATATTTAAAATCACGTGTTGAAAATCATTATTTTTAAGTATGCATTTCTTATTGCATCCCCTATATAATAATAGCCTAAGTTATCTGTCCGTCTGTCCTCGAATTTATGAAGCGGTTGGACCTGGAATGGATAGAGGCTTATTGGATTCTTGATGAATTAGGGTTAGCAAAATTCAAAGCGAGTAAAATTTAAAACGAATAACTTTTAGTCAGCATAATTGTAAAATGAGACAAATTTATTAAACATAAAAAGAGAAATGATACCCTATATGATCGTTCCAATAGTTGGAGACGGATCGTGTTTATTTCCATCGGTTTCGTATCTTATGTTTGAAACACAGTCTTTTAGCAGTGAATCTGAATGACTTGTAATCGGGATCTTCAATGTCAAAGATTTCTTTGATTCAATGTACATTATACTATAGGGACATTTAACCCTCTGAGTGGAACACACAGGGGAAAAAAGTCTCTAAAACTTCGCTAAAGTTTTATTGTGTCAGTGACCAAAGTGTTCTATGATTTTTTTACTTCACCCTTTGCCCCATCCTCGTTATTGTCCCTCTACTTCCGGTTATAAATAGATATATAATTAGACATTATTGATTGTTTATTTTTAATACACTTAAAGCTCCTGAAGTCTCGAAGATCATCACATAAGAAATAATGTATTCTAAAAGTACGAATAAAAATATTTTTTAAGAGAATTATTTATATTTTTTACTAAAGTCATCCAAGATATTTCAGTGGTACAATAAGAGATATATCTGTTACCGCAAATGAAATACTTCGAAATAGAGATTTCCAAAGCAATTTGAAGTTATAAGCGTCTTTGTTCCTCAGAGAGTAGGGGTGCATCCCTTAATAAATGACAGTCAAAGAGAGGTGCAGTTAATAAACAATCCACCTGACTCTCTTACCTCAAAACTCCATGGGGGAAAGCACTGTCAGAAATGTACAATACATCTATTTTCGGAACGTTTTTGGAGGTCGAAAATTGTCTGTGACAGCCCGCGGAATTGTACGTGCAAACCGCTTAGAGGGTTAAACAGCCCCATAGCTAATAGCTGTATTACTCATCTAGCTCGCTCGCTGTTTGGCATTTAACTGTACCCTTCGCTATTTGACATCGCTTTCTGAGTATCACTGTTGAAATTCGGCAAACTTCGGAAGATTTTCAACGAACCCACAATTTTGAACCAATTACATTCCGCGGTGGTTAACTATCTTTCTAAATAAATTCAACTTGATTCTAAACTGCAGTCACAATATCGGGATACTTTAGAGGAGTATGAAGATAAACAAATTATTGAGCGTGTACCAGATAATTCTCAGCCAAAAACAAACCACTTTTTTATCTGCCTTATAGGGTACTTTACAATTCTGGAAAATTAGAAATTATACTGATACCATCATAGGACGGGCTATATGCTAGTACGAAAAAAAATTGTGCACGTTAGAACAAGTACAAAACAACACGCGATAGAAATATCAAACTACTTTTGCGTAATTGCTATGCTAAGCCTACAAATGTAAATTATTTGAAGAAGGTTCCAACTGTACAGGTATGTGATTTTAATTTGGAGTGCTACGGTTTACTTTTTGCAAACGAGGACTAATGTGACCGGGACCTACAGCTTACAGCTGATTTCGAACGGCTACGAACATCCATGCCACTGTGGGATTCGAACCCAGGAACTCTGGTACCGAAGGCCAGCACCCTAACCAATCGGCCATCGTTCGGCACAGGTATGTAAATAGAATTTTTTTGGAATATTAGAATTCGGATGATTACATTTTTTTTGTACTCTTTCACATTGTTTTCTTCTGTTAACCGCATTGAATTTTTCCTACAATTCCAATTTAGATTAAATATTTACAAAAACAACAGTCACTCTTAGCTTATGGACATAATTGTATATGTTTATAATACTCCACAAAATCAGTTACAAATTAATCGAATCTCTTCCCATGACAGGATTTTCAACGGAACAGGTATTTCGTCTGATAAAGAAACTAAGAGGAAAAATTTTCATTAGTTCCTTTCCTGCAGCTGCATACTTCTCATCCCATTTAATCTCCATACTAAAAACGGGCTATAAGCTAAGCGTAATACCTACATTCTTCTTAAGGTTGTAACAGTAAAAGTATGTTTCTCATTGATGCAAGAAGGTTTAATAATAAGGCTTTATGGGGTCTGATTATTAAATGCTTTCATCTTCAAATCATAGATCCTTCAGACTTGATTAGTCCTGCGACATATTTTAGTGTATCATTCTCATTATTCGTTCAACTGCTTTGACTTCTACTAGAGATAAAAAAATAAACATCTTTATTTTCGAAAAATAACAAGGCTATTTTATATAATTAATTCTAAATGTCTTTTGTTGAGAGACTTTTTGTTAACGTGCTGGTAAATTTTTCAAATAGTCCAAATATCAATTATTTAGAATTTTATATAATTGTATGAAATACTTTATTCTCAACAATATGGTACCAAACTTTTTATGATACAATATTAAGTAGTAATAATATAAAGTGTGCGAATATTTATTAGTTGGAGGATATATGTACGTCACAAAGCGTTTTTGTAAATTATTAACTTGCAGTATGCTTCAAATATGGGTACACTTGAAACTAAGAGGCATGTGTTTTAGTAAGTACTATTTTGCAACTGAAAACAAGTCACTTTTTAACTGCATTTCCACCACCATTAAAGCACTGTCATACCGTATAGTATTGTCGTATCGTATAATCATGTTTAGTGTTCCAACCGCATGTATATATGTTCAAGGCTAAGCAATGGATAAGCGTTTGATATTGTGCATCCAATCACCATTTTTACTCTTCAGCGTAACTGGTTTACATAACCAAACGTTTTAAAGTTTTTATGTCCATCAGTCAACAGTTTCGAACCCAAATGTCTCGAGTTTCAAGATGTGTCTTTTATAATATTATGTACGCCATATAATTTAACGTAAGTTTGTCTCACGCTGAGGAGTAACAGTGTTAATGCACAAAACCTAACGTTTAGCCAGTGCGTAGCCAGGGAAACTTCCATACTGATGGAAATATAAAGAGCTGGTTCTTTGATACAACAAGTGACTTGATATTGCGTTAAACTGCAAGTTTCTATCTAAACACAAAATCATGTAAACATATACTTCTGTGTTTTTAATTGCAAAACGGTACTTGCCAAAAAATACTTTTAATTTCAACTGTAGCTAGGAGGATGATATTTATGGGAATAAAACACTAAAGATGTTTCTACGGTACAAGTGCATTGATATAAGTGAGTGTGTGTGTGTCACACCCCCTATTCAGCACCTGACAAAAATAGGGATAAAATAACAATTTAGGTATAATTTAAAGTCTTCCATGCTGGACAAAAAGAAGTCTGAAAGTCATGATATCAGAAGTACTAAGTCCAAACTCTCATGAAACTTCACATTTATTTAGTATCAAAAACACATTAGTCTATCAGCCGTCTGTAGAGTGTAACAGTTCAACATAAAACGAAGAATACACACATTTGTTGCCGATATCAACCCCACAGCAAGCCTATATGCAGTTACCACAGCGGCCTCGCCTGAATATAAATGATGCACAGTGCTACACAATTTGCATAGCCCTTGCTATCCCTAAATCAATGGCACTTCAGTGTATATAAATAAAATTTGATCTCTGTATGGACCTTTGATACACGATTAAACCTTTTATACACATATAATTGTTTCCATACAAATAAAACAAAAATTGACAGATCAGAAGATCATGAAGGTCAAACTGTAAGACCACTTTGACTGATCCAACAGTCTGGAAAATTGGACCAAATAGAGTTTGACCTCTCAATTCCACGTAAGCCTTTTAAAAACACTCGGTCAAAAGTGTGCAAATGTTTTGCACTTATCGACTCCAACTGAAATGTTTTGAACATGCCCATTGTTCCTTCATAAGTAATTTTCTAAATGATTTTTAACAATATTACCATATTGGTAAAATTGTTTACTCATATTTTAATTCGTAATTTGTTTGCTCACATTTTTTAATACTACACAATTGTTTACTCACATTTACTCTTATTTTTTTATTTTTTGTTAGTTATATTTTGGAAATTATCATTAATAGATAATAGTAGGTGGTTAATTAGATAAATTTATTCATTCATGTATAGATACGTGAACTAATTACAGATATAATATTCAATGACCCAAACAAGCAGTGAAACCGATTCTAGACATTTTACTTTCAAGCATTTTTCCTAAATTAGATATATCTACAAAATGATCACTCATTTCTAAATCCACGGAATTTTTCGAAATTAGAAACAAACGAATTGTTTAGTAAATAGATTATTTTAAATTAAATTAAGAGAATATTGTCTGCATCTCTTATCGCACTTAATAAATTCCTAAATTGAATTCCGTTGTTGTTAATCTTATAGAACTAGGAACCGTGCTGCGGCTCTTCTGTCGGTATAAGTGAAAGATTTAATTAATCTGAATGAAAACTATGCGACATCAATCATTGTATTCTGAAATTAGTTTATTCTTTTTTCTCTTTATCTAGGATAATTGTATTTTAAATATACCATAGAAGTTAGACTAGGTTGTTCGTGTCAAGAACGTGATTAGAGAATTTGGATTTTCTTTTTTTACTGATAAATACTTTAAGCATCTTAAAGCTAGTTTCTATAGAATTATTCTACTGAAAATTCCTCTTCAAGATAATCGATAACATCTGGTGCAACTATTGTAAACTACTTTATCAAAAAAGAAATTCATTTTCCATTTTAAACGATAAAAAATTTATTAACACGTACAGAGATAACGTGTGGACAACTTCCACAGTTAGCAGTTCTATGATTGACTTGATGGTATATTCCAGATATAGATGTAAAATTGGTACATCAGCAAAATAGATTTCATAAGACCCCACGTGTAACTTCTAACCACGTCTCTATCCCTTCTGTTAATGTCTTGCTTGTAGTAGACTTGAATGCTTATGAAACTCCTGTGATCTAACAAGATCTTTATACCCATGTGATTTCTTGGTATGTGAGTGACATTAAACTTACAAGACTGATTCCATAGATAATAAAATTTAAATAAAAACGAAAGTGGGTCTAGTTACGAGTGCAAACTATCAACGTTGCGAACAGATCTTTGAGTGAAACACCTTAGTCTCCCTGCTTGTAGTACATTCCCTTTTGCTGGCATGAACGTTGAATGAAATGCCATATTGGAATTTTGATATTCAATGAATTAATGTTGTTGTAATGTACTTACAACATTAACACTAGTGTTCGTTTACAAAGGGTAAATACAGTAAGAATATAATACTTTATATTGAGATTAAAACATTTATTCTGTACATTCATTTACAAATTTATATCCTTGATTATCGTATATCATAATCATCAATTATTTATGTCTTATATTTACACCATAATTATTACAATTCTCTTTATAATGCGTTATTACTTAATCACAAGCTTAAATTACTAACAGAGGCCTAAATGACAGTTGTAAATATTATTTTATTTTTACCTCCAGTAAAGGCACAGGGGAACAGGCAGGGACTTTCCTCCCGCGATGCGTCGGTCCTTCAGTTGGTACACAGGACCAGGCAGAGGCTTTCCTCATGCGGTGTGTCGGTCCGGATGTTAGGGCGCACGGGACGAGTCGGTGCTGGTGAACGGGGCTTGGGATTTTGATGTCCCACTTCTCTTCAATCCCGAGTTCAAATCCTTTCTTAGCTCTCTTTCCCAACTCCTCACCTCGGTTTTAAAGTCCCTTTTTCTTCTTTGCCAATCGCTTGTTTAATGAAATTTTCCCATATCTGCACCCCCTTCGGTAGTGCAGGTGAGCTCATTAAAATAGCCCCTTTTGTGCAAGCTGACATTATTTTTAGCCCCTGCCCGCATAACTCACGGTTACATCTATGTGCGAGCTTGACCGTTATTCTGCCATTCCGTGATCTATACCTTCTCTGCAGGAGTCCCTAAACTCGACGTGAATAGTCGAAGTTCTAAATTCCTCTAGGAAATTTCTCCCACAGCTGTGCATGCAAGTGCAGATCATCGTGGAAAAGTACCTCGGTACAAATGTAAATATACTTATCTGTCGAAAACGGTGCAACTTAAAGTAGACAATGAATTTGCACAACAAGGGAGGTTGCTAGGTTATTACAGAATTTAATGTTTAAGTCGCCAAATACGCACATTATGTGATACATAGCGAACAATAAGTGTTGTTTTGCGATGTATGCTGAAGTTGTATGGAGACACTTTGTGTAGCGATTAGCTAGTTGCTGTCTGACCTGCCAAACTACGTCTTAGCTTTACTAACTGCAGCGTATTTGATAGAATCATAACTGAGGTGCTTACACCGTATTATTTTGTCATGAAATATGCAGGTACACTGCATGAAGATTTTGTTATTAGTGAAAACACTCTTCAGCCGATATTTAAGCTATTGCTGAGAATTCCCAAGAATAGGTATGTGTACGTTGTACTTTGATAGCGCTTGTGCATTCTAGACCAGAGTTTCCTGAGAGTTAGTTCCACTGGACATCAGCATTATCTCAAGTCTCATGCACATGCATTCGAAAGCATGCATATATACATATATGTGTGTATGTGTGTGTGTGTGTGTGATGGGTGTTTTAGACCAACCAAAAATGAAAAATGGTATCCATACTTGATACCGTGCAGTCTTTGATGTCGAAAGAAGACATCAAAATTAAAAATTAAAACTAGACAGTTCATTGAAACAACTCAGATTTGGTGCTTCTGCCACCAAATGTGTAACATTTGGTTATCTAGTAGTGTGGGAGCACTAGTTCGGCAGCCAAAGTGAAGGTTAAGAATTAGTAATAGGAGGACGAAAAGATCAAAACTAAGTTATTTAAGGGACTATAGAAGAATAAATGACCCAAGCAGGAATTAATTGTAGTATATTTGAAAACGCCAAAGTTTAACGCAATCAGAAGAGAAACAAAGGCTTTAAGACAAAGATTGTAATTTAGATTTAGAATCGCCAGAAATTTGTTTTATGACATAATGATTAAGTTAGTTTTGAATTAAAATGCCCTTACACACACACACATATAAATATATATATATATATATATATATAATATATATATATATATTATATATATATATATATATATATATATATATATATATATATTATATATATATATATATGTATATACATATATATATATATATATATATATATATATATATATATAATATATAATTACATATATATTATTCATATTAATTCTCATTAAAACCATTCAGATCCTATATATTCCTTTGCCAAACATTTTAAATCAATTATTTATGCATATCCATTTTTAAATACAAACAATTCTATATTCTACATTTACTTTCCACTGAGCAAAATATGAAGAGTGAGATTAAATAGACATACTTCTAGTTCCTATATAACCTTTCAAATAAATTAATTGATGAATTAACATTTTATAAATGAAATAATTTTCATGAACCAGACTTGTTTCTAAAAGAAAAATTCGTTGATATACCATCTATACTTACTATATCTTACTTACTGATCTAGACAACCTTTAATGAAATGGAAATTAAACACACGGAAACAAATTACAAGTTGGAACAATGTCCATCTGATATATCAGACAATGTTTTTATGCAGATTAATACACATTTCAGGCTCCGTTCAATTTTTATTCCTCTGCCTAATAATTCCCCCTGTAATTTTATCAGACGCGAAACATATATCCAAAAACATTAATCCTAGTTCTCCTCTTCTATAACAAGGAAACAAACTAGATGTTAATCTACAAATCTGCTAACTGATATAACACCATTTCGTTCCGACGGCTCCGAGACAAAAGCCTATCTATTATCTCCAGACTGCGTCTCCTCTAATGCGATACATGGAATGTGTGTACTAACTAATGCATCCAGCAAACGTCATTTGTGACGTCATCCAACAACGGGCTTGGGTAATTGTGAAGAAGATGCACGGGCAAGTCGTGATGCTCAAATGACGCGATGGCGGAGTGGTGATCAGTATCAGGCCGAGTTGAGATATTTGTAGGCTCGCTGCCTGATAATCATTCTGACCTTTCCTCTAATAATGGTTTCAGCGCGTGGATGGAAGAGGGGGAAGAAATGAAACGGTTCTGTTCGTGACTTGTGGGTGAGGCAAAAAACATGCATAATGATAACAACAGAGATGTTACGGAGGATTTTTCATAGAGTCTTGGGGTAATTGTACATTTCTTAGGGCTGTAGATGTTGAAGAAAAAACATCCCATACATAATTAAACCTGTCTATAACGAAACTGTATGGA
>CM063498.1:135400544-135558044 GCA_032207245.1 Pardosa pseudoannulata | reverse complement strand
CGGCGTAGTAACTCGGGGGCCACCTGTGCTGTAACATCTACTCACATTACCATCATGTTTGAATCGTTGCCAAAGCCTGGAGATGACACTCTCGATTCCAAGTTCCTCGGATACTTCCAGCTGGTTACGTCCACATTCCAGTCTTCCGATAATTCTACCACGTAAAAAATCATCCAAATGCTTCCTTTGTGCCATACCTATGCGGTTATTGCACTGAAAGGCTTTTAAAGCGCTTGTGAACAATTTTACTTCTTTGCTACCATTCCTTTTATACCCCTTTCATACACTCTCGTCATTGTGACGTACTATTCGCGCCATCTGGTGGTTTCCTGCAATTTGCATATTCTTCTTCAAGATGTGTGTGATAATTCTACAGGTGAAATTTTTATTTTAGAGCTCAGTTTGTGTGATTCTGAATTATCCTTAATTTATGGACATGAGTGTAATAGTTGTAATGTTAGGCTATGTGCTGCACCTTGTTTCAAAATATATTCCACATGAAAATTTTGATTAATTTTATAAATACTAGTATTGTTATTATTTATGTTTTAAAAGTATAAATAAGTATTTTTACTGATAATAATGTTTATTCTAAAATGTGAATTCGAAAAGAAAGATTAAAAAAAAAGTCTCTGCGTGCAATATTATAATATTCGACTATTTTCTGCAATGTTATCAAAATCCAAAATTGCAATAAAAAATTTGATTGATCCTATGCATCAAGGGATGACACATCATACTGTCAATTGGTAGATTGCTTACCAATTGTACAATATACCCTTTTGACAATAATAATAATAATATTCTAAAAATTAGAAATCATACCAATTGTATAAAAATCCAATATACTCAAATTTTGAGATTTTTTTTATTTTTTTATGCAATGTTCTTGCCAAGACAACGTTCTAAATTGTGTTTTTTTTACATTAAAATAATTGATTTTTTTTGGGGGGGTGGCCTTTTTCAAAAAAAAACTTGGCATTAAGGGGTTAATGAACGTGAAGATTTACGAATAATGTTAACGAAATCGAGATCCAACATTAACAAATTGTTAAAACTCCACCATCTTCAACATCTCATAAGTTGTTTTTTATTATTATAATTATTACTGATTTTGTGCTTAATTTAAGCATTTCACTAACAATTTTTACTACATTTGATGGTAGTTTTAAGTAATTACTACTTAGTTAATATTAATAGATAGAAAAGCGAATAAAATAGATATAGATAACATGCAACAATTTTTTAATTTTTAATATAATTTACTATTTCGAATGAGAGATATTTTTTAATATTTTCGTAAAGGGAACAGTGGTTCTGAAAAGCTTGGGAACCTCTAGTCTAATCTTTGTACGGGGAGGCAAAACTGCTACAAGCAGCCCCGATCAACTTTTCAATCTTGCGTGTTTCCAAGTGTTATCGAGATTTAAATAAAATTTGAAGTCACATATGAGGCCTTTATGTATATAAAAATCACTGAAAGTAAAAAAATTGTAGAAAAATTATTTTAAACTATTTTGTTATGTTTGCTTTCTGTATTCACTTCTTCGGCAAATTATATGCATCAACATTTCACTCTTGTGTTAACAACTGTTATTAGAAACTAGTTTACAGCCCGTCATATTGTCACGAAGATTCGAATAAACACACCGTTTAACTTAACAGAAGAATTTATTGAAGCTATGTAGCAACTCGCAACTTTCCAAGATCGAGAAGTTCCCTACAACTAGTGGGTATCAGCTTTTATACCCGAACAGAATATTCGAGAAATAACTAATTTACATATTAAAGAAAGATCTAGAATATTCAAGAACATAAGGAAACAATAAATAACATTTTAAAATTAAAATTCTGTACTTTGGATAAACAGCCGTGGCAAGCATCGAACCCACAATCTTCGGGTCTGGAACGCGTGCTTTGACCATCCGGCCACTCAGATCGTTGGCTAAGCTTCTTTATGCGGCAATATGACAGGATCAGTAAAATTTTAAATTTTAAAGAATTGTAAAGTACCCTATAAAACAGGTTTAAAAAATGGTTTGTTTTTTATCTTAGATTTATCTGGTACATACTCAATAATTTAATTATCTTTACTGACCGCATGTTAGTTGTCAACTATGATTTATCTTGTCATATTATGTAATAGGTTGAAAAGAAGAGGTTTTAATGTTAACAGAGATTATTTGGCAGTATATATGAATGATGTCCAAAATTCAGCGAATCGATTGCAAAGAAATAAGTTAAGCCTAATATTTGACCAACAAATCCCCCAAGAAATGCCGTTTAAATTACTAAGATTTTATCCTTTCAAATTAGTAATAACTCCTCAGAATTTTTATCGTTTAATGAAGTTTTTATACTGATAAAAGAAATGTTTTATTTATCAATTTTCTCAAATTTATGGCTCATAAATATGTAATAAAAAAGTTAAGCATAATATTTCACCAACAAATCCCCAAAAAAATGTCGTTTAAAATACTAAGATTTTATCCTTGCAAATAAATAATTACTCTCGAGTATTTTTATCGTTTAACGAATTTTTATACTGATAAAAACAATTTATTAATCAGTTTTCTCAAACTTTTGACTCATAAATATGTGCTAAAAGTTCGAGTAGAATTTACCAAAAATCACTTTAATGTTGCTATATTACTACATTTAATGCAAAACAAATTAATTTTGAATAAAAACTATTAAGTTAAAGGTTACAAGCGAAACCATTATGTAATTTTAAAAATAATCTTTTTGGGGGTAAACAGAGGGAACATAACTCGAAAGGACAATGTTCCAAAAAGAGAAAATACTAATAAATATAGAAAAAAACTGTTTTCGAAAATTTAAAAATTTTATACAGATAAAAATTTTAAAGGATTCTTATTCCAAAAATTATATGAATGTTATTATCCGTTTGTAATTCGGTACGTAAGTTGTTAGAATTTTCTCAGTATTGAAAAAAGTCCATTCCTATCTCTAAAATTCAAATGCAGCCAAATTTAGGATCATTAAGACACATACTTACGGGATTAAGTTTTTTTTTCTTCCTCTAAAGTCTAATGAGGGGCGAAAAATAGCTAAGATGAAAATTAACTTTTCTTTTCCAGCCCAAGATGACCTAAATTCCGCTACTAAAACTGTGGATTCATGGCAATCAACATCTGGCCTTATTTTCCAAAGCGTAAAAAAAAAACTTGTGCTCCAGCTGCACGTGAAAACGATTCATCATAAAGCTAGGATATTTAATACCCACCGTTCAACGCCTAATTTCGAGACTTTCATTTAGGCTGGCCAAGTCTTTTTTTTTCTTCGTTTACCTTGCAGTAAAGTCTTTTCCTTGATATTTTTCTTTTCGGGATGGTATGCATGTTTTCATGTATCACTTAAGATGCGAAAGTATCGCCGGAGACAGACAAAATTCTAACCTGACCTTTTGATGGATATTACGCTTGTAAGAGATATTAGGTTCCGAAAGCGAGGTGCTTTAAAATGAAAGTGACATGGTTCTACTATTCGCGTTCATTATGGATGTTAAGACTAATGGGTGCAAAACATGCCTGTTCTTCAAGCTTCATTACAGCCTGGAAGCTAAACAAGTATTTACTTTCCATGCATTCATTCGTCTATGACCTGAAAGGTACTTTGATAAAACAGTTCTTTTCTAGAGGAATATTTTAAGAACAAAGGAAATGGTGGTTTATTCATTCATATTAGCTTTCCTTTATAGATATAATGGTATGAAATTTTAAAAATCATTAGTAATTTTATATTTAATTTTGCTCCCAGAGCTTGAAGACGGAAAAGTACTATAAGGATCACATAAAACTCTAACCTGATCTTTTGATGGATATTACGCTTGTAAGAGATATTAGGTTCCGAAAGCGAGGTACTTTAAAATGAAAGTGACATGGTTCTACTATTCACGTCCAATATGGATGTTAAGACTAATGGGTGCAAAGCATTTCTGTTCTTCAAGCTTCATTACAGCCTGGAAGCTAAACAAGTATTTACTTTCCATGCATTCATTCGTCTATGACCTGAAAGGTGTTTTGATAAAACAGTTATTTTCCAGAGGAATATTTTAGGAACAAAGGAAATGGCGGTTTATTCATTCATATTAGCTTTCCTTTATAGATATGATGGTATGAAATTTTAAAAATCATTAGTAATTTTATATTTAATTTTGCTCCCAGAGCTTGAAGATGTGAACGTATCATAAGGATCACATAAAACTCTAACCTGACCTTTTGATGGATATTACGCTTGTAAGAGATATTAGGTTCCGAAAGCGAGGTACTTTAAAATGAAAGTGACATGGTTCTACTATTCGCGTCCATTATGGATGTTAAGACTAATGGGTGCAAAACATGCGTGTTCTTCAAGCTTCATTACAGCCTGGAAGCTAAACAAGTATTTACTTTCCATGCATTCATTCGTCTATGACCTGAAAGGTGTTTTGATAAAACAGTTCTTTTCTAGAGGAATATTTTAAGAACAAAGGAAATGGTGGTTTATTCATTCATATTAGCTTTCCTTTATAGATATAATGGTATGAAATTTTAAAAATCATTAGTAATTTTATATTTAATTTTGCTCCCAGAGCTTGAAGACGGAAAAGTACTATAAGGATCACATAAAACTCTAACCTGACCTTTTGATGGATATTACGCTTGTAAGAGATATTAGGTTCCGAAAGCGAGGTACTTTAAAATGAAAGTGACATGGTTCTACTATTCACGTCCAATATGGATGTTAAGACTAATGGGTGCAAAGCATTTCTGTTCTTTAAGCTTCATTACAGCCTGGAAGCTAAACAAGTATTTACTTTCCATGCATTCATTCGTCTATGACCTGAAAGGTGCTTTGATAAAACAGTTTTTTTGCAGGGGAATATTTTAGGAACAAAGGAAATGGAGGTTTATTCATTCATATTACCTTTCGTTTATAGAGATAATTGTATGAAATTTTAAAAATCATCAGTGAGATTGAAGACCTGAATGTATCACATGGATCACATAAAACTCTAACCTGACATTTGATGAATATTAAATTCCTGAGTATTATTAGGTTACCAAAATAAGTCATTAAAAACTATTTTTTACTCATTAACCCTTTGCCTTTAAACAAAGTATGGGAGAGGTGATCGTACTAAAATGAGAACCTCGTATCACATACGTGATGATTCTGTCTGTCCAAAAGTGAAAAGCTCGTCTCAGACATGTTATTGTTTTTAGGCGATAAAGTTTTTGTTTGTTAGAGTTGGAATATAAGAGTTGGTCGTTTATTCTTAGGCGTAATTGCAATAGAGTATTATATTATATGCAATAAATAATTAACTGTTGGTGCTTAAAAAATTCTTAAAAATATCTAAAAATTTAACCTAATGGCAAAAAGGAAAATTAATACTAATAACGGTACTGGAAAGTGTCCTAATTACACCTTAGAAACTGAAACGGATACCGATTTGGATACATCTGAAGATAGCATTGTAGTTTGTCCTGTGAAAAAAAGTGTGCAAAATATAGTTAGTGATGAAACTGCTTCTGGTCACGACGCATGAGAAAAGCTTTCATCGAAAGTGGTACACACAGTCTTCGCTCGATTCATTAGGCAAGAGTTTAACAAAACAGTTCTTTTCCAAAGGAATATTCTAGGAACAAAGGAAAGGGAGGTTTATTCATTCATATTAGCTTTCGTTTATAGAGATAATTGGATGAAATTTTAAAAATCATCAGCAGTTTTGTATTTCTTTTTGCACTCAAAGCTTGAAGACATGAAAGTATCACGAGGATCACATAAAACTGTAACCTGACATTAGATGGATATTAAATTCCATAGTATTATTAGGTTACCAAAATCATTAAAAACTATTTTTTATTCATTAACCCTTTGGCTTAAAACAACGTATGGGAAACGTGATCGTACTTCTGTGCCTAAAATGAAAACCTCGTATCACACACGTGATGATTCCTTTTGGTCAAAAGTAAAAAACTCGTGTCAGACACGTGATGATTCTTTCTGGCCTAAAGTGAAAAGCTCGTATCAGACATGTTATTGTCTTTAGGTGATAAGATTTTTGTTTTCTGATTCTGTAGGACCAGAGTATTATTAGGTTACCAAAATCATTAAAAACTATTTTTTATTCATTAAATCAGATTAAATTATAACTACAGGCAAAAAAAATCAACACCAATAAATTAACAACAAACAAATAAACAAAGAACACAACCTACATTAAGGCGATGGTAGACTTTCAAATTGGCTAAAATAGACCGAAAATTCGAATTTCCGATTTTAGTGAATAGTGAAAGAATATATCATTAGGAATACGGAGCAAAAAGAATTTTTTCATTCCCATTATTTTATCATTACTTATGGATATAATAAGCTTATCATTACTTATGGGTGTAGCAATAATAACTCTAAATGTTGTTTACTCAGAAGTAAAATTTTCATGTATTACAAATGTTTAAAATACTCCAGGCTCATTGAAAATAGATCATTGTCTCTGAAATTGAAGTATTATTTACGTTAGAATTTATAAAAGAAAGTCTAGTTGAAACTGGAATGTTTTGAAGCATATAATATGTTAGTTATGCATTTTAATTAACCGCTGTTTATTCTGCAAAATATGGGTATCATCATCATAACTTTTTTTCTCTTTATATATTCTATAAATGTTTATGGAAACAACTACATTTTTTGTAAAGTCTATAAGGTATACTTAAAATTTTTTTATAATATTTTATGCAAAATTGATGCGCCTGGAACATTTTCAATTAAGCTAATTATGAAAATATTTATAATTAATACCTCCAAAACAAATTAATATTTTCCCTTCAAATTTTAAAATTTTTATATATCAATAGTATTAATAACATAGTCAATCTTCCAGGAAATTCATTTAAAAGAAAAAAGTCTGCTCTAAAGATCCACTGTCGCCTTAAGTCTATAAATCAACAATTTCGTGTCTATCCTTCCAATATGAAGTGATTCAAAGAGGGGAGGGACATTCATTTTTTCCTTAAAGCTTCATAACTGACACAGGAGACATAGGTGGTTACCATATAGCCAAAAACAGGACTAAATATAACTACAGATAGTTAACACTGTTGCCATGATAGAATATTTAATTCTTTATCTATCCAATCTTCAAAAGTGATACTACTGTTTGCCCATTATAGATGTTAAGATTAATGGGAGAGAAACAATGGCGTACTTCAAGCTTCATTACAGCCTAAAAGCTAAATAAGTATTTACTTTCCTTGAGTTCATCCATTTGTAACTTGAAAGATGCCTTGACAATCAATTCGTTTCCTGCCAAATATTTTAGGAACAGAAGAATTAGAGGTTTAGAGATTTGAACGTTCGACGTCGTTTCCATTTGTAGCAAGGCTTAGATGAAGCTTTTAAAAAATTGTCAGGACATTCATTTGCTCTTTTCTTTCTTTTAGGCAGTTTATTACTCCTACAGTAAGCAGCAAATGCTACTTCGAGTCGTAAGTGGTTCGTCATTTAGAACAGCTTCTGTTAAATATTTAACCTTTATATAAAAACCACTTCAAAATATTATTCCAAAACTAGCATATAGCCCGTCATATGACGGGTCAGTAAAATTTTTAATTTTCCAGGATTGTAAAGTACCCTATAAAGTAGAAAAAAAAATTTTTTTAATTATCTTTCAACAAAAATTATCAATTAAAATTATCACATATGTACGTAATCTATTATTTAAGCCAAATATAAAAAAATTATTTACGTAATATTTCAGTTTAATGATAAAACGTATGGTATCGAATCTATAAAGCTGAAAAAAAAATGAAATGGGCAGGACATGTAATGAGAATGAGCCCAGAACGAACAACTTTGAAGGTTTTTAATGCACTCCCTTCCAATAAAAGACCAAAAGGAAGGCCTAAGAAACGGTGGAAAGACTGTGTGGATGAAGATTTTGTCATCTTAAAGGTAAAGAACTGGAGATCAATAGCTGGGAGAAGGGTAGATTGGGAAAAGCTTCTAAGGAAGGCCCAAGCACACAAAGGGCTGTCGTGCCAATGCTGATGATGATGATAAAACGTATGGAAATAATGCAGAGGATAATTAAATAATCTAAAATAAATAATTAAATGAGATGGTTAAAGGAATGACGTCATGATGCTAGAAAAAAATTGTTATTTTTACCTATTTATTATGTGATAAATTGATAAATTTAATCGGCTACTCTTAAAATGGGGCTTGACATAATGGCATTAAACGCTCAAAAAGAAGAAAAAAAAATATCGAAAGTTAAAAATACTCTGTATAGAGCTTATTAAGAATTTATTAATATCATTTAGGAAAAGATAAATTTACTCTCTTTGAATTTGCTAATTCTAACTCATAAAAATAATATGGATCATATATTAAACGCTTCATAAAGAAGGGACAGATTTTAGAAAGTATTAAAAGAAACAGTTTTTTCTTCCGGTACGATTTAATATACTGAGAGGAAGTAACCATTTATTTTTTATTTAAAAAACTTGTTTTATTTTAAATTCTTACATTTCTAATTAAAATCATTTTTACATAGTATAAGTATCAGAAACGGTAAAATTAAGATAATAGTCTTCAAGCTAGGGGTACTTTTCAAAACAAAGTGCAAAGGAATTCTGAATTGTTTACATCGCCAGGGAGTCTCACTTCTAATTTGATTCTTGTAACACACACAGCATTTCTTAGTAGGTTTTCTTTTATTCTGACTCATCAATTTGGCAATGACTTGTACCAAGAAACTTTAAATAAACAATATGTAATAGTGACCTGGTATTTCCACAAATAACAAAAGTGTTGCTAAATTCAGTACACTAGAAATTTTAAACTAAATTAATTATCATATTTATCAGTAACTTTAGTCGCATGACGAGTGTAGCTCGTCATTGTGCGGTATGGAATGAAAAACCAATGACGAGCTAGACTCGTCATTTTACCGGAAGGGGTTAAGGATACAAAACATGTGGTCAGGAACATCCGTACAACAATACGTGAATTTAATAAAATAAAAATCATAAAAAAAAATCAAAAAATAGTAAAAATTTATTTTAAAAATAATAAAACAACTTTAGGAATAAGAATTTGAAAGAAAAAGTAGAAAATATTAAATTAGTTAGACATTTAGTTAAATTTGGCTGCGTCGCGGATAGAACCATCAATCCTAGAGTTAAGCCAATGAAATGGGCAGCACTCTACCGAACGTTCCACGCTTACACATGGTGAATGAACTAATTAGAGTATATGACGGTCGAGTAAAAACAGTCTAGTTTAAGCATTACGCTCGAAAACCTGACCATCCTATCAAGAATGAATTTAGTATAGAATAAGAGGGAGAATAAGGCATGAAATAATAGCATTAAACACTCGAAAGGGGGGGAATGCGGTGATTTCGAATTCGCTTTGAATTTTGCTAACCCTAACTCATAAAAAAATCCAATATGGATGCTGTATTCATTCCAGGTACAACTGCTTCATAAATTCGCGAACAGAAGAACAGATGGACAGACAACTTTGGCTATTTTTATATAGGGGATTTTATCAACGTTATAAAATTATTGGAACTATCTTCTATGAAACAGATTTTAAGTATCCACAAGCATAAAAACTGAAGAAAAAGTTTATGCCTTTTACTTTCAGATTAAACATTTTTCTTTTTTTAATCAACATACTACTCACAATCTTTTTACTCAGAGTGAAATTTTTGAAGTTGTAATATTGCTCCCAGTTCAACAGTCATAGCACAGCTGCGAATATTCTTAAACAAATTTTTGAAGAATCTAAAAGATTTTTTTTAACTTTATTAAATAAGGTATTTTGTGAAATACATACACTTTATTGAATAAGTAAATACATGCGCATGAATTTAAAGAAAAAGTATTTTTAGGACATAAAATATCTGAAAAAGTAAAAACATTGAAGTACTGGAATCAGTATTATATGAGAGGATAGACATAAAGTTACTTATTGATTAAGTATATTTATTTCAATAGATTAATCCAGATTAAATCCAGATGCAAAATCCAACTGTTTCGAACGTCTTGGAATTAAAACATAAAAATATCTCTTTTACTAAAGGTATTGTTGCTAAACTAGACTTTTTCTGGTTTAAACGGCATCATAACATTATTTTCAAATGGCTTTAAGAACTATATATATTTTTTTATAAATAACATGTGACTGTAAAATAAAAACGTTTTTTGTTGTTGGAAATATAATTTTTAGAGCTTGGATTTTTTAATGAATGTTTCATGTCACTTTTATGCCTTATACGTAATAAATTAATTTCAACTAAAGCCTTGAAACCAAATATCATGTGATGATTTCAATCCCTTATATAATAATACCCTAAGAAATTATCTGTCTGTCTTTACTTGAATTGATGAAGTGGTTTGACCCGGAATGGATAGAGTCATCCATATTGGATTCTTGATGAGTTTGCAAAATTCAAAGCTAGTAAAGTTTATCTTCTCCTAAACTATTTATTCAGTTCTAAAATAAATTAGTATAAAATATGTTTCATATCACGAAAAATACTTTTTTTAAAACGTTCGAAATCCACCACTTCACTCTTTTTCGAGCATTTAATGCCATTATTTCAAGTCCTATTTTCCCCGGTTGAGACCAGGCGATTAAATTTATAAATTTATCACATAAATAGGTAAAAATAACATTTTTTCTAGCATTATGACGTCATTCCTTTAACCATCTCATATAATCATTTCTTACTTTAAATAATTTAAATATCGTCTGCATTATTTTCCTACTTCTTAACACTGAACTTAGATGCCAAGCAAATAATTTTCTTTTATATTTAGCTTAAACAATAGATTAGGTACATATGAGATCATTTCAAATTTAATCATCGATTATTTTTTGTTTCAATAATTGAAAATTTTTTCACCGGTATTTTATTAACATAAATTCTTTTAATAAGTCTAGACTATTGCGGATAATAAATTATCTAGCGTTTAAGATATATCGAAAATAAGAATTTTTTGAGGTTGTGTGTTTATTTTATACATAACCACATTTTTCAATCGATTGTTATTTTTTTATATATAAGCCAAATAAATTCGTATTAAAACCTCACCTTTTCAAGATTTGACAAGAAAATTAAAGCAAAACCTCAGAAGATAAACAAACTACTGAGCTTGTACCAGATAATTCTAAGCCAAAAAAAAAACAAACCATTTTTTGATCGGTTGTGTGTTTATTTTTTTTATACATAACCACACAATTTGACTAAATGAATTCAACGGGATTTTAAACTGTATTCACAGTTTAGAGACTTTAGAGGAAGAAGAAAAACAAACTACTGAAGATAAACAAACTACTGAGCTTGTACCAGATAATTCTAAGCCAAAAAAAACAAACCATTTTTTGATCGGTTGTGTGTTTATTTTTTTATACATAACCACACAATTTGACTAAATGAATTCAACGGGATTTTAAACTGTATTCACAGTTTAGAGACTTTAGAGGAAGAAGAAAAACAAACTACTGAAGATAAACAAACTACTGAGCTTGTACCAGATAATTCTAAGCCAAAAAAAACAAACCATTTTTTGATCGGTTGTGTGTTTATTTTTTTTATACATAACCACACAATTTGACTAAATGAATTCAACGGGATTTTAAACTGTATTCACAGTTTAGAGACTTTAGAGGAAGAAGAAAAACAAACTACTGAAGATAAACAAACTACTGAGCTTGTACCAAATAATTCTAAGCCAAAAAAAACAAACCATTTTTTGATCGGTTGTGTGTTTATTTTTTTATACATAACCACACAATTTGACTAAATGAATTCAACGGGATTTTAAACTGTATTCACAGTTTAGAGACTTTAGAGGAAGAAGAAAAACAAACTACTGAAGATAAACAAACTACTGAGCTTGTACCAGATAATTCTGAGCCAAAAAACAAACCATTTTTTGATCGGTTGTGTGTTTATTTTTTTATACATAACCACACAATTTGACTAAATGAATTCAACGGGATTTTAAACTGTATTCACAGTTTAGAGACTTTAGAGGAAGAAGAAAAACAAACTACTGAAGATAAACAAACTACTGAGCTTGTACCAGATAATTCTAAGCCAAAAAAAAAACAAACCATTTTTTGATCGGTTGTGTGTTTATTTTTTTATACATAACCACACAATTTGACTAAATGAATTCAACGGGATTTTAAACTGTATTCACAGTTTAGAGACTTTAGAGGAAGAAGAAAAACAAACTACTGAAGATAAACAAACTACTGAGCTTGTACCAGATAATTCTAAGCCAAAAAAAACAAACCATTTTTTTACCTGCCTTATAGGGTTCTTGACAATTCTGGAAAATTAAAAATTTTACTGATCCCGTCATATGACGGGCTATATACTAGTACCTACAAGAAGAATATGACGAAATGAAATTATTATTGCTTACTTAAAGATTTTCAAAACTCTTTCAAATTTTCATTTTGATTTTCGGTTTGCGGTGACAGGAAAAAAAAATGTTATCAGTTACTTTTCGCAAAGCTTAAACGCAAGCACATAATATTTTTTGGAAACCAATTGTTTGTGAATTCACCAGAAACAACCAAAAATATCTTATCAGTGCATAAAATAAGCAACTTTGGTCACATCAGTCGCAAGGTGATCGTTCAAGTCTCAAGACTTAGGGAAATTAATTGCATGCCATTATGAAAGGTAGTTACATTACATATAATCTGTTCTTAGAAGTTTAACCCCTACGCTTTCAAGCAAATCTGAATCAACCTGTTTCATCTGACCACATATCACGAAGCTTTGCGGTTTGCTCACTTTAATGGTCTGTTGACCTTTCATAGCAGACGTCATACGTCTGAACAAATTGCAAGCAGTCTAAGACGAATTAACATTGCCAATAAATGGAAGCATAATATTTATGTAGCTGAAAAGCAGACTTTTAAATATATCATATGCCTCATATACATTGTAGTTAATACTTCGAGTTAATACCTTGGTGGGCAAGAATGCTTAATCAATTTACCAATAAAGCAAACAAGTATAAGTGTAATGGATTATGCTATTTTAGCTTGCCATATCAAAACAGAACACCTATAATTTCATATTAAACGATATAGTGTATTATAAAATAGAGATTAATCAATACAAACTCGTGACTGCATGTACTTGAAACATGTAACTACCGAGTCGTTAATGTTTTTATTGAAAGATTATACAAATAATTTCAGTTCCTTTTATTCAAACGAATATAAATATAGTTTTTAAACAATTTGTATGCAAAGTGTTTATAATGAGATTCTGAATAAAATCTGTCTCAGAAAGTACATTTTTAATTTATCGTTGAATTAAATTGAATGTAGTTGTCCTTTTGTCCTTTTCGCATTGATTAAATTATACAGTGTAGATGAGAAGCGTTACATAATAATCAGAGAATAATTTGTTACACAATACAAAGTAATAATTTGTACAAAAATATAATAGAGTATATGATTACTTATTATTGCTGTTTAACTAATTAAAGCACATTAATACATTTTTTTTCTTCTAAAGAATTAAAACGTAAAGTGTGTTGTTTTATTTTTAAAAATATATAAAGATAATTAATAAAAGCTCAAGGAAGAAAATTATGCTAGTTTATATTTGAAATTAACAAGTACCGGTTTACCATGATTTGTTCAAGAAGTTCAAGAAGTATAGTAAGGTTTAAACAGTTCATTATTAAACATCTCATACTATATATCAACGGAGATCTCATGCTACTGTCAGACCCACAGGCTGTCTTTCTTTGGGTTCCATGTGGATGCTACAGAAAATTCCAGAAAATAAAAATACTATTATAAATATTGTTTGTAAATGGTAATCACGAATTTTATTGGGATTTTAAAGACAACGCCGTGAAGACTGTATATTACTAAATCGCTAAAGCAAAATTCACAACACGTGTAATTTTTAGTGATTTGTCTATGAAACATAGTAAGGTTTTAATAGTTCATTGTTAATTATTTCATGCTATATGTCGAGTGTAATAAAATGCAGCTGTCAGACCGACATGTTGCTCGTCGTTGAGTTATGAGCATATACAGTTGATGAAAATATAAAAAAATAGACCTGCTTCTGAAAGTTGGAGAAAGGAAGAGTTAATAAAGATGGGAGAGGATCTGTTAGTATTTCTTATCATAAACATTGGCTCCTAAATGGTTATCAAGAATTTTATTGGGATTTTAAATACACAACCGTGCAGACAATATTACTAAGTCACTAAAGTAAAATTCACAACACGTTTCATTTATAGTGATTTATCTATGAAATATAGTAAGGTTTTAATACTGCATTGTTAATTATTTCATACTATATACCAAATGTAATAAAATGCAGCTATCAAATATGTTACTCGTCGTTGGGTTATGAGCATATACAGTTGAAAATATCTGAAAAAAAAAAGCTCCTTTGGAAAGTTGCAGAAGAAGAGTTAATAAAGATGGAAGAGGATCAGTTAGTAATTCTTATCATAAACATTTCTCCTAAATTGTCATCACGAATTTTATTGGAATTTTAAAGACAACACAGAGAAGGTTACATTACTACGTCGCTAAAGCGAAATTTACAACACGGGGCATTTATAGGGATTTTTCTATGAAATACAGTAAGGTTTTAAAAGTGAATCTTTAATTATTTCATACTATATATTAAATGTTATAAAATAAAGTTGTCGAACATGTTTCTCGTCGTTGGGTTATGAGCATATACAGTTGAAAATATCTGAAAAAAAAGCTCCTTCGGAAAGTTGCAGAAGAAGAGTTAATAAAGATGGAAGAGGATCAGTTAGTAATTCTTATCATAAACATTTCTCCTAAATGGTCATCACGAATTTTATTGGAATTTTAAAGACAACACAGAGAAGGTTACATTACTACGTCGCTAAAGCGAAATTTACAACACGGGGCATTTATAGGGATTTTTCTATGAAATACAGTAAGGTTTTAAAAGTGAATCGTTAATTATTTCATACTATATATTAAATGTTATAAAATAAAGTTGTCGAACATGTTTCTCGTCGTTGGGTTATGAGCATATACAGTTGAAAATATCTGAAAAAAAAGCTCCTTCGGAAAGTTGCAGAAGAAGAGTTAATAAAGATGGAAGAGGATCAGTTAGTAATTCTTATCATAAACATTTCTCCTAAATGGTCATCACGAATTTTATTGGAATTTTAAAGACAACACAGAGAAGGTTACATTACTACGTCGCTAAAGCGAAATTTACAACACGGGACATTTATAGGGATTTTTCTATGAAATACAGTAAGGTTTTAAAAGTGAATCTTTAATTATTTCATACTATATATTAAATGTTATAAAATAAAGTTGTCGAACATGTTTCTCGTCGTTGGGTTATGAGTATATACAGTTGAAAATATCTGAAAAAAAAGCTCCTTCGGAAAGTTGCAGAAGAAGAGTTAATAAAGATGGAAGAGGATCAGTTAGTAATTCTTATCATAAACATTTCTCCTAAATGGTCATCACGAATTTTATTGGAATTTTAAAGACAACACAGAGAAGGTTACATTACTACGTCGCTAAAGCGAAATTTACAACACGGGACATTTATAGGGATTTTTCTATGAAATACAGTAAGGTTTTAAAAGTGAATCGTTAATTATTTCATACTATATATTAAATGTTATAAAATAAAGTTGTCGAACATGTTTCTCGTCGTTGGGTTATGAGCATATACAGTTGAAAATATCTGAAAAAAAAGCTCATTCGGAAAGTTGCAGAAGAAGAGTTAATAAAGATGGAAGAGGATCAGTTAGTAATTCTTATCATAAACATTTCTCCTAAATGGTCATCACGAATTTTATTGGGATTTTAAAGACAACACAGAGAAGGTTACATTACTACGTCGCTAAAGCGAAATTTACAACACGGGGCATTTTCAGGGATTTTCCTATGAAATACAGTAAGGTTTTAAAAGTGAATCGTTAATTATTTCACACTATATATTAAATGTTATAAAATAAAGTTGTCGAACATGTTTCTCGTCATTGGGTTTGAAGCATATAAAGTCGATGAAAATATCAGAAAATAGAGTTGCTTCTGAAATTTGGAGAAAGGAAGAGTTAATAAAGATGGAAGAGGATCAGTTAGTAATTCTTATCCTAAACATTCCCTCCTAAATAGTCATCACGAATTTTATTAGGATTTTAAAGACAACACCGTGACGGCTATATTACTAAGTCGCTAAAGCAAAATTCACAACATATGGCATTTATTATGATTGGTCTATGAAATATAGTAAGGTGTTAATGGTGCATTGTTAATAATTTCATACTATATACCAAATGTAATAAAATGCAGCTACGGGCCAAGTTGCTCGTCATTGGGTTATGAGCATATACAATTGAAAATATCAGAAAATAGAGCTGTTTCTGAAAGTCAGAGGAGAAAAGAAGAGTTAATAAAGATGGAAGATGATCAGTTAGTAATTCTTGTCATAAACATTGGCTCCTAAATGGTCATCACGAATTTTATTGAGATTTTAAAGTCAACACCGGGAAAATAATATTACTAAGTCGCTAAAGTAAAATTCACAACACATGGCATTTGTAGTAATTTGTGTATGAATTATAGTGAGGTTTTAATAGTGCATTGTTAATTATTTCATACTATATATCAAGTGTAATAAAATGTAGCTATCGGACATGTGGCTCGTCGTTTTGTTATGAGCATGTACAATTGAAAATATCTGAAAATAAAGGTCCTTCTGAAAGTTGCAGGAGAAAGGAAGAGTTAATAAAGATGGAAGTGGATCAGTTAGTAATTTTTATCTAAAGATTGGCTCCTAAATGGTCATTACGAATTTTATTGGGATTTTAAAGACAACACCCTGAAGGCTATATTACTACTTCGCTAAAGCAAAATTCACAACATGTGGCATTTATAGTGATGTGTCTATGAAATATAGTAAGGTTTTAATAGTACACTGTTAATTATTTCATACTATATATCAAATGTCTATGGGTAATATATACATGTTACTCGTCGTTGGGTTATGAGCATGTACAACTGAAAATATCTGAAAATAAAGCTCCTTCGGAAAGTTGAAGGAGAAAGGAAGAGTTAATCTTCCTTTCTATCCTTCCTCTTCCATCTTTAGATGGAAGAGGATCAATTAGTAATTCTTATCATAAACATTAGCTCCTAAATGGTCATCACGAATTTTATTGGGATTTTAAAAGACAACACCATGAAGGCTATATTACCACGTAACTTAAGTAAAATTCACAACACGTGGCATTTGTAGTAATTTTTTTATGGAACATAGTAAGGATCTAATAGTGCATTGCTAATTATTTCATATGTATCAAATGTAATAAAATACAGTTATTGGACCTACATATTACTCGTTGTTGGGTTATGATCATAGACAATTGAAAATATCTAAAAATAAAGCTCATTCTGAAAGTTGCACGGAAATAGAAGTGTTATTAAAGATATAAGAGGATCAATTAGTAATTCTTATCATAAATATTGGCTCCTAAATGGTCATCAAGAATTTTATTGGGATTTTAAAGAGAACACCGTGAAGACTATATTACTACGTCGCTAAAGTAAAATTAACAACACGTGGCATTTTTGTAGTAATTTGTCTATGAAACATAGTAAGGTTTTAATAGTGCATTATTAATTATTTCATACTATGTATCAAATGTAATAAAATACAGTTATCGGACCCACATGTTGCTCGTAGCTATGTTAGAATCATAGACAATTGAATATATCTGAAAATAAAGCTCATTCTAAAAGTTGTACGGAAATAGAAGTGTTATTAAAGACGGAGGATGATCAGTAAGTAATACCTTTATCATTACTTGTGAATGAACATTAAGTATTGTATTGGTATTTTAAATAGAAAGCAGTGAAAGCTGATTTTATTGCGTCGATAAAACTAAAAGTCAACAAGCAGTATTCCACTTTCTGTTGGTTTAACAACGGATGAACAACGCCACCAGCGGTCACTATTCAAAACCTAGATTTGATTACACTGGCTGTGACTTTTCAATTTGGTAAATTTACTCGAGTCGAATTGAATGCAGGCGGTGGGCTGCATTTGGCCCACGAGTTGTAATTTGCTGGTCCTTGATTTAGGTGCCAAATGCGTGTGCCTATAAACAAAAACCTTACCAGAATGTTTTACAAACCAGCAAGAATGTCAAAATGGTCGGAGCTATTCTAGTTTCTCATAAATCAAATAAATAATACATCATCATTGACATGCAAAGAAAAAATTCCTACGGATATATATTCCAGCCTTTTACATCTCTATGCTTTCTTCCCCATTCGCATTTGAAATTATTCCAAAATTCTGTAGCGGAAATATATTGCTTTCTCTTCCCTTTTTAGTCTCTTCACATACACGAAGAATAGGGGAAAAAATAAAATTCGTTCTTTTTCTTCAAAGAAGCAAAAAAAAAATATTGCCTGGAAGGCAAGTGGAATCCGCTAGAAATTGTTAATGGGGTCTCTGTTATGATATGTTTGTTTGAACATTATCTTTCATTATCGGAAAAGTTTGCTCAGCACTGGGGATTACGTAGACCATCAAATCGGTGAAAAATTTCTATTTTTTTTCTCTCTTCTCCGTTTTAAGTGGTAACATCGCTCCGGTCCCTTTTATCTGCAGAGAGAGAGAGCGCAAATATCCTGCTAGGGGAGCGGAAGAAAGTCGTAATAACTGAAACGGGGGCAAAGTTAATATAGTGCAATAATCATAAACGGAATGAAACAGCATTTAATTAGACGAAGGAGATAGAAATAGATAGAGAGAGCGAGAGAGGGACTGTTTCATTTATTCGTTTATTGTGGTGAGGGGAGGATTTGTTTTTTAAATGTTGTCACAAGGCGCTATGGATCGGAAATTATTTCCTGGACTTCTTTTTTTCTTTAATTTTTTTTTATTTTACTGTTCCGTTTGTTGAACTCTGTGGTATTGGGTTTATTTGTAAAGAAGGGTGGATTAAGGAGAGGATTGAAGAACAAAAATATTCTAATAGCCATTATTGTTCTTCTAAAAGAGTAAAATCCAAGCAATTTGATCTGTAATGTGTTTACATATCACTTGAACTTTTCATTTGAGACATATATTTGATTCCGAAGCAAAGTTAATAAAATGATTGTTACAAATATTTTTGCTATCCTTTTTATACATTAAATTGTACATAAACTGAAAATATGATTAAAAAATTAATTTTGTAGCCTTAAATAATAAGTCTAATAATAGTATCGGGTTTATTTTTAAAGAAGGGTAGATTAAGGAGAGGATTGAAGAACAAAAATATTCTAATAGCCATTATTGTTCTTCTAAAAGAGTAAAATCCAAGCAATTTGATCTGTAATGTGTTTACATGTCACTTGAACTTTCCATTTGAGACATATATTTGATTTCGAAGCAAAGTAAATAAAATGATTGTTACAAATATTTTTGCTATCCTTTTTATACATTAAATTGTACATAAACTGAAAATATGGTTAAAAAATGATTTTGTAGCCTTAAATAATAAGTCTAATAATAGTATCGGGTTTATTTTTAAAGAAGGGTGGATTAAGGAGAGGATTGAAGAACAAAAATATTCTAATAGCCATTATTGTTCTTTTAAAACAGTAAAATCCATGTAATTTGATCTATAATGTGCTTACATGTCACTTGGCCGTTTCATTTGAGACATATATTTGATTTCGAAGCAAAGTAAATAAAATGATTGTTACAAATATTTTTTCTATCCTTTACATATATTAAATAGTACATAAGCTAAAAATATTATAAAAAATAGTTTTGTGACCTTAAATAATACGTCTGATAATTTAAACATAATCCTTTTTCATTATCATGCCTCTAAATTTTACTCAGCTTCTTTGTATAATTGAAGCCCAGTGGCGTTGTGGTAGCCCTTTGCGTTCCCACGACGCAGGTCCGAGGTTCGATCCCCGGGCTGGGCAAGGCTGACTCCGCCTTTCATCCCTTCAGTGGGTAGAGAAATTGAGGACCAAATATGCTTGGGAACTAAACACTGGGGGTTCCGCGTAAGGCTGACCATCTAATCGGAATATATGCTTCGCATCCCAGGTCCCTTGGTCTAGGAAACAGAGATTGGCACCGTAAGCCCTGGCTCCCTAGGGGCTGTTGCACCGAGGAATTTTTTTTCATTGCATAATTCCATAGTTTTAACATTAGTAATAGAATCAAAGATAAAATCTGACTGAAAACCAAGAACTCACTAACAGTCATTCTTGTCTTAAAACAGTGAAAACAAATAGACCTTTAACCCCTTAATAAACAGTGTTTTGTTCTTGTTTTTTTTTAAATGAAAGTCCGTCCAAAAAAAATCAATTATTTTAATGTGAAAAACACAATTTAGAACACTGTCTTGCCAAAAAAATTACAAAAATACAAAAATAATTAAAATTTAAGTATATTGGATATTTATACAATTGGTATGATTTTTAATTTTTAGAATATTATTATTATTGTCGAAAGAGTATACTGTACAATTGGTAGGCAATCTACCAATTGACAGTATGATGTGTCTTAAAACAGTGAAAGAAAATTGGCCTTTAACCCCTTAATAAACAGTTTTTTTTAAAGTCCAGCCAAAAACACATTTTTAGTTTAAAAAACACAATTTGGAACGTTGTCTTATCAAGTAAATTACAAAAGTACAAAAATAATCCAAATTTGAGTATATTGGATAGTTATACTATTGGTATGATTTCTAATTTTTAGAATATTATTATTATTGTCGAAAGAATACATTGTTCAATTTGTAGGCAATCTACCAATTGACAGTCTAATGTGTTTTCCATTGATGCGTAGGTATCAAATATGAAAACCTTATGTTTCTTATCTCAAGAATAAAGTATATAAAGTGAAGGCTCGAGTCAATTTTAGGGCACCTTTTTTATACTTACAGATCTTATGTAAAATATATTTTTCAACAAAACTTTCAGCTACATATTAGCTCTGTTTTTTAACCTCCACAATGTTTAAATAAAATGTATATTGAAAAATGAGCTAATCAGAATATGACAATTTTTAAGAGGTTGCTCGGAAAATTAAGGCTACAATAAAAAGAAGTCGTAAATGTTTTGTTACTATGCTAAAGTGTGTCTATTTTAAAGTTTAAAACAAAATCCACTCAGAAAATATTTATAACTTTACTCGTTAAATGGAATTTTATTTGTTGTCCTGTAATAAAAGCGGTCCTTAAGGGAGGCGTGAAACCAGAAAGGGGGGGGGAGTCAAATGATTGAATTTACTAAAAATTTAATTAATACTTACTTAAATTACAGTAATTAATTTAATTTAATACTTTTTTTAATTTAATGACAATTAATTCCCCCAATCCAGCCTTATGAAAACACTTGATGATGCATGCTGATGTGACATTTTCCCATGTATCGTTCATCAAACGTATCGCTTCCAGTAAGTTGGCATTGGTATTTTTATGCTGTTCCACTTCTATCTCTTCTGTCCAGAATCATCAAAATCGGTTGCTGAAGGAAGTGGCACTTGAAACTTCTTATGACTCCTTGGTCCATAGGCTGGATAACAGATGTAGAATTTGGTGGCAAAAATTCAATTGCACCGGATTTGTAAACCCTACCTATTGACATCGTAATGCTGGAGGAATTTTTCCTACAAAAGAATTAACACTTTGACTGCCAAGCCAAAATTGCAAATGTTCACAACGGGGCCAAACTTTTTTTTTTGTGTAATTTGTATTTTTTCAACATAAAACTATATATAAAAACAATATTTCAAAACAAACAATATTTTAAAACAAACTCTCTCTATTTATATATATATTCCCATTTTTGTTGCATGTTCCAAATATTTAATTTTTCATAAAATCGTCACATATACCAATTTGTGCAAACCACGTATACCTAACACATCGTAGGGAGCCCAACAATCAAACTCCAATATGATTTTCATGTAACTGATAACATCTTTGATAGCCATGGCCTGAAGTGTTAAAACACCATGGCTATCATATCGGATAGCCAGTGTCTCAACGGAAATATC
This sequence comes from Pardosa pseudoannulata, assembly GCA_032207245.1. Taxonomy (NCBI): domain Eukaryota; kingdom Metazoa; phylum Arthropoda; class Arachnida; order Araneae; family Lycosidae; genus Pardosa; species Pardosa pseudoannulata. Next base: position 135,535,945 of record CM063498.1, on the reverse strand, counting down.
ACTGGATATCACATATGATAATATGTGATATCCAGTATCACATATGAGGCAGTCAAAGAATTAAACCTAGGAGAAGAAAAAACAATAAGACAGAAAGACGAGAAAAGAGATTGCAAAACAGAAAAATATTGCTCGCTAAAACCAGGTTTTGCTCGTTAAAAGTGACTTGTGCTCTATAGACTTAACATTGATTCAACCAAATATTCTCGCTTCCTCGGTAAATCCGAGTTTTTGCTAAATCCGAGTTCGTTATAAACGAGTTCGACTGTATATATATTATACTTGAATAAGTAAATGTTATAGCTTACAATCCCATGTAAATGATAAATATCAATAAAACAATTTTTTTTGTTTTCACATTGTTGTTTTCAATTTTCGATTGCATTCGAGTGTGAAAATTCATAGCAACATAAATTACAACTCCTCTGGAATTATCTCGAGTGTTCATAGCTTGGCCAGTTTAGCGCGCTCGAGTTAACTCGAGCGTGCACGTTAAGGGGTTAATGTATTCGCATGACACTTGAAGTTTTCATGTGATAGACATTTGCACCAGAAACAAAGTAATAAAACTTTAGAAACAAAGTAAATAAGTGTTATATATATTTTTATAGAGTAAATATTTTGCCACATATTATATGACCTAAATAGTACTACAAATTTGTATTTATCTTTAAGTCTGATAATTCAACTACAATCGTTTTCTATTATTTTACCACTAAATTTTGCTCAGCATGTTTACATAGTTCCACACTATTAACTATAATGATTTGAACAAGGCTTATTACACGATAAAACGTTGTTTGAAGAACAAAAATTTCCTAACAATCATTATTGTTCTAAAAGAGTTCTTTAATGTGTTAACAAGAGGCTTGAATTTTTATTTGGGGCATATTAGTTTCTGCAGAAAAGAAAATAAAATGAATTTTTAAAAATGTTACTCTTACCTTTTCAGTGCATTAAATTCCCCTGAATACGTAATACAAATTCACATGTACGCTCAATAGTAACTCTGATAATTTATTCATAATCCTTTTCGTTATTTTACCCCTATATTTAACTCAGATTGTTTGCACAGTCCCTTAGTTTCAACAACAGTGATTTAAACAGGGCTTAACACTCGATAAAAGGTTGATTGAAGAGCAAAAATTTCCCAGCAGCCATTATTCTTTTAAAACAGTAAAATTCAAGCGGTTTGATCTTTAATGTGTTCGTGTGACACTTAAACTTTTTATTTCATACATATTTGCTTCCGAAGCAAAGGCCTTTCCCCCTAAAGACTCTGAACTTAAAAATGAATTCCATGCGAATTTTTCATTTTAACTACAGTTAGATAATAAATTAACCAGAAGCTATCGAAATGTTCGGTGGTATTTAAATATTGACACATCTATATGAAGGATACTGGTACAGCTAACATAAATAAAAATGAGTTAGAACAAAGAGAGAGAAAAAGTAAATTAGTTGCAGCTGGATGTTTACTTCCTAATGGAGAGTAAATTTTGAAGACAGTCATTGTTCAAACAAATAGATCATTTAAAAGCTTCATTAAAAGGAAAAATTTCTTCGAGATTTCTTGGCGTTTGGAAGCTTCGAAAAAGTATCTGGAATCGTCATTATTTCGCTTACGACCAAAAAATATGTGTTTGAATGCAGGAAGTAAGCTCTCTCCATCTGCTAATTGGAGATAAAAGTAATTTCAAAAGAAGTTGCTTTTAAAGTAATGTTGATTTTACTGAAGAAAAATGCTTTAAAAAGTTTTCCTTTTCTACCACTTTGATTCGTTCAGTTGCTGTTCTAAATGGGGTTTTTATTTGAATAGTTCGGCATGAGAACTAAATGAGAAATTTTGGGAGTTTTCTAATTGGTAATTTTTTTTTCTAACGAGGACCTTTTTCGTGTTATAAAATTAACTGAAAATTCACGTACACTTATCTTGATGAAAAAAAAAACTATTTCATGATTCTTAACTTCTAACAATGCTTTTATAGCCTTTTTTGAAGAACGGTAACATACATATAAAATGCAATCTCAAATTAGATAATGGATTTTTTTTTTAATTTTCAAAATTTACTGTTATAGTAAAAATGTAATATGAATACATTTGAATTCATGTGCATTCATTTTCATGTGTTTTCCTTTTGAATACATTTGGATGCATGTGAATACACAAAGTAATGTAAATGTAATGTGAATTTTGCCTTTATTTTCAATTTTTGGATAGTAGTATAGTATTATAGATTATGTCAAGTCCGGTATGAGTATTAGTAATTTGTATGACTATGGAAGCAAAAATTTTGTTTCATGATCCTTAGATTCTAGCAATGCTTTTATAGCATTTTTTAAGAAAAGTAACATATATATATATAATGCAATCTCAAATTAGATAATGGATTCTTTCTTTAATTTTCAAAATTTACTGTTATAGTAAAAATGTAATGTTAATATATTTGAATTCCTGTGAATTCATTTTCATGTGTTTTCATTTTGGATACATGTGAATACACAATGTAATGTGAATGTAATGTGAATTTTGCCGTTATTTTCAATTTTTGGATAGTAATAAAGTATTATATATTATGTCAAGTCCGGTATGAGTGTTAGTAATTTGTATTATTATGAAAGCAAAAATGTTGCAGTTACTAATCTAAATTTTCTACGTGGGTCACTTCATTTAGAAATATTGATGAAAAAATCGTACCAATGGTAAATTCCGATATCCCCCTATATCGAAATTTCTTTTAAGTCTTATAATACTTAAAGTTTATGGCAAGCTCAATATGTTATTATTTTTACTTTAACATAACATCTGCCTTATTACTTCAATATATCAACTTTGGCTCAAACAAATGTGGTCACTCTAAGTGAAAGATATAGCTTACTTACTGAATTTTTAAATTTATAACCTTAATTACAACTTTTGCAAAACTCTTGCTAACCTCCTAATTTAAGGAGACTCCTAATTTAAGTAATAAAAGAATAGTTTACATCTTTTTTAAAACAACTTTTTTATCTTCAGGATTACCCCTTATCTGTATATTAACATATGTCGCTTCAATTTTTGTTTAGTTCTCGATTACAGTTGATACCATAAGAATTTAATGCCTCATTTCCTAAAGAAGTAAATGGAGAAGCAACACATTTTGTTTCTGCTTGATTTTTAACTTTTTACAAATAATAATTGACCAGGTAAAGCGTTTAAGATAACTACGTGTAACTAATAGTTAATACCTTGTAGAGTATCTTTTGTTTTACATCCTCTCTCAACCTATTTGTCATCAATTCAAATACCTCAGCAGTCTCTTATTTTGTTTTTTCTTCTACTGCTACGGAGTATTTGATAATTTCTATGAATATTCATTCATGCTTTCTGATTCTTCCTTGACTAAATGCTACACTTTTTCTATTAGGTCGAGATCCGGAGATCGGATGTCTGAAAGGGGAGTATAAAGCTGGTTATACGAACTTGATGGAACAGCAATAGCTTTACAATGTACACTGTGTGCTTCGGGGCATTGTCCTTCTGAAAAGAAAATATTTACTGACACAACAAACGTCTAGTCATTTTCCCTGATATCTCTCTTCAGCATGTCCAAGTAATCAATTTTACACATTTTGAATGAATTCTAGGTTATAAACATCACTTCTTCGCATGCACTCTAAACCCATGAAGCCTCAAGGAAAGACACTGTTAAGGTGGTCCTGGAGAACTTGTCTGGGAAGGCATTATGCTCAACGAACGAATTGAGCTCCACGTTTTCGACAGAGGTTCTGTAACCAGGGATCGCTATTGTGAGGTGGTACTCCTTCACCATGTGCGTCTATTCCGAGTTGCCATTGGCCCAAACCTCATTTTTATGGATGACAATGGTCATCGGATGACAATCCACATCGGACTTTTGCTGTTGAGGAGCTACTGGAAAGTGGAGATATCACTCGAATGAATAGGTCAGTGTACTCCCCTGATTTAAATCCCATCGAACATGTATGGGATGCTTTGGAGAGACGCATTGCAGGACGCTTACATCCTCCAGAGAACACCCAACAACTCAAACAGATGCTGATTGGGGAATAGGCACTCTGCCGCAAGAAATGTTGGACCAGCTGGTTCTGAGTATGCAGAAACTGTGCGAAGCAGCCATTGCAGTTAGAGGAGGAAATATTCCATATTAAGGAACATCTGCTTGTTGTTCTTTCTCTTGGATAGACAGTCATGAGTCACGATACTATGCTTTCAATAAAGCTTGTTTTTGTTTGATTCTATACCGTATACATTATATTCCTTTTTCAGCGCCAATGCTTTCGTCATCTTTTACGTACAAAGTTATTTCTGAATTTCCTGTCTCTCAGATGATTTCTCGTGGAGTTATGGCAAAAATCTCAGCTGTTGCTTAAGTATTGCACACAGTATAGTTACCATCAGGCATAGTTCCATCCTATGGTGCCGAATATACGAAATTTACTGTCATATGAAAATGTTACATTTTTATGAGTCTAGCAATTATCTTTTTTTTTTATTTTGCCTGTTCAGTGAAAAGATAACTTATTTCTTCCAGACACCCCGAACAGAAGAGTCATACTTTTTTAAATTTCTTCAAATTGTGGTAAATTAACATTTTTTCGAAACTGTCAGCAACATTTGAAACTATTTTTGAAATTGATAGTCTTTATTTTTATATAATAGATTAGTAAGTGGGATTCCCAAGAAGTCAACGCAGTTGGATGGCCAGATCTTGGTTTGGATGTTAAAAGTACAGTTGATTTGTAGTTCATGATATCTTTTTGCATCGATGTTTTTTGTCAATTGTTGTCAGTTGTCAAAGTTCTAAGAAAATTCTCCCTTTCCAAAATTCTACTGTGATCTCACTTTCAGCAACATTAATTTCTTTTCTATGACCAGCTTAGAAATCGCATATCATTTAAAATTCTTAATGCTTTTTAAACTTACTTTAAAATTACTTTAAAAAGAAACAAGATTTTGAGCAATTATCTAGGATGAAAAAAATCTTTAAACGCCCGCTCTTTTCAGTAGACGCTGACTTTAAAACGGTTGCTTAATGCCATTCTTCAGTTATGAATATTTGTTTTCTTTATTGACGATTGAGTAATTGTTTATTGTACCATTTCTGTTACCACGTTTGAAGAATCAATAGACGGTTATTGATTCAGAAAGACTTTTTTTTTTACTTAGTGATCGCCGCATGAACAAGGAAAATCGTTCAGCAATGCGCAAACTGTTGGAGGTAAAAATATGTAATACAAGAATCTGGAAAAAAAGTTACAAGATGTAAAATGAAATAAAATATGTTGGAAGTATGTAATCTCAAAACTTATTTCGAAATTTTTTATAAAAATTACAAAAGAAAATCTGTACGTGTGCTACTTTTCTTTAAGGTTAGGCGTAAATGTATAGAAGAAACATAAACTCCAAGATTATCAGTTTTTCTGTAGTTATTTAATTTTCCAACTATTTTACAATCTGCGCAGGCAACATTTTGTATCACTTGCCTTAAGCACTCATAGTGAAAATAATCCGAAATAATTATTTGCAAGCTGATTAGTCAAAAAATCAGATTTTCTAGTAAAATAAATGCTGAATTGTTTGAATGACAAGACCTGAATTCTGATTATTGTGAATCGTGAGTATTATTTCCAGTAAATCAAATATGAAAAAGGAAGGTTAAAGGGATATAGTACCTTTCGAGTCGAAAGAACTTCAACTTAATTTTTTTTCGGTTCATAATAAAATTAAAATATCTGCTCGTTTTAGTATAATTTAATTCTTTTAATATCACTTAGGCTTATAAGGTTTAGGTTAATATGATTTAAATTTCTTAGTTTACAAAATAATTATCCTTCTTCATCATTTTATGAAATCCAATATTAAAAGGATACAAAAGAAAGAAACGAAGATAATTACTAATACATCCATAAAAGAAAGTTGAAATAAAAGTAAATTTACTTTACTTACGAAATAATTTTTGAAATTAATAAATTAGTGAATTTTACATCAATTAAATTGCATATCTTTCTTTATTCTTAAAATTTTCATTATATGAATAAAAGAAATGTGATTTATTTATAACATGATAAATAGTAAAATTTTTTAATTATCAATTTCTTAAGAGTTGATAATTTTTTCATTTCCAACATCATAGATACTTTTGAAGTTACAAGTTTATAGAATTAAAAAAAAACGAATTTACCTTCAATATGATATGAGAAATTAGTTTTTGATATACATGCAAACACATATATACATATTTATGTATGTATGTATGTATTTCTTGCATATATACACTTCAAAAGATTTTGGGCAGTTAGATAAATCAATTTTTTGATTTGGTATATACATTTTGGTCCTTTTATATATTTAATAATTTTAATAAATTACTAAAGAACTTGTAAAAACTTGGAAAGAACTTATTTTACAATAAATATATTTTACAATAAATAGAACTATTTTACAATAAATAGAAAAATACTATTATACAAAAGGATTAAAAATCTCTGATAAAATAAAAAATAAATAAATGCAAAGTAAACTTATGTAAATCACAAGTAGGAAATGAATGAATGAAGTCAGCAGCTTAGAGCAGTTGCATTTCTAGTATGAGAGGCTAGTTTCAGAACCTAGAATTGCTTGAGTCAAGACCTCTAATCCTGAGATTTCTATCTATAAAGGATGAAATTAACATCGAGCGAGAAAAATAAACGATATAAAGGGGTAGAGAATAGAAGACGTAGATTCGTAAAAGTTTATAACACAAAAATTGACTAGAGAGGATATATGGAAATAAAATATTGTAGTGGACAAAACCCGGTCGCGCATGTCGGCTGCGGAGAATAAACTGGTTTCACGGTACCTCGCGGGAAGAGTTAGCAACTGAACTTCCTAGTCCAAGCTCTCTAGATCAGGATTTACTGTTAATTGTACACATAAACTGTTAAATCGAGTTGGTATCTTGAAGTGGTTTGTCAAATGCGCAAGATTGTATACCAGGTTTCAAGAGCCAAACAGCGAACACCTAACTCTGAGATCGGTTCGTGAGGTAATATAAAGCCGTGATAGCAAATTTTTCGTTTTCATAATTTTATACTTTTTTCTTATCATTTTCACAGATTCTTTTGGGGAGGAGATAAAATTTTTATAAGCACAAAACTATAAATATTCATGGGCAAGAATGATCATGGGTCTTCAACTATTAATAGGATTAGTATGGTCGTAATATTAAATATGAGACTTTCGTGTGATATTTAACAAAAGGATGTTGAAGGTTTTGAAAAAAAAAATTAGTCCTTTTAAAATTAATGTAAACAAATGGTCATCCAAGAACCCCTGCAGGAGCAGGTAGGAGCCTAGAGCATGGTCAGGACTCCTGCGAGAGCCCCCCCCCCCAAAGCACTACTCATTGTATTCCCAACAGGCTTGTAAGTGGGATCATTCCCAGATAGCATGGCCTAATGTAGTGTTATATTTATTTCTACTTTTATTATTATTATTATTCCTTTTTTATATTATTACTATTTTTTATTCATAATTTCTTTCTCTTTTTTATGCAATTTGTAATTTTCGTTGTTTATTTTTAAATAAAGTTAATCTCTATTGTTAGGGGCATGCTGGGCGATTTGTGTTCCCGGGGTTGCGCTCAATGCCTACGGCACCCGTACGGGAGGTTGGCTGCAACCCACAGGGTGTTACACGATGTTGAAGGAAATTTTCAATACTAGAAATTTTAGTACGAAGAAGGATGTTTCACTAAGATAACTGAAGGAACTAGTTATTTTATGAATAGTAATATTTTTATTAGCTGTATTTGAATTAGCTGTATACGATATAACTGTCTCTGGTGCTTTATAATAGGACAAAGATAGACAGAGTAAACAAGAATTTTACTAATCGAACGAAGTGACAAAAACTCAACGCTTTCTATTAACCAAGTACCAAATTGATTCCATGAAAAACTACACACACATAAGACGAGGAAATGGTGGTATCCAGCTGAGAAAATGGTACAAAAAATAAAAAGAAAAAATGAACGAAATAATTTTTAAAATTTAGAAAAATTTTAAATATTTGTAAAATGTGTTCTATTTTTGAAAAATACACAGGAGAAAAGTATCAGAATATTGACTTTGTAAAATGAATATTTTCAGGTAATACAACATTGGTATGGATGTCCGTCTAAGTACCACAGTTATATGGGTACTAATAGACCAATCAATTAATGCCCATTTATTATATACTAACTCAAAGCTGGTGACATCTAACGTATCTCGAGCAAATCAGGTTCTCATTGGTTAAGCTTGAAGTAAAGACTTATGGCCATATACTAAAACTGTAAACAAAATTGTCATTTAAATAATATCGCAAAGTGGAATTATGGAGAAGATAAGGTCCACACTTTAAAAACAACAGGTTTACATCATGAATTAAATGCATCAAATGCAACAACAAACATCGGCAAAATTTTTCAGAACCAAATTTTGGTTTTTAAAACCTGCATATTTTACAGCAAAAAAAGTTTTTCACTTTATTTCAATAGATTCCGTCATTTTGTCTTTAATAATATGCACCAAATGCAAAAATAAACTTTTCAAGAAATGTTGGGTATTTTACCAGATATTGATTTTTCAATACTGATATATTCAATAGCAAGAGTTTCCTCATAACCATTCCGAACAATCATTTTATCTTCAAAGAAATACATCACGTACAACAATAAATGTCTGACAAACTTTTCAGTTCTTTACCGAATTTTGGTTTTTAAAAATCCATATGCTTCAATGATTTTCTTTGATTTCCATATGATTTTCTATTTAATGACAGTTTATAGCATCCTTTTATCTCCAATAAAATACATCATTTACACCAGTAAACCGCTCAAGAGGGGTTCAGTACTTTATCGAACTTCGATTTTTCAAAACTGTTTTGCTCAGGAGCAAAGTGTTTGTATCCACCCTGGACTATGAATTCATTTTCAAAGATATTCATCAAGTGCATCAACAACTGTCTGAGGAACCGCGGTAGCTCAGTCGGCAAGGGCAACGATCTCATAACTCAGAGGTTGCGGTTCGGAATCCCAGCAGGCCTAAGATCTTCCGTGTTCGCCAAAAGTGACTGGGGCACATAAAATATGTCACAATGTCATCCACGCTCTAATACCTCTGGAGGTGACAGTCCAAGTCTATGGGTCTTCTGCTTGATCCCTGGTACAAAATTAAGAGGACCCACTTGAGCATAAGTCGCACTTTCACCCTTGAGGTGCTCGTTGACACGAAAGAAGCACCCCTTTGCCTTAAATCGAGTAGACTCTGGGTCATATCGAGCTTGGTCTGACCAAGTGGCATAAGATAACAACAACTGTCTGAGAAAATTGTCAGTCCTTTACTGAATGTCAGTTTTTCAAAGCTCATCTGGTCCAATACAACTATCATTTCTTTTAAACAATAGATTCCATCCTCACTACTAAAGAAATGTTGAGTTCTTTAATGAATCTCAATTGTACAAAATAGATTTGTTCAAAAACAAAGTTCTTGTAAACCACATTGTATTATCATTTTATCTCTCTTCGCAATACATCAAGCGTAACAACAACAAACTTACGAAATTTTCAATCCTTTACGGAATTTAAATTTTTCAAAACTCACATGCTTCAATACAAAACTTTTCCTCCTAATCATAACAGATTTCCTCCTCACTCCTTAAGAAATGTTCAGTACTTTACCAGATCTCGATTTATCGAAATTGATTTGCTCAAGAGCAAAGAATTTTTAATCACACTGAGCTATCGTTTTATATTCAATGACAGGCATCAAGTGCAACAACCGTCTGAGAAAATTTTCAGTCCTTTACAGAATGTCAGTTTTTTAAAGTCCATATGGTCCAATTCAACTATCATTTCTTTAAGAACAATAGATTCCATTCTCACTTCTAAAGAAATGTTCAGTTCTCTATCAAATCTCAATTTTACGAAATAGATTGGTTCAAAAGGAAAGTGCTTGTAACCACACTTTATTATCATTTTATCTCTCAAGGCAATCAATGCAATACATCAAGTGTAACAACAAAAAACTTACGAAATTTTCAATCCTTTACTGAATTTAAATTTTTCAAAACTCACATGCTTCAATACAAAACTTTTCCTTCTAATTATAACAGATTTCCTCCTCACTCCTTAAGAAATGTTCAGTGCTTTACCGGATCTCGATTTATCAAAATGGATTTGCTCAAGAGCAAACAATTTTTAACCACACTGTGCTATCATTTTATATTCAATGTAGGCACCAAGTGCAGCAACAAACGTATGAGAAAATTTTCAGTCCTTTACTAAATGTCAGTTTTTCAAAGCTCATATGGTTCAATACAACTATCATTTATTTTAAACAATAGATTCCATCCTCCCTTCTAAAGAAATGTTGAGAATCTCAATTTTATAAAATAGATTCCTTCAAAAGCAAAGAGCTTGTAACCACATTATATTATCATTTTATCTCTCAATGCAATACATCAAGTGTAACAACAATCTTACAAAATTTTCAATCCTTTACTGAATCTAAATTTTTCAAAACCTACATGCTTCAATATAAAAATTTTCCTCCTAATTATAATAGATTTCCTTCTCACTCCTTAAGAAATGTTCAGTACTTTACCGGATCTCAATTTATCGAAATTGATTTGCTCAAGAGCAAAGAATTTTTAACCACACTGGGCTATCGTTTTATATTCAATGACAGGCATCAAGTGCAACAACAACCGTCGGGCAAAATTCGCAATTCTTTACTGAATCTCAATTTTTTCCAAATCCATACACTTCAATGAAAAATTTTTTTTTCAACCTGACTGCAGATTACAACATTGTATCTTCAATAAAAAACATCAAAATACAAAAATAAACTTCTCAAGAAATGTTCAGTACTTTACCAAATTTTTTTTTCAAAAATGATATGCTCAAGAGCAAAGAGTTTCCCTACACAACCGCACTGAACTATCATTATATCTTCAACAAAATACTGCAAATGTAGCAACAATCGTCTCGATAAATTGCCAATACTTTAGCGAGTGTCGTTTTTTTTTTCGGAATCTCATATTCTCAAATAGAAAAAAAAAACGTTTGTTTCCAATTCAAATATTCACAAAGACCAGTTTAAAATGCCTTAAATTCAAATGAAACAAAAACAGTTAATGAAATTGTCTTTTTTCCCCTCCTCCTCCTAAAACAATTCGCTTGAAGGGATGATTTGACAGAATCGCTTAGAAACCATCAAAATAAAATTTCAGAGCTTTGATGGCCCACGTAATCCTTAATGCAGAGCAAACTTTGGGGATAATGAGAGATAATGTTCAAACAAACAAAACGCACGGAAACTCCATTAAGCGAAGGATTTCTTTTGCTTTTCAGCCGTTCGGTGGTTTTATAAAAAAAAATAGATTATATTAATCTCCTTTTATGTTGTTTTTTTTTTCTTTACAAATTCTGCTTAATACAAAAGGAATAAAAAACACAGGGAGAAACAGGAGGAAAAAAGGTCAATTGTACTCATGTTGAATTTGAAAAAAAATATATTGCAACACGCATAAAATGAAGTCTGTTTCCCAGGAATTTTCGAAGTATTTCGAAGGGCTTAAAAAATAATTGAAATAAATGTAGTGAAAGAGAGGTTAAGTAAAGGATTTTAAAAAGTTTTATCTGTCCATCAAGAGGCAAAACTGCTTTATACAGGTGTAGCCATTCCCTTGTTCTTTACAGATTTTTTTTTGGGGGGGAGGGGGACAATTTAAGACTCTTTAAATTGGTGAGGGTTTCTTCTATGTGTTTGCTATACTATCAGTTTCAAAAGAACTCTTCTTTATATATATTAGTGAATAGTATTTGAAACAAATGGCTTTGGAATAGAATGGAAATATAAAGAAAAGATTAATAAACTTGACAGTTGGTAAAGTTTAATTCTTCTGAATAGCTTAATATGTATAGGGAATAAAAACTGGTTTTTCCTATTCATTGTTATTTTATTATTTTTTATTTATATATTTATTATGAATTTAAAGTCGAGATCAAAAATTATTTTATAAATAAAATCATTTTGAAATATTTATTATTAAACTTATAATTTATTCATTGTTTTTTTTTATAATTCGGTTATAATATGCTTATGCATAAAAGAAGAACTTGACTGACTGACTAGCATACGCATGTAGAGACAAATATATTGAACCTAGGAACGTAAAGTGCAGGATTTAAATTCTTGTTAAAATGTATGGAAGCTCAAAGAAAGGATTACAAAAAAATAAATTCTACCCTTGCAGATGTGAAATAGATGGTTGAAGGAACAAAGCCATTTTTGGAGTCGTGCACTTTTTTATTAATTTGTTTATTTTGGTTAAATAAAACTTGGACATAAAAGACCATCACTATAACAGTGTTTCAAAGCTTTTTAGAGGCTCAGTTCAAAGAAAAGAAATAGAATGGAAGTTTAAAGAAAATATTAATAAACTTGACAGTTGGTAAAGTTTAATTCTTCTGAATAACTTAATATGTATAGGGAATGAAAACTTGTTTTTGCTATACATAGTTATTTTATTATATTTTATTTATATATTTATTAACAATTTAAAGTCAAGCTCAAAAATTATTTTATAAATAAAATCATTTTGATATATTTATTAAGAACTTCATAATTTTTTCATTCCTTATTTATTTTGAAATTCAGTTATAGTCTGTTTATACATAAAAGAAGAACTTGACTGACTGAGTAGAAAACCGATGTAATGACAAATATATTGAAACTAGGAACGTAAAATACAGAATTTAAATTCTTGTTAAAATGTATGGAAATTCAAATTAAGGATTTAAAAAAAAATTCTACCCGTGCAGATGGGTAATAGGTGGTTGAAGGAACAAACAAAGCCATTTCTGGAGTCATGCACTTTTTTATTAATTTTATTAAATTTATTTATTTTGGTTAACTAAAACTTAGACCAAAACAGTAGACATAAAAGACCATCATTATAACAGTGTTTCAAAGCTTTTTAGAGGCTCAGTTCAAAGAAAAGAAATAGAATGGAAGTTTAAAGAAAATATTAATAAACTTGACAGTAGTAAAGTTTAATTCTTCTGAATAACTTAATATGTAAAGGGAAGAAAACTTGTTTTTGCTATTCATTGTTATTTTATTATATTTTATTTATATATTTATTAATAATTTAGAGTCAATCTCAAAAATTATTTTATAAATAAAATTCTTTTGATATATTTATTACTAACTTTATAATTTTTTCATTGTTTACTTATTTTGAAATACAGTTATAATCTGTTTATGCATAAAAGAAAAACTTGACTGACTGAGTAGAAAAGCGATGTAGAGACAAATATATTGAAACTAGGAACGTAAAATACAGAATTTAAATTTTTGTTAAAATGTATGGAAGCTCAAAGGAAGGATTTTAAAAAAAATTCTACCCGTGCAGACGGGTAATAGGTAGTTGAAGGAACAAACAAAGCCATTTCTGGAGTCATGCACTTTTTATTTATTTATTCATTTTGTTAAATAAAACTTAGATCAAAATAGTAGGCATAACAGACCATCACTATAATAGTGTTTATAAGCTTTTTAGCGGCTCAGTTTAAAGAAAAGAAACAGCATATGGTTTCTAGCGATTTTTCGACAATAAGGTAGGAATGGACTGGAATAATACTCATTAAAAAGAAATTTATAAATAAAATTTTATTGTAAAAGTGATAATAAGTTATTAGTCGATTCTTCTACATTGAACCAAAAATCATTAGACAATATATTTGTCCCAGCACAGGTAACTGCAACTTTACAGAAAACTGACCAAATTTAGTGACCCTTAATTTTGCCGCCTGTGTGCAGGCATATCCGTCAAAAACGGCCGTGAGTCCAAGCATCTAGAATCTCCGTTTGTAAAATTTTATTAATTGAATATTTGTTTTGTTTTATTTTCCATTTTGGTTTATTTCTAAGAATACAGATATATGTTTCAAATTAAGTGTACCCATTTCATTCTCGCTTGTAGAAACCCAACCTTTCATTTTTCATTTCTATAATGAGTAAAGTTTATTTGCAAAATGCATTTCTTTGTGTAAAATATTATATTAATCTAACTTTATTAAAACAATATAAAATACAGATATATGTTTTAAATTAGTGTACCCATTTTATTCTTTCTTGTAGAAATCCAACCTTTCATTTTTCATTTCTATAATGAGTAAAGTTTATTTGCAAAATGCATTTCTTTATGTAAAATATTATATTAATATAACTTTATTAAAACAATATAAAATACAGATATATGTTTTAAATTAGTGTACCCATTTTATTCTCGCTTGTGGAAATCCAACCTTTCATTTCTCCTCTTTTCTATAATGAGTGAAGTTTATTTGCAAAATGCACTTTTTGTATAAAATATTATATTAATCTAACTTTATTAAAACAATATAAAATACAGATATATGTTTTAAATTAGTGTACCCATTTTATTCTCGCTGGTAAAAATCCAACCTTTCATTTCTCTTCATTTCTATAATGGGTAAAGTTTGTTTGCAAAATACATTTCTTTGTAGTAAATATTATATTAATGCAACTTTATTAAAACAAAATAAAATACAACTTGGTTTCAACTAATGTTTAAAAATATTTTTTCCACCAAAAAATATTCACATCAGGAAATTTTCTTGCTTTTAACGATTCATATGTTAATATAATTTAACATAAAGCTAAGGATATATAAAACAGAAATACTATAAATTGTAACATCCCATTGTAATATCACATTATACATCGAAGAAATATCACAAACATTAAAAGAGAACTTATTAAATTAAACCGTCAAATATTAAAAGAAAGTTTGTTTACATAATAATAATAATAGCCTAAGTTAATTGTCCATCTGTCCTCGAATTTATGAAGTGGTTAAACCTGGAATGGTTAGAGGCATATTGGATTCTTGGTGAGTTAGGGTTAGCAAAATTCAAAGCCAGTAAAATTTATCTTCTGCTAAACTGTCGATCCGATTCTAAAATAAATTGGTATAAATATTCTTCATATCCCAGCGAAAAATACTGTTGTCTTTTAAACGTTCGAAATCCACCCCTTTCCCCCTTTTCCAGCTTTTAATTCCATTATTTCATGCTCTATTTTCCCCGGTTAAGAGCAGGCAATTAAATTTATCTTTATTATTTATATTATTATTTTAATTATTAAAATAAGTAAAAATAATTTTCTAGCATTGTGACGTCATTCCTTTAACCTTCTCATTTAATCATCTCTTATTTTAAATTATTTAAATATCGTCTGCATTATTTTCATATGTTTTATCACTGAACTTAGATATGACGTAAATAATTTTATTTTATATTTCGCTTAAATAATAGATTGGATACTCCATGATAATTTTAAATTTAATCATTGATTACTTTTTGCTGCAATGAAAATTTTATCACCGGTAGTAACAACAAATTCTTTTCATAAAAGTCTAGATGTCTATCTCCCTGACTAATAAATAGCATTTAAGTTATATCTAGCATTTAAGTTATATAACTTTGAAAATTAAGAAGTCTGTTTGTGTGTTCGTTTTTTATTCATAACCACGCGATTTGACTAAATGAATTCAATGTGATTTTAAACTGCATTCACAGTATCGGGAGACTTTAGAGGAGCATGGAGAAAAACAAATTATTGATCGTGTACCAGATAATTCTCAGCCAACAAACAAACCAATTTTTTTTTACCTGCCTCATAGAGTACGTTACAATTCTAGAAAATTAAACATTTTAATAATCACGTCATATGATGGGTTATATGCTATTAATACATTAAATTTCTTCAAATAATTTGCTACATTAATACATCTGTGTCGATTGCACATTCAAGCTGGGAAGAAATACCTGACGGTTTGTTTGTTGATTCATAGGGTACTTTACAATTTTAGAAAATTCAAAATATTACTAATCACGTCATATGACGGACTATATGCTAGTAATTCTAATAATACATTAAATTTCTTCAAATAATTTGCTACATTAATACATCTGTGTCGATTGCACATTCAAGCTAGGAAGAAATACCTAACGGTTTGTTTGTTGATTCATAGGGTACTTTACAATTTTAGAAAATTCAAAATATTACTAATCACGTCATATGACGGACTATATGCTAGTAATTCTAATAATACATTAAATTTCTTCAAATAATTTGCTACATTAATACATCTGTGTCAACGGCACATTCAAGCTAGGAAGAAATACCTAACGGTTTGTTTGTTGATTCATAGGGTACTTTACAATTTTAGAAAATTCAAAATATTACTAATCACGTCATATGACGGACTATATGCTAGTAATTCTAATAATACATTAAATTTCTTCAAATAATTTGCTACATTAATACATCTGTGTCAACGGCACAGTTTGTTTGTAAAAGACACCCAGTGACGTTGGTGTAACTCTTCGTTCGTCCAAGAAATAGATGCAAGATTCGATCCTTGGGATGGGCAAGGTTGATTTATCCTTTTAGTGGGTAGCCAAACTAAAGACCCAGCATGCTTGGGAACTAAATAATGGGGGTTCCGCGTAAGGTTGACCACCTAACGGAGACTTCGAACCCCAAGTCTTAAAACGTAGATTGGCAACACATGTCATGGACCCAAGTGTGCTGTAGTGACGGGGAGTTTAGTTTTGGTTTGTAAAAGATCTTTCACACGAGTTACATTTTCTCCTACTGAGAAGGTGTAATGTTGAATGAAGGTGACGTTGGTGTAACTATTTGTGCTTCCAAGACATAGGTACAAGGTTCGATCCTCGGGCTGGGCAAGGTTGAACTATCCCTTTAGTGGATAGACAAACTAAGGACCCAGCATGCTTGGGAACTAAATAATGGGGGTTCCGCGTAAGGTTGACCACCTAACGGAGACTTCGAACCCTAAGTCTTAAAACGTAGATTGGCAACGCATGTCATGGACCCAAGTGTGCTGTAGTGCCGAGGAGTTTAGTTTTGGTTTGTAAAAGATCTTTCACACGAGTTACATTTTCTCCTACTGAGAAGGTGTAATGTTGAATGAAGGTGACGTTGGTGTAACTCTTTGTGCTTCCAAGACATAGGTACAAGGTTTAATCCTCGTGCTGGGCAAGGTTGACTTATCCCTTTAGTGTGTAGACAAACTAAAGACGCAGCATGCTTGGGAACTAAATAATGGGTGTTCCGCGTAAGGTTGACCACTGTCTTTATTTCCATTTGTATACAATATTATTTTTCTATACTTTAAATTTTTATTAAGTGTTTGTTATAAGAATCTATTTTTACTTTTTTCCGTTATCACTTTTTAATGTTTCAATTATTACAAAATATTCAAAGGAAATAGGATATGGCAATAGTGTTTCACAGTAAAGTGTACGACATTACTTTTCCCGTAGACCATTTATATGATAAATTAAAGAGAAAATATAGTAAATGTTACTATAATAATGATTCAAAATTATCAGAAAAGCTTCTTTGTCTTTATTTCCATTTGTATGCAATGTTCTTTTTCTATACTTTTATTTTTTTAAGTGTTTATTATACGAATCTATTTTACTTTTCTCTGTTATCATTTTTTAATGTTTCAATTATTATAAAATATTCAAAGAAAATAGCATATAGCAATAGTGTTTCACAATAAATGTACAACATTACTTTTCCCGCAGACCATTTATATGATAAAATAAAGGAAAAATATAATAAATGTTACTATAATAATGATTTAAAATTATCAGAAAAGCTTTTTACTCTTTATTTTCCTTTGTATCCAATACTTTTTTTCTATGCTTTTATTTTATTAAGTGTTTATTACAAGAATCTATTTTACTTTTTTTCATCTTATCACTTTTTAATGTTTCAATTATTATAAAATATTCAAAGGAAATAACATATAGCAATAGTGTTTCACAATAAAATGTACGGCATTACTTTCCCCGCAGACCATTTATATGATAAAATAAAGGGAAAATATAATGAATGTTACTATAATAATGATTCAAAATTATCAGAAAAGCTTCTTACTCTTTATTTAACTTTGTATGCAATACTCTTCTTCTATACTTTTATTTTTGTTAAGTGTTATTATAAGAATCTAACTTACTTTTTTTCCATTATCACTTTTTAATGTTTCAATTATTATAAAATATTCAAAGGAAATAGCATATTTCTTACAAACAGTATTTTCTGATATAATTTAAATTAAATTATATATTAGTTGTTTTAGCAAATAGACTATTATGATAAGCTATTAAGTATTTATTTGAACATTAAATTTTCGAATCCCAGACAATTTTTTTGCTTAAACTTTTTATTTTTATTTTCGGATTTTGTTATGTTATTCTTTAACTAGTTCAGACAAATTTTTGATTATTTCAGGGTTTTTAGTTAAACTTTATTTTAATTTTATAGTCTTAAACTATAATCAGATAAGATAATAATACACAAATAATAATAGATCAAAAATAAAAAGTATAGAATAGGGTATTAATAAATCAAAACAAAAAGCTTTACAAAAAGAGAACATTATTAGAACGACATAAAAACTGTAAAAGAAATACGCTATTAAAATAAAATTCCTGCATAGTTTATCAGTATTGGTAATAACATTTTATATAAATTTTTATTGAGAACAAAACTAAAAACTTAACTGGAACATTTTAAAACTAGAGGTAGCTAGATAAAATTTTCATAAGTAAAAGTCTTTTTATTACGTTATCTATAGCCTTATACATCTTGCAATGGACAAAACTCGTTTTACTCAGTGATTTAAATATTAAATACGTTTGTGTACAATGTTACAATTTTCGCTAATAAAAATAATTATCTAGATAGGAAATCTCTAGTTATCAGGTACCAAATTTGCAAAGGATAAAACTTGACAACGTGTTTAAAAAATATCTTCATTACTGATATTCAAATAAGGGAATTTAGCAGGTGTTTCGAATACAAAAGTATAGATAAGTAACTAGCATAACTTGTTTTAAGTTTCATACTTGAAATGCGATATGATCTCGATAGCTATAAGTAATGTGTATTCTTATAACAAGTTAGTATTCAAGAAAGAAAAAAATTTTGTTACAAGTTGAATATGATGGAATGGCTTTTAATAGCGTCATTTAGTACTGTAGTTGAGTTCTGCATTTTTAAAACGTGCCCATAATTAATCTTTAAAAAAAAACTAGATTTCATGTTGTATGAATTTCATAATTTCTAGGCGTACCCTTTCACAGTCAGGTGCAATAAACAAAAATACCAGTATCACGGCTATCTCATAAAGCGATAAACAAAAGTTAAAAAGCTTGTATCCCCTCCACTCTAAATCCATTAATATCCAAACAACTTTGATATTGGATTATTGGGAAAGATAGAAGACCTTTTGCATTTTTTCTGCTAATATAATCAGATTTTGCATTTTAAAACTGAAAATAAACACATTCCATTTCAGTTACCTTAATAACTTCTGTAGAAAAATTTTCTCCTCACATATGGATATTTTTAAAAATAATAGTTGTCACAAATTTTCTTTGTGATTCCAAATGAGATATGTCTTTGATTAGAACTGTGTAGTTTTCTTTCGGCTTTTTTACTCCTAAATGAAAAATATTTTCTATTATTCTATGCGTATCATTCTTGGATTTTAATTATCACATCGGGATGGGATGTATACCAAATCGGCGAACCTTCCATTTCAAAAATGTCTGAAAAATAATCTTTACTTCCTATGGCAGCCCAAAATATTATATTCCTTCTAAATTTTGCATGATCTTTTCCTGGAATAAAGAAAAAAACTTTTTTTTTTAAATGAGATTAGGAAATAGTCGACAAATTAAAAAAGAACAATTTAATTCTTTTAGTGAACAAATTTTTAATTTTTTTTCCACATATATGAACTACAATTTTAAAGGAATTCTTTTCACGTTGTAAAAAATATGAATTCGTATAATTAAGCGATAAATTGGGGTAAAATATTTAAATGTATATTAAATGCTGGATAAGCTAGTAAAATAATGCAGAATTCCATTAGAAAATAATGACTTCAATGTAAGCTATGTTTTTGTAAGATTTCGACACAGTTCACCTTGATTTAATATTTTAAAAAATTAATGAATAAATTTTTTTATTTAGCCATAACTGCTGTAATTTTCATTTAAAAAAATTTCTTAAATAATTCCTAACATCGTATAGATTTTAAAAACTTAAATAATGTCTACATTTCTTATAATAAAAGAATGTAACCACGTTTTTTTTAATTTACATTAAACACTAATTTTACAGTTTTAAAGACTATAATTTTAATTTTTTGTAGCAAAAATTTAAAATTTTTCTCTATTTTCATAAGTATGAACTACAATTTGAAAAATGTCTGACTTTGTGAAAAGCTGTGAATTATATAATCAAGCCATAAGCAAATGTAAATACTGTAAAAAATGTTAAGTACTCTTTAAACCAATAAAGTAATAAGGAATTTTATCAGATTAGCAGGTAATTTTAGAAAGCCACAATTTTTGGCGTGGTTTCTTTTCTTAGAAATATTCAAAGCAAAATTTCTGAAATAATTGTTGTATAAAAATAAGATGAATATAAAATAAGAGAATATTTTTTAAAATATAGAGGATACAGTTCTTTGAATATTTTTTTAGTTATTGTGGAAAAATGTAACAGGTTTTTTTTAATAAAATAATTTTAAAATGCTAATTATTCATTCAATAGTTCAATGAAATAAATGATCATATAATGAAACCACAAGGTACTTAAAATTAAAATGATGCATCACACATTCTTAGAACATATTAACATTATAAGACAAAATATTATATATATATATATATATATATATATATATATTGAATATGATTTTTATACATGTGTAAGATCTTATTATGCTTAAATTAAAAAATAAAATTAGATTAGAGACCGTTCCATTTCAAAGAACATCTATCGATTTTGTTGCATCAAACGTTTCACACCAGAAAGCAAAACTTTGGAACAGCTCAATCCACTAATGCACAATTATGCATTAGTCAAAAAATGAAGAAAACTGCCCTTCTACTGTGTAGAAACAAAACAAAATGCTTTAGCTCATATAAGATAAAATGACACTTTAATAAGCACATGTTGAATCCTTCATATTTTGGTCCCTCTGTAAGTTTTTAACCACTACTTACTACCAGGCACTTTTACCATGTATTTCAGCAAACATGCCATCATATTACTTCCCTAACATTTTATTCACAAAATTATGAAGAACGCTTAGTAGAAGAGAGGTATTCTCTGATTAGTGAAAAATGCTTTGGGGTGTTTTACATATTTTTTTATCCTACAGTAATACTATAGAAGGAAAGCCATCAAATAATGAAAAAAATTGTATTCATAGATACAATACCATTGGCGGTACTATGAAATCCATTTTAATTGAAGATATAATTTCACAAAATTAAAAGCAATACTACTGGATCAGCATGTAAAGATTAAAGGAAAACAAAATGTCTTGAGGGCAATTTCAGAAGTTCTTATTATGTAAAACATTAAATACTACATCTATTTTCGTCATTTTATAAAATATAAACACAACTGCCCTTATACTGTATAGAAATAAGACAAAATGCCTTACTATACATAAAATGAAATTCCTCTTTAATGAGCACATGTTGAATCATTCAGGTCTTGGACCCTATGGAAGTTTCAGCCACTACTTACCTCCAGCCACCATATCCATATATTTCAACAAACATACCATTATATTACTTCTAGAACATTCTATTCGCAAAATTATAAAGAACTCATAACAAAAGAGAGGTATTCTCTAATTACTGAAAAATTCTTTTTAATGTACAAATTGTTTTACTAATCTTTTTATTCTACAGTAATACTAACGAAGCAAAGCCATCAAATAATAAAAATAAATATTGTATTCATAGATACAATCCGATTGTTGGTACAATGATATCCATTTTAATTGAAGATATAATTTCACAAAATTAAAAGCAGTACCACTGGAATCAGCATGTAAAAATTGAAGGAGAACAAAATATCTTGGGGTCAATTAAAGAAGTTCTTATGTAAAAAACTAAATACTTCATTTGTTTTTGTCATTTTATAAAAAGTAAAGAAAACTGCACTATACTGTGTAGAAATAAAACAAAATGCCTTACTACATATGTGATGAAATTGCTCTTTAATGAGCACATGTTGAATCATTCATGTCTTGGTCCCTATGAAAGTTTTTAATAACTACTTAAAACCAGCCACCTTTTCCATGTATTTCAACAAACATACCTTTACTTTCCCTAACATTCTATTCACAAAATTATGAAGAACGCATAGTACAAGAGAAGTATTCTCTAATTAGTGAAAAATGCTTTGGGATGTACAAATTGTTTTACACATTTTTTTATATTACAGTAATACTACCGAAGGAAATCTATCAAATAATAAAAATAAATATTGTATTCATAGATACAATACCATTGTCGGTACAATGAATTCCATTTTAATTGAAGATATAATTTCACAAAACTAAAAGCAGTACCACTGGATCAGCATGTAAAGATGGAAGGAAAACAAAATATCTTGGGGTCAATTCCAGAAGTTCTTATTATGTAAAAAATTAAATACTTCATCTATTTTCGTCATTTTATAAAAAATAAAGACAACTGCACTTATACTGTGTAGAAATAAAACAAAATGCCTTACTACATATGTGATGAAATTGTTCTTTAATGAGCACATGTTGAATCATTCATGTCTTGGTCCCTATGAAAGTTTTTAGCCACTACTTACCACCATCCACCTTTTCCATGTATTTTAACAACACACCTTTACTTTCCCAAACATTCTATTCACAAAATTATGAAGAATGTGTAGCAAAAGAAAAGTATTCTCTAATTAGTGAAAAATGTTTTGGGGTGTGCAAATTGTTTTACACATCTTTTTATCCTACAGTAATACTATCGAATCAAAGCCATCAAATAATGAAAAAAATTGTATTCATAGATACAATCCGATTGTCGGTACAATGAAATCCATTTTAACTGAAGATATAATTTCACAAAACTAAAAGCAGTCCCATTAGATCAGCATGTAAAGATAGAAGGAACACAAAATATCTTGAGGGCAATTTCAGAAGTTCTTATTATGTAAAACATTAAATACTTCATCTATTTTCGTCATTTTATAAAATATAAACACAACTGCCCTTATACTGTGTAGAAATAAAACAAAATGCCTTACTACATATGTGATGAAATTGCTCTTTAATGAGCACATGTTTAATCATTCATGTCTTGGTCCCTATGAAAGTTTTTAATAACTACTTAAAACCAGCCACCTTTTCCAAGTATTTCAACAAGCATAATGTTATATTACTTCCCGAACATTCTATTCACAAAATGATAAAGAACGCATAGTACAAGAGAAGTATTCTCTAATTAGTGAAAAATGCTTTGGGATGTACAAATTGTTTTACACATTTTTTTTTATCCTACAGTAATACTATCGAAGGAAATCCATCAAATAATAAAAATAAATATTGTATTCATAGATACAATACCATTGTCGGTACAATGAATTCCATTTTAATTGAAGATATAATTTCACAAAACTAAAAGCAGTACCACTGGATCAGCATGTAAAGATGGAAGGAAAACAAAATATCTTGGGGTCAATTCCAGAAGTTCTTATTATGTAAAAAATTAAATACTTCATCTATTTTCGTCATTTTATAAAAAATAAAGACAACTGCACTTATACTGTGTAGAAATAAAACAAAATGCCTTACTACATATGTGAAGAAATTGCTCTTTAATGAGCACATGTTGAATCATTCATGTCTTGGTCCCTATGAAAGTTTTTAATAACTACTTAAAACCAGCCACCTTTTCCAAGTATTTCAACAAACATACCTTTACTTTCCCTAACATTCTATTCACAAAATTATGAAGAATGTGTAGCAAAAGAGAAGTATTCTCTAATTAGTGAAAAATGCTTTGGGGTGTACAAATTGTTTTACACATCTTTTTATCCTACAGTAATACTAACGAAGCAAAGTCATCAAATAATGGAAAAAAATGTATTCATAGATACAATCCGATTGTTGGTACAATGATATCCATTTTAATTGAAGATATAATTTCACAAAACTAAAAGCAGTACCACTGGATCAGCATGTAAAGATGGAAGGAAAACAAAATATCTTGGGGTCAATTCCAGAAGTTCTTATTATGTAAAAAATTAAATACTTCATCTATTTTCGTCATTTTATAAAAAATAAAGACAACTGCACTTATACTGTGTAGAAATAAAACAAAATGCCTTACTACATATGTGATGAAATTGCTCTTTAATGAGCACATGTTGAATCATTCATGTCTTGGTCCCTATGAAAGTTTTTAATAACTACTTAAAACCAGCCACCTTTTCCATGTATTTCAACAAACATACCTTTACTTTCCCTAACATTCTATTCACAAAATTATGAAGAACGCATAGTACAAGAGAAGTATTCTCTAATTAGTGAAAAATGCTTTGGGATGTACAAATTGTTTTACACATTTTTTTATCCTACAGTAATACTATCGAAGGAAATCCATCAAATAATAAAAATAAATATTGTATTCATAGATACAATCCGATTGTCCGTACGATTAAATCCATTTTAATTGAAGATATAATTTCACAAAACTAAAAGCAGACCCACTAGATCAGCATGTAAAGATAGAAGGAAAACAAAATATCTTGAGGGCAATTTCAGAAGTTCTTATTATGTAAAAAATTAAATACTTCATCTATTTTCGTCATTTTATAAAAAATAAAGACAATTGCCCTTATACTGTGTAATAATAACACAAAATGCCGTACTACATATGAGGTGAAATTGCTCTTTAATGAGCACATGTTGAATCATTCATGTCTTGGTCCCTATGAAAGTTTTTAATAACTACTTAAAACCAGCCACCTTTTCCATGTATTTCAACAAACATACCTTTACTTTCCCTAACATTCTATTCACAAAATTATGAAGAATGTGTAGCAAAAGAGAAGTATTCTCTAATTAGTGAAAAATGCTTTGGGGTGTACAAATTGTTTTACACATCTTTTTATCCTACAGTAATACTATCGAATCAAAGCCATCAAATAATGAAAAAAATTGTATTCATAGATACAATCCGATTGTCCGTACAATGAAATCCATTTTAATTGAAGATATAATTTCACAAAACTAAAAGCAGTCCCACTAGATCAGCATGTAAAGATAGAAGGAAAACAAAATATCTTGAAGGCAATTTCAGAAGTTCTTATTATGTAAAAAATTAAATACTTCATCTATTTTCGTCATTTTATAAAAAATAAAGACAACTGCCCTTATACTGTGTAGAAATAAAACAAAATGCCTTACTACATATGTGATGAAATTGCTCTTTAATGAGCACATGTTTAATCATTCATGTCTTGGTCCCTACCAAAATTTTTAATAACTACTTAAAACCAGCCACCTTTTCCAAGTATTTCAACAAGCATAATGTTATATTACTTCCCGAACATTCTATTCGCAGAATGATAAAGAAAGCATAGTAAAAGTGAAGTATTCTCTAATTAGTGAAAAATACTTAGGGGTGTACAAATTGTTTTACACATCATTTTATCCTACAGTAATACTATTGAAGCAAAGCCATCAAATAGTGAAAAAAATTGTATTCATAGATACAATACCATTGGTGGTACAATGAAATCCATTTTAATTGAAGATATAATTTCACAAAATTAAAAGCAGTACCACTGGATCAGCATGTAAAGATGGAAGGAAAACAAAATATCTTGGGGTCAATTCCAGAAGTTCTTATTATGTAAAAAATTAAATACTTCATCTATTTTCGTCATTTTATAAAAAATAAAGACAACTGCACTTATACTGTGTAGAAATAAAACAAAATGCCTTACTACATATGTGATGAAATTGCTCTTTAATGAGCACATGTTGAATCATTCATGTCTTGGTCCCTATGAAAGTTTTTAATAACTACTTAAAACCAGCCACCTTTTCCATGTATTTCAACAAACATACCTTTACTTTCCCTAACATTCTATTCACAAAATTATGAAGAATGTGTAGCAAAAGAGAAGTATTCTCTAATTAGTGAAAAATTCTTTGGAATGTGCAAATTGTTTTACTAATCTTTTTATTCTACAGTAATACTAACGAAGCAAAGTCATCAAATAATGGAAAAAAATGTATTCATAGATACAATCCGATTGTTGGTACAATGATATCCATTTTAATTGAAGATATAATTTCACAAAATTAAAAGCAGTACCACTGGAATCAGCATGTAAAGATTGAAGGAGAACAAAATATCTTGAGGGCAATTTCAGAAGTTCTTATTATGTGAAAAATTAAATACTTTATCTATTTTCGTCATTTTATAAAAAATAAAGACAACTGCCCTTATACTGTGTAATAATAACACAAAATGCCTTACTACATATAAGATGAAATTGCCCTTTAAGGAACACATGTTGAACCATTCAAGTCTTAGTCCCTGTGTAAGTTTTTAGCCACTACTTACCACCATCCACCTTTTCCATGTATTTTAACAACACACCTTTACTTTTCCAAACATTCTATCCACAAAATTATGAAGAATGCGATGTAAAAGAGAAGTATTCTCTAATTAGTGAAAAATGTCTTGGGGTGTGCAAATTGTTTTACACATCTTTTTATCCTACAGTCATACTATCGAAGGAAAGCCATCAAATAATGAAAAAATTGTATTCATAGATACAATACCATTGGCGGTACAATGAAATCCATGTTAAATGAATATATAATTTCACAAAATTAAAAGCAGTGCTACTGGAATTAAAAGCAGTGCTCTATTAAAATAGTACTACTGGATCAGTATGTAAAGATTGGAGGAGAACAAAATATCTTAATGGTAATTCCAAAGGTTAAGTAAGAAATTAAATACTTTATCATTATTTTCGTCATGTTATAAAAAATTTTAAAAAAACTGCCCTTCTAAAGTATAAAACTTCAAAATGCCGTACTACATATAAGATGAAATTGCTCTTTAATGAATGCATGTTGAATCATTCATGTTTTGGTCCCTATGAAAGTTTCTAATTACTACTTAAAACCAGTCCCCTTTTCCAAGTATTTCAACAAACATACCATTATATTACTTCCTGAACATTCTATTCACAAAATTATAAAGAACACATAGTAAAAGAGAAATATTCTCTAATTAGTGAAAAATGCTTTGGGGTGTACAAATTGTTTTACACATCTTTTTATCCTACAGTAATACTATCGAATCAAAGTCATCAAATAATGAAAAAAAAATGGTATTCATAGATACAATACCATTGGTGGTACAATGAAATCCATGTTAAATGAATATATAATTTCATAAAATTAAAAGCAGTACTACTGGATTAGCATGTAAAGATTGAAGGATAACAAAATATCTTGACGGCAATTAAAGAAGTTCTTATCATGTAAAAAATTAAATACTTCATTTGTTTTCGTCATTTTATTAAAAATAAAGAAAACTGTCGTTCTACTGTATAAAAATAAGACAAAATGCCTTATTATATATAAGATGAAATTGCTCTTTAATCAGTACATGTGGAATCATTCATGTATTGGTCCCTATGTAAGTTTTTAACCACTGCATATACCAGCCACCTTTCCCATGTATTTCAACAAACATACCTTTACTTTCCCTAGCATTCTATTCACAAAATTATGAAGAATGCTTAGTAAAAGAGAAGTATTCTCTAATTAGTGAAAAATGCTATGGGGTGTACAAATTGTTTGACACATCTTTTTATCCTACAGTCATACTATCGAAAGAAAGCCCTCAAATAATGAAAAAAATGGTATTCATAGATACAATACCATTGGCGGTACAATGAAATCCATCCATTATCGAAGATATTATTTCGAAAAGGAAAAAGCAGTACCGATGGATCAGCATGTAAAGATTGAAGGAGAACAAAATATCTTGACGCCAATTCCAGAAGTTCTTATTATGTAAAAAATTAGATATTTCATTTGTTTTTGCCATTTTATAAAAAATAAAGAAAACTGTCATTTTACTGTATAGAAATAAGACAAAAATTTTTACTATATATAAGATGAAATTGATCTTTAATGAGCACATGTTGAATCATTCTTGTGTTGGTCCCTATGTAAGTTTTTAATAACTACTTAAAACCAGTCACCTTTTTCATGTATGTCAACAAGCATACCATTATATTACTTTCCGAACATTCTATTCACAAAATGATAAAGAACGCATAGTAAAAGAGAAATATTCTCTAATTAGTGAAAAATGCTTTGGGGTGTACAAATTGTTTTACACATCTTTTTATCCTACAGTAATACTATCGAATCAAAGTCATCAAATAATGAAAAAAATTGTATTCATAGATACAATACCATTGGTGGTACAATGAAATCCATCCATTATCGAAGATATTATTTCGAAAAAGAAAAAGTAGTACCGATGGATCAGCATGTAAAGATTAAAGGAGAACAAAATATCTTGACGCCAATTCCAGAAGTTCTTATTATGTAAAAAATTAAATACTTCATTTATTTTCGTAATTTTGAGGGTAGTTAATGCCTTTGTAATAATATAAACGTGGTTCGGGATTGATGTTTAGCTGCAACTGATAGACGGTTTCTACCACCTGCCATCCAAAGAATGCTTTCGACGCTTGTTACATTCCCCAATAATTACTTTAATGGCAGCATCTGTTTTTAACAATGTCGTGGGGGAAGAGGAGAGCGGGGGAAAACCGAGGGGTAGCCCTGAAAGCAGGAATTCTTGTTGTAGAATTGATAGAATTTGTTCTTGGGAATCGATACTAATAACATTCTGGACAAAAGTATCGTTTTTAAAATCGATTTCGAGTATTTGTTTTTGTTCCTTTAATTGAACCCGTGTGTTTTCAAAAATAAGAGGAACGTTTCAAATTAAATGATTCCGAATGGAATGAATTAAATAAAAATTATGTAGAAAAACATTAAAAGTTGAACCGGGTGATAGCGGGCAGCTGTTTTCCCATTCTCCCCCACCCTCCGGAATGCCGTTAAATACTCTCGGCAAATATTTACGTCGATACTAATTATGTTGCAGTAAATTTACATTCTTAAATGATTTAAAACTGGAGTTAAAGAACTTTCAATGTAATCAAAGTTTCAAACTTTACTTTTGGTGAGGCGCTGTGGAAATCAACAATTTGTTTTTCTTTTTACATTTTCAAAATCGTTGAAATTCGTAAAAAAAAAAAAAAAATCACCGTGATATTTTAATGCGAAAATTAGTGGATTTTTCCTATTTTTATAAAAAGCATTTATTTATCGGTGCGGTTTTATTCGTTTTTGTTTTGATTTGTTTTTAAACAGTTGTCTTTGCTTTGATTTGTTTCAAGACAGTTGTGACATCATTTATTTTAGAATCTGCTTTAAACCAACGTTTCATTCCTTTGTGTAGATGTTACATTAACTATAAAAGTAATGAAATTTGTTAAAAATTCAATGTGTATGATTTTGAAGGACCAAAATTTTTTACCAAATGTAAATCAAGCAAAGCTTTTAGGTGATTCACTAGTCCAGTGTGTAAGAAATGTCTTCAATCAAAAAATATTGAAATAATTTAATTTATAAAAAAAGTTAGGCCTTTGAAAAAACCCAATTTTTTTACTAAATTTTCTTCATTTATTAGAAATTTTATAAAACTTCTAGAGGTAAACTTTTAGAAGTTTTTCTAAGTACAATTCTCTTTGATAATAGGAAGAGTAAATCTAAAAAATGTTAAAACATGAACTAGTTCCTACATTCAAAGAAAAAAGTTCTCCAGATAGTAGAATGTAGTAGGATTCCTTAAAGCATTGAAAAAGTAATAGTTGCAGTTTACGATTTCTTTTTCCGTTGAAAAATGTGCGTATTTCCCTGTGATATCAAAACATTTTACCGATTATTATAGTTTAAGTTTCCGATTAACACATTGTATGCGGGACAGGTACTAGTACGTTTTCTGACGATTGATACTTAAGCACGGGTCACGTACTAGTACGGGTTAGTGTAACAACATGGTTCGTTTGTGGGTACAAAAATAACGGTATATACAGGAAAACTAAGGCGAATGTTTCTTGTCTACTATATAGAATCTGAAAAATTTTAGACAAATAAAAACTAGTTTTTATAATCAGTCGATGCGGAACACAAAACGGAAAGCTTGATTAAAAAAATCAATTTAGATTTAAAATTCACTTTTTATTTATCTCTAGAAAATGATATATATATATATATAATATATATATATATATTATATTTGTTTATAAATTTCAATATAAAATACGAAAAGTTGGCTAAAAAAGTAAATAATTTTCGATGTTTTGAGATTTAACTGAATAACTAAATTTACGCCCGATCCCGGTACAATTCCGCTGCGAAATGTACCCGCATACAATGTGTTAAAAATGTGATAAGACCTTTAACAGGTTGAAAATGTTTCACAGTCACACGGAAAATCAGCACATTTTTCATCCGGAAAAGGAATTTGCTGCTTTTACAATGTATATAGTTTGATATATTATTATGCTTTAACTAGCCAATTGAATGTTTCAAAAAAGGAAAATAAGATATTTTTTCCAAACTACCTAACTTTAGGTAAGTTCATATCAACTAATTTATCCACATTTATTATGTCTCCATTTGTTAATTTCCACTTTAAGAGTCACCCTTCTCAAAATTGGGAATAGTTATTAACTACTTCCAAAATAGCTTCTATACTTTAGTTTCGATTTGATTTAATCTGTAAAACATTTAGATAATTTTCTATCAACAACGTATGATGCCATTGAGTGAAAGACTTTTGCCTAAACATTTATGAGATTTGTTGTTGATTAGAACTGACCTTCTTAGAATTGTATGCTGGATTCAAAAAATCCGTTACAAGTTTTCATCGAACGATGATAGACATCAAAAGATAATTTTTGATTAATATTAAGAAACGAAAGTACGTATACGATACCAGTTTTTAAATATTTAAGGAAGTGTTTCATTAATTAACTAAAATTTTAATCATAATGAAAATCAATTTACTTTACTGAATCTTTGAAGAATAATGAATTGATGCATTTAAAATCTTTCGCTAAAAATATATTGATTGATTGATTTAAAATGTATTGATCTATTTATTTAAAATTTATTTATTTACTTATTGAAAATACATCGATTAATTTACAAATTTATTTATTTTGTTTCAGTAATTAAGTGAAAGGAACACATTCCAATATATTAAATCGAAACTACCATTCAAAATACCAGTTGGTTATTCACATTTTATAGTACTAAGTAATAACAAGAGTAACAAAATTTTAGGAAAATATTTAGTTAATGCTTCTATAGTTTAGAATGTTTTAGTTATTTTATGGTATACAACCATGCGTGCCTATGTTTTGCTTTAGTGATTTTCTCTACAATATTAATAGTCAAAGCATTGTCTTGCATTTTTGTGTGTGTACAACTTTTATAAAGTAGAATTATACCGGGTTATTTTAATCCCAGGTCAGAAAGGATATAGAAGCAAAGAATAAATGGTATTTTTAAAAAAAATGACCTGATAGAGTTACAAAAAGTATTAGTTGCATCTAATTATAAATATACTAGCATATAGCCCGTCATATGACGGGATCGGTAAAATTTTTAATTTTCCAGAATTTTAAAGTACTCTATGAGGAAGGTAAACAAAGATGGTTTGTTTTTTGGCTGAGAATTATCTTGCAACAAAATATAATCGATGATTAAATTTAAAATTATCACATATGTACCTATTCTATTATTTAAGCCAAATATAAAAGAAAATTATTTCCTAATATCTAATTTCAGTGATAAAACGCAGGAAAATAATTCGGACGATATTTAAATAATTTAAAATAAGAAATGTTTAAATAAGATGGTTAAAAGAATGAAATCGTAATGCTAGAAAAAATGTTATTTTAACCTATTTATTATATGATAAATTTAATTGCCGGCTCGTAACCAGGGAAAATAAGGCATGAAGTAATGGCATTAAACGGTAGGAAAGGAGTTCCCTCATAGTCCGATTTTAATGTTGTCAAACCCGGTAAGGAGCAAACTCTACAGAGGTAAATTAATTCTTAAGCTGACCCATCTCGAAGACATACAGCAGCATACATACTAAAGACCAGAGGTCACGACAACAACCATAACAGCTATTGAGCTACTGCTGACCTACGAGAGGTCCATCATGGTCCGTGTTTTTGTTGTCAAACCCGATAATGAGCAAACATTACAAAGGTAAACTCGTCTATCAGGAATAACTGTAGACTCAGATCACTAGGGCACATCATTTCTAAAAGATGTATACCCCTGAGGTTGTCTCTCCTTAGGACATCTACGATTAGAGCTCTTGGCCGCGGATGCCAGAGACGTTGCCCCCACTGTACAAAGGTAACAAAGAGACTACCAGGAATAACTGAAGACTCATATCACTAGGGCACCTCGGGTTCGTGACACCTGTTTATACCAAAATTAGGTATACCTCTGAGGTTGTCTCTCATTTAATACTACCCTGAGGACACCTATGGTTAGAGCTCGCGGATGCGGATGCGAGAGACGTTGTCCCCCACTCTACAAAGTTAAGCTGAGACTATCAGGAATAACTGAAGACTCAGATCACTAGGGCACCTCGGGTTCGGGACACACGTATATTCCTAAAAGAGGTACATCTCTGAGGTTGTCTCTCATTTAATACTACCCTGAGGACACCTACGGTTAGAGCTCGCTGCTGGAGATGCGAGAGACGTTGTCCCCCACTCTACAAAGGTAAGCTGAGACTATCAGGAATAACTGAAGACTCAGATCACTAGGGCACCTCGGGTTCGGGACATACGTATATTCCTAAAAGAGATATACCCCTGAGGTTGTCTCTCATTTAGTACTTCCCAGAGGACACGTGCGGCTTGAGTTGGTCTCCACGGACGCAAGAGACGTTGTCCCCCCGGCTTGTATATAAATATTATTTAGTTATTTATTTATTTAAAACAAATCCACCTAAATAAAACCGTTGTCCAATTCAGCCAGGTCTTCCAGGTTGAGTAGGCCTACAGTCTATAACTCGAAAAAAATAAAAAATAAAATTCTAAATGAGCTAATTTCGGGTTAAAACCGCTTCACCTGATACAGCTTTAAAAGTTTCAGGGGTGTTATTTTTAAACATTTTAAAATATCATCTCAAAACAGGTAATACAAGTTTTAGTTACTCTTTAAGTAGCACTTCAGAGTGGTAAATATTTTTTAGAGATGGAAATCATTAGTCAGTAACCCAGCCTCTTGAAGAATTCTTCGTTTTCACTCTAAGTTATGCCATTTGCATTCTTTTAAAATTACTGAGAAGGTAATGAGGTCTTTACAGATGTATCCCTTTTCATGTCATTTGGCTTTAACAGGTAAGTTTGAATCCTTGCTTGTCATTACAGTTGTGTTCCGAACAAATACGTATTCGCTCCATTGATTTTGCAAAATGATAAATAGAGAAGAAGCTCAAATGGACTGCGAATATTTCTGTTCTCTCGAAGTCAGGCAGACAGCATTCGGTTTAACATATTTATTATCTCTGACTTTTCCCCGTTAAGTTTATTGCTTCTTGCATTTTGTTGTCCCATCTTTTTACTTTTTTTTTGTACGGAATTATATATGTGTGAGTAAAAAGTGCAAATTATATCAGCTGGTCACATGAAATTTTAGCCCAATTGTTTTTACTTGCCCAATCTACTGGACAAGGAGAAGCCTAGGAAGCTAACAGTAAGGAAATAAACAGCCGTGGTACATTCAAGGGAAAGAAGAAAAAAACTAACTCTTTACTCCGTAAAAAATCTTAACTTTATTTTACAGCTACGAAAACGTCATGTTTCTCGGTATACAACAGACACCGGAATTAGACATGAGAGTAACAATAAGTTACACTCGGTTCAGCTCTTTTTACCTCTTCCCTTGAGTCATCGTCAGATATACCAGAAAAGGACCGGTTTGAACTAGAAAGAAACTTTCGGACTTCTCCCAATAGAAGTGTCCGTTGGTTTGGGGGGATTTTGATCCCCCGCCGTTCTGGAGTGAACTCCTGTTTTTTTTCTCCTCGAAGCAGTTGTATTTTTTGAGCAGACAATGTGGTTACTAGAAGAGTAGAAGGGGAACGACTGGCATCCGTGGCTTGCGGAAAAAAACTTTTGAGAAAAATCTTCGCCATATTGTTTTTTACGGCCCACGCCGACTCGAGAGCAGTCATCAATACCTACAAATGATAAGTTGATTACAGTTGTATTCCTTAGGCATTTATTTAATTGTATAAAACCATTTTATCAAGATCTATTTTTCATATTTTCTTTAATGAGTTTTAATGTCTTCTTTCTCAAACACTAGGCTAACGTAACATTATTTTTACAATCAATGGAAAAAGTGAGCAGGGGACAGCCGGAAAACGGGGTGACTGGACAGAAAATTTGCATTTCAGAGGTAGCTTCGAGAGACGGGTAGAAAAAATTGTAAGTCAGCGTACCCTCCTTTTAAATAAGATGTTAGACGGCTGGGAAAATAGATTTGACAGATTGAGTAGGGGAAAAGGGAGAATTTTTAAGAGATAGCTTAAGTATAATAATTTTGATTATATATATATATATATATATATATATATATATATATATATATATATATATACATATACATATATATATATATAAATATATATATATATATATATATGTGTGTGTGTGTGACATGTCGTGGTGCAGAGTTAAGGCGAATGGACAACAGTCTTCTTGATAATAATAAGTTTATTAAACCATCGTTAAAGTAAAACTTGCGCCATTTTCACTTTTCGTGACGGAGCTATGCGTGGAAAGGTGTTGACCGCTCCATGTCCACGCGCTGATTGAAACTTATCTGTTTGCAAGCTCATCAAATAGCTCAAAAATGCTTCCGCCTGACCGGATGATCCCAAAAGCTTACGCGAGCGTGGGTCTTTTTCATTTATTTTATTATTATAAAAGAGTTCTCTTTTTAAAATCGTTTTTAACTCACATAATTTCCAACTACCCCTTTTTTAGACCTGACATATATATATATATATATATATATATATATATATATATATATATATATATATATATATATGTGTGTGTGTGTGTGTGTGTGTGTGTGTGAGTGTAGGAAAAGTAACCTAAATAAGTAAATTAGCGAAGGAATTTTGTATAGAATCCATTTAAGGAATATAATGTCAGAAATCTACATATAATGTCAGAAATCTTCAAACCTAAAGTCAAGCGCAAAAACCCCGCATCTCTTTTCTTTCCCCTTCCTAACCCCTAATCTAAACCAAGCTACAGTTCCCGCCCTCGGGAAAGAGGTCTAACTAGTTAAATATTTATAGTGCCTTAGTGGCTGATTAAGGAAATTCTGAACAAAAAGGAGATATACGCTATTCGAGATAGATTTTTAAGTAGATTTTTACTCAGCTCTTCACTTAGATTTGTCAATAATAAAAAGGTAAAGATAACATTTTTTCTAGCATTATGACGTCATTACTTTAACCAACTCATTTAATCATTTCTTATTTTAAATTACTTAAATATCGTCTGCATTATTTTCATATGTTTTATCACTGAATTTAGATATTATGTAAATAACTTTCTTTTATATTTGGCTTAAATAATAGATTAGGCACATATGTGATAATTTTAAATTTAATCATGGATTATTTTTTGTTGCAATGAAAATTTTATCACTGGTATTAACAACAAATTCTATCTACCCCCAGGGCGTAGTAGAAATGATAGTTTCATTCCTTTACTTCCATTAATTACCGTGGAAAAAAATGGGAAGAACTTAACGATAATTTCGACATAGCTAAAAAAAACTTTGAGTTATCTTTCTAAATAAATTCAACATGATTCTAAACTGCATATTGGGAGACTTTAAAGGAGTATGAAGATAAACAAATTATTGAGCGTGTACCAGATAATTCTCAGACAATAAACAAACCATTTTTTACCTGCCTCATAAGGTACTTTACAATTCTGAGATATTAAAAATTTTACTTATCTCGTTATATGAACTGGCTGTAGTAGAAATGATAGTTTCATTCCTTTACTTCCATTAATTACTGTGGTAAAAAAAATGGGAAGAACCTAACGATAATTTCGAAGTAGCTAAGAAAACTTTGAATTATAAAATCTTTCTAAATGAATTCAGCGTGATTGTAAACTGTAATTCTAAAGTGTCCGGAGACTTTAGAGGAGTATGAAGATAAACAAATTAGTAAAAGATAATTCTCAACCAATAAACAAACCATTTTTTTACCTGCCTCATAGGGTGTGTGTATATTATATATATATATATATATATATATATGTATATATATATATATATATATTATATTATATACATATATATATATATATATGTTTGTATGTATGTATATATATGTATATATATATACATATATATATATATATTTATATATATATATATATATATATATATGTATATATATATATATGTATATATATATGCATATATATATATATATATATATATACATATACATATATATATATATGTATATATATATATATATATATATATACATATACATATATATATATATATATATATATATATATATATATATATATATATATATATATATATATATATATATATATATATATATATATATTATATACATATACATATATATATATTATATACATATATATTATATATATATATATATATATATATATATATATATACAGTCTGTATCGGTTATATGGTCAGCTCGGAGGTCCAGAAAAATCAGACCATATAAGTGGGGTGACCATATATGCGGATCAATACAACCCTATTGAATTGTGGCAGGATTATATTCACCTATCAGAGTGTAGTACTCATAAAAAAATAATTATACTTTTAAGAATATTTTAAAACGACATTAATGAAAGTAAAACCGACATTAAAAATATGCAATATTTTTGGGGGGAGAAATTTATTAACCTACCATACTAATCTAAGTACAGCACACATACATATGTACAGTCTTGTTCAATGTATTTAAAAATAATCAGATATACAAGTTTGCTTCCATTTGTTGGTTATTAATGCAACTTTTTTCTAAGTCCCTAATAGCTTTTAAATACTCACCTGCTGCTTCGGATTTAGTAAAATAACACCTGAAGTCATAAATGAGAGATATGACTTGAACCAATAAACAGACAGATGTCCACTTGTTATCAGGGAGGACGAGAACTGAGAGAGGTGGAAAACTCTGACGATGAGTAGGCACAAACATGAAAGGGGGAAGGAATATAAAGGCTTAAATTCAAGTCCTCCCCAATTTCAAACTGACTTTTCCTCTTTTTTTTTTCTTTTTTTTTCTTTTTTTTTATGGAAACTGATCATATGACCAGTAACAAAAAAAAAAGAAAATGACTGTATAAGCGGTGCACTTTAACATATGTTCCCTGTTAAGTTAGACGGGATTTTTGAAAACTGACCATATAAGCGAAGTGACCTTATAAGCAGGTGACCATATAGCCGGTACTGACTGTATAGAGCAGGGTTTCACAACCTGTGGTTCATGGACCCCTTGGGGGTCCATGGATCATATTTTGGGAGTCCGCCTACTGCTACTAATTTTTAAAATGTTTGCATCAATATTAAAAAAAAACTTGTCACGGGCTACCTCTGTAAGCCGTCTGAAATCTGTGAACACCTGGAAGTACTTCAAGTTTCATTTGAAAAATATTTCAATTCGGATGCAATAAATATAAAAGATGAGTTGTGGATTCGTAATCCTTTTCTTTGTGATATTGACTGTATCGATGACATGAACCTTGCCAAAGATGAGCTAATTGATTTGAAAATAAAGTTCTTGTTAAAAACGGATTTCGATTAAAAAACTCATGGAGAGGTTTGGTCTTCTTTATGAGAAGCCTACCCATTGCTTGTAAAACGAGCTACGGCAGCCAGTATTCCGTTTGCTACAGTATATCTCTGCGATGAGGGATTTTCCACACTTGTCACGAAAAAAACAAAACATCGAAATCGACTGAATATCGAACATGATATGCGCTTTGCTTTGTCGAAAACCATCCCTCAATTCAATCTGTTAATCAAGGAAAAGCAGCAACAGCCTTCACAATAAAAATTTTAATTTCTTCAAATTTTTTATACTATTGAAATAAAAATATTAAAATAATTAAATAATAAAACAGAATTTTTTTTTGTAATAAATGATGTTTAAGCAATTTTTTTTCACAGAGGGGTCCGTGACATATTTAAAATTTTTAAAGTGGTCCATTGTGCCAAAAAGGTTAAGAAACACTATTAAAGAAAAAGAAAAGAGAGATTATGAGAGATTCATACGTTCATATTGTAACGATCCGTTACATGACCCCAAAATGAACGAGGAGACCGAAGGTGACCTTTCGTCGTGGACTCACGATTAGCTTCGAATAGAACCAGGTGGTCTAAGCACCGTAATTGAAAACTGTTCGTTGCCGGCTCCTCAGCGTCGGGCCATTGTAAACCTGCTGAATGGAACGACTTTGCGGAAGAATGTAAATGATTAAAATGCACCTTGCCGCCCATTAGCGGTTACAAAAAAGACCATTAGGTTGATTAAGTCGCTGGAGATGCCTTCCACATCTGGGAACAGTACAGCTGATCGAAGGCTTGGGAGTGACCACAAGATTACGTCACCCTGGTTCGGGAAGTTTCTCGAAGGACCGAGAAAAGAAGCGAGTGCGGGATATAAAAGAAGGGACAGGAGTAGAACGGAGGCTTTTTGTTCTTCTCTCGAGGCTTCTACCTGCTAGAGCCTGGTCGCTCGAGAACCGCTCGTATCTCCGTGTCTGGAGTTTGTTTTTTAGAGACCGCCAGCGTCTCTGTTGCTAGATAGTCGCCCTGCGACTCGGGAATTCCTTCCCGTTATCTGCTGATTGTTAGTTAACTTCTTGCATAGAAGTAGACAGCCGAGAGTGACTTTGCACTCTAATTTTGGATCGACTTGCATCCTGTGGTTTCTTCACGAATCCCAGCGTGATACGCACTCGGACCCTCCGAACTTGCTGTGAAAGCCAACCGTGCTAATCGACAGACGGAGTGATCGTGTCAGCATTAGTCCCGGCACTAATTAGTTTCCAACTCTTGTGATTGCAAGCCCTAGCCATACTGTTCCGGTATCCCACGCATCCTTGTGTGTGCATATTATCTCTGGACGAGATCCCTGAATGTTATCATCTACTGAATTTGTACATAGCTGTACATAGTTTATTCTATTGAATAAAATATTTAGTCAAGAATACCTAAAATTCTAGCCTGTTTCATTGAAGGCCTCGCCTACTTTATTTCCAGTACGTTACAATATATATAGTAAACGTTTAATTTGTGTCCAAGAATGGGGTCATTCCGTGACTTACGATTGACATGTTCAATGCATGATTAAATGAGTCTCAATTTGGTGTATGTACTTCCGTGTCACCGAATTTATCTGATTCTATAGGTCAATAAGTCTTAACACGTTAAAGCAACTATGATATACATTATCCTTAGTACTTTTATATTTAGGAGTGTGCTAATGTAAGTTTTGACCTCATTACGATCCCTTCATAATAGCATCGAAAACAGGTGCCCTTAACACATTGTGTGTGGGTATATTTTGCAGCGGAATTGTACCAGGAGAGGGCGTTTTGATCGTAGGTTTAGTTATTCAGTTAAATCTCAATAGATCGAAAATTATTTAATTTGTTAACCAACTTCTCGTATTTTATATTGAAATATATAAACAAATATATAAATAGACAACTAAACAAATATATATATATGAATACAAATATATATATATATATATATATATATATATATAATATAGTATATATACAAATATATATATAATATATATAAATATACATATGCATAATATCATTTTCACAAGGATAAATAAAAAGTTAATTTTAAATCTAAATTGATTTTTTTAATCAACCTTCCCGTTCTGTGGTTCCGCATCGACTAATGTAAAAATTAGTTTTTATTTGTCTAAATTTTTCCAGAATCTATATAGTAGACAAGAACATTTGGCTTCATTTTCCTGTATATACCATTATTTTGTAAGAAAAACAAACCATGTTACACTAACCCGTACTAGTACGTGACCCGCTCTCAAGTATCAATCGTCAGAAAACGTACTAGTACGTGTCCCGCATACAATGTGTTAAATGTCTACTTTAACTATTGTAAATGTAGATCTCTTTTTGTGTTACTATAACTAAAAAATTTTAAGAAAATGAAAACAACTTTTACTGTCTATTAAGCCATAATTTTTTCATTATATAATTTAAAAATTTTTGATTGCAAAAAAAAAAATTTTTTTAAAGATCAAAATTTGAACGGTTCGTTTACTCTCTTGTATGAAGAAAATACTGTAATGACGAAAAATTCTGCTTTTAAGAATTCAGCGTAAATACCCATTTTGACCATGACGGAATTCATAACGTCTGTATGTACGCAAAAGAAAAATTTGACTTTAAAACTTTTAGTATTCATTTTGGCCATCCCTGAAGGCGTTTTGACTATTTTTACAGTGACATCTATACGAACGTGTGTATCTTGTACAATCGTAAAACATTAAAATTTAAAAAGTTTAAATTATTTATTTATTCTACCGATGAACAACAATATAACTTATATATACGTATACATATGAAGTTCTAACAATGTTATTTAAAATGTCAATTTCGGAAAAAACAATCCATTATTCGAAGGTAAAAATTTTGAATTTTTACCTGTTTATTATTTCCTAGTATGGAGAGAAGAAAGTAATGTAATCGTAGCAATGTAACAGAAAAATTTCGCTTTATATCGAAATAGCTCTATAACAGAAAGTCTCCTTATAACGTTTTTTAACTCTTTGCGTCACAACCAGATGGCAGTACTTTGACTCTACTTATTCAATATGAATACAATGAGAAACGAAATGTACTTTGAATTTTAAAGACAAAACGATGCAAACAATAATTTTGATGATGTATCATAACTGATACATCATCACATAGCGTTTTGACTATTTTTACAGTGACATCTATACGAACGTTTGTATCTTGTACAATCGTAAAACGTTAAAACATAGAAAGTTTAAATTATTTATTTATTCTACCGATCTACAACAATGTAACTTAAAGATATGGACGTATTCATGCGCAGTTCTAACAATGTTATTTAAAGGGTCAATTTCAGAAAAAAAGAAAGAGAAAAAAATATAATTCGAAGTTAATAATTTTTGAATTTTTACCTGTTTATTATTTCCTAGTATGGAGAGAAGAAAGTAATGTAATCGTAGCAATGTAACAGAAAAATTTCGCTTTATATCGAAATAGCTCTATAACAGAAAGTCTCCTTATAACGTTTTTTAACTCTTTGCGTCACAACCAGATGGCAGTACTTTGACTCTATTTAGTCAAATTAAATACGTTGAGAAACGAAATCTACTTTGAATTTTGTAGACAAAACGATGCAAAAGATAATTTTGATAATGCATCATAACTGATACATCCTCACATGATTATTTTTTATAGTGACATCTATACGAACGTTTGTATCTTGTACAATCGTAAAACGTTAAAACATAGAAAGTTTAAATTATTTATTTATTCTACCGATCTACAACAATGTAACTTAAAGATATGGACGTATTCATGCGCAGTTCTAACAATGTTATTTAAAGGGTCAATTTCAGAAAAAAAGAAAGAGAAAAAAATATAATTCGAAGTTAATAATTTTGAATTTTTACCTGTTTATTATTTCCTAGTATGGAGAGAAGAAAGTAATGTAATCGTAGCAATGTAACAGAACAATTTCCTTTTATACCGAAATAGCGCTATAACAGAAAGTCTCCATATAACGTTTTTTAACTCCTTGGGTCACCTCCAGATGGCAGTACTTTGACTCTACTTAGTCAATATGAATACGATGGGAAACGAAAATTACGTTGAATTTTGAGGACAAAACGATGCAAACGATAATTTTGATAATGCATCATAACTGATACATATAAAAGATATATCATGTAATAGACATTGAAAAAAATGCATTGTTTACATCGTTTTTTTTAATTAATGCATTATATTTCCCCTTAATTCCGGCTGCATTAATTCAATAAGAAATTCTTTATTTTGCGTTTGAAGTTGAGCTTTACTCATAGCTAAAAGTTTAAAATAATGAAAAATGTTCTTGCATGTTCTTAGCAAAAATAATTTTTATTATTATTATTTTT
The DNA here is from genome assembly GCA_032207245.1 of Pardosa pseudoannulata. Lineage (NCBI taxonomy): Eukaryota > Metazoa > Arthropoda > Arachnida > Araneae > Lycosidae > Pardosa > Pardosa pseudoannulata. Next base: position 135,493,556 of record CM063498.1, on the reverse strand, counting down.
TTTTTTTTTTTTTATTTTTTTTTTTTTAAATATTAACTATAAATTCAGCTATAAATAAAACTTTCACAATTCAAACTGCATATTATCATTTGAAACAAATTAAGTTGATTTAATTCTAACTGATAAATTTGTGCTTAATTATAAGAATAAATAGTAGTGCAATATAAAAAAAAAAATATTTATTTCACTACTAAATTAATTATTAATATTTTTTAATGTTAACTATTAAAAATTATTTCAAATACCAGTGACCAAAGCTTTGTATCGTCCAAATAATATTAAAAATACTAGAAGCTTTTCAATTAATTAATAATAATTAATGAGGAATCATGCTAATCAAAGAAATAAAAAGTCTGCATTTAAAAATTTATTTATAAATTATATAAATAAAAAACAATTAATGGCATAGTTGCATCCAAAATTATATTTTTAAAAATACATAAATATTTTTTGCCTGAGAGAACTTTAATCGCTACATACAAAAATTTTTATTCCAGTCTCTAATAACTACGTGAGATTTCAGTTTTCCAAAAAATTCGTATATTTAAAAACACCAATAAGTAGAACTTTAATAAAATTTTAAGGAAACTGAAAAATTTACATTATAAAAGATTTTTTTATTATTATTATGCCTGAAATAGAAAATTCTACTCATTAAAACAAATTTTAACAAGTTCTTTAATAAAACTCCAACTTGAAAAATATTTAGTTTTGCTATTTAACTCAAAATATTTTTTAAATATACATTACTTACTCCAAACAAAAAAAGTTAAACTTTGAAATATGTAATTTAGAAACTAAATTTTTATACCGTATTGAAGATAATTATCTTTTTTTTGTGTGTGTGTGTATAAGTATGTGAACCACAATTACATAAATGCAATCGATACATTTTATTTTATAGAATGCTAATTTTTTTTTTTCAATTTGCAATGCCGTAAGATTTTTAATTTTTCTGATTTTTAATTTTAGGTACTTTTCAAGTTTTAAGATGTAAAAAAGATTTTTCATATTAATTTGCCTCAAAATTTTTGTTCCTAAAATCAACATTTTTAAATGTATTCTAATTTTTTAAATAAATTTAAGTATTCGGAGTAAATTTATTTTGCTTTCCTACCTTGCACATATTTTATGTTTCTTAATATATTACTCAAAATAATAAAATCAAACAATTCTTTAAAGTTGCTTAAAAGAATTTATAAAATTATTATATCAAATATTATATCAAATCTTTATTTTAGCGCATATCAAAAAGGCTATGTACTTAACCGTTTGATGCTGAAGAGTTTTCTTATATATATGCTAATAGTGCGGATTGAAGTACAAACTAATTTTTTAGAACAATATAAATGGTTATAATTGTAATAAAAAGAGTTACAGTTAACCAGCCAGAGCGAAACCAACTAGAGGTGAAAATATCTTCGAACCTTTGGTCAAGATGTTGCTAACCTCGGAGTACTCCACAATAACGAATTTTTTTTTAGATGATCTGCAGATTAAAAGTCTCAGAGGAAGAAGCTTATTTCTTCAGAAAGATTACACCATTTTTTTTTTCCTAAGACGCCATTTTGATAGATCTTCAACCTAGTGTGGTCTTTAGCATCATAGCCCAAATACCATGTTACATAGCATATATTCTTTATTAATATATAATAAACAAATTCAGCAAAAAGTTAGTTTTATTAAAATATAGACTAATTGATATGTCGGCCTCTTCATAACAATAATTAACACTAATTATTATGTAATAAGTAATTTTTACCAACAAAATTATTCTTTATTCTCTTTATTACAAGAATGTTTTTGCTACACAAATTCCATGAATTCCTTTTTTTACATACAGCACAAATTACATTGTATCGTCTTATTCTATTACAATTTTTTTTACTGCATCACACTGTAATGAAGATTTTTCATGTCCCTTCATTACATATTTCCTTGTGGGTGTATATATATATTTTTAATCCTTTTTGCGCCTTTTTTCGCATATTGTCCCTTGCAGGTGCAGCTTTAGTTTTTCTCACGAGTGCAGCCTGTCTTTTCAAACAGAGCCGCCCCCCATCTGGGATTAAGTTTCGGTCCGAGCGTCCAATTCTGGCCAACTGCATCCGCACCCCTTAAATCTTTCGGCCATAATGTTCCCCCGTCGTCTCATATTCTGACAGTTCTGTAGCCATCACTTTCGGTTTGAGATAAACAGCCGCTCCTTTGAAAGGTGCCGCTTTGTGGTGTGTTGCCAAGCTCCGCACTGCATCGTTTTTGGCGAATTTTCACCTCCGGAGTTGCGCCTCACTGCGATTGGGTTTTTTGTTCTCCGTGCGCCTTGTCTCGACGTTTCATTGGTCAGAGCCGCGAGAACCCTTTGCTCTCCCTGAGAGCGCGGTGTTTTCTTGGCGTCTGCCAACCCTCTTGTTGGCTATGTTTCGGCGCTTTTGACGTGAGCGCAGCCTAGAAGTTTTGATAATTTTGCGGGACGGAGAGACACAGAGATAAAGTTTTACCACCCTTGCCGACGAGTTTTTTTTTTTTTTAATTAATTATCGGGAGCGTAAGCATTCTAACCTTGTTTTGTTTTACTGCGACGTTCCTGGCGTTATTTTTACTTCAAGCAACGAATTAATCTCCATTATATTTTATATAACGCAACAAATTAGTCTCCATCATATTTTTTATATAAAGCAACAATTTAATCTCCATAATGCTTTTAAACAACGCAATTGAATGAATCTCAGTTACCCACTATTAGATCAAGGCAGAAGTGAACTATGGTAGTTTTAGATTATAAAATTAAAAATTATTTGATCAAGTACTAAATAAAAGGATGTCTCTCCATCAAGTCAGAGTCTGATTTTTCCACCTGAGGTGACTCTTAAATTAAAACCTCCGACTCTACATCAACCATTCTACATACAACTCCCTTCCTCAACATGGAGTCCCGACTCTTTAGTATACACACTAACGCAAGTTTCGCGTAGGCAATTTCTCTAAAGAAAACTTTGTACTGTAAGTCTTCCTGTGGCCTTTTTGCTTGCTAACCATTCCTCCTCTATAGCATCAATAATGATCAGTATAACACTTGTTGAGAAAGTGAAAACAGTTTCTAATTTCTATACAACAACGAAAAGTTTTTTTTACTACAAATAAATAAATAAATAAATAAAACAAGCTCATTTTGTCTACCGTACCACAATCCACGGCTCTACTGCATTACTACTTACCACTGTATTTTATTTTAATTCTTATATTATTAAAAATCACAATTGAGTAAAATGAATACAAACTGCGATTGATATAAATTCAACTGCTCTCAATAGATGCGAAAATTATACTAACCAACAGTAGCATCTCAGCATTTTGACTACAAAACAAGAGAAGAGCTATAGCGCTTCTCCGCATTTTTAAACACTTTATAAGCGAAGCGTTATAGCTCTTCGCCGCACTCAAACGGTTAAAGTACTTCTTTAAAGGTATTGAAGATTATTTTATCTTCATATTTTCGATAATGTATTGTGTTATTTATTAAATCTCAATACTAATTGTAATACCATTAATTTACCTACATCTCAGACGGAACTAAAGTTGTTTGAAATTAAATTGTCTAAATAAAGTGTGACGTTCGTACATAATTTTAATTTTACAATGCATTTTCTTATACAGTAGAACCTCGATTATTCAAAGTAATTGTGACCAAACCTACTTCGGATAATCGACAATTCATCAATAATCATCTAGTTTAATATGTAGTGTCGTCATTGGTGCAATAACATTCTATTGTTCTGGGACTCAGTAGTATGACCTTCCAAATTTCGAAAAGGGGTTCATTTTTGTTTAGAACAGGAATGTTTGAAAGTGGAAAAATGTACACGCATACCGAGAATTGTGCTTCAATTGTGCTTGCGAAGAATTGTTTGTGTGAGAAAAAAGAAAACTTTAAAATGCCTGTTTGTAAAGAGAAAATTTTGGATGATAGTAGAAAGTGAAAAAAAAATGTGAAGAAAAAACCGAGTTTGGTTAATTCAGAGAATTTAGGTTAATCGAGGTTCTACTGTATCAAGATTAACGAAACTAACCTTAACACATATTATAAGATTAAAAGAAAGAATAAAAGATATTAAAAGAACACTTTAAAATGCCTGTTTGTAAAGAGAAAATTTTGGATGATAGTAGAAAATGAAAAAAAAAATGTGAAGAAGAAACCGACTTTGGTTAATTCGGAGAGTTTCGGTTAATCGAGGTTCTACTGTATCAAGATTAACGAAACTAACCTTAATACATATTATAAGATTAAAAGAAAGAATAAAAAATATTAAAAGAAAACTTTAAAATGCCTGTTTGTAAAGAGAAAATTTTGGATGATAGTAGAAAGTGAAAAAAAAATGTGAAGAAGAAACCGACTTCGGTTAATTCGGAGAGTTTCGGTTAAACGAGGTTCTACTATATCAAGATTAACGAAACTAACCTTAATAAATATTATAAGATTAAAAGAAAGAATAAAAGATATTAAAAGAAAACTTTAAAATACCTATTTGTAAAGAGAAAATTTTGGATGATAGTAGAAAGTGAAAAAAAAAATGTGAAGAAGAAACCGACTTCAGTTAGGTCGGAGAGTTTCGGTTAAACGATGTTCTACTGTATCAAAATTAACGAAACTAACCTTAATAAATATTATAAGATTAAAAGAAAGAATAAAAGATATTAAAAGAACACTTTAAAATGCCTGTTTGTAAAGAGAAAATTTTGGATGATAGTTGAAAGTGATAAAAACAGAGATGAAGAAACCGACTACGGTTAAAGGAGAGTTTCGGTTAATTGAGATTCGAATAATTGAGGTTTTATTGTATTAGGTTGGGGAAAAAAAATCCATTATTTTTGCGTGAAATTAATGACTTTATTTAACATGTTTCGGATAGTTCGATTTTTGCCAAATATGAATCGTTTTGTTGTATAATTTGTTACTATTTTATAGGTAGCTTCATAATGCCTCTCTCATAGAAGTCTTGGTCCTTATTGGCGAAAAAACTCTAGTAATCGATTTTCACAATCTTCTCTTGATCCCAATTTCTTATCACTCAGGAAGTTTTGCAATACGAGAAAAAGGTGGTAATCGCTTGGTGCAAGGTCCGGACTATATGGTGGATACATGAAAACTTCCCAACCAAGCTCCCTGAGTTTCTGGCGAGTCACTACAGACATGTGTGGCCTGACGTTGTCCTGATGGAACACAACATCTCTTCTATTGGCCAACTCTGACCATTTCTGGTGAATCGCTAGCTTCAAACGGTCCAGTTGTTGACAGTAGAGATCTGAAATTAGTGTTTGGCTATACGGAAGCAATTCATAATAAATGATTTCCTTCCATTCTCACCAAATACACAGTAGAACCTTCCTGGCCGTTAGTCCTGGTTTTGCCACCGTTTGAACTGCTTCACAGCTCTTTGACCAGGATCGTTTTCCCACAATATTGGTGTATTTGACCCATTTCACATCTCCAATCACAATCCCTTTAAGAAATGGGTGGATTTCATTCCGTTTGGTCAAGGCTTCTCAAACGGAATTCGATCCCTCATGTTTTTGGGTGTTAATTGATGTGACACTCAAACATCGAGTTTCTTTTTGAATCCAACTTTGCACAGATGGTTTAAAACTGTTTTATGGTCGAACTTCAGCTCCTGAGCGATACTAAGACTACTAACATGCCGGACAACTTCGATTATTTCTGTGATTTCATCGACACTTTCCACTACCGGCCTGTCTGTGGAAGATGCATCTTTAACATTAAAAATGCCTGGACGGAATCGACGAAACCAAAATTACACATCATTAGCTGTTACAGTATCGACACCATAAACACCATTCACAGTTTCAGCCGCCTGGCTTGTATTTTCGCCTTTATCAAAGAAAAACTGTAAAATGTGCCGAATTTTCTCTTTGTTCACTTCCATTTTTAACACCCTGTAACTCACAACTGAATGGACCAAACAAAAAACAGTAAAAAAAATTTTTTTTAGTGTGAAATGTCACCTTGACAACGAGCATAAATTTGAAATTGTTGGATTGATACTTTACAAGATATCAATCACTACAGCCATCTACGGAAAAAAATAATGGATTTCTTTTACCCCAACCTAATATTTCATAATTTTAAATGCAAGCTTAAACTATTTCTAGTAACTTCAAAAAATTTTGTGATCTTGTGTAAGCATTTAGATACTACTATGACTTATAGATCATTAAATTTAATAATTAATAATTATCTTTTTAAATTTGAACTTACAATACTAAAAAAATTTAATCTCTTTTCTTATTTTAACTATATTTACCTGATTTAAATAAAAGTAACTTAGATAACGGATTTCACATTCTATGTACTGTAAATATTTAGGATTTCTAATTATATTTGTATAAAATATTGGACTGAAGTCGTTGAAGCTTAGTCGGAAAAGGCAGCAATTTCGTAAGGTACAGGGGCTTGAGCTGGCCAATGATCCTCCTTGTTCATTAATAGCTGCTGGGGCAAGTAAAATAGGTTCTTTGGCTTAATGTTCTCAAAATTCTCAAACGATACCTATGGAGGTGGCAAACCATATATGTATGTAATCCATTTTTATAAAACTTCTTGACAAGGAGACAGCTTAACAGCTAGCAGTAACAGAAATGTAGTCAGGCCAACATTGAAGAACACGGCACCAATTTAATTTAAACTTCATTTCAAAGCAGCTACAACGCACATCTATTCTACTGGACGGCATACAAAGAAAAGCCACAGAGGTCACTCTGATCGAACAGAGGTGCACCCAAGAGCGATGACAGAAAGAATTTTTCCCGCAGTAAAAAACAACTTAATAAGCGAATTAAATACAATACCAGCAAAACGCGAAACTATTTGCCGAAAACAGCTGGAAAACATGCTGAATAGACAGAAAGTTTACAGTTTTAGGACAGAAAGGAATGTTAAGTGGAAAATACTCCATTGATTAAACTATTTAGAGGCTGGGAAAAAGATTTAAATGAATAAGAATGGGAGAAATGAAGTTTTAAAAGAGATATTAGAGTTAAATAATTTTGATACATTACCTGCATATATATATATATATGTGTGTGTGTGTGTGTGTGTGTGTGTGTGTGTGTGAGAGAGAGAGAGAGAGAGAGAGAAAGAGAGGGAGAGAGAGAGAGAGTAATTAGATTAGTTACATAACTAAGGAAATTGTCAATCAGACGTAAAGGAGGAACTAACATGAAAACAGAAGAGAAATTCTCAGAAATAAAATAAAGCCAACATCACTAGTGACAATTTTCATGTGTGTGCTTTTTTTTTTAAATAATTTTCAAATTACATACCGATTAAACAATATAGAAACTAGATATTATTTATAAAAAACAGGCAAAAAGTGGAAATAAAAATTAATGAAATTTAAGAAAATTTTCAATTTTAATTTCGAGAAAATGATGTGTAATTGTTATCAGAGCAGCTGCAATAATATTCAGAGATACAAAAATTAACAAATGCTCAAAAATTTTAAACTTTTTTTAAAACTACAACTACGGAAAATATAATTTTGACATCTGATGAACATTTGTTAAGTGTAATTTACTGATGCATTGAAATTTAATTAAAAATACATACCTTAAAGGTGGTAAAATCCAATTCACGAAATTTACAGTTGAAATAAATATCACATGGATTATAATAAATAATTATTCCACTGTTTAATTCATTATTTTGTTATAATTTTATTATACGTTCAGTTATAAATGTTTGAATGTTTTACTGTTAATCTATGAATGATAATAATAAAAATTATAATAATATATTGTTAATTGTTAATTATTAATTATAATAATATAATTTTCTCCTAAGAAAATTATGTAAGTTTGAGAGAGATTATATTTGTATGCATGTATATGCGATCTTTTTACGAATCCATGAAAAAGGAATTAAAATATATTGCATTAACCAAAATGAAAAGAGTATAGTATTTGCTTAGTAATTTTATACTTATATTCATTTATTAAAGTAAATTTCATTTTATGTCATTTATGATTGGTACATAAATGTTATATTGAAATAAAATTTTTAAATGTCAAAGATATAAGTTTTAAAAACAAGTATAATTTTTATATTAGTAATATTACGGTTATAATAATTTATGATAGTAAAATCCATTCCACGTCAGTTATGTAGAACGATATATGAACGGTAGAGCATTAAATAAAACAAACTTTGAGTACATTTTAATTCAAGTTTGCATTCCATGCATTGAGAAACCTAATAACTTAATTAATTTAAAGGTAACACTTTTTGACGTAGCAGTTAATTTTTAATGCACGATAAACTGTGGAAGCAGTCTCCAAGGGAATTATTTTGTCTCATTTTCTGAAAATTTGTTTCCCATTATCTTTTTACTTTACCTCAAAACACGGCAGAGCGGGGAAAGATGAGATATGCAAACAGCTCAGTGTCAGACTTAAGTAAATGTTATTTAAATACATATCTAGCTTTTTTAAATATCGATCCGTCCCTAGGGATAAATAAATTATAAGGGAAACGTGTACTTTGTTTAGACCATACTTATTATTTGCTTTTTTTTTCTAGTTTCTATTTTAATTTTAGCCTAAATTAATTTATCCTCGGGAGAGATGTCCTTTATGTATGAAAAAATCCACGGACGTGAGTCCATGATGCCATTCGTGATAAAAATCAAATTAATGCCGCAAATAAATCTCTTTCAATAAGTGGTGTTTGTTTATTTTACGCTTCCGACTTTTGAAAACAAGCAGATGTGTATATCAATATTTAATACAGCAGAATGTTCATCTTTTATTCATTTAATACACGCTTTTGTTAATTTCCTACTGGTAAATCAAACAAACTTGAGATATTTTAATAACCATACATAATGGAAGCTTTTAGAAAAACCTTTTATGATCATTCATCATTTTTTTCATTCAACTTTAATGATACCCTTATTTAGTTTATGGGTTCAATTAACGATACACGACAAACCTTCTAAAGCATATTTCAAAAAGAATTTTTACTGTCGTCATGGTTTTTGAAATTTCTCATCTCATAATTACGTTTTTTTTTTTTTACTCTTACGTAAGAAGAAAATTTTTTTGCAACTCTGGTGAAAATATACATTTTTTCCCTCTTCTTTCCATGAATAAGATAAAATCTCCATTTTTGTGAGATAACAATGCTTGTTAATTTTTTTAAAGAATGTTTTTTTCGTAAAGGAAATACTTTGTTTTTGAGTATTAGTGGATAACAAAGACACAAGGAAGATAATATTCTCGCTAAGATGATGAATGAGACAGCAGGTAATAAGTTTCCATGATTAAAAAATTCGTTATTAATTTTGTTCAAAAGTCTTATCCTGATGAATCTTAAAGTAGATTTCATTTTACCAAAGGAGGAAAAAAATCATTAAAAGTCTATTAAACTGGGATTTATTTTTCGAATCACAAAGTTAGCTTATTTCTTAATATCTGTCTTTCAAAGAACTTTCCCTTAGTTTTTTTTATTCTTCGTAGGATCAATCTATTTTTTAAAACAAGTAATAACAAATAATAAGAATATTATTTTATTATAATAACTGACAATCTACGAGGCTAAAACACTGTTTAAATACTGATATTAAAAAAGGACATAATTACAGAAAGTACGTCAGGTTTTACGAAATAATTAGTAATTTTATAGAACAATGAATCTTAGTGTGTTCTTTCGTATATAATTAAAGAAATGATTGCTTTGATTTCGGATCTTTAGTTCTTTTATTTATTTTTTTTTAGTCATAATTTAGATAAGACATCTAAGATTTTTTTATTACATTTGATATATTCTTCTAGTGTTGTATGATGTTTGTACTATTTGATACAATTTCACATAATTCTTGATAAAAAGCCACAATATACGAGGCTAAAACACCTGTTTAGATGCTGATATTAAAAAGGGCGTAATTACAGGAAAGTAGTCAGGTTTTACGAAGTAATTAGTACTTTTATGAAAACATGAATCTTAGTGTGTTCTTTCGTATATAATTAAAGAAATGATTGCTTTGATTTCGGATCTTTAGTTCTTTTATTTATTTTTTTTTCTAGTAATAATTTAGATTAGACATCTAAGATTATTTATTACGTTTGATATTATATGTTTCTAGTGTTGTATAATGTTTGTAATATATTTGTTAGAATTTCACATAATTTTTTATTAATAACCAACAATCTACGAGGCTAAAACACCTGTTTAAATACTGATATTAAAAAAGGACATAATTACAGAAAAGTACGTCAGGTTTTACGAAGTAATTAGTAATTTTATAGAACAATGAATCTTAGTGCGTTCTTTCGTATATAATTAAAGAAATGATTGCTTTGATTTCGGATCTTTAGTTCTTTTATTTATTTTTTTTTCTAGTCATAATTTAGATCAGACATCTAAGATTATTTATTACGTTTGATATATTCTTCTAGTGTTGTATGATGTTTGTAATATTTGATACAATTTTACATAATTCTTGATAAAAAGCCAACAATATACGAGTCTAAAACACCTGTTTAGATACTGATATTAAAAAGGGCGTAATTACAGGAAAGTAGTCAGGTTTTACGAAGTAATTAGTAATTTTATAGAACAATAAATCTCAGTGTGTTCTTTCGTATATAAATAAAGAAATGAGTGCTTTGATTTCGTATCTTTAGTTCTTTTATTTATTTATTTATTTTACTTTTTCGAGTAATAGTTTAGATTAGACATCTAAGATTATTTATTATGTTTGATATATGTTTTTAGTGTTGTATGATGTTTGTAATATTTGTTAGAATTTCACATAATTTTTTATTAATAACCAACAATATACGAGGCTAAAACACCTGTTTAAATACTGATATTAAAAAAGGACATAATTACAGAAAAGTACGTCAGGTTTTACGAAGTAATTAGTAATTTTATAGAACAATGAATCTTAGTGTTCTTTCGTATATAATTAAAGAAATGATTGCTTTGATTTCGGATCTTTAGTTCTTTTATTTATTTTTTTTTCTAGTAATAATTTAGATTAGACATCTAAGATTATTTATTACGTTTGATATATGTTTCTAGTGTTGTATGATGTTTGTAATATTTGATACAATTTCACATAATTCTTGATAAAAAGCCAACAATATACGAGGCTAAAACACCTGTTTAGATGCTGATATTAAAAAGGGCGTAATTACAGGAAAGTAGTCAGGTTTTACGAAGTAATTAGTAATTTTATAGAACAATAAATCTCAGTGTGTTCTTTCGTATATAAATAAAGAAATGAGTGCTTTGATTTCGTATCTTTAGTTCTTTTATTTATTTATTTATTTTACTTTTTTCAAGTAATAGTTTAGATTAGACATCTAAGATTATTTATTATGTTTGATATATGTTTTTAGTGTTGTATGATGTTTGTAATATTTGTTAGAATTTCACATAATTTTTTATTAATAACCAACAATCTACGAGGTTAAATCACCTGTTTAAAAACTGATATTAAAAAAGGACATAATTACAGAAAAGTACGTCAGGTTTTACAAAGTAATTAGTAATTTTATAGAACACTAAATCTCACTGTGTTCTTCCGTATATAATTAAAGAAATGATTGCTTTGATTTCGGATCTTTAGTTCTTTTATTTATTTTTTTTCTAGTAATAATTTAGATTAGACATCTAACATTATTTATTACGTTTGTTATTATACATTTCTAGTGTTGTATGATGTTTGTACTATTTGTTAGAACTTCACATAATTTTTGATAAATAACCAACAATCTACAAAGCTAAAACACCTGTTTAAATACTTATATTAAAAAAGGGCGTAATTACAGAAAAGTACGTTAGGTTTTACGAAGTAATTAGTAATTTTATAGAAAAATGAATCTCAGTGTGTTCTTTCCGTATATGATTAAAGAAATGATTGCTTTGATTTCAAATCTTTAGTTCTTTTATTTATTTTCCAGCTAGTCCCCTCTCCGGAAATGATGGGTGCGTCTGTTGCAACATAGTACTTCACCTTTCCGAAATATGGGGAAATCCTTACCCTTCCTCCTTCTTCGGAGTAGAGGCGAAGTTACTGGAAAGAGGTTAGGGGGTCTGGGATTGTGTAAAAGGCTTTGTCCGAGGAAGTTATTCTCGAACGGTTCGAAGTTCGTGACACGGCGTTCGGGGAGAACGTTGTTTGATTTTCTCGGAGTATGTTCGAGCCTAGCTGAATGGAGTTTTTTTTTTTTTTTTTTTTTTTTTTTTTTTTTTTTTTTTTTTTTTAATGCTTACAATGCTCCTTGTATAAAAATGTGTAAATACCGATGTAAAATGTACGTATCTGTGAGTGTAGGAATAAAACCCAGAAAATCCAAGAAGCTTGGATTGGCTCGCTTACTACGTCCCAGTAGCTTACGTGTGGTATATGCGACATTTTTGGTTTTTTTGCGTAGCGTTTTTACAGCAGTGTTTAAAGTATTAAAGTTCCAACCCTCGTAAGTACACCAGTAAAACTAAAATAATTTTTTTTTTAAAACTAAGGAGTAAGAAGATAAGTAGAGTAAGCAGAGAGTAGTAGATGTACGATCTAGCACGACTATGCAAAGACGGATCCAGCTGAACCCAGGGAGAAATTTAATTGGATCATACAAACCAATAGAATTTAAGCTATTAGAACCGATGAGCATCAGAGAGAGAGTTGGAGTGCGATCGGAAAGTTAATTTCAAACTTTTTAGGAAATAAGGAATACGAGGAATAAAAGTGATTGGCTGATGAGGGCCATTTAATTGGCCCTCATCAGCCAATTACTTTTCTTCCTCGTTTAAGAAAATGGCCAACAACTGTCTGTGGCTTAGTGATGGTGAGAGCTATAAAAGCAAATGTTCCCGCATTGGAGATAATAAATAATAATAATAAATCTTTCACGTTTAAATGTTTCTTCAGTGAAATATCAACTATTCTTTAACTGTATTTTATTTATAACAGCTAATCTTTTCACTTGATACTAAAGGGTTTAGAATCGCTTAAAACAAGCGCTAATTATTGTCCTGTGTTAATGTAATGGTTCGACAACTTTCAGGTTTTCGAAACTTTTCGAGAAAATGGGAAGTTCCTCCACCCTGCGCATCATTTTTGCAAATAGATGATAAACATCTCCTGTGTGATGACTCGATACATGATCATCATGATCATGATCTCGATACATGACTCGATCCTAAAAAGTTCAAACTTTTTAGGAAATAAGGGATCCGTGGAAAACGAGGAAGAAAAGTGATTGGCTGATGAGGGCCAATGAAATGGTCCTCATCAGCTAATAAAATGACCGACAACTGTTTGTGGCTTGGTGGTGGGGAAAGCTATAAAAGCAATTTTTTTCCGCATTGGAGATAATAAATAATAATAATAAATCTTTCAGGTTTAAATGTTTCTTTAGTGATGTATCAACCATCATTTAACTGTATTTTTATTTATAACAGCTAATCTTTTCACTTGATACTAAAGGGTTTAGAATCGCTTAAAACAAGCGCTAATTATTGTCCTGTGTTAATGTAATGGTTCGACAACTTTCAGGTTTTCGAAACTTTTCGAGAAAATGGGAAGTTCCTCCACCCTGCGCATCATTTTTGCAAATAGATGATAAACATCTCCTGTGTGATGACTCGATACATCCAGTCCTAAAATGGCTCCTTAATTTCGTTCGACACTTTAAATTCGGGCATCAACACGAGATAATTGCACATTCATTTTACATATTCCCTTCTTCCCGCCCGCTCTCTGCTTCCGTATTCACGTCACTTTTTCACTAACACACAAATTCACGAGCATTTGCCGCCAGCATCCTAAGTTTTCCCCAAAGAGCGGGCATAATGTTTCAGTCCATGCGAGTTTCGACTTAATCACTTTTAATGTATTCGAAAAATTTTCTGGTAATAGTGGCTCCATTAACTGCTTGGCTCCCGTTCAAAGGAGGGGAGGGGGAAGCGAACAAAGTTTCGACTTGTTATTAACTTTGTAATTTCTGGGTGCAATTGGATATCTGACGGAGGAATCCGGTTTCCCAGGCCCCGAATTAATGATGTTATGCATTAACGTCTTAAATGGTAGCGAGGTATTGCATATAAAACCCAGTCGCGCTTGAATCGGGTTTTAATACGATGCCACAAGAGGGTTTAAAACTTTGATTTCGGATAATTGGACGTGAGAAAACGTACGGGTGAGGGACACTTACTAGCCCCGGACAAATTGAGAAAATGTCTGGGGAAAAAGATGGATGGACAGTGCTTGGTTACGTATAAAACGAGCCCAGAAGTTGTGGTGTTGGCTAAGAACACTCTAAACGCCAGGTTTTATTCCTTAGGTTCAGATGACAAACATTAAAGGGGAGTAAAACAAGCTTTTTTCAACAGAAATTGACTGTATGAATATAACATTTTCTGTGTTTAATATATGAGGTTACTTGATTGAAGGGCTGCACAGATTAGAGACAAATAAATCAAATATTAAATCAATAATTTGGTTTATTTCTTTGACTACTCCATAGGTCCTCAAAATGTAATCCTTGGCTACCTGAGGAACCTGGATTTTCTCAAGTGGTACTGCATAGCAATCAGAATTTTATTTTCATTTTGAATTATAATTTTCTAAATTATTGCTCAATTACAATAAATAATTTAAAGTAAAATACAAAATTATTAACAAAAAAACAATATCTCTATTCTACATGAAAAAATCTAAAAAATTTCAGTTGAGTGCATACATAACATACTTAAAAACCTGTGACTAACATTTCATTCAATTCTAAATATTATGGAAACTGTCATACATTTAGCCCATTGACACAAGATAGTGTTGTAAGAAATATAGTTTTTCATAAATTTAAAATGTATGAATGCACATATCATTACCTGATATAATCAATCCCAGAAATGAACGAGATGGCTTAGGGATTAGGTGAGTTGCAATGCTAGAATCCGGGGGGGCAGGTTCAAACACAGAATGAACTTGAAATATCACCTTATATATTTACCATACACCATAGAATGCACCATACAACGTGCCTACATGACCCACAGATTTATTTTATTCTTGGGTATCGAGATTCTTTCGCCGAGAAGGTTAGTGGTACAGAATTAGGATCAAAGAAATACAGAATCAATACCCTGGTCAGCTTCTAAGTTTCTATAGCAAAGGGGGAAAGCAAGAGGGCAAAGATTTAGGATTAAATCATTCCCCTGGTGAGAATTACCAGAGATACGATTAACCTGATGAGAATCACAATTGCCTTTCTCATTTGGCCATCATTTGGCTGTTGATGACTAAAAAGAGTACCCTCCACTAGATCCCATCTTAGCTTCGATAACGACCTAAGCCAATATTGTATTCCGTACTTCTCTATAGTACTGGCTTACGCTACATTTTACATAAGCTAAGTAGTCTTTTGCTTAAACTAACTAGCTGTAAACAGAAGTGATATTTGTAAGTAGCAAAATGTTTATTTTTCAGTAATTAAATAACTCGCGTTGTTACAAATAGAACCAATGTCCAAATGATATACTAATGCCTATAAAAACAAATGTAGGAGGGCCAACAATAAATGCTTACACAGAGAAGACCATGAGGTTTCTTTTATTTAAGGTAAATTACCACATTGAAAAATATTTGGTACATTTCGTTTGGAGCACTATGGTCTATTTTTTGCAATACGGGGTCTAATGAAACCGGTACCTACTGCTTAAAGCCGACTTCGAACACATACGTACATCTATGCCATAATGGGATTCCAATCCACGAACTCCAGTACCGAAGATCAGCGCCCTAACCATTCGAAAATCATTCGGCTATATTTGGTGGAATAAGATTAAATATTAGACAAGCCTTGAAGACCCTTTTAGAAGCAGGCCCTTCACCCAGGCCTATCGGATCAAATGTGAAAAAGGACTCTACCCTTATTAAAAATTTAATCAATTTGATGGAAACCTATTCTTATATGTTTCATTTATCACTAAGGTCACTTTAATCTTTCTTATGCACAATTCAATTTCATTTTCTTTATATTATGTATAGTTTTGTTAAAACTGACTTCAAATTTGTTAGAAATATATTTTTTATAGACAATAAACAAATGTAAAATTTTAAAAAACATTCTTATTTATGTCCTAATTTCTTTCGGTAGCTCAAAGTAAGAATTTAAAAATAATGCAATTGCTCAGAAGCTTCAAAGGTTTGGTGACTACTAGTGTAAGAAATTTTCTCTAGGTCTAGAATTCTATCACATCATACAACAAAATACGGAAAACATTAACAAATATATGTTGAGTCAGCACGGTCAAGGCAGAAAACACCATTCAAACCTCCCAACACCCCTCTAAAATGACCCTTCCACACTATGGTCCACTGTAAGCCATCCCCACCGTCTGGAGGGGGTATAGTTTATCGTGGTCGATGGTAGCAGACGATAAAATAGCCTTGGCGGACGATGGCACCCGAGGCGGTTTTTCTCCAAAGATCAAAGGCAGCCAGATGCTCAACTAAAGTGCGCAGTAGACCTTATGGACGAATCCACGTGTGTTGGCTCATTTAGTGTTCCAGCGTGTGGATGCAACACCAGCGTGTGAACCTTGATGGTGATCTTGAACCATCGTTCAAGGTCATCATCAGGAAGTGGTGAACAATTGGTCATAGTGTGGAGGCTACATAAAATGATTCTTACGCACATGCGTAGTTTCATCTGAGCGGATTTTGGAAAATCACAAACACAGAGCTGCTGCTGTAAAGACGTAGGACGCGAGGTCTTGAGGTGAGAGACCAACTCTTAATTTATCCTCTGCTATTGATTTTTAATTATTCTGTGTAAATGCTTGTAAATATTAGTATCTTCAATTAAATCATTATAAAAAGACCGTTTAGCTTCATTCTTTAAGCTCGTTGAGCGTGCTGACTCAACATGCATTAATGCAATAATACATATTTATTAATAAGGCAGTGAAGTCATACACTGTCTACCAATAAGTATTTGGACACCTGTGATAGAAAAGAAAAACTAACTTTATTCAAAATCAATAGTTGGTAGAGCCTAAACGAGAGGCAATTACAGAGTGAACCCTCCGGAGCATACTTTGCACAAGTCTTCGTAATACAGCTAGTGCTATTGTCTTCCACTCGGCTTGGAGTAGACATACAAGTTTCTTCACCGATTTTAGAAGGGTAGTGCACCCTTTTATTCGGTGATCCAACTCGTCCCAGAGGTCTCGATAGAGTTCAGGTCTGGGCTCTGAGCAAGCCAGTCCATTCGATGAACTCCTTTGGCACCATACCAAGCTTTGGTTAACCTCGAAACATGACAACTGGCATTGTCGTCCTGAAAATAAAATTGGTCCAACCCGTAAAACTGCCACAACGTAGGAAGAACATTGTCATCCAAAATAAAACCCGTTTCCACTGATCTACGTTCCAGTTTCGATGTGCTTTGCGCCACATTAACCGAGCAGCGCGGTTGGACTTTGTGATCAAAGGCTTATGGGGAGTCGCACAACCATGAAAACCAAGCAGATGTGCTTCCTTATGGAAGGTATTCATTGAAACAATACTCCCGGATGCCTGTTGAAACTCCTCGTGGATGAGGGCCATTGGTTGGGTGCGCTTCTTCCGAATTTCTCTGGACAGCCCACGTCGGTCTCTATCTCCCAGTTTAGTTGGTTTGCCGACTCGGGGCACATTCCGACAATCACCGCTCACCTTTCACTTCTTAATCACATAGGCCACTTGGATACTTCAGATCGCTAGATATGTCCATTAAGGATCGGCCACATTTCTGATACCCCATAATTATACCTATCTCGAAATCAGAGAGCTGTAAACTGCGCGGCATCTTGCATGCGACTAATGCCGACGCTGTCTCCTACACGATGTATATAGGCGGAGGCCGTGACGTACCTCAGGACCGCAGATATCGTCATTTGCATAGGTGTCCAAATACTTATTGATAGACAGAGTATTTATTATACTTTTATTTGCTGATTTTTATTTGCTGATTTTCTACTTGTGTATTTTACAGTTTCAATTCAGAAACATTTCTGTACTAATCTCTAGGTCAGATCTGAATCCCTACTAATAAGAGATTTGGTTTAGTTTGGAGCGCTACGGTCTACTGTTTTGCACACGAGGGCTAATGAGACCGGGACCTACTGCTTAAAGCCGATTCCGAACGGCTACAAACATCCATGCCATAGTGGGATTAAGAGATTTGAAAAAAAATTTTCAATTTTACAACTCCTCTTCAACCTCCACTCAAAATACAGTTTTTTTTTTTTTTTTTTTGTTTGTTTAAATTAATTTTACAATTTACACTAAATCACAAATTTGTGATGAAAATCACACTCAGTTTATTTAATTTGTGATTAAGTGAA
Organism: Pardosa pseudoannulata; assembly: GCA_032207245.1. Lineage (NCBI taxonomy): Eukaryota > Metazoa > Arthropoda > Arachnida > Araneae > Lycosidae > Pardosa > Pardosa pseudoannulata. The sequence goes on along the minus strand of CM063498.1, from coordinate 135,475,147 downwards.
TGTTTCAGTCTATTTAGTATGAATGTTATGTGTTTCCTTTGTGTTTTCTTTGTTAATTCAATTAGATTTTAAATATTCAATTTTTGTAAAATTTTTCCTCAAAATATTGTTTTTGTTTATGTATCAATTTGTTGAGTTACGATCCCCTCGCCAGATTTCAAATGCCACGCTGCAAGCACGCCACGCACGCAAGCTGCAAGCACGCCAATTTCGCCAAATGTGGTTGAAGAACCAACAAGATCCATGATTAGAAACAGGAGAGTGGGCTAAGAAGAGGAGTTGAAAAAAGGCGAACTGTTAAGTGAAACTAGTTCTGTAAAACATTACGATGCTATGTGAGATAATTTTTTTTTAAGAATTTAAAATTTATGTTCGTGATAAAGACGTAATGAAAAATTCACACATCTCAGAAACATTATAAAATATTGAAAGAACAATACAATATTTTTCCCTTATCAAAGGAAAGTTTAAAATATATTTCGTGAGCTTAACTCAGAGCTATGTTTCACTACAAATTACTATACGGAAATAACTCACGGTTTCCAAACGATCCTAATTATCAGCAGTTTCTCAGAATAACAGAACGATCACATGACTACAGAAAAATAAACAAGATTGGAAACTGCGTCCAGAGGAATAATCATGCCTGGTTTGTTTCAAAAACTTAGCATTTCTTCGAAACACTCATGCCGTTGATTTTTTTTTTTTTTTTTTTTTTTTTTTTTTTTAAACATTTTCACGTGGTTACAGTTTCAATTCAGAAACATTTCTGTACTAATCTCTAGGTCAGATCTGAATCCCTACTAAAAAAAGCCGAACTGTTAAGTGAAGCAAGTTCTGTAAAACATTACAATGCTATGTGAGATAATTTTTTTTAAGAATTTAAAATTTATGTTCGTGATAAGGACGTAATGAAAAATTCACGCATCTCAGAAACATTATAAAATATTGAAAGAACAATACAATTTTTTTCCTTATCAAAGGAAAGTTTAAAATATATTTCGTGAGCTTGACTCAGAGCTACGTTTCACTACAAATTACTATACGGAAATAACTCACGGTTTCCAAACGATCCTAATTATCAGCAGGACTTTCTCAGAATAACAGAACGATCATATGACCAAAGAAAAATAAACAAGATTGGAAACTGCGTCCAGAGGAATAATCGTGCCTGGTTTGTTTCGAAAACTTAACATTTCTTCGAAACACTCCTGCCGTTGATTTGTTATTTTTATTTCTTTATTTTTTTCGTAAAACATTTTTCAGGTGGTAACACTTGGGAAGAGTGACTCACTACCGGCTATCTGCAGGATGTTCTGTCAGCAGTTTCTGAGTCACGCTGACCTATTTTTGCTTATTACTGGGCAGCAGACCAATATCGTACACGAACTAGTATATGTTACGGCGAATATATTTTTACTTTTCTTTAACAACACGTAACAAGTCATGTGAGAAGCACGGAAAAGTGATTCCGAGAAAAACTTAATTGGAAACCGTTGTTTTGCTACTAGCATGAGTTATTTGTTCTTTCGTGTTATCCTATCTATTTTCGTGAAACGAAATTGCCTTTATTTAGGTCTGCATATAATAGTAACTTAACTTGTGCTTGTTGTCTTAAGCATTGTTAGGGATCTAGAAATCTATGAGCTCTTACAAATTATTCCCTTAATTATTCTAAGGGAGGTCCCAGGTTATTATACACACACACACACACACACACATATATATATATATATATATATATATTAGTCACAACTATACTAGGTCAGAACGGATACAGATGTATTATGCATATATAAGCAATGAATAAATGGCATTTTAAGAAAATGATCTCATAGAGTTACAAAAAATATTAGTTGCACCTAATTATAAATAAACTAGCATGTTGCCAGTCATATGACGGGATCACCAAAATTTTTAATTTTCCAGAATTGTAAACTACCCTATGATGCTGGTAAAAAATTGGTTTGTTTTTTGGCTGAGAATTATCTTGCAACAAAGACTAATCGATGATTAAATTTAAAATTACCACATGTGTACCTAATCTATTATTTAAGCTAAATATAAAAAAAAATTATTTGCGTAATTACTAAGTTCACTGATAAAACGTATGAAAATAATGCAGATGATGTTTAAAATAATTTAAAATAAGAAATGAATAAATGAGATGGTTAAAGGTATGATGTTATAGTGCTAGAAAAAAAATGTTATTTTTACCAATTTATTATGTGATAAATGGATAAATTTAATCGCCTGCTCTTAACCGGGGAAAATAAAGCTTGAAATAATGGCATTAAACGTTATAATTATTACACATTATTTTCGGTGTTGGAAACGAAATTGGTACAGATGCATTATAGACGCCGTGTTTTTTTGTCGCCAAATTTAGAGATCTTTGGGCGATTTTACGGGACGATGAGTGGGTTAATGTGTTTACCTTGACTTCAGTGGTGGGGTATGGCAGCTCTAATGTGTTCTTGCACCCCATTCTTGCACGTGATTTCTGACGTCAGTACCTGTCAGTATTCGAGAAATTTGCATTTAGCTGTTCTTTTGGTATACAGTCTCCTAGGTCAGGTTTTTATTTTTTTTTTTTTTTTTTTTTTTTTTTTGTTCTTATCATTTTCTGGGATTTAGTTAATTTAGTAATGACTGGTGAAGTTATTTCGGTTCTTACTATTTTTGAAATTGTTAAAAAGTATCAGGATATTCTAAATCAAACAAGATGCTTTGGTTTGGAACTTTTTTGTTTTGTTCTTTTTTTGGGGGGGATTTAGTTAATTTAGTTATGACGAGTGGTACAGATGCATTATAGACGCCCTATTTTAATTTCGCAAAACTTGGTGAATTTTTTATGGTTTTATGGGGCGATAAGTGGGTTGGTGTGTCTTTTATTAAATTTATTTTGCATTGATTTTATTACAAGGGGGGCGAGGGGGAGCACCCCCTTCTCACATGTTAGATTTTTCATAATATTAGTACTTATTAAAATGATATATATTGTTTTTATACTGTGTTGATATATACCATAAATATTACTGATCTGTTATTTAATTTTTAAATTAAGTAAATATGATAATTATTATGCTAATTTTATTTCAATAATGCTATAAATTTTGCTATAATAATGATATAAATTGTAAAAAACGAGTACCGCTGCCATATTTTTTTACTTGGCGATTTTTCAAACGTGTCTTGTTGTCAAAACTGCAGACAGGGTCGGCGTCTATAAGGCATCTCTTCCACGAAATTCAACCTAAAATATTGTTTCCAAAACATGACACTAGGCTTCTACTTGTACGCAGGTAAAGGCACATTTGTGCCGCTATAGTCGTACAGTCTAAAAACGGCCGTTTCGTTTTGGACGGCTATTGCCCTCATGCCACATAGTGAACTTCGCTTTGACAGCTATAGACGTCAGTATCCATCAACGTTATAATTTATCTTTTAAGAGCTGTCAATTTAATATCTATTAGAATTCTATCTATTAGAAATGAAAGTGAAATGAGGAAAATAAATCAATAATTGCAGTCCTTATTTCAACTCTGTTCAAAATATATCAATTTATAATTACTCTAAAGCTAAATTAAAAGCAAATATTAATTGATTTCTGAAAATAAATCAACGACTATTTATTATTACCCTTAGAAATACTTATTTAAATCAATTAATATTTATTTGAAAATAAATCAAAAACAACGATTAATTGATTTTTGAAAATAGATCAGTTAATAATTGCTATCCATTTAAAAAGAAACTCATTTCAAAATAAACCAGTTGATAATTAATTTTAAAATAAATCAATAGTAATCATCAATTGATTTTTGAAAATAAATATATTAATATTTGCCATCAACATTAGAATTTCATTCTTATCTTGCCAACATCAAATATTCTTCAGCTTTATCTATCAGAAATCAAATATTTTTAAAAATTAATGAATGAAACATGAAAAATTGCAGTTAAGCTAAGAAAATTAGTTTAGAAAATCAATTTAGTTGCTAAAACACATTTATTCGCAAAAACGAATTTAATCATAACAGCTTTTTTAATTATGTACTAACTATAAATGTAACTAGAACGCGAAATACAATTCTTAAAATTAAAATTTTTCAGGCATCAAAAGTAAATGTAAAAATTACGGGTTAACCAGCTAAAGAACTAATTAATTTGAAGATGAATTTATTCTCTTAGAATATTTTTTATTCTTTTATGCCTTTTTTTATGCAAACCTGAATCTGAAAACGACAGTAATTGCTTTATTCTTTTCGAATATATATGAAGAGGACTATGCTGAAGTATTCAGGTTCCAAGAGGCTTCAAAACGGTTTTATTATTGATTGTGTTAAAATCTACTTTTTATATAAAATAGGAAATTATGATAGTTTTTTCTGTGAAATACCAGGCATGTAGTGTACATGTTACCGAAAATGTGAATAATTCAGTTATTTCATAGAATAACTAGTTATTTCCTGAAATAATTAGACGAGCCAGTTAAAATACAAAGTTAGTGGGAAACAAGTTCCCCACTTCAGAGGACTCTAGAATACGTTCTATTGGTCCAAATACGATACAATTCAAATTACAGATATTTCAAATGATGCACTTGGCATTTATTACATACAAATTTTAGTGCGAAAATACGCCTATAGGTGGCCGCTGTGAAACATATAAGCCATTTAATAGGCTTTATAAATGTTAAATAATATTAAAAAGCAGAATTAAATGTATTCACTATGTCCCCCCTTTAGGTTCAACAATATGCTATGTGAGCCGCTGTTGCTCAGTCTGGCAAAGGTAACGCTCTATTAACTGGAGAGTTGCCGGTTCGGAGTCCAAGCCGGCTCAAGATCCGCCGTGTTTGTTAAAGGTGACTGGGGCAAATGTTCTTGGTCACAATGTCCTCCAAGTTCTCAATCAATATCTCTGGGGGTGGCAGTCCAAGTTTATACGTCTTCTGCTTTGTCCCTGCTTCAAAATTATGAAGACCCACTTGAGCACAAGTCGTACTTTCACCCTTTTCGTGCTCGTTAAAAACGAAAGGCGTACCCCTTTGCTTTAATACGAGTAGCCTCTGGTTCAATCGTGCTTGGTTTGACTAAGTGGCATAAGTCAACAACAACAACAAGATGTTGTAATCGCAGAACCATATTTTCCACAGCTGAAGATCAAGAACATGGCTCCAAATGTTGTCCTGCAGATCTGGCACAGATGATGGGATTTGACGGTAGATATTGTCCTTCAGGAAACACCACAACCAAACGTTGCAAAGGCTGATATTTTTCAAACAATCATCTTGGGTAAGTCATGTGCAAACTTTGGTCCTCCTCTTACCCGGTTCATACGACGGAATTCTTTTAGAACTGCAATAATTTAACATAAATTGGACTTCGCAGAGGAAGGCATCGGAAGCAGTTTTTCTCCAAAGTTCAAAGACAACCAGCATGAGCTACCAAAGTGCGCAGTAGATTCTGTGGATGCGTACACGCTCTCTACTCATTTAGTGGCCCAGTGTGTGGATACAACTCGTGAACCATTGTTCAAGGACGGCATCAGGACCTAGTACTGGAGTGGTAAACAATTGGCCATAGTGTGGAGGCTACATTACAGTGGTTCATTTACTCTTTACAAATCATACCAAAAGACGTTATAGTCTCTTTCAACTATTACATATAAGGACACAGAAATATTTTGCACACTACATACCTATGAAAGATTCACAAAACTACAGAAATGTATTCCTTAATTTAAAAAAGGGATCTTATTGGAATCACTCTTACTTTGAACATTTAAGTTTAAGATCCATTGTTAGAACATTATTGCAATACGTAGATACAGTTGATATTCCCCCACTTACAAACTACAAATGAAAAAGGAGATTAAAAAATCGTTTTGTTTCTAACCCTAATCAATACATTTTACAGCAGTTCATTTCCTCTTTACAAATTACAGAAAATAGTAAAATAGTCTCCTTTGACTATTAAGTATTAGGACAAAATTTTGCACACCACATACCTATGAAAGCTCAACAAACTTTAGAAATGTAAGGTCCACTTTTATGTATCTATTAAAGAATCGTAATCGTTTAGTTTATGTTAATTTGTGAAAATGAATGTTGGCAACATATGTATATTGTCGATGTCCACCATGATTGTGACTTACGCAGTTGCTTTACGAATAATAATAAATCTTTGTGTTTGTGATTAAGAACTCTTTCCTAAAATCTAAATTTTAAAAGGCTGAAATCAAATCAACCTTATAGAAGTATATTCCTTAATTTTAAAAAAGGGACCTTATTAGAATCATTCTTACTGAACATTTACGCCTAAGATCCATTGTTAGAACATTATTGCAATACGTAGATACAGTTGATATTCCCCTACTTACAAACCACAAATGAAAAAGAAGATTAAAAAATCGTTTTGTTTTTAACCCCGATCAATACATTTTACAGCAGTTCATTTCCTCTTTACAAATTAGGCCAAATGGTGTAAAAGTCTCCTTTGACTATTAAGTATTAGGACAAAATTTTATACACCACATACCTATGAAAGATCCACAAACTACAGAAATATATTTCTTAATTTTAAAAAAGGATTTTATTGGTGGAATCACTCTTACTAAACATTTACACCGAAGATCCATTGTTAGAACCTTATTGCAATATAAAGATACAGTTGATAATCTCTCACTTACGAACCACAAAAGAAAAATAATAATGAGATTAAAAAATCGTTTGGTTTTTAACCCCGATCAATACATTTTGCATCAATTCATTTTCTCTTTACAAATTACAGCAAATGATATAGTAGTCTCCTTTGACTATTAAGTATTAGGACAAAATTTTATACACCACATACCTATAAAAGCTCTGCAAACTTCAGAAGTATATTCTTAGTTTTAAAAAAGGGATCTTATTGGAATCACTCTTACTGAACATTTACGCCTAAGATCCATTGTTAGAACATTATTGCAATACGTAGATACAGCTGATAATTCCTTCCCCTTTCGAACCAAGGAAAAAAAAAGGTAATAATGAGATTATAAGAGCAAGAGAAAAAAGAACCTGATTATTTAACCGAAATTTCATCATTAATTCTCAATCGTAAGACATATTTCCTGGATTCGAAAGACATTTATCTTAATCTTCAGAGAAAAATTAATTCATTGGAAATATTTTTTCTTTTAAGAAAAGAAGTTTTTTATTCTTTTGAGGAAATAATAAAACTATTCCACTCAATATGTATTATTTGGCGGAAACGACCATTTTTTTAAAAAAATAAGTGTATTGTGAGATTGTCACAAAGAACAAAAATGCTAAATTCATTGTAATGTGATAATAGGAATACATTGATTAAAGAATTTATAGATTAGTTATTTAAAATAAATTACGGAATCATGTTACAAAAAGTCAAAACTGATAACAGAAAATTCAATTTCAGGTCTTTATAATCAGTATCAGAATGGTACATCCAGAATTTTTGCCTGGGGTGGCTAGTTTTCAAATTCTGCATCACGTGAATTATTGGTTTTCAAACTCAGGGCATTTTTAGACGATGTATATTGTAGTCACAAAACTTAATTCTTGTGGGGGTTTTTGTACATAAAATTATTGTGTTTCAAATGTTCTATTTGATAGCCCTTATTCTGAACTATCTTACGACACCGTAATTTACAGGATAATAATGCCTTTTGAAGTGTCAGAAGAAGTATTCTATCTCCTTCCTCCTGAACAGCTTTCCAGAGTCCTGTAAAGATTGTGGGACAACGTTTGGATAATGCAGATTTTAAAAGTCCGAAAGCACAAAAATCCATAGGTGATACATTGGGAGATTTAGTAGGGATATCAGTGAAGGGTATGGCCTTGATACCGAATTTCAGTTCCATTTCTTTTAGGAAATTTACAGTGAATTTTGCTGTGTGACTGCTAGCTTTATCTTCACGGAGTTCCACAGATTGATGGCACTGCGGGTAAAGCGATGATATTTCATTCAGAATAATTGACGATAAAATATGTTCCTGATAGTATTTGGAGTTAATCTTGACATTTGTCAACTTTCTTTATTTTTAACTTGGCATTATATGAAAAAACCAACAAGATTCATGAATCCCTTAGAAAAACTTTCTTTCGATTCTTTGTACCACGTACTTTTTTCTCTCCTTTTATGATAATAAATGGCTCTATTTTGTTGCAATCATTTAAATACACCAGTGATTCATCTATTGTGACATTTTTTTTTCCAATTTTCTTTGGAAAAGTGTTTCTCATACAGAATTCTGCAGAGTGTCCTGCGTTCAGCGATATGCTTTAGAGAAAAACGATGCACATTGCGTTTTTTTTTTTTTTTTAGATTTAAATCAATGTTTATCATTTTATTTACAGTGGACACTGAGCATTTTAATGATATTTCAACTGTCCTTTGACTAGGGGGATTTTCTTTTAACATTAAACAACGTACTTTTGCAATAGTCGAAAATGTTCGCTTTTTTCTTGGATACTTGTTTGGAATTTTTGTTCCACTTGAGGCTCCAATTTGACGTTTTTTCCTTTCTTTTTGCAATAGTCGAAAATGTTCGCTTTTTTCTTGGATACTTGTTTGGAATTTTTGTTCCACTTGAGGCTCCAATTTGACGTTTTTTCCTTTCTTTTTGACGATATTACCTATCTACGCTTTAGATATCACAAAACCATGACTCTCACATCGTTTTTGGATAACGGAATATGAATACTTCTCTTCGGGAAGAGCATAAATATAACCTTGGAATCACTGCTTCATTAAAAGCGCCATTTTGAATAAAAACAAACCTCTCAAGCCGCAGACGATAATTTTGACTTTTAAAAACATAGTACAATTGCAGTTATTTATTTTGCAACAAATGATTTTTTAATACCTCTAACCAAAATCGTCTAAAAATATTGGAACAGCCTCTGTATATAAATGTTAAATGATAATTAAAACTTAAAAATCTAAAACATATCGAGAGTGTAACGGCGTGATATAGCGGTGTATCGCCAAAGAACTTTGCTTTGAAAGGTGGACTTGTGTGGATACAAAAGAATTGTTTTCTACGGCACCATGAAGTCTACACGGCCGCGCACTATAGTAAAGGAACAATACGCCAGACTGGACGGTATCTTTTCTGTCAGCTAAAAAGATGATCGCGGAACGACAAAGGGTTTGCCGCTTCTCAGATGTTGCCGCTAATGCAATCTTAGCTTCGCGGCCGATACTGGTTTAACTCGGACCAATGCAGTTGGTCGAAGATGAGGTCATCGCTAGGTGACCCAATAATAAAATTGTGGGTGAGGCCGTCTCTTGGAGGCCCCTCCCCTAGAAAGAGACGAAGAAGATAATTTTTTTTTTTGGAAAGAAGTTAGTTAGCAAGCAATCAGCTAATTCGGAGGTCACCTTGACCTGTCTCTCTACCGGAGTTTTATTTGCTATAATCCCACCTTGGGATCTTTTCTTGAAGGAGTAGCCGGCATTGGCTAACTCGAAGGTCGCCTTGACCTGTCTCTCTACCGGAGAGTTTTATTTGCTATAATCCCACCTTGGGATCTTTTCTTGAGTAGCCCGCATCGGCTAACTCGAAGGTCGTGTCGACCAGTCTCTCCATCGGAGAGTTTTCATTAGCGAAATCCCGTCTTGGGATAAATCTCTTGAGAGATTGAAGTGATACCCTGTGCGTGGGTTTTTCATATTTTAATATAATCCTCTTCAGGATTGTTGCTGTTCTTCAGAGTGAACTGTGCTAGAGCTTCTAAGTGTGTTTCAGTGATATAGTGAGAAAGCTACGAATAATGTCTTCCGTCTATGCTACCATATTTCGGCAGAGTCTGAATTAGTTTAGGTACCAGTCTCTACTCAGGCCTACGTGTACTCATCACTTCCTGTGATCAGATTGTTTTATTTTATACTTGTGAAATAATGTATATAGCTGAAGTGTAAATAAACCAATTAGTCTAGTTACATCGGATTCTTCCTTGTGTCTCCTGAAACAGGGACCGGATACGTTACAATAGATAAGTAAAGTATATTTCAGCATTTAATTTGAAAATATTTTAATGCGCAAAAGAAAATGGTAACCCACATCAGAAAAATTAGCGTTCAAATTTAATTAGTGCACAGTTTTATAAAGATGGGCTAGAATAAAAGTGAAATGTAGATGCCGCAGTATTTCTATTGAATAATATTTTTATCCTTTTTTTCTTCTTCCTTGAATACTTGTCTTTATCCATACACATATCAGAGGATTACATGAAGTAGCAAAAATTATTTCATATGTAACACACTCCCTAGAATTTTCAATCTAATTTTTTAAGTGCGATATAACCAGTAAATACGGTACCTGTTATCTATTTCTTCCTACCAACCCCTTAAAATGTTTTTAAGTTAAACGACCATTAGAACTTTAAAATCTAAAACATATCGGAAGATATGTAATTTATAAAGCTAAAACTGAAATAACTGCATCTCCGAGATCCTTCTCAATGCATTTTTTCTTTAAAAAGAAAAAAAAAAAAAAAAAAAAAAAAAAAAAATAGTCTTTACAGTAAAGAGATTTTGGAGCGATTCTTAAAGTCTTCCGAAATTTTACTTGCGGATGATTTGTATTTGCCATTTTTCTTCTTCTTAATAGTGAATATAAAAAGAAAGAACACACAGGAATTTAGACCTTGTTTTATAGCGTATCACTTTTCCAAAATATATTTATCCCGGGAATTAATATGTCTGTTCGGAATACCCCCAATGACCTTATTAAGAGGATTGAATAACAATTTCTTTGAATCATAAAAACATAAAAAATAAATTTTCAGCCGAGAGTATATAACGTTAAAATAAAAACTTTCATAGCATTGTATGTTGAAAGCAACTTGCAGAAACAGCTACTGTAATGATATCGGAACACGGAGCTTTTTAACTTCATTTGTGTGAACAGATGCTAGTTCTTTTGCTTTTTAATAAAATGTCCTGCTTTTCTCCCCAATCACCTGCGCGCTCTATTTCGCCATTTGTTCTCTTCTGTTATCTATGTTTTTAGAAAAATCGTTTTGCTTTTATTTAAAAAGTTTAAACTGCAATAACTTACAAAAATTCTTCTCTGAGGTAGATTGTTCTGTTATTTAAAAACTAGAACAGTAAATGAAATGTTGATTATAACAGTAAAATCTGAATTGTAAAAAATAATCTATAAGGTTAATAACCAACTTTTACCAACCAATGTGCCAAATCTGTTTCATACATAATATATAAATACATAATATACAAGTTAACATATTTTAAATACACAACAACTAGAACAACTGGATAGAAAATTTTGACCCAAAAACTATTTTGTGCCCATTTTTTTCAAAAAGTTACTAATGATATTGAAAGACAAAAGTAATTTAGACTAGAAGGGCCAGGACTGGTCATTTTCACCGCTAAGGCTCTTTTAGAGCCCATTATTCTATCAATCAATTAAGCTTTCAAGAGTTAATTTATTATTATTATTTAACACAGATTTTAAACGACACAATTTTTATTAAAAAATACTGAAAACTGCAATTAACAGAAAAATAATGGGTATTTTTTCATAATCGTGGCACAAATCTCGCCAAGTGGACTTTTTGGCGAACACACAGTCGTCAGAACAAATGACACCAAGCAGACTTTATTGGGCACAACACTGCAGTAACTTATAATAAAACATCAAAAATCTTTTTTATGAGTTAGTTTGACTTCTTATTTAAAGAATAGAAGAATAAATGATTATATTATTGATTTTGACAATGAAATCAAATTATAAAAAAATAACATACTAAGTTAATAATTTATTTTTACCAAGAAAAGTGCCAAATCTTTCTCATAAGATGTAATAATTTATAACAAAAGTCTAAAAATGGCTTTCTGCGGTAGCTTGTTTTGTTAATTAAAGACTAGAACTCTAAATGTATATTGTTGATTTCGACAATGAAATTAAATTATAAAAGCTTAATCTACAATGTTAATAATTTACTTTTACCAAGGGAGGTGCCAAAACTTTTTCAAAAAAGTTATTTTTGTACAATAATATCTACAAATAAATAAAAACTTCATAGCGTAACAGCGTAATAAAAAAATCCAATTGATGTATGTTTATTTTTATTTTTCATACTTTTTATACATACAATTTAATACATATTTAAAAACTATCCGGAGAGGAAGATTTTAAAAATGTCCTTTTCAAACGTTCTGTTTTAGTAGTTTTAGCAATGCAAAACAGCTACTTGCTTGAAACTATAACGAGTTTTATACTTTGGAGATGGTCCCAGTTAACATATAAGTAAAACTTTACATGTTTGTGTTAGTGTTCTTCCATTATCCCAGTCAAGGCGATAAAGTTGCCAATAATGATGCAACCAACGCCAAATGGAATATTACTGCTGGTAATCTTTTGCCGCCACATTTTTAAAGCAAGTCGCGGCCATTTTTTTTTTTTTTTCTAATCTGTCCCGTCTTATTCTTAATAGGAAAAATTAAAGCAAAAAGCAATGAAAAATTGCCTAAAATAGGGAAAGAAGCGGTCAGGTTCTTTTAAGAGAAAGGCGTTTTGTCTGAAATCGCAACTTGTTATAAGAATCATGAAATGAAATTGTATTACAGAGATGAAATTTCATGGCGCTGCAACCTTTCATCTTGTCGCTGTAAAAGTGTCCGTAAAGGCACATGATTTAAGTCATCGAAATTGATCTTTTAGAAATATTATTTTTTATTAGTTAAATTTTTTAACCATTTATTAACTTTTTTTTGTCTTTATGCTGTGTGTTGTGGCTAATAAAGTCTGTTTGGTGTGATTTGTTCCGACGACTATGTGCTGTCGCCAAAAAGTCTGTTTGGCGAGATTTCTGTCCGGATAATGGAAAAGTTCCCATTATTATTCTGTTGATTGCAGATTTTAGTATTTTTTAATAAATATAATGTCGTTTAAAATATGTGCTAAAAATAATAATAATGGAACTCATAAAAGCTTAGTGAGCTGATAAAATAATGGCCTCTAAAAGAACCTTATCGGTGAAAATAACCAGTCATGGCCCTTCTAGTCTTAATTACTTTTGTCTTTCAATATCGTTAGTAACTTTTTGAAAAAATGGGCAGAAAACAGTTTTTGGGTTAAAATTTCCTATCCAGCTATTTTAGTCTCAAATAATAATAAGAATGGGACTCATAAAAGCTTACTGAGCTGATAGAATAATGGCTTTTAAAAAAGCCTTAGAGGTGAAAATGACCCAGTGCTGGACCTTCTAGTCTTAATTATTTTTGTCTTTCAATATCATTAGTAACTTTTTGAAAAAAAAGAGGCTCAAAATAGTTTTTTGGTGAAATTTTCCCATACAGCTGTTCTAGAGTTAAATAATAATAAGAATGGAACTCATAAAAGCTTAATGAGCTGATAGAAGAAATTCTTCTAAAAGAGCCTTAGTGGGTAAAATGACCAGTCCTGGCCCTTCTAGTCTTAATTATTTTGTCTTTCAATATCATTAGTAACTTTTTGAAAAAAAAGAGGCTCAAAATAGTTTTTTGGTCAAATTTTATCATTTAGCTGTTCTAGTGTTAAATAATAATGGCAATGGAACTCATAAAAGCTTAATGAGCTGATAGAAGAAAGGCTTTTCAAAGAGCCTTAGTGGTGAAAATGACCAGTCCTGGCTCTTCTAATTTTAATTACTTTTGTCTTTCAATATCGTTATTAACTTTTTGAAAAAATGGGCACAAAATAGTTTTTGGGTAAAAATTTCGTATCTAGATGTTCTAGTGTTAAATAATAATCACAATGGAACTGATAAAAGCTTAATGAGCTTATAGAAGAATGGCTTCTAAAAGAGCCTTAGTGGTGAAAATAACCAGTCCTGGTCCTTCAAGTCTTAATTACTGGTATAAATAAAAATCAATTACGTTGGAAAATAAATAAATTCTTACACTTAGTGCCTTAGGTGGAAAAAATGTTTAACAGATATGTAAAATAAATAAATAAATAAATAATAAAATCACATTTTTAAGAACAAGATGCTCCTTCTCAGATGCTGTGACTTACACTGAAATAGAATCTGAAATAGCTGAAATGAGGAAAAGAAAAAAAAAAAGATAAATAGTTATTTTATTGAAAAATGTGTTTTTTGTTTATATACATTCTTAACAATTCAAAACAACTCCGAATGTTGAGAAATCTTATTCCTTTTTCAATTAAATTTAAAACGAAAAGTGTTTCTGATTGCTTTAAACTGCTTGTGAGATGGGGAAATTCGTAGTAATCTAACTAAACTTATAAGAAATAACAAGGTTAAATTTTTTAAAAGAACCTTCCAATTTGCAAATTCAGACAAAATTGCATTTAAAAGCATCAATTGCATTTAAAAGCTTATTCTGGTTACAGGGCGCCCCTCGTTCTTTTTTTATCACAACCCATTAAATTTCAGTGTGCAACATAGCCCTTTCATTAAAAATCTAAGATTATTCAAAAGACTCTTAAAGGAAGTTTAATTAAAAAATATATGCAAAGCTCCCCGAAGAGTTCAAAGTCTCTTTCCTCGATTCTTTTCGAAAACTCCAATTAATTCTACACAAAGAAAATGGAGAACTAATTAAAATTTTCTTCATATACAATCGTCTGCATATAAGATACAAATAATGAACGTTGATATGTTAATTTCATTTGAGCGGAGTTAAAACTTTGTTCGATGGAATAGTTATGATATTCGTACTAGTACATAGCATTAATAATTACGTAAACGCTAGCAAACTTTTAATTCCAGGAATAATAATTGAAGTCGCGAATTCGATTTTCTCCATCACTTGCTGCGGGGGAAACATATTCCGAAGCAGACGAGAAAACTACAGAATTATTATTTTTTCTTCCAATTATTAAAGCTAAAACAAATGGCTTTTTTTTTCTTTTACTTCGTTGATAATTTTTAAAGAACTCTGACTAAAATGTAGAATAAAGGTACTACAGATATAGAAGCATAATTAACAAAGGAAAGAAAATAACTTTTTTATACCTTAACTTTTTAAATAATAAATTAACTATCTCAGGAAGCTGGAAAAACAAACATTATTCGGATTAGTAAATGCTGGTAGCAATATATCTACTAAATACACATAAGCTCTTTTGTAAAAAAGGAATTGCTTCAATCTTTACGAATTTGGCGAAACGCAGATTTAAATTGCAAAAATGTTTAAATTGTCCTTTTTCTAAAGTCACAAAAAGAAAATTCCAAACTTTAATTAACTGCTTGATTTTAAGTATGAAGGTTGATCAAAAAGTGCGGTTACAAAGCGTGCAGTGAAAAGTGTAAGTTTTATTTATATAACCAATGCAACCAAATGAAAGTGCATACATGAGGTTATTTTTCGACATGCACTTGTAGCAGGCACTTTCGGTTTAGGCACTTGTAAATTCGTGGGACAAGTCTGAATATCCCATTCTCGAGTGTTTAATCAAATTGTCGATGATTGTTTCCCAACTTCATCTGGAGCGACTCACCTCCTGAATATTCATAATAAGTAAGGAGTTAAGTGACAGTCGTTTCGAGCAAGACCTTCATACAGTTTAAAAAGTTGTTGAAGGTTTGATGGGAAATCCCTGACAACCTCCTCACAGACCGGACCTTTCGAATTTAATCCCTTTCTACCCCTTGAATGTACACTTAGAAGATGAATTTGAATATTCCACCCTCGTGTGTTTAACCACGTTGTAGTGAACTATTTTACCTCCTCGTCTGAAGTGAATCACCTCCTAAATACTCCTGCAACCAAGGAAAGAAGTGCAAGTCGTTTTAAGCAAAACCTTCATACAACCTAAAAAGTTGTTGATGAAGGTTTGCTGAAAAATCATCAACAACCTCCTTACAGACCGGACCTCGCTCCTTGCGAATTTTCTCTCTTTCTTACCCTTGAAGGTGCACCAAAGAGACGAATTTGAATATTCCATTTTCGAGTGTTTAACCACGTTGTCGAGACATGTTTCATCTCCACGTCTGAAGCAAATCGCATCCTACATACTCCTGCGAGTAAGGAACGAAGTGAAAGTCGATTTGAGCAAGATCCTCATACAACCCAAAAAGCTGTTGAAGCAGGTTCGATGGGACATCATCGACAACCTCCTTACCGATCGAACCTCGATTCTTGCGAATTTCAAGACTTTCTTCCTTTAGACAAGGTTAAACACGACAAGGTTAAACATTTCGCGACGTGTCTGAACGTGAAAGGACAGAATTTTTACCAGAAGGGTACATTCAAATTCAGCCCAAGGAACATCTGTTGCCTGAACCAATATGAATACTATATTACCAATATGAAATAAGTTCCTGAAACTATCAGAAGTATAGTTATCAAACATTCATTGCCTGGGGATTTTTATAATTTGTTGTTATGTTTTACTTTCCCTAATAATTCCCGAAAATGCTTTAAAAGGTCTTATCACTATTATCAGGCAGAGAAAGCACAATGATAGAAATTTTTCAGTATTTTTTTTACTAATAATCATTAAGGCTTTTAATTAACTGTAATTTTTACACTTATATATAATGATATAGCTAATTTTCATTAAGAATACGAGAAGTGATAAAAAAATAAGTATACAAAGCCTGCAGTGAAACGTGCATAGATTATTTCGTACAATTAATATAGCCAACTAATAGTAATTAATATAATATACGAACTAGTTTGAATACTCTCTTTTCAATATTTCCAAGCTTGAATTTTCCCTTCAGGTAAAAATCCTGTTTTTGCATGCTCAATCATTCTGTCGCAGTTTAACCTTATCGTAAGGAGCAAATCGTAGCACTCCTAGAATCATTCTTTAAGTAAGGAAAGAAGTGAAAGTCGCTTGGAGCGAGATCCTGTCTATAAAGAGGTAAGTAGATGCTGTCCTTGTAACAGTCATCGGTGGCCATTTTTCCACTGCCCGGAAACTTTCGACAGCATTTTGCGACATTCTGTCGAGACATTGCATTCTCTACATAAACTTGTATCAGCTGCCAAGGAGTTTCAGCCACGTTTTGCCCACAGGAATCGAATAACTGAATTGATTTCTTTGTTGAACCAGTTTTCCAAATGATTCATCATTTGCGTTAACCTTAAAACTAGCGCTGTAGATGGTGAGTTACAGCACGATTTCCTCTACAACAGATGAAACTATAAGAATGTAGGAGTTGTAACCTCCTCTTTAATCACTCCTGGAGCAATCAATATTTAGATCGAATTTTACACAAGAAAAAAAAAACTTCCTAGCCCGTTTTTATGATAGAGAATTACAACAAAAAGTTTAAACATAATAATTCAGAGACAAAAAAAATTTCATTTCCTAATTTTCCATAATTGTATTAAAATAATACTTCCAGGAAGACAAAGAGACGAATCCGAAATATTCCAAGGATAAATATGGTAAAACGAATAATACCTGAAAAATAACTTTCACTCCAAGGAGATTAATTCGATTGATTCCTTTCGATAGATTCGATTCATTTTTAATCACCCCTTGAACAATCAATATTTAGATCGAATTTCACACAAGAAAAAAAATCCTGGCCCGTTTTTATGATACAGAATAACAAAACAAATTTCAAACATTATAATTCAGAAACAGAAAAAAGATTCATTTCCTAATTTTCCATAGTTGTATTAAAATAATACTTCCAGGAAGATAAAGAGACGAATCCGAAATATTCCAAGGATAAATACGGTAAAACGAATAATACCTGAAAAATAACTTTCACTCGAAGGAGGTTAATTCGAAACCAAATGAATTGAACGATCAATGTAGAAAATGAATAAAGCAGGACAACAGATTAAAGTTCTATTGTATAAAAAAGGGTAAAATATTTTTCTAAAAAATCCAAACAAAATACTTTTCTTACATTGCACAAAAACGATACTTCCGTGAAAACAAATCAACCGGATAGAATTATTTGGGTGTGAAATGCATGGAAACGAATTATACGGGAACGATGAATGCGGGAAAAGTAACATTTGTTCTATGCTGTTAAATTCGGTACTAAATAAATCAAATAATCAATACGATAACGATAGATCGATGTTACTTAACTGTACTTAATAAAAAAAATGGTAAAATGATCTGTAAAATTTAAACAAAATATTTCAGAAACAGAAAAAGGATTTTTAGGAAACAAAAATTCTCTAGTTTTACTAAATTACAGAAAACGATACTTCCGGGAAAACAAAGTAACCGGACCGGGACATCATCGACAACCTCCTTACCGATCGAACCTCGATTCTTGCGAATTTCAAGACTTTCTTCCTTTGGAGGTGCACCTAAGGGGCCGACAATTCGCTTTACACGACAAGAATAAACATTTCGTGACGTTTCTGAACGTGAAAGGACAGAATTTTTACCAGAAGGGTATACTCAAATTCAGCGCACGGAACATCAGTTGCCTGAACCAATATGAATACTATACTACTAATATGAAATAAGTTCCTGAAACTATCAGAAGTATAGTTGTCAAACATTCATTGCCTGGGGATTTTTATATTTTCTTATGTTTTGCTTTTCCTAATAATTCCCGAAAATGCTTTAAAAGGTCTTATCACTATTATCAGGCAGAAAAACCACAATGATAGAAATTTTTCAGTATTTTTTTTACTAATAATCATTAAGGCTTTTAATTAACTGTAATTTTTACACTTATATATAATGATATAGCTAATTTTCATTAAGAATACGAGAAGTGATAAAAAAATAAGTATACAAAGCCTGCAGTGAAACGTGCATAGATTATTTCGTACAATTAATATAGCCAACTAATAGTAATTAATATAATATACGAACTAGTTTGAATACTCTCTTTTCAATATTTCCAAGCTTGAATTTTCCCTTCAGGTAAAAATCCTGTTTTTGCATGCTCAATCATTCTGTCGCAGTTTAACCTTATCGTGAGGAGCAAATCGTAGCACTCCTAGAGTCCTTCTTTAAGTAAGGAAAGAAGTGAAAGTCGCTTGGAGCGAGATCCTGTCTATAAGGAAGTAAGTAGATGCTGTCCTTGTAGCAGTCATCGGTGGCCATTTTTCCACTGCCCGGAAACTTTCGACAGCATTTTGCGACATGCTGTCGAGACATTACATTCTCTACATAAACTTGTATCAGCTGCCAAGGAGTTTCAGCCACGTTTTGCCCACAGGAATCGAATAACTGAATTGATTTCTTTGTTGAACCAGTTTTCCAAATGATTCATCATTTGCGTTAACCTTAAAACTAGCGCTGTAGATGGTGAGTTACAGCACGATTTCCTCTACAACAGATAAACTATAAGAATATTGGAGTTGTAACCTCCTCTTTAATCACCCCTGGAGCAATCAATATTTAGATCGAATTTTACACAAGAAAAAAAAACTTCCTAGCCCGTTTTTATGATAGAGAATTACAACAAAAAGTTTAAACATAATAATTCAGAAACAAAAAAAATTTTATTTCCTAATTTTCCATAATTGTATTAAAATAATACTTCCAGGAAGACAAAGAGACGAATCCGAAATATTCCAAGGATAAATACGGTAAAACGAATAATACCTGAAAAATAACTTTCACTCCAAGGAGATTAATTCGATTGATTCCTTTCGATAGATTCGATTCCTTTTTAATCACCCCTTGAACAATCAATATTTAGATCGAATTTCACACAAGAAAAAAAATCCTGGCCCGTTTTTATGATACAGAATAACAAAACAAATTTCAAACATTATAATTCAGAAACAGAAAAAAGATTCATTTCCTAATTTTCCATAATTGTATTAAAATAATACTTCCAGGAAGATAAAGAGACGAATCCGAAATATTCCAAGGATAAATACGGTAAAACGAATAATACCTGAAAAATAACTTTCACTCGAAGGAGGTTAATTCGAAACCAAATGAATTGAACGATCAATGTAGAAAATGAATAAAGCAGGACAACAGATTAAAGTTCTATTGTATAAAAAAATGGTAAAATATTTTCTAAAAAATCCAAACAAAATACTTTTCTTACATTGCACAAAAACGATACTTCCGTGAAAACAAATCAACCGGATAGAATTATTTGGGTGTGAAATGCATGGAAACGAATTATACGGGAACGATGAATGCGGGAAAAGTAACATTTGTTCTATGCTGTTAAATTCGGTACTAAATAAATCAAATAATCAATACGATAACGATAGATCGATGTTACTTAACTGTACTTAATAAAAAAAATGGTAAAATGATCTGTAAAATTTAAACAAAATATTTCAGAAACAGAAAAAGGATTTTTAGGAAACAAAAATTCTCTAGTTTTACTAAATTACAGAAAACGATACTTCCGGGAAAACAAAGTAACCGGACAGAAATGTTTCCAATGACCTAAAAGAAAAAATATTGAGGTTTATGAATCATCAAGTATAAAGACTATTTTACATGCTTCTCAGCTAAATAATTAACAAAACTTAGCTCACTCCCACCAATCGGAAGAAAATTTAATCTAATTCACTGTAACTAACATCATTCTAATCAAATTCACCTCAACTAATCACATTTCTAATCAAATCCTCTTACAACGCATAAAACTTCTATCGGGGACTTATTCTGCAACAAGCAAAAATCTCACAAAAAATCATCATAATGATGACATTAATTTAATTGGCAGAGGAATCAGTAAGTATGCTTAACGGAAAAAAATATACAGCATTTTTCGAATGGTCCAATATTTATTAATCCCAAGACTAAAAGTTCCTAATTTTATTTATGCTTATCAAACTGTTCTTCTAATTCCCAAATATAAATGAAAATTAACTTTATAGAAAGACATTTATTAACTATGGGGAAGAACAGAAAATGGCTGATTGAACTTAGCAACGAAATTTGGAGAAATGGTATTCAAAATAATAACAAAATTTACGATGCGTTATATAAAGAAATAAACCCCTTTTCTTGATAAAAGGTTTCTGTACAAGATCTGGAACATTTTGATGTTTGATAATTCATAAAATAATTAAGTTGGTTTTAAATTAATAACATTAAGCGTTAGATAGAAGATTTAAAAAGTTTTATGGCCGTTGCATATGAACTTCCACTAATGCGCCCTTCGTCGAACAGAAAAATATAAAACAGTTATTTCACGCCAAGAATATCGGGATCCACAGCGACTATTGAGCTCTGACACATTTTCAGGTGCTTCCATATTGCAATCAAGATATATCACATGTGAAATTCACTTCATAATGACATCAGAAATCGCCATTATAACGCGACAGAGATGGTATTTACGGTACCAAATTCCCATATCTGGCGACTTCTGACGTCATTATGACGCGATGTCGTCTGTGATATATCTCAACCGAAATATGGTGGTATTCTTATTGTAAAATAAAGCTGCTACCATATTATAGTCGACATATGTCACTCGTGGCTTCTATGTCATAATGACATCAGAAATCGATTGATATGAGAATTTGGTACCATAAATTTCCTTCTCTGACATCAATATGACGCAGAAGTCACTAGTGACATATGTCGATTGTAATATGGTAGCACTTTAAAACAGTAGACTCCCATTAACGAACGGTTTCACCAAAGTCGTTTAACGGATAACCGCGATTAACCCACGGCGGCAACCAGTGATGGATTCAATTCTCCGTTTAAACATAGATTAATCGCAGTTAGCCGTTAAATGACTTTGGTGAAATCGGCCATGACAGTCGTCAGTTTAAACGGTTCTCCGTAATTAACCAGTCTGTTTCATTTAAAAATTACAAAAACTTGAAAACCAAGTAATTACGTATTTTAAGCATTACAAACGGCTTTGCCTTTATGGAATAACATGCATCGGTTTTCTCCATTGATGTAATGCAAAAAAAATGGCAAAATATGCAGTGAGATGTTAAATTTCCATCCTTCAACAGAAAAAAAATGGCTGAACTTTTTAATATGTTCTACTAATGGTATGTAAAACTTTTGTAATAGGGTGCTACCGTATTACGGTCGACATATGTCACTGGTGACTTCTGCGTCATAATGATGTCAGAGAGAGAAATTTATAGTACCAAATTTCCATATCTGGCGATTTGTGACGTCATTATGACGCAGAAATCACCAGTGACATATGTCGACTGTAATATGGTAGCAGCCATAAATTCACACATTCAATAAATACTTACTATAACTGTAAAATATTGTATTTCCGTCAATTAAATCTTTTTTTATTATTTATATTATTGCCCGCTTTAACTAGAATTTCGCTTAACCGGCTTAGCGCCGGTACCACCAAAGTCACATAACTACCGTTATTAATCTCTGTTTAAACGGATAATTGCGTCCTACTATTGGTTAGCGCCATGGGTTAATCGCGGTTAGACGTTAAACGACTTTAAAGAGACCGGCCCTTAACACGAGAACCATTTAAATCGGTTAAGGGCCTGTCTCACCAAAATCGCTTAACGGCTAACCGCAATTAATCTCTGTTTCAACGGATAGTAAGGCGATTTCACGCAGCAGTGCACATCTCAACTTATGCCGATTTTGGCTTTAATTTCAAACGGAAGGGAAGCTTATTGGTTGCCTATTGGCTATCGTAAACATGAAAATGAATGGGAAGGGCATTAAAGCCGTTCATGACGTTGTATGAAATCGATCTATTGCGTCCCACCATTGATTGGCGCCATGGGTTAATCGCGGTTAGCCGTTAAACGTCTTTAGTCAGACCGACCCTAAGAAGGTAAGTAGCTACTGCAATTCATAAAAACTCTTCATTGACGTTTCTTCACTATTACACGAACTATAAAATAATCCACAATTTCTTTTATTATTGCTGTTTTTCTGAAATTATCACAGTCGTCATATAAACTCTGTGATTTAACTTTTAAACAAACGTCAGAACTGAATGACAAAATGCAATATAATTTTCTTTTCATATTTTTTCATAAAAAACTAGCAATTTCCGTTTCTTTATAATTTTTTTAAAATTTAATTAATACCATTCTGAAACGCATATATATAAGCAATCTTTTTGGTATTCAGAATCATTGTTAATTTAATTAAAATTGGTGTTTTGGTTTGGTTTGGTGCGATACGGTTTGCTTCTTTGCTACACGAGGGCTAATGAGACCGGGACCTACTGCTTAAAGCCGATTCTGAACAGCTACGAGTATTCATGCCATCAGCGTGATTCGAACCCGTGAACTCCGGCACCGAAGAGTAACATCCTACCCTTCAGTTATCGTTCGTCATTAGTTTCTAGTCGAACGATAACATTCGGCTATAGTTCCATTCTTTGTTTTGGAACTAAAGAAGATTGCATTCTTCACCACTGAATTTGTAAAAAAATATTAATGATTTCAGAAACATGAAAGGTGTCATTAGTTCGAATCACATACAATGTTTTTGGAGACCCACAACTGTTGCTAAGTATTGTTACTATTCAGGTGACAAAGCCGATCGATCGCGAAATAGTAGTGCGCTGCTCTTCGGAATCGGACTTCGAGTCCCGCTGCCGGCATGGATGTTCGTAGCCGTTCGGAATCGGCTTTAAGCACTAGGTTCCAGTGTCATTTGCCCTCGTGAGTAAAATGGTAGTTTGGTTTGGTTTGGAGAGCTACGATCTAATTTTTTGCAACACAAGGGCTAATGAGACCGGGACCTACAGCTTAAAGCTAATTCCGAACGGCTACGAACATCCATGCCACAATGGGATTCGAACCCACGAACTGTGGTACCGAAGGCCAGCACCCTACCCAATCGGCCGTCGTTCGTCGAGCAAAATGGTAGACCGTAAAGCTCCAAACCAAACTAACAGCTGAAGCTGAGATTTTACTTCTAAACCCTAAAACGAGATTGACATTTTGTTTTTATGGGGTATCAAAATATTTCTTTAATAGTGTTTTAATCAAAATTTCACTGATTGTAATTTTGCGCATAACATTGCACATTTATTCTTAATAACATAACCCAATTAATTGAGTTTAAATTATAAGAATATAGTATAACTTCAAAATTATAACTATGAAATGAATATTACATATTCTTCCCATTCGCGATGTAACAATCACGTGTAGTAATAAAAGTAGACCACAGCACTTCAAACCAAAATAAATCGTAGTCTTCACTAAAAGATATATTTAAGAAAATTTTGAGGGAAAATTTCAAAACTCTATTTAAAAAAATTAATTGATAAATTTAGACCTTAATTGAAATTTTTACCACTGACATAAACCAGTAGTTTGTCATTTTGAAACAAACGATATTGCTTTTATTCCAACTAACAAATAAAGAAAATGTATATTCTGAAGAATAAAAGTGCAGTTATGAGCAATCGGATAAATATAAGCAATGCCGTAAGTCAATATTTAGTTTTTTATATCTTTGTACTGAATCTATAGAACGTTTATATCAAATAATCAAAATATAAAACTTAAAAGTCAATAAAAATACATTTTTTACAAACGGGCAATTTTTATGCTGTTTTATTATGAAAATGAACGTAATATAGCCATATCTATCCTTAGCAATAATATTTTTAAATAAAGAATAACGTACAAAAGAACAAATAAAATAATTTATTAATAATATACATCCATTAAATTCAGAATCCAGAATTCTACTTCCAGAGCCAGCTATGTATAGATAGAATTTTATATTATCTAGAAATCAGTTAATATCACCAATATCATATTTTACATAAAAAGAAATTTCCAAGCGAAATATAATTTTAATAATAATTATCCACAAAACATTCTTTATTTTAGATAAAATGTGTGCTGATTAAAAGACATAAAAAAATTATAGCACTTCAGGAAGTTTAAAAAAAATGGCGCTAAACGTTGCACTGAAACGAAAATAAAACAACTAATAATCTGTTGGGTTCATGATAATGATAATACATTTCATCACATACAGTTAGGAAAAAAATAAATCATCAAAATATATAATACCATGGGGAAAAAAATTTATTGACAGTCCTACACTTGATATCCAAATATCTCACTTCCAACTTGATTATAAAACGTTTTTATTTTATCACAATCAAAACATAAACTTTATCCCTTTACGACAGCAGAAGGAAAAGAAGAAAAAAGCATTCTACGCTTTCCACTGATAAACAACTAGCGGATGACTCGTCTTTCGCGTTTCTCGCTGCTGAAATTCAGCAGTATAAGTTCGGCTTTGCGTTCGATGCGCGCGCATGCTATGCAATCGCTGAAGGTCATATCGAACTCTGCTCCTCGACTAGCACGCGTTCGCGCCGGATGTGTTGTAAAAAGCCATTTTGTAACGGTGTATGTACCTTCGCCGCCATTACTCGTTGTGTTTTGAAGACCTGAAGTTTAGGATTTGCGCATATATGTTGCACTAAGTATTGATGGCTATAAATGTCGTGCATCTCTATTCTGTACTGAAGTGTTCTCATAGAAAGTGAAATAATTCGGACACGTTTTTCCGTTTGGATTTGTGAAATTTTATTTTTTGCACATTTGCGAATGTGATCATTTTGTTTTTCATTTGTTGATTATCTTTTAAACGAAAATTGATATCAAAAGCGGTAAAAGGAAATTCTGGGAAATGAATATGTATAATTTATCGACCCCAATTAAAGTTTCATTCACTACCCCAGGAAATTCGATCATGGAATTTAAAGGAAGTCCTTCTGATGCACGTTCTGACAATGTTATCAATAAAATGGAGCTCACTAATATAAAGCTGTACAGGTATGATTGGACTATAAGTAACTACAGTATGATCAAACCCGTGCCTGAAGCTGCTACTAGCCCAATATTTGATATCGACACCAATCAAAGTAAGCAATTGAAAATAATTTTATCTCCAAGTAGTGATGATAATGTGAAAATTGAAGTGGAATTATCCAAACAAATAAAGATGGAAGGGTTGAAACTGAAAGAAACTAGCAACTCTATTTCTTCAAAGATTTCTAAGAACATTTTAGACTTGGAATTCCTAGATTCCAATGGGAAAACTATTGATTATTATATGGGATTACCATGTGAATTCAAATTTGTGAATACATCGAAAGTATTCTCATGGAAAAAAGAGGAAAATGTATCAAGATTCATTCAAAACGATTCTTTAACTATTAGGGTAAAGCTGAGTGTACGGTATTATTCTACTTGTTCTCAAGAGCCAGAATCTTCTGAAGGAAAAAGCTCTAAAGTATTGATGAAGGATATGAAAACTCTGTTTCTAGACAGAACTCGTTTTCCAGATCTTGTCATTAAAGTCGGTGGACAGTTATTTCTAGCTCATAAATCGATTCTGTTTACTCAGTGTCCACACTTCGCTGAAATGCTAAAACATGATTCCGAGTTAAATTCAAAGGAATTTCAATTGAAGCCTTCAAAAGATGTTTGTTGTAGGTTAAAAGAAGATTATGAATCCTTATGGATACCGAATGAAAATGCTGACGTTTTTCTTTCTGTTTTGCATTTTATCTATTGTCGTGAACTGTTTGCAACTGATTCTGTAAATGACTTTGCAGTATACGAATTTGCTAAGAAATATGCTGTTCGAGAACTGAGTATGCTTTTGATGCCTTATGAAATGCATTCATCTACTCAAGTAACATTAGAAAAATTTAGTTACACGTGGTATTTAAAAAATTTCAGTGCACGTCGTAAAACTGGCTTTTCTCCTATCCCAAGTCCTACTTTCAAAACTAATGTTGAAGTCGATATTGAATGGAATGTTGTTCTATACTACATGGATTCTCAAACTATCATTCTGAGTTTGCAGAGAGTATCTGGACGGGATACTGATGTCCAAACTTCGTTTAGTTTGGCAGTATGCAAAGCAGATGGAACTATACACGAAGAAAGAGAATTTAGGCATTTATTTACTTCAAACACCATATCTAACTGTCATCCAGGGTTTATGAATTCTGTGTCACGATTCGTGATTCCTCCAGATTTATTATTCAACGACACTCTTACAGTAAGCTGTAATTTGATTGTATCGAACGGCGGACTTGTATCCGAATTAAAGCACTCTTTACCTGGCAAGTATTCTGCTATTGATATCACAAACTGGACCCACAATTTGCAGGCGCTTTTGGAAAATGAGACATTTACTGATGCCACTTTACTGGTAGACGGTAAAGAATTTAAGGTACACAAAGCTATCCTGTCTGTTCGATCCCCTGTTTTTGCTCGGATGTTCGATGTCGATATGGAAGAAAAACACAGTGGATGTGTTCGCATCGAAGATATAAGTTACGAAGTTATGAAACAGGCATTATTGTACATTTACACAGGAAAGCTCACTGATTTGAGTATGAGTCACGCACCCGAATTGTATCGTACTGCTGACAAATATGAAATTTTAGATCTGAAGGCCATTTGTTCAGAGTTTATTATGGAGAACATGAACTCGGACAGTGCATGTGAAATTTTGATATTGTCTGATTTGTACAATGACGCAAAAATGAAAGAAGCTGCTAAGAACATAATTTGCCGAAATGCTTCCGAAACATTGTTAGCTCCACTTGGGTTTGATTTGATGAACAATCACTCTGACTTGGCTCGAGATATTTTGGAAAGTCTTTCAGCAGCGTATTGTGCTCTTCCTCCTCAAAATCAATATGAGAAACAATCTGGAAAGTCGCCATACCGATTAGTTTGGAAGTCTGTACTAGGTGAATCATCGTCTAATTCGAACTCTGTCCTTAGACTTTCGGAAGTATTGAAAGATTCTAGCATTAGTGAATAATTAACTTTTTTTTTCAAGTTAATAGTATAAATTTACATCGAACTTTGAGATATTGTAGTCAGCATACAATTTAAGGTCCAAAAATTTTTGCACTGATTTGCATATTAAGATGTGCCAAAAATTTCCTTTTATGAAGCATTAGTAAGGTTTTTATTATCTTTATTTTATTTGAATTTGATATTACATAGTAACAGTTTGTTGTGCTTAAAGAATTTTTACTGAATATTCTTTGTCATTTCTTTAAGTATAAATTAAGTATTTTTTTCACTATGTTTCTGAAATTTTGCATAAGTTTTAGGTCTTAATTATATTGTCATGGGGAGGGAGAAAGGAAGGTATTTTTCATTGTTTCTTTTATAAAAAAAATGTTTTTGTAAGACATTTACGCAGGTGTTTTTAAGGTGTTAGAGCATATCTAGACAGGACTGTCTAGACTGTAATATACGGGTATTAAAGCAGGGAAATACCTAATTAACAAAATTGTTTTCGAAGACCTTTTAGTTAAAGAAAACTTAAATAAAACCCCCAAATTTCCCGAAGACTTTTGATAAGAAATCTTCTAATTTTAGTTTATATCATTATAAACTTTACAAATAGATGTGTTTTGTTTACAAAAAATGTTTATCTGTAAAAACTATAAAAAAAATTATCTACGTATTAATCTGATACCTAATGATACAGTGTTCTCCTAATGTTATGTTATGTTTGTTTTTTAAAGATTACTTAGTTACGTGTTTGACTGTCGAGTAATTTCACTGAAAAATATAATGGGGATTTCACTATTGTCTTTTCATTACATTTATTTTTTTATTCTTAAATGTTAAAGTATTTTCATAGTGGTAAATATTTGATCAGAAACTGCGGTAATTAAATATCTGCAGTAATGAGAATTTCAAGGATTATTGTTCTAGACGATATAAAGTATGTATTGATGTGTTGAGTTTGGAAGTTGCATTTAACATTTATAAGTCTTATACACTTCTTTAATTTTGTTGTATTGTGTGAATTATGTGAAATATTTTAAGGTCCTGCTAGAAATAAAGGGAATAAATAGCAACGAACTTAATTAGTAATAATAGTGTTTTAAAAAAATCTAAGTAACATAAAATAACGGTACTTTTAACTCTGAAATATTTATCACTTATTCGAAATAAGTCTGACATGTTCAGTTATATAATTTTGATTTACTAATTCGTGATTTTTGTTTTCTATTCAAACTCTAATTTTTCCTAAACAAAAAACTAATTTACATTTTTTTAACCCCATTCAGCATTTCCTTGTAGTAAAATGTATAGTCACAGTGATCCAATCTTAATATATATCAAACACAGTCTTTCTGTTAGTATTTTTCGAAGCATAAGAGTGTAACTGCATTTCTTGAATTTTGTCTTCCACTTGATGTGATGTATAGGTTTATTAAAATTAAATTTTTTGCAGATTTTTATAAAACAACGAAGTATTATTTCCATTGATACAAACCTTCGTCCACCTCTCCGCAGAATATTTAAATGTATTTTAAAATAGTAAAAGGTATTTTCATAAAATCAGGGTGCCCATAAATGTCACTTTTCTTTCGTATTTTTGACCCCCCCCCCTCCGTTACAAATTCACACTTCACGTAAAATTACATAAACATATACTTGCAGTTCAGAAAATAGACTCTAGTTATAAATCACATTTCAAATTTTATTTTGAAATTATAATAATTGTGATTATGTTTGTGATGATCCGTATTTTAATAATGATTATATTAAATTTCATTTTGAAATTTAAAAATTTTTTAGTTACTACATGTTTTTATTTATGTAAATATAATAACGATGTGTGTACTTGTTTTGTATGAAATAAGAGCAAAAGGTTTACAGCAAAAATATAATTTACAGTGGCAATAAATATTACTTTAGTAGAGCAATTCAAAACAATGGTATTTTAGAATTTTAAAGGGAATGTAATATATTTTGTTTTATTTCTTAAGTTTTTTATGAGCACAAAATGCTTTAAAACGGAGTGAGATTTTCAAAAAATGCCTTAATATTAGTTTAATTAAATGAAATTGTAATCTCATTTTGTGACTAATTTTTAAATATTTATAAAATTATATATACACTCATGAAATAGAAATGAATAGGAATCATTTAATTTTACAATTCTTCCTCCATGGAGAAGATTTGTGCTCGTTCATCGAGTACACAAACATTTTGACATCGCTCTCATCTTCAGAAAAGACAACTTCAAAATTCAATCTGTTGATTTTAAACCTTTTTATTTTAACCAAAATATGTGACGTTGTACTTCTTGTTACACCTTCCACCCTTGCCAGAAGTTGTCACAATTTCAGGACTCACCCCCTCCCCTCCTCTCACTTTATATACGGCCCCAATGATGCTACTCTAAATGTAAAACTAAATTGCTGCGAGAACAGTAACTAAGTAAAAATTAGAATGAATGAATTTGCTTTAAACTTAATTTTAAAGATTAGTGCCAAAATTTGTTGTAACATTTCTGTAGTCATGACACCACTACAGCATTTTCACACAATTCTGTTGTATTCAGATAATGAGTTTGTGATGTTGCTTATTCTGGTAGAATTCGGGTGATAATGGTGTGTTTATATCAAGTTCCTTATTCGTACATTCTATGTATAAACCAACGAGGTTGAGTTATTCAGATGTTAAGTGCTATTGCAGTGTGCGACTATCAAGTGTTTCTTGTACATGTAAAAACTCGAAAATTGTATCTACATTCGAGTGATATTTTTAGTTGTGCTAATAAAGATCAAATATGTTTACCATTGATGCTGAACAAGTTCTTGTTTTCATTTAGAGTGTTCTTTCTACGCAATGTAGAATTTGCTATTCAACCTTAACACTAAACATACCTTATAACGGGTCAAATGACCATAGGTTTATTTGCGGTGGGAAATGAATTAAAAATTCTTATTCTTTGTGTTTGCAATACATGAAAAATTGACAATATTCCGATTTTGTTTAATTAATAAAAATTATGGAACGCATGCGCAATTTTCATAGTTTTCATTACATTAAATAAAAAAAAGAAACGGTCATTTGACCGGTGGTAGAAATAGGTATGTTATTAATGTTGGTATGTTTAGTGTTAATTAGTTTATAGCACTTGGGATTAGATACTATTTTGATAAAGTCAATGCTAGGGGAAATAAAACTTTTATGGAACGCATGCGTTTCAAGTTTTCGGAAAAAAAAATTAAAATTGTGTTATTAATGCAAAGTACTTAGTAATATTTTCTCTAAATTTTGTTAAACTGAGTAACTAGTACAAATTTAATTTTGTGTTTATTTTCATTTATGTATATATTTTATTTTCATTTTATTTATAGATAAATTTTGATTACATACAAATTTTTGCAGTCAAAATATCTTTCATCATGTCATGATCATCATGTCATAGAATTAATGTGAAAGGCTTAAACAAGTTATAAATGTTTGAATCAAAGGTCTCTGTTAAAAAGCTATACTTCTTAATTAAATTTTATAGTGTTTTGTTATTAAAAATTTGCAGTAATAATTATATATTTTGTTTAATATCTGACATTTATCTACCAATTCTAACCGACTTGGTTGTTAAGCCCTACAGGCAGTGGTTAGCAGATCGCTAGCACTGGGAAGTTTTGTATAGTTTACACCCCTCTTAGGTAGAAAATGTAACCATATTAAATAAATTGCATAGTATTCAACTGGCAACTTAAACTATTGTGCAGCTCTTTATTTTACAACATTTATAAAAATCAGCTCACATCTGTCTGTTTACTTAACCCCGATTCCCCGATTACGTGCAGCACCAGATTTTACCCTAATTTTTTGGGGAGGAAAGGTGCGCATTTTACAAGGTTAAATACGAATAAAAAATTCAAATAAATCGTTTATGAAGTATAACAAATTACATAAAGTTGTAACAGTGCAAAATTACCCCTTTTTCCCACTGGGTTAAAAAAAAAATTTATTACAAACGAACCTATTTTGTGCCTTCTGCATCGTTCGGGAACTACATCAAGGTCATGGGGAGGGAAATAAATGTGGTTGGAAACAGCCTTGACCTGCGTGACCTGCTCCGAGGTTTGAATACACTGCTGATAATAGAACTTACTCTGCTGTGGAAAGTGTTAATCTTTCCCCGCAGCTTTTATTTTTCCTTTATGGTAAGAAAAATGCCTGGAAATTGTTTTCATACTTCACTTGCATTGTTAGCGTAGGCTTCAGTCTGATTGTGTTCTGGTTTAGAAGGAAAATATTTTTTCAGCAATCGGAAAAACTAAGATTACAATAGACCTCTTTCAGTTCTTTTTTCTCTTTTTAAATGCAAATTTGAATGTTTCAAGTATTGATTTAGCTTGACAAGGATTTTATATATATGTTAGTATGGATTTTTTAAACACATGTTAAAAAACATATGTTAAAAATAGTTATATATATATATTCTCCAAATTATCGTTTTCCTTTTCCATTTAAAGTAGGTTCGAATTCGCAAACGTTAGAAATCGGCTTTAAGCAGGAGTTCTTGTTCTCATTAGTCCTTTGACAAAACAGTAGACCGTAACTCTCTAAATCAACCAACCAACCCTTTTTTACTTAATTACTACAAAAATTTAAAGGCTTGAATTTGTTCTGTAAAAGTAGCCCGTGGGACACTTCCTATATGTATGTACTTCAACTCTTTAGATGAAAAATGACTATCACACAATCCCCTTCTTTTTATTTGTTTATTTTTTTAAATAACACAATTTTTTGAAAATTAGTTAAGAATTAATACACATTTATGTGGTTTTCATGGGGGAACATGCTTAAATTTTCTAATCGGGCAATTATGAAGATTATAAAATAAATGCCTCTGTGACGTTTCCGGAGCGTATTACCTGCCTTTATCGTCTGCCATTTTTTATTTTATATGAACAAGATTTTATTTTTTTAATCTGCATGAGTAAATACATATTATTTTTACGCAATCTGATAAAAAAAATATCATACTTGATCACTAAGCTGTTTTACTGTGTTCCGAATATTTTTGGTGGAAAAGCTATTAAAGTAAAAAATTAGTTGGCAAGTAATTAAACATTTCTTCGGAATATTTTTACTTTCCTTAAGAATAGTTCTGTTATAGCATCTAGATATCTAGATGCTATACCTCATGTTACTCTTCCAGAGTGAACAGCACGTTTTCATAGTCTGCCATTTTTTGTTTAATATTTGTTTTGTCTGAAAGGAACAATCCCTGATATTTGTCGTCATAAAGTCATTCTTTTTTATTTACTTCTACTTTTATGTTCTGAAGAGCCCTGCTTCTAGATGTTGTCTCCTAGAATCAGTATGATTTTTAAATTTGTTGAAAATAAAATGACAATTCCCAAAGTGAAGACTAATCGTAGTTTAATTAGCAAATCATTATATAGCAATTAATCGACGATTAACTTCAATTTACAATTAATTACTACTGACACTACAAAACTATACGATTTTTGATTAGTAATTAGCTGTAATCAACCACCCATGGTATTAGAAAATGGATTTCAATCTTATAATGGCTCATGAGGGTTACATTTGAAACCGTACTCATGATTGCACTTACTAGTTGACCAATTTTCGCAAAATTCTGCTCGTAGGACAAAAGCACTTGTATAAAATAATACGCATAATTTAATTAAAATAAAATGTTCATTCATTTCAGTTGCTGAAGGCCGTTAGAGACCTACCTCTGTGATATAAAATAATTTCTAAGGCTCGTACATTTAAAATGAAAGAAGAACATGAGAAAGTTGTAAATTAAAGTAGCAAAATAGCTAGCAAAATAATTAATTCTCTTATAAAATTAATTTACAATTACATAAAGGAGTGAAATTACAAATAAAAAGCTTTTATAACTTAAACGATTGAAGTTTGGAGACTATCACTCGAGTGTCATTTTATTTCGCATTAATATTTACAAATAGCAAGAAGAATAAAATACCTGAATACGATCTAAAATTAATAATGTAATCAAAATAATGTTAAAAAAAAGCTTAACTTTAACGAAAGCATTGTGGATGGTTACCTACATGAACAGATGTTCACCACCAGCTCTGCTAACGCTAATCTCAAGAATTTTTAAATTTCTGCCTGTTAAATGTTTTCATTTGGATTTGTAAACGATTATACCAAAATTTGTTACAAATAATTTTAAATTTTTAAGTGGGGGGGGGGGGGTAATAAAATTATAAAGAATTCATCTCCTGCTATCTAAAAAATCCCTGTTCTATCACATAGTGGTTTTTTTTTTATTATTTATATATCTATTTATTTATTTTGAAGAATTAATCTGCGAACGGGCAAGAGGAAATTTTTCCCTTATAAGGCGATTTCACGCAGTAGGGCAAATTCTCAAATTATGACAATGAGGAATTTTCACGTTTTCTAATTCTGATTTTAAATGATAGAAGACAAAAAAGTAAGCAGGACAGTAGCTATTTTCCTTTCATTTGGGGGCCTAATGAGTGATTTCTAATGGATTTTATAGCGGACTCTTTAACGTCTCTCAAAAACGATACTTTTCCTTCGCCGAGTTTGTGACGTCATCGTTCATGTAGACACCGAGCGCCTATGCTGTTTACATGTTAAAAGGCGACTTTTAAATTTGTTTATGTGTAAAGTATCGCATATAATAGAAATTTTTTTGTTATGTCTGGCATTAAAAAATCATACTCTAAATATTGTATTGTGCCACTCTGTAAAAATACAACAACTAATTGCAATGAGAAGATATTTTTCAGCTTCCCGAAAGACCCACATACACGTAAAATCTGGACAACTGCGAAGAAAAGGGATGAGAAATTAAACCCCAAATTATCATATAAATCATCTTTATAGGTTTGTGAAGACCATTTCTCGGTTAATAAATGCTTGCTTTTGTTTAAATATTACTAATTTAGAACGAAGTATATAAAAATACATCTATATTTTTAAAAGGATTGTTGATTAACCACTGCTATTTAACTTTTAAAACTGCTAATTTTCGAGTATTGTCACAGAGTTCAAGTACAATAAATATTTTATAAAGCATATAAATATCGAAAAACATATAAATATCTAAAGCATATAATTATCAAATAACTCGGGGGGGGGGAAGGTTATGTATATTCAAGGTATTATAAATATTTTCTTCTGAGATGCATACTTTCTTGTGTATCAAATCACAGTGATATTTTTCGATTAAATTGGTGACTAATTTGAAAAAAAAAAGTATAATATTTTTAAAATACTTAATAATGATATTACTTTAAAAATTAAATTTAATTTGATAAATTTTATACATTTTTTAATTTGACATTAATATTAAAGGCAATAAAATTGTATTGCTATTTAAAAATGTATAAATAATTAAGTAAAGCCGTTTAAAGATTTTAAATTTCTTTTCATCATATTTAAAATATCTAAGAATTTGTTTGGTTTTAGTTTGGTTTTGGGGTGCTACAGTCTACTTTTTGCAACACGAAGGCTAATGAGACGGGTCTCACAATAAATACCTCCTCTAATTTTTATTTTATTATTACATCCGAGTAAAGATTTAAAAAAACGAAGCTACTACAAATGTGTGTGTATATGATATATGTATATTTATTTGACTTGTTTGTGTTTACAAACAAAAGAGCTGTGTTTAACATGAATACAGTATTAATACAAGTTAAATAAAATTGGAAAAAAGTATAAATGATTTTACATACCTTTGGGTTTTAATTCCTCGTATTTCTGCCCCCATAAAATCCGGGTTTTTTGTCAAGAAAGAAAACATTGACATGCTGTCAATTTTCGGGAGATTGTCTGATTGTCCTTTGGTAAATCCAGGTAGAAGAGACATTTATGACAAATTGAGATAACTAAGCTATCTAGATCGATAAAATAAACCTTCAGGTTTAAATAAAAATAAGTTTTGATAGCTAGAAAATTTCCGGAACTTGCAAAAACAAAATCGGAAAATAGTGCACGCTTAAAAGCAATGCAAAAATATTGTCTGCATGAACGATGACATCACAACCAATCACGGAGCGTTTTGATGTCACGTGATTTTCGCTTAACTTTAAAATTAATTTTTTAAATGATGGACCCAGTTTTTTACATTTTTGAGAACATTTTTGGAATCTACGAGTCTGAAATTATCAGAAAAACACCAAGTTGTTCGAATCCCCCACATGTGCAAATTCCTCATTCTGGCTTTGGTTTGAAACGGAAAAGCAGTTTATTGTTTGTCTATTGGCTGTTGTAAATATGAAAATGAATGGGAAGGGCATTATAGTAGTTCGTGACGTTGCGACAAATTGCCTTATTGGTTAATATAGAAAGAGCAAGAGAAATCCAACAGGACAGACCCCCTTTTAATCATTAGTTTACCATTTTATACAGATCTTTAATTCCTTATAAATACCTAATTTTTATAAAATACTAGCTGCTTCGCACCCAGCCTTCGGTCTGGGTCTTAAAATATTTCGATGAAAGGTTTAGAACTACTGTTAAAGATAATAAGACGTATTAATAGAAATCCTGAACAAATCTCGTATATTTCAGATTGTTGACGATTATAACAGTTTATTTTAATAGCTGAATGTCCAGTAAGTGCATTGTGTAACCATTGAGCCTCTGCATAATAATTCCCAATTCCACGACTTTTTTTAATGTAGGAGTCAAATTTCAAAATGCTGTGGAGAGTAATATATATGTACTCTTCTGAATGGGATAATTTTTTTCCGAGATTGGATGCCTTTTAGTACTAATGTTTTACATACATAAAAATTAAATTTTAAACAAAAAAAACCTATGACGATAACTTTTTCTTTAAAAAAATGGCAATTGTGAAATAAAAACAAATTTGATAGAACATGGCGAATTTATAATTATTGAAAATAAAAATCACGCAAAAATATAACAGAAAAAATACTAATTTCTTAAAAAAATTGAGAAAGTAAAATAAAGATTTACATATTTTGATAAAGTAAAAAATTTAGCTATTAAAAATAAAAGGATTTTGATACTGGGATTTTTTTAAGAAAAAAAGTTATTGCGTATGACAAATAGTTGTAACTATAGGCAATAAATGGCACCACTCAGTACATACATTAATTAATATACTTTTAATTTATTGTAATTACGGTATTTTAATTGTGGAAAGAGTTTAAGCATTCAGCAGATTGGGTGAAGTAATGCATCCAAATGTATTTATGTTTATAAATGCATTTATTTACACTCGAATTTTAACGGTAAGGTCTTGAAAAATTCTTCAACAATATAGTAAATCACTAACAAAAATACCAAAATGTGCCGCAGTTCAAATTTTCCAAACAAACAACGGTTTGGCAGGATAGGCGATAGTTGTTTTGTATTAATGTCAATTCTATTACCAAATATCTGGCGAAAACGACGACAACAATATAGTCATTATTTGTCACGCCAACTCAACAGTTAAAATGACTGTACTACATAATTAAAACGGTGTTTTTGTTGGTTTTAAAATAATATATTTCGAAATAATTAGAATATCTGAACGCAATTGACCGAAATGACTTCTTTAAGTAATTCTGCCAAGCCTAATTATGAATAGATGTTAGTGTGGTCTCAAAATTGGATAAAAAAAAATGGCGCAGTTGAATTAACAATGAAAGAAAAATACCAAATATTGATAAAATGAACAAAGCACATAAGGTCAAAAGCCGAGAAAAATTATTTTATTTGAAAGTTTTATCATAAGAATGAAGTTACTTAAATGATTTCAATTTTTATAACACTTAATTAAAAGAAATATACCGAAAGTTGCCAAAGTTATTTAAGAATAGGTGAAGTACAGAGTGAAGTCTTAAAATTGGATAAATAAAAACGGCGCAATTGAATTCAAAATGAAAGAAATATAATAAACTAATATTGATAAAACGAAATAAGTATATAAGGCTAAAATACCGAGAACAATTATATTATTTGAAATCACATTTTAAACTTTAATCAAAAGTGGCTACTATATCTGAACATTTCATAGTTGCCATTTTTAAAATGAAAACTTATTTGTTCCTGTATATCACTTGCCAAATTTTTTCTCTAGTGTAGTTGAGTTTTAGATAACAAAACCTATAACCATATGTTAGTTTTTATTTAATAAATGGAAACTGCGAAATAAAAACAAATTTTGATAGAACATGGCAATTTTTAATTACTGAAAATAAAAATCTCGCCAAGAAAATAAAATAAAAAAAAAGGTGATTTCATAGACAAAAGTGAGTTTAGCGTTTAGCAGATAAGAAAATAGTCATATATATATATATATATATATATATATATATATATATATATATATATATATATATATATATATATATATATAAATGCCAACATATATTTATATACTTACACTGGAATTTAAATAGCGTAGATATGTTTTTGTGTTTCCCGTATACCAAATATCTGGCGTTACTAATGCCAACAATAAATAACACTGCCATATTTAGACGCCAACTCAACAATGGAAAGCTCTTGTCGCAAAATTAAAATGCCATTTTGTTTGGTTTTTCGTTAATATCTTTCGAACTAATTGGTATATCGGAACACGAATGGGCGAAATAACATCCCTGGATCTCACAGTCAGATTTTAATCTGGGAATTCAAGATGTATTAATGTGGAATATGTTCATTTGGCGGTATCAAGGATTTCTGTCCAAAGAAGTTACTCTATGACTTATCGGGTAGATTTGTTAAAAAAAAAAAAAACATAAAAATGAAAACTGTTCTTAATATCTATAAATAAAAATAATAAAATATATGTTTACATGCTAACGATTAAATCTGCATCGAATTTGTGTCTTATATTAAATTTGCTCAAAACTGTATAGTAAAATATAAGTTTAACCCTAAACTGTATTACTACTGTACGTTGATTAGCAAAGTTAATATACCTTGCCAAATTACGTGATAGAATGGGGAGGAGAGGTTTTGACAGGAAAAGTGCTAATTTTGTTCGTAGTAATAAATGTTTTCTAAAATTAAGGCAATTTATGACAAACCACATAGTTTAGTATGAACCAGAAACACACATTCATATTGTCAAATATATGAATATGAAGATAACTATATAAAATGATAGTTTTTTATTTGCCCATGAGAGTCACTGAAATTTGTACTTTTTGTTGTTAGAATATTGTTGATAAACATTTCATTGTAAAGTAAAAATGAACCAAGAATTAAATTTAAAATTAGTTCTCACATTAAAATGCTATAATTTGAGTCACATAGAAATGAATGTGAATCACTTTATATCTCAATTTCCAAATTAAAACGAATTGATACTATGCAGACGATTATAAAATAAGAAATGAATAAATGAAATATTTAAAGGAATGACGTCATAATGATAGAAAAATATTTTCACCTATGTATTATTTAATAAATTAAAAATTTTAATCGCCTGCTTTTAACCGAGGAAAACTGTGTTTAAAACAATTACGTGGGATGACGTCACATTGCTAGAAATATTGCTTCTTTCACTTAGTTATCATGTGATAAATCAAAAATTTAATCGTTTGCTTTTAACCGAGGAAAATAATGCTTGGAATAATGACATGAAACGCTCGAAAAAGGGGGAAGGAATGGATTTCGAACGTTAAAAATTTACAAAAACCTTCCCAGGAATATACCTAAACATTTCCCAAATTTTCACGGCGATTGGATGCATAGTTTTTGAGTCTATTGAGTACAGACAGACAGACAGACAGACACACACAAATTCATTTTTATATATATATATTTCTCTTTCATCAAAGTAAAATTGGAGATTCTTGGCATATAAGTTGCGAAATAGTGACATTAAAACAGACATCAAATACAAACGCAGTTCACTATATTATATTAAACTCTTAATTAAATGATTCAGTTAATTTCAAAAGCTGCCTTAAAGTTTGTTGGCAATGTACAAAATATTCTAATCTCCTCAAAAATTGAAAACACTTCAAAAGAGACAAGGATGTTTTAAAATATTTAATTTAAATTGTGATAAATGCATCTAGTCATGCATATAATGGGAATTCTAAAATTTTAATTGGCTTAAATGTCAATGGGTATGTTTAAGTCAATAAATATATTGACAGATAGATTCTAACTGCTTGCAAGAGTGAGAAAATAGATGGCTAACCCTATTCGATTAGAAGTAAAACCCAACTTGCAATCTGCCTACTTTCAGGCGTTTATACTTTATTCTTTTTTTTATACTAAAAAAATAAATAAATAAAATACAGATACGTGCTTCAGTGTAGCAACTCTTGTACGAAAAGATGAAAAATTTGCTAAAGCTATTGAAAAATTTGTCAGAGCTCGAAAGATAATGTCTAAGCAGGTTTGTTAAATCTACCTCTTTTCTTTTTTCTTTAAAGCCGATCGCTGGGTTAGATCACATTTTTATCGCATAACGGCTTTACAATACTGGCTGCAGAACCGTAGAATTCTTTTTGTTTCTTTTATCTTTGTGTTGTTCTTGGTCACGACCCTTGCGTGAAGTGTAATAGACTGAAACATCCCGAAGAAGACGGAAAAAAAAAGAGAAGAAAAAAAAATTACAGAGAAATAAGCTATTTGCGTGAGCTTGGAAGGTTGCCAAGTAGGTGAAAACGCCACCATATGAAGATGTTTTCGCATTTTCCGGTCCGTCCGGCATTAGATTTTGCAAGATTTAACTACAATTCAGAATAGATCCCAGAAAAGGCAAGTATTTTTCGGAAATGCAAGGATTTATATGTTAATGCTCATTTTTCATAAATGCGTTGAACCGAAGTCATTTTGACACTCGCACGTCACTGTTGACAGCTGGTTTTATTTGATTAAGATTGTTTGAAATAAAACGATTTGGAGGGTACGCAGTTTCAATTCTGTTTTACATAGACTTTTTTTTCTTTTCTTTTTTTTTTAAGGTGATGTAAAAGGATAACTTTAAATATTTTTATTGTGATAACTTTAAATACATTTTATTATCCAAGGGATCACTCTGTTACCGTACTAACGGAATCGATTTTCATATAAAAAATGGCAAAATTGCAATTAAAGAAAAGGAAATAAAAATACTTCTGGTTAAATAATCAGAAATATTTTTATTATAATCAGAATTTCGCTAGATTTGTATAATAACAGACGTTTATTAGCTCTAATCAACTTTAGTAAGATTGAGAAGTGTAAAATAATTTTGATTTTCTAAGCGATCCCTCTGTTACCAGAATAACGGAATAAATTTACATTTGAAAACAAAATGGCAAAATTGAAATTAAGGAAAAAGAAATAAAAATATTTCTGATTAAATAACTTGTCAAGTAAATCCCGCCAAATAGCTTTGAAACTTGCACTGTTTTAAAGCCTGTTATAAACACTATCTCATAAATTGAATCACTTAAAACAGATTTTAATTATTTTAGAACTTAATTAAAATAAAATATATCAAATGCTAACAGGCAAAATTAGTATTAATGGAATGAAATTGGTACTTAAAAAATGAATAAATAAAAATGGAATAACTGAATTAAAAATGAAAGAAATATTCTAAATTAAACTTGATATAATGAAATAAGTTAAGTAGGATCAAAGAGCAAGAAAAACTATATTATAGGAAAGAACATTTTAAACGATCTCAAATGATTAAGTTACTTAAAAGTAATAAATATTTCAGCACTCAATTGAAAGTAAATAACGTAAATCAAACCAATTCAGAATGCATACTGAACATACATGCTCACATATATGTATGTAAAGGATTATGTACGTAGAGATTTAACAATAAAGAGAA
Source organism: Pardosa pseudoannulata (assembly GCA_032207245.1). NCBI lineage: Eukaryota > Metazoa > Arthropoda > Arachnida > Araneae > Lycosidae > Pardosa > Pardosa pseudoannulata. Next base: position 135,433,642 of record CM063498.1, on the reverse strand, counting down.
AAATGGTGTATTACTTTGTATAAGGATGATAATTTAGCTATATTTAAAAAAAAAAGAAACTTTAAGTGTTACAACTTTATTTTTTGAATGTAGTTAATGAAGCTTAAAAAATTATCTCATTAAAAATATTTTATAACTTGCCTTTCCATAAAACTAAACAATATAAAATCTATAATTTTTAAAATAGCCACATTCGTTTCAATAATTTCAGCCCGTTGTCAGATATTAGTATTAAAAATTCATTTTAGAAATTTTGTTTCGATTTTATTTTATTTTTATAGAATAGTAACCAGATAACGAAAACTTTAAATGATATTTTAAAATCTGTAAATATGTTAATTTTTACTCGCTCTTAGGCGACAAAATTTAGCAAATCGAAAGATTAAAAGAAGAGCTTTTAATTTAGCTAACAAATCAGTAAAACACTCTCTAAATCATAAGCTAACATTTTAGCCATTTTTATTCCGTTGCAAAATCGTTCCGGTTGAAAAAGAACTCTTTTAAATACATTTGTTTAAAAAAAAAATCACTCCGTTTTGTTAAAATATGAGGAATTTTTAAACCAGGGATTATGATAATAAATCAATGATTTTGAATTATGAATTACTTACAGTTTTAATACAAATTTAAATCGCATGAAAGTCTTTGTACAGGAAACTGATTATAATTGGAATAATCAATGGAATTTCATACTTTTAAAATCTTTATTAATATATATTCTATTTATTCACCTTTTACTTTAATTTTTGCAATTTTCCGAGAACCAGGAATTTTCTTTTTGAAAGTTTAAATAACAATTGTTATAGCTCCTTACTTTGAATCACCTATCGGTAATATGTTATCATTAAGATAACAACTCCTCCATTATATATAAAAAAAAAATTATCGTTAAATGAATTTTTATGTTCATGGCGTCATTTAAACTCATCAAGTGTTATTACTTTTAATCACTCTATAATGAGTGTATTGCGAAAAATAATTCGGGATAATGTTATTACTTTCTATACAGGTAAAAATTTATCTGCTCGATCAAAGTTCTTCAGGTACTGCAAAAACAGCAAGCAACCGTCTCACCGTAGTCGATTAAAAGTAATCGTACATTAAACGAAGTGATGGGATTCAAATCATCATTGAAACGGTACTCTTAGCATTTTTAAGGGATGCTTTTTTTTTATATGTAAAAAGAACATATGACAAAATGAAAAAATATTTCAGCATTTAATATATTATTAATATTTTTTTAAATATTTCCAAATTGGTTTTCACTGGGCTTTTTCATTTTCCTTCTAATCGAGGATTAGCTGCAGTGTACCTATTGTTATACCTTAACCATTTTGTAATTACTACCTCCTGATTTTAATCTTTTATGGCCACGATTTTAATCTTTTTTCACCACGATTTTAATACTCGGATCTAACCGCGAATCAGCATTTTCGAATTCTTGAACAAGAAATTCGGGGGGGGGGGGGCTTTCAGCTCATTTTAATCCCATGTTTCTGATCCCCCGAATTTGGAGGATTAATTGACTAATCCACGGATACTACATTTTACGCATGCGCTCTGCATTGAAAACAAACATGGCGGATATATTTTCAGATTTAGAAGATTTCGAAGTTTTACAAATGTTGGAAATAACAGAAAGCAGCAGGAAAAGATTTGTTCATCCAGATAGAACAAATGATTTGGATTGTTTGGATGATGTGGACTTTCGGTCGCGTTATTGTTTTAATAAATATACAGCTGAATCATTAATTCGAATGCTAGATGACACGATTTCAGCTCCTTCGTGAAAGAATAATGCTCTATCTTCTGAAAATTTTTTGTTAGAATCAAGGTATTTTGCTTCTGGATCTTTCCAGATTTTTCAGAAAAGATTCTGCCTCGATTTCATCAAAATTCTTCCTTTTATATTCTTCCATTCTTATTTCGTGAGCAATATCAGTAAAACTACAGATCCTTGACTAAATTATAATTTCCTCAAACGATATTTATGTCTGGTTGAGTAAATATGTAAATCAACTTAGCATGAGAACTATCCCCGGAGAATCTCGTTTATTGACCAATCAAAACATCGCTTACATATATGCAGTAATTAATCTATAGATCAGGGAATCCATTCATGGTGCATATGACACCAGTTTAAGTCACAGTTAACGGCGTGTGATCGCTGATCTACCGATTCCCTGATCCTGGATACCCTGATTTTGGTGAATATGGCCCTTAGAGGTGATTCGGCAAAGTCAACGTTTTCGTAACTGGAGAGTCTCGGGTTCGAAGCCCGAGCCGGCCTAAGATCCGCGTTAAAAGTGACTGGGGCACGTAAAATATGTTTGTGGTCACAATGTCCTCCAAGTTCTCCATCAATACCTCTGGGGTTGGCAGGCCAAGTTTATGGGTCTTGTGCTTGGTCCCTGCTTTTAAATTACGAGGACCCACTTGAGTATAAATCGTACTTTCACTTGCGGTGCTCCTTAAAGAAAAAACGAAAGGCTCACCTTTTTGCCTCTGGCTCAATCGTGCTTCGTTTCACCAAGTGGCATACGTCCACAACAACTTTATATAATAAGGTGTTATTATCATCAATGAATGCCAACTGTTTTGTGTATGTTATAACAATGCATAATGGAAAAAAAAAGCAGTTGTCGCTCATGGAAAACTGAACTTCCCTCCACGACTTTATTTTTAAGGAACAAAAAATTCTTTTTTCCTTAAAAATTTGAAAAATTGTCATCCTATCCAGGCGTTTTTCTTTCTTTTACATATATAATAAATAATTTTCTAAAATAAAACCATGTGATTGTAAAAGTAACTAATAGACTAATTACCTGTTGCAAACTTTAACAAAAATGGGAAGCGGTTTTTAACCTAATTATTAATATTTCTGAAAGTGTAGTTCGTGTCTGATTCAAGATATTCTAATTCTCATTCTCCTTCCAAATAACAAATAAGATGCTTGTTCAAATATTTCAAAAATGAGAGCGGATGCATATCAGGAGACAAATGCAGCGATTCCGTAAGGTTACAGCAGATTAAAGACTCTCCGTGTTCATTAATGGAGATTGAGGCAAGTAAAAAGGTTCGTGATCGCCCAAACCTGGGGTCTTCTGTTTGATCCCAATTTCTAAAAAAGTTGCCGAAGTATGGCCGATTGGTTAGGGTGCTGATCTTTAGTACCTGAGTTCCTGGATTCGAATCAAACTGTGGCATGGATGTTCCTAACCGTTCGAAATCGACTTTAAGCAGTAGGTCTTGGTTTCATTAGTCCTTGTGTTGCAAAAAAGAAGATAGTAGCTCTCCAAACCAAACCCATTTTCTAAATTACGATGATTCACTTTGTGCGCTTGTGTTGTTCTAAGGAGTTATCCTGACCTCTTATATGGTGCTCCCATAATAAAATCGTCCACAAATTCGTTGTAGGGGCGAATGCTTAACAGGAAAGTGCCCTTCGTTATTAAAAAAAGAGAAAAAATTAGAGAAACATTTCAAAATTAATATGATTTATTTTAAATCTTAAACTGTAAAAAAAGACGCCAACATGGCTAGTTATTTCCTCCTCCTCTAAGATTTTTTGGTGACTTTTAAACGTAGCGCATAGCCAGCACATTTTTAAAGTGCACTTGACGTTCATTATACTTACTGTACAGCATTTCTTAACTTTATACCATTTTTTTTCACAACCTTGGGTTTTTTTTTTTCATTAGCGACCGTCTATTTCTGGCCCTTCTTTATCCCTCTGATCTCCTATCTTTTATTTATTATTTATTCTTCCTCTTCCTTGGCCGCATTAAAAATCCGACAACACTTGCTGAACTTGCTAAAACAGAGATCTGTGCTCGCTCTCTATCTTTTGCTCTCTGGGTGAACAAATACTAGCCTTTTCCTCCTTATCCCCTTTCACGGCTCAGCCAATGTTCCTTTTGAAAAGGGGTGGACACAAAAGCTGTTGACTGACCCCGAAGGATTACAAAAGGGAGGGCGAAAATCTCTCCTGTGGCCAGTCCCTTCTTTTATTCCAGAAAATCGTGCCATCCGGTCTTTATCTAGAAAGTTAGATCTCTCTCGGACGAGTTTTGTGTGATAGGTCCATGTTATTCTCTTGCTTTCACAAGAAAAGGAGAAGGGGGTGAGGGGGTATGTCTAAACTTCTATCAGGAAAATAAAAGGGGAGAAAATTGGGAGCGATAATCTAAGTAACTTACTTTCATTTCGTGCAGTTGAATAAGTAATCGTAAGAATGCTTATATGACATGCAATATTCACCTCAGCCGTTTGAAATTGGGGGTCATTTCATGGTGACTAACGTAATATTTGCACTAAGTGAAGGCAATCATTTTGCCCCTGTACGGTAATCAATTTACAACTATTACTGTATCCCTCTGTCTATACATCACTTACAGTCTGTTCCATAAGAGCGTGTCGTCTATTTCTCTGACAATACAAACGAATTAGTTAAAAAATACATTTGTACTGTGTAGTATATATATTAAACTGAAATGCATTTCAGTTTAATTCAGTTTTTGTCCAGTCCCCTTTATTATCGATTATGCGAGAATCCCTTTATCATTCGATTTTGACTTTGAGCAGCGATTACCCCTTTGTCGGTAGGTCGTCAACATTTTGTTGCACCACAGTACAATAATTTTGAAATAGTCCTCTTAGTTATGAGTTATGCGGACTAAAATTGGCGGTCGTTCTAAAGGAAAATAATACGCTTGGGGTCGTTGTAATGATTCAAAATTAACATTATTCCTATGGTAAAATAATTGGGACTTTTTAAGATGGTCGCTCTAACGAAGGGGTCGTTGTATCGTGAGCTCCTTAAAAAGAAGTTCTACTGTATAATTGTTAAATTAGACTTAGGGCCGGTCTTATCAATGTTGTATAACGGCTAATCGGAATTAATTACTGTTTAAACGAATAATAGCATCCCACCATTGGTCGGCGCCATGGTTTAATCGCGGTTAGACTTTAAACGCCTTTGATGAGACAGAGCCTTATATTATTTCCAATAAATTATTTGTAATTCTTCTCTTCTAAAACAGAGTTAACGATAGATATTAATCGGGAAATAATGTTTTAAATTTTAAATACGGAAATTTTCTTTTTAATACTAAACAATGATTTCTAGTCTCATTTTAAGCTTACAATATGTTTCTTCGGTTATGCTGGTAAAGAAAAAATAAAACGAAGAGTCGGAAAAAAAAAAAGAAACGAAAATTAGGGTAGTTCCTAGAATTGTGTGATTTCCAGCAGTTTTGCAAATGCTTGCGTTTTTCTGATTCATTTTATATTCTGTTTCCTTAGTCTGTTATCAGCCGAGAAAATATTTGAATATATTTTGGTAACAGTTTGTTTCATGAATATTTTACCTAACAAGTAAGGAAATTCACCTTATGCAATAACAGAACTTTGTTTTTGTTTTTCTTAAATTTTCCAGATGGTTTGTATTCTTTTTGTTTCCATACTACATGTAGTACCTGGCTTTGCCTGTTCTTACATTAGTCGATAGAACATTTTTGGAATGAATTTTAACAGCATTATTTCTTTAGAAAAGAGAATCCATTCAAATTGTGGTCATAATAACAAAGTTCTATTAAAGTGTTACGCAAGATTTGAATTCATAAATTATTTAAAGTACGGACAAAAATCTAGATTATTGAACAATATTTATCTACATACATTACTTAGAATATGTACAAAAAACCTAAAGAGATTAGGATTAGATACAAGATATTTAAATACACATTTGGTAACTGTTTTGTATCATGAATATTTTATCTAACAAGAAAAGAAATCATCTTATGCACTAATATAACTGGTGTTATATATATATATATATATATATATATATATATATATATATATATATATATATATATATATATATATATATATATAACACCAGTTATATATATATATATATATATATATATATATATATATATATATATATATATATATATATATGTGTGTGTGTGTGTGTGTGTGTCAGGATAAAAATATAGAGTAATTTAAGAGATTTAATTAGGGATTCTTTTAATGGGAGTAACGCGCCTCGCGTTACTAGTCACATAAATACGGCTCACGCGCAGTGATATATAGAGAGAGCGATAAGCAATTACTATAGGCAGACGTGGCTCCTCGAAGTAGTGAATACTGCCTTTGTTTGCAGTTGGGCGCCAAAATGAGACGCCATTGTGAGTAGAGTGTTGGTGAGTTAAAATAAAGATATGAAGCTAATGTCAGGACTCTAGTGTGTTTACTGGGCCCCGACACATATATATATATATATATATATATATATATATATATATATATATATATATATATATATATATATATATATATATATATATATATATATATATATTGTAACGTACTGGGGATATAGTAGGCGAAGCCGTCAATGAAACAGGCTAGAAAACTATTTAATCTAGATTAGATATTTTATTCAATCGAATAAATTATGTACAGCTATGTACAGATTCAGTAGGATATTAAATATTCGGGGATCTCGTGCAGAGATGATATTCACACAGTAAGGATGCGTGAGATACCGGATACAGTATAACTATGGTTTCTACTCACAGGAATTGTTCGCTACTTAGTGCCGGTAATAAACGCTGACACTATCACCTCCGGTTGACGATTAGCACAGTCGGCTTTCGCAGCAAGGTTCGAAAGTTCAGAGTGCGTATCACGCTGGGGTTCGTGAAGGAAATCTCAGGATGTTAGACGATCCAAATTCGAGAGCAAAGTCACTCTCGGCTACCTACTTCTATGCCAGAAGTAAAAATAAAAATTAGCACAATAACGGGAAAAGAATTCCCAAGTCGAAGGTCAACTTCCTAGCAACAGAAACGCTGGCGGTCTTTAAACAACAAACTCCAGAAGCGGAGATACGAGCGGTTGAGTTACGAATGCTCTATCAGGAAGAAGCCTCAAGAAGAAAAAGCCTCTTTTTTGTACTGTCACCCTTCTTTTATAGCGGCACTGTTTTTCTTTCCGCGATTCTTCGGGAAACTTCCAGAACCAGTTTGATGCAATCTTGCGGTCACCTCCCGCCTTGAATCAGTTGTTCCGTTTCCATATGTGGCCGAAAAGCCGTCTTCAGATCAGCTGACCCAAACAACTTAATTGCCTTTTTCGATACCGCTAATGGGCGACAAGGTGCACTGTAATTATTTACAATCTTTTCACAGAGTCTTTCCATTCAACAGAGTTCCATTCAAAAGCCTAGACGATCTGGCTCCAGCAGACGGACAGTTTTCAATTAAGTTATTTTAGACCACTCAGTTCTATTTGCCGTTAATCGTAAGTATATACGGCTAAAGGTCACCTTCGGGCTCCTCGTTCTTGAGGGTCATGTAACGGATCGTTACAATATATATACATATATATATATATATATATATATATATATATATATATATATATATATATATATATATATATATATATATATATATATATATATATATATATATATACCGTTTGGCCATAATGAAACTGTTAGTGTTCACAGTGTTCTGTAGGGCGATCTATTTGCGAGAATAAAGCGACATTTTGTAGGACGATTAAACAAGAAGGTAGACGAAGGATTCCGAAAAAAAAAGTTCCAAAAGTCACCGCTAGGGGAATATTTGGTTCCGTGTTATAGAAAATAGAGTGTTAGAATGTTATAGAAAATAGTTATAGAAAATAGAAAGCAAATTTATACGGAATAAAATTATCTTTTATTATGCACATTTTCTGATTTAGTTCAGGTGCAATATGGCAACACTTTTAAAAAAAGCGTAAAATCTACATAAACACCGATAAAATCTCGTGATCTGCAATACTACGTACTCTGAGCAGAAGTTCTTTATTTAAATTTCATGTTACATCCCTTGACACAATTAAGAAATTAATTTCCGTATTGATTTGCATTTGTTAACACTCTATTTTCTACAACACAGTGCCAAATATTTTCCTAGCAGTGACTTTTGAACCTAATTTGTTTTTTCGCGGAATCCTTTGTCCCCCTTCTTGTTTAATCTTCCTACAAAATGTGGTGTCATTCTCGCATGATGGGTCGCTGATGGTCTCATGATGGGTCGCAGTAAATGTCACCCTTATGGCGGCCATGGTTACGCCTTGACTGGTTGACTCTACTCACTGGCCATTAGATGGGCCAGTTTTAATAGGTGAGAAGGGATTAGCTACTGTACAGATGGAAGCCACCTTTCGCCATCACCTCTTCAATCATCTGTCACCATCGGCCTCCATAAACCACCCCCACTCTTTACAGTGATTATGGCTATCAGTGGTCATCAGGGGTCATAATGTAACAAAATAATTACGATCAAGAAATAAATTTTGTAATATATATAAATTCATAAAAAAGGTAGCTTTTGTAGCACTTTTCATAGCATAGCATTACTTAAAAATTTCCAAGATAAAGAAGAATCCCCTATATAATACTATCTTAAGTTATCTGTCCGTCTGTCCTCGAATTTACGAATGGGTTGGACCTGGAATGGATAGAGGTATCCATATTGGATTCTTGATGAGTTAGGGTTAGCAACGTTCGAAATCCACCCCTTCCACCCTTTTCTAGCTTTTAATGACATTATTCCAAGCTTTGTTTTCCCTGGTTAGGAGCAGACTGTTAAATTTATCAATTTATTTATTTTAATCTCCTTTGAAACTGACTAATATTTTACCTTAATTATGTTCAGTTTATATTTCGAAGGGATCTTCGGTAGACTTCGGGACACCGAAGTGCCCGTCATTGAGTATAGATCTAAATTATTTGTAAAAGTATTAATAAAAATACCCTATTTATAAGAAGAATATCCCTCGCTAAATCAGTCGCGTTTAGCAACTTGATCCTTGTTTTTTTTCACTTCTACTGAGGTAGCGTGGCCGAGTGGTCTAAGGCGCTGGTTTTAGGCACCAGTCTCGTTGAGGCGTGGGTTCGAATCCCACCGCTGCCAGTCAGGTGCAACGAACGGTTGTTGCTTTTTTAAGTTTTGTAGCTTTTATATATATTGCAGGATATAGAATTTTATTTAACCATTTCCAAAAGGTGTATATATATATATATATATATATATATATATATATATATATATATAAGTATATATATATATATTATATATATATATGTATATATATATATATATATTTATATATATATATATATATATATATATTTATATATATATATATATATATATATATATATATATATATATATATATATATAACATATATATATATATATATATATATATATATATATATATATATATATATATATATATATATATATATATATATATATATATATATATATATATATATATATATATATATATATATATATATATATATACATATATATATATACATATATATATATATATATATATATATATATATACATATATATATATATATATATATATATATATATATATATACATATATATATATATATATATATATATATATATATATATATATATATATATATATATATATATATATATATATATATATATATATATATATATATATATATATATATATATATATAACAATATACTTTTGTCAACAAAGTTTTATTTTTTATTTTACAACTGATGTAGAATAATCTTTTTTGGCTACTGTTTACTGCTAACTGCACCAAAAAATAGTAGTTGCGGAAAATTTGCAGGATCTCAGCCTTCTTTATGTGGAGAATCAACATTACATTTATGAAAATTATTTATGAAGTTATTAATTACATAATAGCCCAGAGATTAAACCAGTGTCGTAATAAATGATTTAATAAATAAATAAATATTAACTCCTACTCATTCTACCCCATTATCTCACCTCTTAATTTGTTATTTCGCCTTTATGAAAATTGTCTATGAAATTATTAATTACATAAGAATCCAGAGATTGGACCAGTGTTATATTAAAGGATTTAATAAATAAATAAATCATCTCTTCATTGTATTTTCACCTTCATGAAAATTGTCTATAAAGTTATTAATTACATAAGAGTCCAGAGATTAAACCAGTGTCACAATGAATGATTTAATAAATAAATAAATAAATGAATATTAACTCTTACTCATTCTACCACATTAGGTTATCTCTTCATTGTTTTTTCACCTTCATGAAAATTGTCTATGAAGTTATTAATCATATAAGAGTCCAGAGATTAAACTAGTGTCACAATAAATGATTTAATAAATAAATAAATAAATAAATATTAACTCCTACTCATTCTACCATATTAGGTTATGTCTTCATAGTTTTTTCGCCTTTATGAAAATTGTCTATGAATTTATTAATTACATAATAGCTCAGAGATTAAACCAGTGTCATAATAAATGATTTAATAAATAAATAAATATTAACTCCTACTCATTCTAGCACATTATCTCACCTCCTCATTGTTTTTTCGCCTTTATGAAAATTGTCTATGAAGTTATTAATTACATAAGAATCCAGAGAGTGAACCAGTGTTATATTAAAGGATTTAATAAATAAATAAATAAATATTAACTCTTCCTCTTTCTAACACATTAGGTCATCTCTTCATTGTATTTTCACCTTCATGAAAATTGTCTATGAAGTTATTAATTATATAAGAGTCCAGAGATTAAACCAGTGTCACAATAAATGATTTAATAAATAAATATTAACTCCTACTCATTCTACCACATTAGGTTATGTCTTCATTGCTTTTTCGCCTTTATGAAAATTGTCTATGAAGTTATTAATTACATAAGATCCCAGAGATTAAACCAGTGTCATAATAAATGGTTTAATAAATAAATGAATAAATAATAACCCCTACTCATTCTACAACTTAGGCCATCTCTTGATTGTTTTTTCGCCTTTATGAATATTGTCTATGAAGTTATTAATTACATAAGAGTCCAGAGATTAAACCAGTGTCACAATAAATGATTTAAGAAATAAATAAATATTAACTCCTACTCATTCTACCACATTAGGTTATGTCTTCATTGTTTTTTCGCCTTTATTAAAATTGTCTATGAAGTTATTAATTACATAAGAGCCTAGAGATTAAACCAGTGTCACAATAAATGATTTAATAAATAAAAAAATAAATAATAACTCCTACTCATTCTACCACATTAGGTCATCTATTCATTGTTTTTTCGCCTTTATGAAAATTGTGTATGAAGTTATTAATTTCATAGAGTTTATTTACACCGGTGTCATATTGAATAATTAAATAAATAAATAATACTAATAATAATTCACTTTCATTAGACCGCATTTGGTCACCTCTTCGTTATTTTTCGGCTTTTGTGTGGTAACGTTTTCGAGTCATCTGGCCATCAGCTTGTTAAGATGTGGTTTCGAGTTTTACCGTATGATATCCGATTGGTTAGGGTGCTGGCCTTCGGTACCGGAGTTCATGGGTTCGAATCCCGCTGTGGCAGGGATGTTCGTAGCCGTTTGGAATCGGTTTTAAGCTGTAGGTCCCAGTCTAATTAGCCTTCGTGTTGCAAAAAGTAGACGTAGCACTCCAAACCAAACCAAAATCGAGTTTTACCGTTCCCAGCTATGTACAAAACCCCTCAGGTTTTTTCAGTATCATTTTGTCGTATATTTACATACTACATCTAGATCAAAATTAATTTATAAGCCAAGTCATTTTATTTTTTGCCGTCGCATATAAATTTTTTAAAAGGTATTTTTATCAAGGGACAAAATTTCGTTCCTAAATCAGATTTATTTAAATTTTTTTTACACGCATTATATTTAAGCAGTAGATCTGTGGCTTCGCAACATTTATCCCCCAGTGCAGTTTTCAGCTATAAGCTCAATATTAATTTTCTTCCATTGAAAAATGACTACTTTTCGAGTGTCACTGCTTGTAAAACCAACTTTAATTTTGTTAATCGAAACTTAGGATTATTTCTGTAGGCGAATTCGAAGAACTTTGAAATTTTGTAGTAAAATCGGGAGTGGTACATTTGTGCAATAATTAAAACAAAGTAAAAAAATTTCAATTTAATCATATAAAACTAAATACTAATAATATTCTAAAAAATATCGTAAAAATGTAGAATATATATTAAAAAAATAATTTCAATGTCTAGTTTAAAATTGTAGTTTGCATGGACATTCATAACGTCCAAGAAAGAAGCTAGTACCCATACACAAATATAAAATAACCTCTTTGCTGTCCTCTCCCCATTCGAAATGAATTAAAAAAATAAATTCTTAAAATCGCACTACACTTAATTAAATTTTTCTTAACCCTTTATCTACTGACGGTATTTTAAGTACCACTTTAATTAATTAGTTCTAACAAATTAAATTTCGCACCAGGGAGATTTTTTTCTTGAATATTCTTTAATTATCAATATGCAAGCTAAAAATATATTTATGAAGAAATTTTCAGCAGTTCAGAATGCAATAAAGGGTTAAGTCTGTATAAACATGAAATGCAATAAAAGAAAAATATTGAATTAATTGGTTCTTATCTGATATGTATACCTATCCATCTAAGAGAAATTTCCTTTAAAAAATTAATTTATTTTTTTTATTTTATTTTACTTTTTTTATTTTTTATTTACTTTTTCACGGTCTATTCGGTTCTTCATAGAGGTTTCACTGTAGTCTGATATGTAAGAATACCATCCCCCATCTGGTCTAAAATCTTAAGGGTGAGGTACCCTGAAATTTCCTTTCCTTAAATTAATTAATTTATTTTTTTAATTTTATTTTACTTTTTTATTTTTTATTTATTTTTTCACGGTCTATTCGGTTCTTCATAGAAGTTTCACTGTAGTCTGATATGTAAGAATACTGTCTGCCATCCGGTTTAAAATCTTAAGGGTGAAGTACCCTGAAATTTTCTCTAATTAAATTAATTTATTTCTTTTATTTTATTTTACTTTTTTATTTTTTATTTATTTTTTTTCCCGGTCTATTCGGTTCTTCATAGAGGTTTCACTGTAGTCTTATATGTAAGAATACCGTCTGCCATCCGGTCTAAAATCTTAAGGATGACGTACCCTGAAATTTCCTTTAATTAAATTAATTAATTAATTTCTTTTATTTTATTTTACTTTTTTATTTTTTATTTATTTTTTCCCCGGTCTATTCGGTTCTTCATAGAGGTTTCACTGTAGTCTGATATGTAAGAATACCGTCTCACATCCGGTCTAAAATCTTAAGGGTGAGGTACCCTGAAATTTCCTTTAATTAAATTAATTAATTAATTTTTTTATTTAATTTATCTCTTTATTTTTTATTTACTTTTACACGGTCTATTCAGTTCTTCATAGAGGTCTCACTGTAGTCTGATATGTAAGAATACCGTTCCCCATCCGGTCTAAAATCTTAAGGGTGAGGTACCCTGAAATTTTCTTTAATTCAATTAATTTATTCCTTTTATTTTATTTTACTTTTTTATTTTTTATTTATTTTTTCCCTGTCTATTTGGTTCTTCATAGAGGTTTCACTGTAGTCTGATATGTAAGAATACCGTCCCCCATCCGGTCTAACATCTTAAGGGTAAGGTACCCTAAAATTTCCTTTCCTTGCTTACGTCTCTGAATTAATTACAAAGGACAAGTTACAATTACTTTACCCGCAGAAAAAAAAAATAATAAAGCCACTCGCTCGACCGCATTCGGCGATCTTTTCCTTGTTTTTCCCCTCTCTTCCGAGGTAGCGTGGCCGAGTGGTCTAAGGCGCTGGTTTTAGGCACCAGTCTCGTTGAGGCGTGGGTTCGAATCCCACCGCTGCCAGAAATAGAAATGCAATTAAGCGTTGTATTTTTATTGGAAAAACAATATACTTTTGTCAACAAAGATTTATTTTTTGCTGTTTTTAGTGTGTATTAATCAAAGCAATAAATAAAATGAATGTTCAGATCAGTAAAATTTAATTTTTGTTGTCTACTATTTAAAAATAAAAAGGCTGGGGAAAATTTTATTTCAAAAATAGCATTTAACAGATATTGCCAATATTAGTGAGCATTTATTTCAATTGCTAAATTTTAAAGAGTATGAATTAATTTTGTTTTTGTATTAATCTACTACTAAAAAATCTCTGCCAAGCATATAAATAAAAATGGCTGTTGTATTTTTATTGAAAAACAATATCCTTTTGTTAGCAAAGTTTTATTTTTTATTTTTTGCTGTTTTTAGAGTGTATTAATTGAAATAATAAATAAAATTAATGCGCTAGCCAGTAAAATTTAAATTTGTAGTCTCCTATTTAAAAATAAAAAGGTAGGGGAAAATATTATTTCAAAAATATCTTTTAATAGACATTGCCAATATTAGTGTGTATTTATTTCAATTTTTAAACTAAATTTTAAAGCTTATGAATTAATTAATTTTCATTTTGTATTAGTCTACAATTGAAAAACAGTTGCCAAGCATATGAATAAAAATAGCTGCTGTATTTTTACTGAAAAACAATATACCTCTGTTAACAAAGTTTTATTATTATTTATTGCTGTTTTTAGTGTGTATTAATTAAAGCAATAAATAAAATTAATGCGTAGATCACTAGAATTTAATTTCTGTTGTCTACTATTTAAAAATAAAAAGGCTGGGGAAAATTTTATTTCAAAAATAGCTTTTAATAGACATTGCCAATATTAGTGTGTATTTATTTCAATTCCTAAACTAAATTTTAAAGCGTATGAATTAATTAATTTTGATTTTGTATCCATCTACAATTAAAAAACAGCTGCCAAGCATATGAATAAAAATAACTGTTGTATTTTTATTGAAAAACAATATACTTTTGTTAACAAAGTTTTATTTATTTTTTATTTATTTATTTATTTTTGCTGTTTTTAATGTGCATTAATTGAAGCAATAAATAAAATTAATGCGCAGATCAGTAGTATTTAATTTTTGTTGTCTACTATTTAAAAATAAAAAGGCTGGGGAAAATTTTATTTCAAAAATAGCTTTTAATAGACATTGCCAATATTAGTGTGTATTTATTTCAATTCCTAAACTAAATTTTAAAGCGTATGAATTAATTAATTTTGATTTTGTATCCATCTACAATTAAAAAACCGCTGCCAAACATATAAATAAAAATATCTGTTATATTTTTATTGAAAAAAAATTATATACTTTTGTCAATAAAGTTTTATTTTTTATTTATTTATTTTTTATTTATTTATTTATTTTTGCTGTTTTTAATGTGCATTAATTGAAGCAATAAATAAAATTAATGCGCAGATCAGTAGTATTTAATTTTTGTTGTCTACTATTTAAAAATAAAAAGGCTGGGGAAAATTTTATTTCAAAAATAGCGTTTAAAAGACATTGCCAATATTAGTGTATATTTATTTCAATTTCTAAACTAAATTTTAAAGCGTATGAATTAATTAATTTTGATTTTGTATTCGTCTATGATTAAAAAACCACTGCCAAGCATATAAATAAAAATAGCTGTTGTGTTTTTATTGAAATAACAATATACTTTTGTCAACAAAGTTTTATTTTTTACTGTTTTTAGAGTGTATTAATTGAACAATAAATAAAATTAATGCGCAGGTCAGTAGAATTTAACTTTTGTAGTCTACAATTTAAAAATGAAAGACTGGGAAAATTATTTTAAAAATAATGTTGAATAGACAGTGCCAATATTAATGTGTATTTATTCGAATTGCTAAACTAAATTTTAAAGCGTATGAATTAAGTTTAATTTTGTATTCATGTACAATTAAAAAACCTCTGCCAAGCATATAAATAAAAATAGCTTTTGTGTTTTTATTGAAAAAACAATAAACTTTTGTCAACAAAGTTTTATTTTTTCTGGTTTTAGTGTGTATTAATTGAACTATTGTGTATTATTTAACTTTTGTAGTCTAGAATTTAAAGAGAAAAAGGCTGGAAAAAAATTTATTTTAAAAATTAATGTTTAATAGGCAGTGCCAATATTAGTGTGTTTTTGTTTCAATTGCGAAGGTAAATTTTAAAGCTTATGAATTAATTAATTTTAATGTTGTATTCATCTAAAACTAAAAAAATATTTTCTAGTAGAAAATATATTTTAAAAAGTGTTTCAAAGTTAGTGCAATTTCTCCTATGTATTTTTTTAGAAGGTAAGTTAAATTAAAGCGCGAATTAATCAATTCTAATTTTTAAACTGGCTACACTGTTTTTTTAAACATATTTTCTACTCTAGAAAAAAAAATCATTTTAAAAATAGTGTGTTTCTAAAAATAGCGTATTTATTTATTACCGTTTTTTAATGTGTATTTATTTCACTATCTAAACTAAATTAAAGCTTAAATCAATAGGTTTTAGGTTTTATTGTCGTTTACATTTTTTAAAAATACTTTTTTTTTTGCTGTGAAAAAATTTCTTTTAATTATACTGTTACAAAAATAGAGCATACTTTATTTGTTTTTTAGTGTTTTAAAGAAAGTATTTATTGCAGCATCTTAACTAAATAAAAGCGTAAATCAATAGATTTTAATTTTTGTAGTTCTCTACAAATTTTTAAATAAGTTTTCTTGGTTGGGAAAGAACAATTATTCTAAAAATAGAGTATTAGTTTTGTATTATATTGCTATTACAACACACATTAAATTTAAGCGTTTGTCTTTTCTTATATATTTTTTTTTTATTTTTCACGAATTCATTTTTCAAAAATGGTTTATTTATTACCGCTTTTTATTGTATATTTATATCATCCTCTAAACTAAATTGAATCTTGAATCAATAAATTTCAATTTCTATAGTCGTCTACAATTTTTTAAATGTATTTTTTACTGGAGGAAAACTCACTGTAAAAATATAAAGATAGTTTTATCAGATTTTTTTGTTAGTTTTACACACATTACATTCGATCGATAGTCTTTTACAAAATCTTTTGCCATTTTAGTGTATATTTATCTTAGCACCTAAACTAAATTATAAGCGTGAATCAATGGATTTTAATTTTTGTTGTTTTCTATAATTTTTTTTAAAAGTATTCTAGGCTGGGAAATAATTCATTCTACAAATTGTTTATCAGTTAATATCCTCAATCAGTGACGTAGTCAGAATTTGTTTTGGGAGAGGTTCAAAGTTTTAACCCATTAACAGTTTCATTTTCTACCCGAAATCGACCCAAAAAATGTCATATTTTTTTATTGCATACTTTTGTTCCTTTTACATTTGTAAGCTGGAAAATGTTATTAAAAGTAATATTTCTAATTATTTTAAGCATTTATAACTACTTATTTACAGGAAATTAGAGTTTCTTTTCTCACTCATGTACACTAGACAGGGAAGTGAAGTATACAGTTATGCAGATAACAAATATTTTCGATTACAATTACTACAAAATTATTTTCGAATGCAAATACTACATATACATGTACTTAACCGGATTTTTTCAAAGATCAGATTTAGTGCGATAAATCTTGAAAGAGGGTAAGAAACGTAGTCCAACGTCCCAGCCCGGACAAAAATACCTAGTTTCTTTTCGAATTCTTTTGCCGCTGCCATTTTTCTTCAATGAACACACATAGCACTTGTTTGTAGATCTTAGTTTTTTATCTGTAGGTAGAATTAAATCTAAAAAGTCTCTCTGGGTCAGTCTCCCAAAACC
Organism: Pardosa pseudoannulata; assembly: GCA_032207245.1. Classification (NCBI taxonomy): domain Eukaryota; kingdom Metazoa; phylum Arthropoda; class Arachnida; order Araneae; family Lycosidae; genus Pardosa; species Pardosa pseudoannulata. The sequence goes on along the minus strand of CM063498.1, from coordinate 135,416,041 downwards.
TCAAGGCAGAATCCATCCAAAATCTCGCGGTGAAATGCAAAACTTATCAGAAAGCCCGAGCGTTCAAACGAAACAGAATACACTTCGAAAATTAACATCTTGTGGACATCTGTACGACTAATTTAACCTAAGAAAACAAAAGATACAGCCAAAACAGTGAGAACGACAAAGAAATCAGATTGCCCGTACGCCTTACGGGTAAATCATTAAAGACACAGTAACCACGCCCGTACGATGTATGTGCAAAACAGGCAAGGAGTTAATGTTCAAAGAGGTACAAAGAGTAAACTTTCACTCTCATATGTTGTTGTTGTTTTAGATGCTACCTTGTCAACCCAAGCACGATTGAACCATATGCTTATCGTATTAAGGAAATAAGGTTCGCCTTTCGTTTTAACGAGCACCTCAAGAGTGAAAGCAAATTAAGTGGATTATCCGTAATTTTGAAGCAGGGACCAATCAGACGTCCCCCAAGCTTGGCCTGTCACCCGAGAGGTATTGATTGAGAAGTTGGAGGACATTGAGACCACGAACATATTTTACGTACCCCAAGCTCTCAATACCTCTGGGGGTGGCCAACACCTCCTAAAGAGAGAAGGCCTGAGCACAGTTTACCAGAAAATGTGATGACGTAGTAACATTAGGCTGACAACATCGAGAAATAAAATTTCATTTAAATGTATTTTTTTTTTTTACCTTATTTAGTACAATGTTTACTTGGGGTTTTGCTCTTCAAAACTTGGGAGAAATTTTTCTACTTGAAGTTAGATGAATTAGTTTTAAATATATTTCCTGGATTAAATGTAGAAATTTCTTAAAATTTTATGAATGTATTTCTAATTAGTAGAAGAAGCATAAATAATAAAATTCTAGGATGTTTTATTTTTCTTTTAAAAGTATAAACATATTTAAATAAGTGTTGTTTTTTTTTTAAATAATTTATAACTCTCCATTTGACATTTAATTCACTATCCATATTTTAGACGAAGTATGTTAATATCTTGATTATGGGGATGATAGGTGTTATTTGTGAAAATCTGGAAGGATTATAATTTGTGCTTGAGTTAATTCTTTTTTATTAGAGAATTCAAATTTAGAGTGTATATGTTTTACAAATGTGTGTTATTTTAGGCGTAATTGATAGAGTAAACAAAAAGCAATACATTCTGTGTCTGTTAACGGTTAAAAAAACTGAAATTTGCTATAAATAATCGCCAGTAAATAATAAATCAATTTTTTATAGCCGTTAAAACTACAGCTTCAACTGAATGGCTTTGATAGTCAGCCTAATCTCGTGACGTCACAGTGAGTGTGCTCAGGCCTTCTCTCTTTAGGAGGTGTTGGAGTGGCAGGCCAAGTCTATGGGTCTTCTGTTTGGTTCCTGCTTCAAAATTAAGAGAACCGTTTTGAGCATAAATCTTACTTTCACCCTTGAAGTGCTCGTTAAAAAGGAAAGGCGTATCCCTTTGCCTTAATACGAGTAGCGTATAGCTCAATCGTGCCTGGTTTGAGCAAGTAACATTAGAAACAGCAACAACAACAGATGCCTTTTATTGTGTTACTCATATAGCCCGTCATATGACAACATCAGTAAAATTTTTAATTTTCCAGAATTGTAAAGTACCCTATGAGGAAGGTAAAAAAAAAAAGTTGTTTTTTGGCTGAGAACTATCTGGTACACTCAATAATTTGTTTATCTTTACTGATCGCATGTTAGTTGCCAACCTTTATTTATATTGTCATATTACGTGATAGGATAAACAGCAGAGCTTTTAATATTGACAGTGATTATTGGGCGGTATATATGGATGATGTCCAAAATTTAGAGAATCGATTGCAAACTGTGTGGTTATGTATAAAAGACAAACACACAAACGAACAAATTTCTTAATTTTCAAAGATATATAACTTAAACGATAGATATTTATTAGTCCGTGAAATAGACTCCTAGACTTTTGTGAAAATAATTTGTTGTTCATACGGGTGATAAAATTTTCATTGCAACAAAAAATAATCGATGATTAAATTTAAAATTATCACATATGTGTACCTAATCTATTATTTAAGCCAAATATAAAAGAAAATTATTTACGTAATATCTAAGTTCGGTAATAAAATGTATAAAAATAATGCAGACGATATTTAAATAATTAAAAATAAGAAATGATTAAACGAGATGGTTAAAGGAATGACGTCATCATGCTAGACAAAAAATGTTTTTTTCTTCTACTTATAATGTGGTAAATGGATGAATTTAACCTTGGCCTGCTTTTAACCGGGGAAAATAGGGCTTGAAATAATGTCAGGGGGGGGGAAGGGATTGCAAACGTTTTTGAACTCGCTTCGAATTTTGCTAACCCTAACTAATGAAGAATCCAATATGGCGTTTATCCATTCCAGGTCCAACCGCTTCAAAAATCCGAGGACAGACAACTTAGGCTATTATTATATAGGGGATACTCAAAAAATGACGCATAAAGGCATATCCTTCAAAATTTCTCCAAATACATTTTAAGAAGATTGAGCGAGTAATGTATCATGTCATGTGAAAGCTCCCATTGTATATACTGCAACGATATTCTTTCTACAATTTGAATTACAACAACTTTCCTTTAGCTACCTGAGATTTTTATTATGTACTTTACTTCTTGAAAGTATGCTTAGAGATTGTTGTTGTTGTTGCATATGCCACTTGGTCTAACCAAGCTCGATTGAGCCGGAAGCTGCTCGTATTAAGGCAAGGGGGCGCGCCTTTCTTTTTGACGAGCACCTCAAAGGTGAAAGTACTACATAATACTTAAAGATACTTTAATTGATTGCTATGTCTTTCATTTATACAACTACACAGCATTTCACGCTTTGAAATTTGGATATTCTTCAACATTTAAATGTATGAAATGTATGAAGCTTCTGTATAAAAACCGAGCAAGTAATTCATCGCTTGAAAGTTACGATTATATTTAATGATACTCTTTCGGGAATTAGATTTTCAGAAGCTTTCTTTTAGAGACACCAGATTATGCTAAGTACTGTTCCACTTGAAAGTATGCTTAAAAACCTTAAGTGATTGCTGTGACTTACATTTCTACAGCTACACAACATCTCTTTGAAATTTGAAATCTTTCAAAATTTCTTCTAGTGTATTGTACGAATATATAAACAATTGGATATCATTCTAAATTTCTCAGATCTATTGTACAAAAGCTTAGCAAAAGTAAGGTATAATGAGAAGTGAAAGTTAAGAATATATTTAACTGCAATGATTCTCTTTCCACAACTTGAATTTCAACAGATTTCCTTTAGCTCCCTCAGCTTTGTGTTAAGTACTACACTCCTTGAAAGTGTGCTTAAAATATTTTAACTGATTGCTGTGCCTTTCATCTCTTTGAAATTTGATATCTTTCAAAATTTCTTCTAGTGTATTGTACGAATATATAAACAATTGGATATCATTCTAAATTTCTCAGATCTATTGTACAAAAGCAGAGCAAAAGTAAGGTATAATGTCAAGTGAAAGTTAAGAATATATTTAACTGCAATGATACTCTTTCCACAATTTGAATTTCAGCAGTTTTCCTTTAGCTCCCTCACCTTTGTGTTAGGTACTATACACCTTGAAAGTGTGCTTAAAATATTTTAACTGATTGCTGTGCCTTTCATTCCTACAGCTACAGAACTCTTTGAAATTTGATATGTTTCAAAATTTCTTCTAGTGTATTGTATGAGTATATAAACAATTGGATATCATTCTAAATTTCTCAGATATATCGTACAAAAGCTGAGCAAAAGTAAGGTATAATGTCAAGTGAAAGTTAAGAATATATTTAACTGCACTGATATTCTTTCCACGATTTGAATTTCAACAGTTTTCCTTTAGTTCCCCCAGCTTTGTGTTAGGTGCTATACTCCTTGAAAGTGTGCTTAAAGATCTTTCATCTGATTGCTGTGCCTTTCATTCCTACAGCTACACAACATCTCTTTGAAATTTGATATCTTTCAAAATTTCTTCTAGTGTATTGTATGAATATATAAACAATTGGATATCATTCTAAATTTCTCAGCTATATTGTACAAAAACTGAGCGAAAGTAAGGTATAATGTCAAGTGAAAGTTAAGAATATATTTAACTGCAATGATACTCTTTCCACAATTTGAATTTCAGCAGTTTTCCTTTAGCTCCCTCAGCTTTGTGTTAGGTACTATACTCCTTGAAAGTGTGCTTAAAGATCTTTTAACTGATTGCTGTGCCCTTCCATTCCTACAGCTCTCTTTGAAATTTGATAACAACTTTTTGATACACAACATCACTTAAAACACAGATACACAACATCTCTTTGAAATTTGATATCTTTCAAAATTTCTTGAAGTGTATTGTATGAATATGTAAACAATTGGATATCATTCTAAATTTCTCAGATATATCGTACAAAATCTGAACAAAAGTAAGGTATAACGTCAAGTGAAAGTTAAGAATATATTTAACTGCAATGATACTCTCTCCACAATTTGAATTTCAACAGTTTTCCTTTAGCTCGCTCAGCTTTGTGTTAGGTACTATACTCCTCGAAAGTGTGCTTAAAGATCTTTTAACTGATTGCTGTGCCTTTCATTCCTACAGCTGCACAACATTTCTCTTCTCTCTCTCTCTTTTTTTTGTACCTCACATATTACGTTTATTAAATTTTCTTCCCTACCGCGAAAAAAAAATCCCTGCAGAGAAAAAAAAAATGGAGGCGGTACAGTTACATAAACATTTTACATTACACTCGCCCATGAGGCTTTTAAAAATCAAATAAGAAAAAAAAAAGAGAGAACATTTTCCACAGCACTGCACCGCAAGTCTGGTGAATTCGGAAACAGGGCAGGCTATCCCTTTTCAGATCTTTAAATTCGAAACCACTGGCGGAGGGAGAATAAATAAACAGGGGTTTAACGTGTTTTTACCATAAGTGATGGATGTTGTAGGGGAAAAACCTGACCTTTCGGCTCAAACTTGCTGACATTGCTCCTCCGTCCAGAAGAAAAAACAGTGCCTACAGATAAGATTTTGTCCCTCCCCTTACAAGTCATAGGGGGGTCCGTCAACGCTGTTTTCCCCACCCCTTTTTCCAGATGTATCACTCACAAATAAATGTTTTATTCTTTTGCCATGCAGATGCTACTTTAATATCAAACTGGAATTTTTTTTTTTTTTGCACAATTTCAAAAATTCATATTACAGGCGGAATCTCCTATATAATTAATAACCAAAGTTATCTGACCGTCTGTCCTCGAATTTATGAAACTATTGAACCTGGAAGGGATAGATGCATCCATATTGAATTCTTGATGAGTTAGGGTTAACAACATTCGAAATCCACACCTTCCCCACTTTTCTAGCATTTAATGTCATTATTTCAAGCCCTATTTTACCCGGTTAAGTGCAGGTGATTTTATTTATCAATTTGTCACATAATATATAGGTAACAATAACATTTTTTAGCATTATGACTTCATTCCTTTAACCATCTCATTTAATCATTTCTTATTTTAAATTATTTCAATATCGGCTACATAATTATATTCATTCGTTTTATAAACAAATTCGATGTATAATTCCTTTATATAGCCACAAAAATAAATCCAAGGAATAAAATCCAAATTTTCATATACTCCATATATTATAATGCATAAAGTCTGTCCGTCTGTCCATGCGTTTACCTGGATGGGTATATGGATTTTTGAGACTTATTGGGTTAGTATATTAAATCAAGTTATCTCCTCTCCCATTATCCCTTTTTAATGGGTGAATAAACAATGGGTAATTTGAGTTAGGGTTAACAACGTTTGAAATCCACACCTTCCCCACTTTTCTAGCATTTAATGTCATTATTTCAAACCCTTTTTACCCAGTTAAGAGCAGGTGATTAAATGTATCAATTTATTGCATAATAAATAGGTAAAAATAACATTTTTTTCTAGCATTATGACGTCATTCCTTTAACCATCTCATTTAATTTTTTCTTATTTTAAATTATTTAAGTATCGTCTGCATTATATTCATAGGTTTTATCACTGAACTTAGATATTACGTATTTTCTTTTATATTTGGCTTGAATAATAGATTAGGTACATATGGGATAATTTCAAATTTAATCATCATATTACATGCCAATAAAAATATTATAATGGCTTTCAATCTTTCTTGTGTTTAGCAATACTGGTTATTGAGCTCATATTTTATTAGTGTTATCCCCTAAATAATAATTACCTAAGTGTTTCATCGTGCTGTCTCGAATTTATGAAACGATTGAATAGGCATTTTAAATCTTATTTATCCAGCTCCGGCATTAAATCTAAAAACATTATTTCAAAATTATTAAATGGTAAACAAATGCAAATGACCTTACCATAACATTTCTAGCATTATGAGGTCCTATCCTGAATTAAAACAAATCGTCTAATTTTTTTTTTATTTACAACTAAAATACGTATTTTTAACCAGTTAAATAAATAGGTACATATGTTTATTTAATTGTCCATATTTAATATAAAATAATTTTTAAAAATTTTTCTTTTTTTCAATAAAATTATAATGACTTTTTATATAATTTTACATTATCTGTCCTCCCTTCTTATAAAATAATAACCTAAATCTATGGGAAATCCTAAAGTTAGGTCATTAAATTCGTGAAAATCCAACTTCACAATCAAATGTTTCACCCTTATTTCAATTACCCATTAACCCTACAATGGTGATTATGCAAAAAATATATAATAAATAAAAAAACATAACATGAATTATGACGTCATTCCTTTAACCATCTCATTTAATTTTTTCTTATTTTAAATTATTTAAGTACCGTCTGCATTTTTTTTATACGTTTTATCACAGAACTTAGACATTACGTATTTTCTTTTATATTTGGCTTAAATAATAGATTAGGTACATATGTGATAATTTCAAATTTAATCATCATATTACATGCCAATAAAAATATTATAATGACTTTCAATCTTTCTTGTGTTAAGCATTATACTGGTTATTGAGCTCATATTTTAGTGTAGTGTTATCCCCTATATAATTATAGCCTAAGTTATCTGTCCGTCTGTCCTCGAATTTAATGAAGAGGTTGAACCTGGAAAGGATAGAGGAATCCATATTGAATTCTTGATGAGTTAGGGTTAATAACGTTCGAAATCCACACCATCCCCACTTTTCTAGAAATTAATGTCATTATTAAGCCCTATGTGTGTGTGGTGTAAATGTGGTGAATCAATTTATATATAATTAAATAGGTAAAAAATAACATTTTTTTTCTAGCATTATGACGTCATTCCTTTAAACCATCCCATTTAATTATTTCTTATTTTTGAAATTATTTAATTAGCTCTGCTTTTTTTTCATACGTATTTTATCACTGAACTTAGATATTACTTATTTTCTTATATAATTGGCTTAAATAAATAGATTTAGGTACATATGTGGATAATTTCAAATTTAATTCATCAATATGACATTGCCCAATACAAAAATATTATAACGACTTTTCAATCGTTCTTGTGGTTAAGCAATTATACGTGGTTATTGAGCTCATATGTTAGTATCTGTTATCCCCTAAATAATAATAACCTAATTTATCAGTCCGTTTGTCCTCGCAATTATGAAACGATTGAACCTGGAAGGAATAATAGGGCCAGCCATATCGAATTTCTTATGAGTTAGGGTTAACAACGTCGAAATCCACTACATTCCCCACTTTCGAGATTTAATATCATATTCAACACCCTATGGTTTCCCGGTTAAGAACAAGCGATTAAATATCAATTTAATTATATAATAAATAAGTTTTTTTCTAGCATTATGACGTCATTTCTTTAACCATCTCATTTAATTATTTCTTATTTTAAATTATTTAAGTACCGTCTGCATTTTTTTTATACGTTTTATCACAGAACTTAGACATTACGTATTTTCTTTTATATTTGGCTTAAATAATAGATTAGGTACATATGTGATAATTTCAAATTTAATCATCATATTACATGCCAATAAAAATATTATAATGGCTTTCAATCTTTCTTGTGTTAAGCATTATACTGGTTATTGAGCTCATATTTTAGTATAGTGTTATCCCCTATATAATAATAGCCTAAGTTATCTGTCCGTCTGTCCTCGAATTTATGAAGCGGTTGGACCTGGAATGGATAGGGGCATCCATATTGGATTCTTGATGAGTTAGGGTTAGCAAAATTCAAAGCGTTTAATACGTTCGAAATCCACCCCTCCCTTCCTTTCCGAGTGTTCAATGCCATTATTTCAAACCCTATTTTCCCCGGTTAAGAACAGGTGATTAAATTTATCACATAATAAATGGGTGAAAATAACATTTTCTTCTACCATTATAACGTCATTCCTTTAACCATCTCATTTCTTATTTTAAGTTATTTAAATAACGTCTGCATTACTTTCATACGTTTTATTACTGAACTTAGATATTACGTAAATACTTTTCTTTTATATTTGGCTTAAATAATAGATTAGGTACATATGTGATAATTTTAAATTTAATCATCGATTATTTTTGTTGCAATGAAAATTTTATCATCGGTATTAACAACAAATTCTGTCTACCTTCAGGGTGTAATGATAATTTCATTCCTTTACTTCCATTAATTACTGTGGTAAAAAAAAATTGGGAAGAACTTAACGATAGTTTCGACGTAACTAAGAAAATTTTGAATTATCGTTCTAAATGAATTCAACGTGATTCTAAACTGCATTCCCAGTATCGGGAGACTTTAGAGGAGTATGGAGATAAACAAATTATTGAACGTGTACCAGATAACATATTCTCAGACAAAAAACAAACCATTTTTTTTACCTGCCTCATACGGTTTTTGGTTTGGTTTTGGAGTGCTACGGTCTACATTTTGCAACACGAGGGCTAATGAGACCGGGACCTACTTCTTAAAGCCTATTCCGAATGGCTACGAACATCCATGCCATAGTGGGATTCGAACCCACGAACTCCGGTTCCGAAGGCCAGCACCCTAACCATTCGGATGTCGTTTGGCCTGCCTCATACGGTACTTTACAATTCTGGAAAATGAAAAATTTTACTGATCACGTTGTGACACCTTCAATATTCTCAAATGAGAGGTAACGTGAATAATGGATCACAGTCAAAGATAAAATTGAAAATTTACTTTTATTCTTGATTAAATACGGGTATTTACAAAGGAAAGTTAATACCTAAATCATGTAGAACTGCAAAGAATGGTTGCCGGTAAAACTTCCTCACGACGATCGCAGTGGGAAGAAAAACAAGAGATTTAATAATCTCTTACAAGTGTGTGTGTGTGTGTGGGGGGGGGGGCTTTTCAGGGTGCAATCAAACCCAATTTATCCCCAGTTCGGTATCTGAGACTCTGCCGCTCCCTATATGAGCGGACTTTACGAATCTCCCGAACTAGCAAGCTGGCTCTGGTAAAAAAGGCGAAAGCCTCCACGAGGTCAACACACCTACGAAAAAAATGACGAAAAAACCATGAGTCGCAAAATTGTAGGCTTTTTATACCTGGGGGGGTCAGTTACGGTTCCGCCAATTGTTTTTTGGGGTCAGTTAAGATCCCAGTTACTTGAGAACTCCAGCTAAAGTTACAGTTATATTTTTTAGCTGAATTCTCATTCGCTCTCTGTCCCTTTACGGAATTTCCCAGCATTCATTAACGAGATCCATCAGAGGCGTATTTGTCTATTTAGTCTGATTGTCAAGATCCCCGATTCTGCGACGTCAAGCTATTGTCCAGGTAAACAGGTGTACTCCAGTCAGCTGTTTTGGCTCGTGCTCGGACAAAGGGGAGTCTTCACACCGTCATATGACGGGCTATATGCTAGTAACAAATATTTACAATAAGTATGTAAATAATCATACAAATCTTATTTCATGATGTACATAGTCTTATAAAACTTTACCCAAGAGGTCCTAACTAGTCATCATCCCACACACCACACAGCGTATATAAGTTACAAATACGTATCTTTGTATATGATAGTAATAAGTATATGATAGTAATAGAATAAGTATATATAAAACTACAGTCCCTTAGGGGGCCGTATATATATTAAAATGTGTACATGTCTATCTACAGTCCCTTAGTATGCCGTATATATATTAAAATGTGTATATGTCCATCTACAGTCCCTTAGGGGGCCGTATATTTATTAGCAACGTATATGATACATTGTGTGCTGTGTGGTATGAAAAGATAGTCGTCACCAGAAAATAATGCTCATTGTTATCGGAGTTATTATAGTTGTGTCGTTATCAAGAAGTTTATCAACAAGTTCGATTAAGTATTATCTCGTTATCAGGGCTCTAACAGTTTTGATATCCATGATAAACATGTCAACTGCTCCCTCCCCTTGCAATTTTGAAAAACAAGAAGTTCATACTCTTATCCAAGCACACAGTGTTTTTCTCTAAAAAATACCTGAGTGGTTGCAAAACATTGTATAAACATTAAAGGTATTTATTTTATTCATCCTAAAGATTTTACTACAATGATGCCTTATTAACATGAATTGTCCTCGTAAAAACCATGTACAATTTCACTTAACAAGTTATGAATAGCCAAAACCTTTAAATGAAAAGAAATTCAAGACAAAGAAATGAAGAATTATAATAATTATAATTGTAATTTGTATTGTAAATAATTGTTAAGTCCAAAAATAACATTTTAACTAAATGTTTTCTATGTGCATCTGTTAAAAGATTTATTTGGATTATTTTTTATCCGTACTGAGGCATACAGTATTATTCCGATGATCCGTACTTACAGTATCAGTGAGTGCTATTCCTATGCAAATATAGAGGAGTCGAATAATTCAAGATGCATTTTTAAGTTCGATGGGGGTACGAATGCTACAATATTTTTCTAAAGTTGACGAGAGATTCTGTCGTTCGCCGCTCCAACAAAAAGAATATTGGTTTGATCATATGAGCAATGGCCGAATTTTTGCAACACGAGAACTTTTAAAACCAGAACCAAAAACTTAAGCCGATTCTGTGCTGCCTGCAAGTTTGCAAGAGCTACATAGTTCGTCCAATCCGTTCAAATAAACCTTTCTGATTGGACGCGGTATTCCTATTGTTAGGTTACCAAAAATGTAGAACTGGCTATATTTGTTTTGCTGTCCTCCAACTTCTTTAGTTTTATTGTCATGGCTCTTAATCTTCTTGAAAATTATGACTATAAGATGATTGAAAATAATTGAAGGATGGAATGAAAGAATTCACTTTTGTATTCATGTTTTCCAAATTTCTTTATTTTATGCCATGCATTTATAATATCTACACCAAACACTTACTCTACTACTGTTAAATTTTAGTTTCACTCTTATGAATTTTGATTTCATATATATCAAAAATATTCCTCAATAGATGGCGATACCAACATCGCTTTTTATTTCAGCTGATATTTTGAATTAATGCATGAATTTCATCTGAAGTTTTTGTAAATACTATCAAAATTGGACTTTAAAAATTTAGAAATTCATAAAGGCTTAAATTTATTAAATTCTTCTGTTATTAATACGAAATATTAAGTATAACTATCCGACCGAGCCAGCTTAAGATCCTCCGTGTTCGTTAAAGATGACTGGGCCACGTAAAATAGGTTCGTGGTCACAATGTCCTCCAAGATCTCATTTAATATCTCTGGAGGTGGCAGGACAAACCTATGGGTCTTCTGCTTGGTTCCTGCTTCTAAATTACGAGGACCCGCTTGAGCAAAAAGGCGTACTTTCACACTTAGTTGTTCGTTAAAACGAAAAGCGTACCCCTTTGCCTTGTTGTTTTTCATACCACTTGGGCAAATAAATCACGATTGAGCCTGCAGGCTCTCGAATTAAGGCCAAGGGGTGCTCCTTTCGTTTTAACCCTATAATGGACAGTAGTTTCGTAGCAAAACCACCTATTAAACATCTTTTTTTTTAAAACTTTACTTTTTGGAGTACTTTACTTTATCTTTTTATAATTATTTATGGCTCCAATGTCATAATTCTGTGATATATAGAAGCCAATGATGTAGAATCAAGAGCTTTTACAATTAAAAAAATTTTTTTGGACATATGGATGAGTTTTCGATTATATATATATATATATATATATATATATATATATATATATATATATATATATATATATATATATATATATATATATATATATATATATATATATATGTATATGTATATATATATATTTATATATACATATTATATATTAAAAATACATTACATATTTTATACATTTTATATATACATATACATTTTATACATATTATATTTTTGATATTTTAAATATATAACAGATGATAGTTCTAGGTGTAACTTATTTATTTCTTTTTCTATTGAAATATATGTATTTAAACTTTCTGTACTTGAGAAGTCAGATTCAATTTATCTTACTTATGACCTCAAATAAAAGTATCTATACAAACAACACTTTTAAGTTGTTAAGCTGTTTATTTATTATACCAGCTTAAGGTTATCATTTATTGTTCTTCCAGTATAGTTAGATTTTTAAAAAGGCATAATATTCAATCTGTACAAGGGTAGGGGTTAGTCAACAACCACTTCTCAAACCCCAATTTGGTATCCTCTAAGGCAAAATCTTCTAAGGAATGTAAAGAAAATTTATATATTTTACATATACTGAGTGATCTTTTCCTATGTCCTTCTCGGTAGTCTCGAGCTTACCTCTGTAGAGTTTGCTCCTTACCGAGTTGGACTAAATGAAAATCGGACCATGACGGGCCTCTCGTAGGTCAGCGGTGGCTTGGTAGCCATTATGGAGTCACTGTCGCGACATGGTCATCATTAGTTGCTGCTGTATGTCTTCGGATGAGTCAGCGTAAAACACACTTACATATACAAGGCTTATAGATAACATTTATAAACAAATTACATTAAATTCCCATGAATTTATTTTGGTGACCTTTAAAGGGTTAACAAGCACCATTAAGGTAAAGAAACGATTTCGTTCAAGTAGGTCCTCGTAATTTTGAAGCAGTTACCAAGCAGAAGACCCATAGGCTTGGTCTGCCACCCCCAGAGGTATTGATTGATAATTTGGAGGACATTGTGACCACGAGCATATTTTACGTGCCCCAGTCATCTTTAACGAACACAGATGATCTTAGGCCGGCTCAGGTTCCGAACCCACAACCTTTCAGTTACCAGTTATTTGCCTTTGCCGACTGAGCTACCGCGGATCACACCTAGGCCATAATACGAGTACCGTATGGCTCAATCGTCCTTGGTTTGACCAAGTGGCATAAGACAACAACAACAAAGTATATACAGTCAAACCTGTCTATCTCGAAACCTGCTTATCTCGAAAACCTGTCTATGTCGAATTTTTTCAATTTCCCTACATTTTAAATAAAAATTTAACGTATTTTCCAAACCTATCTCAAATTATTTTTTTCCCAAACCTGTCTATCTCGAATTTTCTTAAGAAACACAACATTCCAGTTTAGAGCCTTATTGCGTTGACAACCGCACAAGTTCCCATTTCTAGGAAATACACTTCTAGTTTTCTCTCTCGGGGGGTTATTTGGTCAGGGACTGGGTGGGAATTGTACTAAAAATGCACAGTCTGAGAACATCATCTAAAAGAAACCGAAGAGCAACCGGGCGAGGAAATTGATGAAAACCCGAAGGAATGTATAATTATCAGACAGAAACTGAATACTGACACTTCATTTAAAGATTTTATAGAAATAGATAAATCAGTGGTAACGAGCGGAACATTATTAACTGATTCCGAAATATTAGAAAACGTTTTGGGAACTTCTGATGATGAAGAGGATCATGACAAAGAGAACAGCATCGATGTAGAAAGAGTTGTTAAGAAAAAAAAAAGTTATTGAGACCTTAAGAATTTTTTTGAATTCCAAGAAAATAATGATAAGGATTGTTTCGCCACTGTGTCAAAACTACAAAAAATTGTCCAGTCTAAAAAACTTTTGCATCAAAAACTAATAACGAATTACTTTATGTAAGGTGTATAAATAAAACTAAAAGTACTTCAAATTTTCAATCTTTTGCATTGTGTAAAGAAATTTTCTTAGTCTATTTTCATAAAACCTGTGTATCTCGAAACCTGTTTATCTCGAATTTTGTATTTACTCCCAAGAGATTCGAGATAGACAGGTTTGACTGTATATTCGAAATGCAAAAAGGTATTGGCCAAAATTTACAGTAACAATGTGATTCAATGCCAAGATAGTAACCCGACGTTAGAGTTACTTCATCCAATCAGAAGGGTTTATTTGAACCCCTTGGACGAACGATGTAGGTGTTGTGAACTTGCGAACGGAGTATGCGCCGGGACAACTTATCTAAACGAAATTATGGTACCTTACCACAGAAATAAACGTAAAACAAAATCTTTGGATAGTAAACGAGATAAATAGTAGAAATTCCTTATAAAACTCCAATAAACATTAACTAACAATTCAAAACGACACTAAACTCATAGCTTAAATAAAGTAAATGACATCTTACGGTTGAGTCTTTATCAATTATCAGATTTCTGTATTCTACTTAATTTCATTATGTGGAAACAGAGGCATAAAAGAATGTACTAAAGTTGTATAATTTTTAAACATTGTTCATAAAACTTTCCACTCTTTCATGGAAATATTTGAAAACTTTCCACGAAACCGTAAATTCTATCGAATAGAGATTCGTTACAGAGCGCATTTATCATAACTTTAAATTTAATTTACACGTAACTGTCGCCTGAAAGCATTGTTCAGCAGAAGTTTCGCCCAGAAAGGTTCTCAAAATAGAAGTCTATTATGTGGTGTTTTAATTATATATGTCTGCGTTTAAGTTATCAATTAACTATAAATAATTCGGAAACATGTATACTTCCCATACACGTAACGGAATTCTAAAGTTTAAATTATTTCTAAGACATAACTTAGAAATCTGGTTAAAATTTATGCTGCATATTAATAGATCTCTATGCAAATAGTGTTGTAAATTACATCTATTTAACCCCTTCTTGAGCGGATTTTCTTTTCATATTTCCGGCTCAAAATCAGCATTTTCTTTTATTGTTGAAAATTAATACATGTTTTATCGTGAATTCGAAAATGTAATGTATTTTTGGGAGTAACCAATTATTCGTTTGTTTTTCAAGTAGTCAAAAATGGGCTATCCCGCTCACTAATCTCTAGTTTTCCCTATAATTCAACCGATTTTTTTAATTTAAAAAATGGGCTATCCCGGTCACTAATCTCCTCTTTTCCCTGCCGAACGATGGCCGATTGTTTAGAGTGCTGGAATTCGGTACCGGGGTTCATGGGTTCGAATCCCATAGTAGCATGGATGTTTGTAGCCGTTCGGAATCGGTTTTAAGCTGTAGGTCCCGGTCTCATTAGACCTCGTGTTGCGAAAAGAAGACCGTAGCACTCCAAACCAAACCACTTTTCCCTAT